>CAJVRI010000910.1:0-600000 GCA_911649635.1 Poeciliopsis gracilis | reverse complement strand
CAGGGACACCTTCCACACATTTTCTCTGTATCAAGAGTTACAGGAGGACTGATGTCCTGTTGCTTTTACTCTCTTTAGGGAAAAAAAATACAACTGGTTTATTAGTGAGTCCTGAGTGTAGAGTGACGACGCTTCACAGGGGATTGTTTTGGCTCTGCAATGTTTTAGCAGTGTGTGTAGAGCACATGTATTGGGATGAAGGGGTTGGAAATCACAGTGTTCCAGTCTGTCAGGAAGGGGTCCTGATGCAGATGTGATTCGAAATGAAGTTAGCTCTGTAGCGCTTTAGCATCAGCTTCTGCACAATACCTTTGGTGTAGTGCAACCAACTTTTTAGCTACTACTGAAATTAGAAAAAGACATTCTGACTAAATACAACCATATGATGATTTAATTAAGGAAACACAAATCTATCCATCCCAATTTGATCTAGGTGAAAAAGTGACACGCCCTTTTCCCAAATAACTGCCGGTTACCAACCTGACCTCTGAGCTGCTGTCACAGGGGTCTGGTTTAAATTATGCATTACTTTGTTTCCATCCTTATGATCTCAACCAGATATGTAGCATATTGGTTTATAAAATCTATATTAGCTCTGGGAATAAATAAAAGTGAGTCCTTCAGCTGGATGGATACATTTCTGCTGAACGGTTTGAATTCGAGGTCAACTGATAAGTCGGCCGGCTGATATTATATTGATTATATAATCTGACATAAGGTAATATTTCTCTATAATTTCTGACAGTATTATTGTAACATCAGTATTTTATTTTCATTTCTTCCCCAATCATAAAGTTTTTATCAGTTTGCAATTATTTTTCATATTCAGTAGGCATTATATGCAATATTTTCATTTATTGGAACATTTCATTGAATTATTTTCTCTACAATTATGTTTTTATTTATTGCTACTCTTAAATCATACATTGACTCATTTTCAATATTTAATTTTTTACATTTTGTTAACTCCTGTTTTAAATTGCCATTTGTTATGGTTGTGTCATTTTTATGGTGTAAATCAAACCGGGGCTGCGGGCAGGAAACAAGTTGGGTTCACCCAGCCACCCGTCCCAAAAGAAAAAAGAGAAAGTCATGTTCCACCAAATATGGCAGCCTGGCAATCTTTAGCGATCGATTACATATGTTGAAAATGCAAAGTGGACGGTAACTTGGTGCAATGTACAGAGATGCCACAAGAAAACTTTTTTGTCTTGTGAGTTGCAGAAAGATTAATCAGAAGTCAATTCCAATCAGTGCGTCAAAATCTGAGAAAATCAATGAAAACACACTTTGAATCTGAGCGTTCAGCAATGGCTACTATGTGTGGCCATTTAAGGGACTGTTAATTATTCTGGTACATCCGCCATCTTTAACCTTTGAGATGTTTCTGCCACAGCATGTTAGTTTCCCCACATAATATCCAGTAACTCAACACCCCTTCATGTCACATTTAGCCTTTTTTTTTTTTTTTAAACAAGCAGCAAAACCTGTCAGCTTAATTTGTCGCAGAAGCTGAATCACTTCTTACACGAAAATGCCAAACAAATAGAGTCGGCAGTAAGAGTGTATATATTTATTCCCCGCACAAAGCATGTTTTTGTGAACAGATTATTTCAGCCATGATCAAGTTCTCCCTGAACATCCAGATTCAGTTTGTGTTGACTATAACAGTGTTAACAGTGGGCAAGTCATCAGGTGTGCTCTTCCTGTTTGCATGAAGACAATAATATGTACCTGAGAGGTTTGATGCATCCAAACGCAACCCAGACGGAGGGGTCAAAGGTCTGCATCAAAAACATATAGCGCCTAAATGTTACTGTCAGTATCAAAAGCAATAGTTAACTCACACCTTGACCCAACAGTCCGACCACATTAAAGACAAAAAACCATGGAACTTACCTGTGGTCCAGCACCACAGGTAAGTTCCAGATCAGTCAAACACTTGATAAGGCCTGAGCTTTTCCAACATCACATGTTGAGGTTAGAAGGATTTCCTTTAGCTGCAGATTCCTTCTTTGATACAAATGTTCACTAAAGGAATTTTGTGTTATTGTATTTTATGCAATAAATGCTTACTTTCATATTTAAAAAAGGGACAAAGACATTTAAATACTGGTTTATTTGCATCATTTAACGTTTTTCTAATATTGTATAAAAAGGCTGAAGTGGCTAAATGAAATATCTGCAGACTTTTTCAACTTTCATCGTTAAATTAATAAACGATGATTGAAATGACTGTCAGCTACATCCCGAGACCTAATGTTCACCAATTTTTCATACTGAAAAAAGAAATAAAAGTAAAAGTATTTGTTTGTAGTTAAGCCTGCTATTATACTCAGCTGTTTGATTGAGGATGAACTTTGTTTTACCACCTCATGTCTTATTTGCACAGAAACACGAGATGGGAGCTTCAGACCTGTTTGCACAGCGATGGCAGAACAGGAGGCGCCGACACCGGACAGAGACAGACCCGATCACGATTCCACACGACTGTTGACCGAAGTGACACGCGCAATGAGTCTTTAACGGTATTTGGATTTTTGCAACCAGATTAGACAAAGGACAAACGGCACATTCAACCACCGACCTGGCACACATCGTTACATACAGATGCGCGCATGCCGACACTCTGGCCATTTTTCACTTTTTGGTGCAGGAGTCGGGTTTCTTGGTGCATTCCCCTGCAGCAGTGTGCAGTGCATAGAGACAAAAACATCACTACACAGGCGTCTCGGATCAATAGTGGAACAAGATGCATTTACTGGAAACACAGACAACAGCAAGCTGAAACCTACATCAGCTTGCTGTAGGTATGATCAGTGACACTGAAGATGGGCGTGTCCAACCAAATGTTGTTCGCTGATGACAACTAGCATTGGCGTTAGCGGTCAAGTCATCAACATAACATGTTAACCCTTACATGTATGCGTGATATATACAAGACAAAGGGACACAGAGCTTTGCTACTAATCATCAACTCTATGACGGCTACAGAACGAAGTCAGGAAAAAGTTCTAATAAAAAAAAATTAAAAATGGGAGAGGGAAATAGGTAAGTTTTGTTAGCTTGACTTTGACAACTTTAACTTGTATTTGTGGTGCAGAATTCTGTGTGTTTCCATTCAGTAAAAAAACAAACAAACAAACAAAAACAAAAAACACACCAACTCTCTGGCAGATCATGAGTAGATCAGGACTTTAAATTAGATAATCAAGCACCACTGTGTTAGATCAGCAAACAGCAGCAGTAGCTAATCTACCACAGCAATTACTTATTAATAATCGCAAAATAAACATCAAACCTAAAAACATAATACAGTAACGTTCATAATGTTCTGTTCTTTGTGTGGAGAAATGTTTGAATGTTTGAGGGTTCTTTGGTGTTGAATCTTGAACCATGTAGTGCCGCTGTTGTCAGTTGCTATGGCCACAAGTGCGTGTGTAGCATATCCGACACCAAGAGTGAGAAAAAAGGGCTTTTGACTTCTTCAATTGCTTTCCAATGTTATTTTCTCTTTGCTGTGGAGCACAGCAATAAATTAATTTTACCTGCAGGTGTCATTTAGTTAGTTGATAGAGGTAGAGGATGGCACTAAATGGGTCCCCTCTTTAAGGGAAGGCTAACTCCTTCAACCTTGAAATAGCATCAATGCTATTGATATAATAGCACTAATCTGATATAGTTGGCCAATCTAAATAACAGATTAAAAACAAAATATTTTTGTTGTGGAGCTCATATATCTACTTATTCAATAATTTAGCAGCAAAAATGCTACTTTTTTTTCCCATTAAAATGTGAGTAACTTTGCTTGATTACAGACCCTGCAGTTAACTCAATTGAAAATTTCTCACCAATAGCATATGGATAAAAGCAATTGACAGTACACTGACACAGTCTATAGTCTTTTTACCTTGTAGTGAGTACCTGCTTGCAAATGCCGGCCAGGGCAACTGCCCATATCAACAACGTGTATAACATTCAACATAGCCAGCATTTTAAAACTACCAATAATGAATTTGGCAGATATGCATAAATATGCATTACATATTTATGCAATCAGCCATTCTGATAAGTATGTTAGTATATTCAACATTCATTCAGTTTCATGCTAACCCTTAACAGAGGCATTATGTATGGAGTCATTTATTCATGAATAATCGAAACAGGAATTGGGTCGACAAATCAAAACTGTGTTTAGGGAAGCACAAACTCACGAACCGGTGTCGCATTGACGTTTTACAAAATAACATACAAAATAACATAGCCTTGAGTCAAAAAACAAACAAATAAAAAAGGCTAACACTTTACTATACGCTCCCATTAACGCTAGCTTACACCAACCTGCCCTCACGGTTATTACCTACGATAAACGGTGTCGTCTTTTAAAGGTAGCAACCGAGCTAAGTCGCATTCAAAGTTGAGGCAGTCAACCTGATGCTAGCTGCTGGAAGCAGGGTGTATTCAAAGGCAACAACTGGTGCTCAGTGTTTACATGGGAGCTGCTGTTCTGGGTTTACATGAGCACTGAGTGGAGGTCACGGTTTCAGCTCCACACTGCGATAGCTCTGACGAGTGAAAACAGGAGCCGGGGTCTCTTTACGGTCCGAGCTCGGGCTAAAGTGCCGTCATAAATATGTAACCGTGTAGCCTCTGAGCAGCCACTCAGTCTGAATGCCTTCGCCGCCTTTAGGCCAGACCTGTCCTGCCTGCTGCGCCGCTCTTCCTAAACGCTGCACTAATGTAGAGCAACTCCATGCGGCCCATCCCTCTCCCCCACGGCTGACAAGAACACGGAGAAAACGGGAAGAAAGAAAAAAAAAAGACACCCTAAACGCAGAGCTCACCCCTCTCCGGCCAATTCCAGCAGTGTCGACCTGCAGCCGCCGCCTGCTGCCTCCTTGAGACGCGAGCTGGACGGGTTTTTTTTTTTGTTTTGTTTTTTGTTTTTAGGCAGGAAATCCTGGTGGTCTTTAATCCACGTTTTCCCCCCCGACGGACGCGCTCCCGTTAGCTCTCAGTTCAGCAGGCCGGGGTCGCCGCAGTAAACATGTGCAGCTCCGACGCAGCCTAATCTCGGTGCTTCCGCGACACAGCCACTTTCTGCCATTTCATACCGACGACGTCGAAACCTTCCGATGTTTCCTCGGCTGCACAATGAGAGCCGGGGGACGTTCAAGAGCGGCCCGGGAGAAGCTGTTGTGCAACGTTTCAAAATGACGTCGCGCGCGACGTGTTATTTACGCTCGCTTATGTAGGAAGCGCATTTATTTAGCCAATAGAAATGATCGTATTCGAAACGCATACGATCAAAAATACAGAAAGTTGTGATCGAGAAGATGAATTTTTACTAATAATTATATTTAGAAACTCATTCACTGGGGTGGTATTTCTGTTTGATGGTTGAGGTTTGCACTTCTCAGAAAATGAAGAAACAGCAAAAAGAAAACGGGTTTTTAATTCATTATTAATATGTATGGCTCTCCAATTAGTGGCACCTTGAAGAAGAAGGGTCAGCCACAAAACGGGATTGTTAAAAACGCTTGCTGTTCATAGAGCGCTGCTTCCAATCACAACTATGGAAAGTTGAGTGGAAGGTGAAAGTGTGGTTTAAAAAAAAAACAAAAACACATGTAACCAGATAATGTCAGCCTTGAGATAACCCCATTCCACAATTACACGGAGACTTACAAAGTGTGCCCTGCAGGTGGCGTGCTACTGCTTGTGGGATCCGTGAAGAGTGTCTGCAAACCTCTGGCGGTGGTGCCATCATGCTGTGGAGCCACTTTGCCAACAGTGAACGTTGGTATTTAGGTTTGGGGTCAAATGGTTCATCTCTTTGCCAACAATGACATCAAGTGTTCACTTCACGCCATTTCATTGTTCAGCTACAAGTATGGTTGGCGTAAAATAGAATTTTTTTTTATACATTTACGAGATAAAAAGTCAATCATTTTTACATTTCACCAAAAATCATCAGTTCAAGTCTGCGTCGCATGTCAAAATTGGCTTTGGAAGAGCTAAAGAGATAAAGTTCCAACAGACTAGCCAGCAGCAACTAGCAAACACCTGGTGGAACTGCGCGTCTCCTGAGGTCAGTATGTGAGACATTTCTTGGTGCAAAGCTGGTAGAAATGTTGTTAAAAGGGTCAGTCGAGGAGCCATGCCATGATGACGTCCTAAAGATGGAGTTTCAGAAAGAGCAGGAGTTTTTAAAGAGACAGAGGCCCAATTTCAAGGCATTCAATTACAGAGTAAAATGTCCTTTAAGGGATATTTAATATGCAAAGCATTTTTTGATGACTGAAGTTAACAGTTACTTGATTGTGCTTGAAATGACTCCATGTGCCTGGAAAACACATAATCCTGCCCCTTTAGCACCTTTTTCATCACTGACTCTGGTAGAAAACAATAAACCTCAGTGATTTATTTGGATGGGCAGAAATGGCAAACAATCATGCCTGTGTTTATAGATTCTGTCAGAAAGCGGGGCAATTAACTTATCAGTTGTAGTTAAAACACCAGATTAACACAGTCCTCCCTACAGTGGATTGGCCCTTTGCTGCCCCATCTGTCTTCGGCTTGCCCTGCAAATCCAATTAAGTTCTTACAGTAAGTTCCCCTTCGGCTAAAAATAGTCGAAAACTCCAGAAAAGGCAGAACATGGCGTCATTAGACACGAGTCCAGAGGAAACAAAGTTATGGGACTGATTAGTTCTGCCCCCGGGGGGACATGATTGTGACCGTCCCATGCCGATGTGATAATAGAGGGACGAGCTGTCATGACAAGACAGGAGCGCCGGGACGACGGAGAGGTGGGCGAAATGGCAGTGGGGGGTGTATAAGAGGAAGGATTAGAGTTCAGAGTGGTGGATGTTTGGAGGAACTTAGAGACAATCTTCTCAGGTACCTGATGAAATAAGGTAAGCTGCATAACTTGTAGAAAGCCTATCAAATACTCAACACAGCACATGTGGAAAGAAAGATGTCTTAAAGCAAGTGATGGCTGTGAAGTGTGGCAACAGAGAGCTGTGCATATGTTTATAAAAGTGCGTAATCAACCAGGTTCCTTTATAGTAGACGGTCTAACAAGTCAGTTATACAAGAGCCACTTAGCTCGGCATCTCAGGGTTTTGCTCGAAATCCTTCATATGGTGAAACCAGTTGTTGCTCAGACAAAAGCAATGATTGTTTTTTAATTTTTAATTTTTATTGGATCATCATAAAACCTCGATGCGAGATGTTTCATAGAACTGAAAATGACAGTCATGCCGACACTTTAAGCAGTGATACGGAAAGTTCTTAGAGAGCGGTGTTTGTTTATCCTCTGGTCACAGAAAGATTTCCCAGACTCTTTGGTATTGTTTGTGTCCTAATACCAGGTTATTTAGTCATAAGAACACGACAGATCTATTTAAGGTTAGACATTTGACTTCGACCTTCTCTATTTGCCTACCCCTCCACCCAGATGTGTTTGGATGTGTCCCACATGTCTCAATCAAAGGTTACCTGAAACAGCTGTTGAACTCTCACACGAGTTTCCTTTATAGCACATTTATCCACCAGGTCTGGGAACTCTGTTAGGGTTCTGTTGCTATTCACACTGCCTTATCTGTCAAGGTCAACAACTAAAAAAGAGGTGCAGAAGTTTGCTTCCCCGAGGTAATTTTATCCCATCATGGCATCATCTGCATTTTATGAGATTCATGGCTCGAAGAAGACGCTCAAAACTGTCTTCCATCTCCAGATAAAATATTCTAGACTTAACCACGATGCTATTTTCTGACATGACTTTACATCATCACGTAGTTTGGTTGACCTTATTTGAATTATGGTGCCCATAACCTGATGAACAGAGCTGGAGTTTCTTGGGCAGCTGTCAAACTGCCAGAGAATTAAATGCATGTGAAGCGATGTTCTGTCAACTGGCAGCCAAGTCAGCAGCAACAGCTAAGACAGGTCATCCAGTTAAAGGACAATAAAGTAAGTTAAAGACTTTAAAACAAGACAACCTGCTGAGAAAAGGACTGAGATGCTTCATTAACCATCGATGAAATGATTAAAGTTTAAATTTGCAACAAAAATGATCCGCATTAGAGGTTTGTGGGAAAAACGTGAGAGAGAGCATTGTGTGTGGACAGCTGTAAATGGTCCAGACACCATGACCTTGAACTAGAGACCTGTAGCTTTCGCATTCATAATGTCCACACATCGTGTCATCCTGGACTTTACCCTGGAGGTCTTTGAAATATTTGAAAAGCATCAACCCTAAACTGTCTGTTTTCCTATGGAGATCCTGGCTGCATTCATAACCGAACCTCCTTTTCTGTAAGTCTGTAATGGCCTTAAACAGCTCACAGCCAAGTCCAAAAAGGGAAGCATCATGGTGAGCTTTGTGACATTTAGAAGATGCTTTGATACGGAAGAACAGCACAAAAAAGAAGATATGCAATTACTGAAAATGACAAACTTCTCAAAGTTGGTCATTTCAAAAATTGCAGATGTTAGTTTTGTGTAACTCTTGTGGCTTATTGTATTTGGTCATGACAAATAGAAGTGTGATGGAGACCAGGGGCTCCATCCCTAATTAATGATTATTGATATATTTATTTATAGAACAAATTCTTTTTGTTTCAGTTCTTTATTTCAGTTGTATTGACATTTGTTTAAACATTCTTCCAGGCAGAGGGACTGGCCATCTTTCCTGGACGGGGGTAATGTGGGGTAAATGTTAGGTTAATTGTTTAAGTCTTACCTTTCGGGTGTGTCTCCTCAGCAGGGTGGAGCAGCAAAGGGAGACCAGGGCTCCAGGTGCTGTTAAATTCTCCTGGAGCGTACCATTTTCACTTAAGAGGGGTAATGCTTTGTCCCATCACCCTCAAGTTTCTGGTATTGCACCGCTGTCGTCCGCTTTTCGTCTCTGGCTTACTTTGTGGTAGAATGGCAATCAGCACAAGGTGTACCCCGCATCTTGCCCATTAACCACTAAAAATACACACTGGTTTGCAACCATGGGATGATTAAACACATAAAAGGTCCGAATCTAGATCGATGTTCATGAGATCACAGTCTCTCACGCCTGACAGAAATCTTCCAGGAGTCTTAATCTGGGTTAAAACCTGTTGCCATAAAAGCCAAAAGCAAATAAGTTGAAATAATATTCGAACTTTTCAAGGAATCCAAAAATATTTAATCGCAAAAGAAAAAAAAAATCAGAATTATTTATTTTTTTGCGATTGTAAGTTGTCCTTTGTCCATTCAGGACTTTGTGCACAGGGCTTTGTGCACAGCCTTGTTTTGGCACATTACTTGCATCAAACAATAACAAACAATGTGTCTTCATCCTTCTGTTAAGTCACTTGGCTGAATTGTCAAATATTGAATGATGAATGCATAAAAAGTGCCCAGTATTATCAGAACCACTTGTTCGTTCACAACCTCCAAAAATGTTTGCACAAAGTCTGCTTACAGCCAAGCAGAACTACTGTAACTCTGTTCAACATAGTTTGCCAAAAAGAAAAGCCACCAAGGCTGTTTCTTGATGGCTCCAGATTGCAGAATCGGTGAAGAGGCCTCCTTGCTTTCACTCTATGATGAAGAAAATGGATGAAACATGGAGGACATTTGCAAGGTCATTGTGTGATCTTCAGCACTGTGTTCAGAAAACTGCAGGCTTCCCATTATGTGGGGTTAGCATGGAAGAATTTCCCCAGCATCAACCCTGACCTGACCTTGCAACAAAGGGTTATGTTGCAAGGTCATTTGTTATGGTGCTGTCAGCCCAACAGGGTTTTGGTGGAGTGTGAGGCGGTATGGTGGCAACGTATCCATGACATGTTTCCAGGCACACCAACATGGCTTGAAAAATGAGCCTCCGTGACCCAACACTTCATAAAGGCAGTTGGGGCGTGCTCCTGGGGTGTGATCTGCTAATAACTTGCTACAGGTTGACACCATGTGAAAGAGGCAGGCCAAGTCTTTGCCTGAGGCACAGTCTGATCATAAGCATATGTAGATGGATTGTTATCCTTGGAAGCAAATATTTGACTAATGAGACCAGTGTCAAGCTTCAAAACTCAATTCTGCTAACATCCAGCCTCAGTAAAAGAGATTGTGTAAATTTGAATAGTATAGCAGGATCTTTACACAGTATAATGGTGACAATACTAAGACAGCAACAATATATCTACTTTACATTTACTTTGCTGAAAGCATTTCCCTTGACGGAAAGATCTTTTGTTTTCCTCCACGGTCAGTCTTCAGTAAAACATCAGTCACAGTGAAGCTTCACGTCTCTGTTGCAGCTTAAGAGACGATCAGGACAGAAAGACCCTGACCTGGACTGGGACAAAAAGACCTGTACGATGTTAAATTGAGCTAAAATAATCTTAGTTTTGAGATTGTTAAATGTTTGACAATAATTTGTTTAAATGCATATCAGTACATGTTAAACAAGCCTTTTGAAAAGGAGCGATCATACACTACCAGATTGGAATTTAGCATGGTTTAAGGCAGTCCCATCCGAAGCATGGGAATCAGCTGTGATTGACGACAGGAGTTTGGCGTCCTCCTCCCCTGCCTCAGCACCAGGCTCAGGTGGAAGCGTTTTGCGCAGAGCTCTGTTGGATGTGGCATGTGATTGGTCAGAAGTTTGTTGCCGTGTTTTATGCAGAAATGGACTTGGTCCTCTTCAGCTAGTCCACTTCAATTATCAGATTTTTGTATCTGATATGAGGGTGACATGAATACTTTTGAGGAACATTTATCAGACCTGGTGAGGAACTGCCTACATTTGTACGACAATGATTCTCAAACAGCTGAAAGTTCCTGGATGGAAACTGCAAAGTCGTCAATGGACAAAAGACAACTTACAATCAAGGGTGTCTCCTCGACTATTTTGTTAAAGTGAAACTGAGAATGGAGGGATGGGGTGGGGATGCCGGTGTGAGCGAAACAGAACGTAACCTATGTTTAAAAGGTGTGCAAATATGAGGTTCGAAAAGCTGTGAACTCTATTTTTTTCAGAGCCCTCTAACGGTTATTGAAGTATAAGTGTGTATTGAAGTTTTTGGCAGAATCCGAAAGCAGTGTGGAAAATTCATCTGATGAGAGTAAGATGGTGGGTTAGTCTGTAAAAGTAAAGCCAGAACCGACCCAGCTTAGCCCACTGAACTTATTTATCCCCCCCTTCAAACCTTTTAGAGTGTTTGCAACTTCTAATCATGGGTTTAACTTTCTGTAACATTTTCAAACGGAAAACGTTGATGCTTTTGATAAAGTTGGATCTCAATCAGCTGGTTATACTTTGAATGTATCTGTTTATGGTCCGACTTGCTACACAAAATCCCATGGAAGAGGGCGGAGTCAAGAGGAAATGACAACATTTTCAAAGGAACACCCTAAATAACTTTCGTTTATTAGCAAAAAAAGAATCATTTGGGGCTAGTTACACCTTAATGTTTCAAATCGTATGCTTTGTAAGCCAAGCACTGGATTTGAAAAAGGCTATATAATGTAGATGTTTCATGTCAAGTTGAAAAATCTAAAGACAGACTTTGGACACGAACAGCATAGGCAGTTAAATTGTAGGTATTTTGTGGGTGTACTAGATGTAATTAAGTTGTCCTTAGTGCCCCAAAGTATAGAGCAGACTGAGTGGGTGCTGGTACAACAGATTAATGTAGCCGTGCATGTACAGCGGGACGATCCCTTCAGGGTTTATTTTCTTAATCTTTGAAAACTGTTAGCCTCTTGCTGTTTCTATTGATCAATCTAGTTACGTTGATCACTAATCCTCTAACGTTTCCTCATCCAGCATTTTCTCGCACACAATACAAGGTCATTGGTAAATATCTGTTTCTATTTCAAGGAAAAGATGAGCAGAATTAAGTACTGAAAAGGTGTTGGGTTTATTCCAGCCTTTATTCCTCTTTTCAGATTTATTCCTCTTTAAATCCTACTGAACCGCAGGCTTATCAGTGAACAAAATGTGTAGGGTACCTTTTTAAAACCGCAAACGCACCAGTATGTTTGTGCTCACTGCAAACGGTCCAGACCATTTAATTCACAGCCTTGTGTCATTTTTGCATGAGCAGCCCATGTGGAGCAGGATGGGTACATTTGTGACCCTGACGGAGGTGCTAGAGGCCCGGGGTTTGCCCTTGGAAGAGGACGAAGTCTGGTGTCTGCTGCTGGCCACCACTGATGCCTTACTGGACATCTCCAAAAAAGGTGACCGTGTCTGAGTACAAACTTACACGCACAAGAACTGTACCTTCTTAAACATACAGCTTGTAAGACCCTGCAGACTCATAGAAAAAGGTCGAAACAACCCATTAGATGAACATGTGACGTAGGTTTGTGCAAAAAAAATAACATTTGTCACACACAAAAAAAAATTACGATTCATTCACTTATATGATTTAAAATGTCCCAAAATCGATCCACCGTTAGTTGGTTTATGATTTGTAACAATGTCTTGGTAAAGAGTTTGTGGTCTGCTGTGTTTAGGTCCAGGTAATTTGTGTCACGTGTTGAGCCCAGGCTCAGTGCTGCTGTCAGCCAATGGGAGCCTGGCCTTCAAGAGCTGCGCGCGAAGTGAAGACGTGGCTTCTTACACAGCTCCTGAGGTCCAGCAGGGTCTCACTCCTTCCACCAGGGCTGCTGCTGAAAAGGTCTGAGAGAGTAAAACCTTCCTTCTGCTTACAAAAATGAAAAAAAAAAAAAAAAAATCACCAAAGTTCCTGTTGGTTATTACCTTGGGTAACCTGGGTGCCCTGGTACATGTCAGCAACAAGCTTTGATTCATTATGTAGCAACAGTACATAATGGCACATTGGAAAAATGACTACATAATTACCCCTAAGAAGAATCCTTTGAGCTGTTGATCTGTTAAAATGTTACACAGACTGTATGTTCATAGGTGTCGACCTTAGAGGAAACTCAAAACCTCCCTCTCGTACCTATTTTAGAATAAAATGTCTAAAACAGTATTGTGTGTCTGACCCTCAGGTGGTAGTTTACTCACTGGGAATGACACTTTACTGGTGCGCTGACTATCACCTACCTCAGAACCAGGTCGGTTCCTCGCTTCCTTTCTTCTCATCCCGGTCGCTGTCTTCCATTCTCTAAGCCGTTTTGGGTTTTGCTGGCCTCTCCTCAGCCAGTCCAGATAAGCACAGAGCTGGAGGGTTTGCTGCTGAGCATGTGTGAGGACATGGCGGTGAGGAGGACCGACCTGCTGACGGTGCTGGAGACCTGTGAGTTCCATCACAAGTCCTCTATGCTGCCGTCCCCAGAGCGCCTCATCAGGCAGCTGGTCGAAGACGTCTACAGAAACTCGGTGAGTGGCCGCATTTTCTCCTTTGTCTTTTGCTGTAAAACCAGTCCTCTGCTTGTTTAATCGAGCTGGAACGTGCTGTCTCCGCAGGCCGACCATGTGGCCATGACTGAAAACGGATCCCAGCTAACAGACCGCAGTCAGATGGTCAGGGATAGATTACACCGTAAGAAACTGAACCCATTTGTTTGAGCTGAAGTTTGGGAGTGTGCTTATTGGCTTTCTCGCTAGTAAACACGGTGACTTAATACAACGGTTCGCAAAAGTTCCAGGTCTCAACAACCAGTTTCACACAAGTTGCATTTCCATTGCAGATGTACATCAGTCTTTGAGTATATTCCACCAATGTCAGAAAAAAAAACACAATTTCGCAAACACGTTGTTTCCATTAAGTTAAAAATGAAATGAAAATTACACACGAATGACCTTGTTCACGTGATAAGTCACTAAAAACATGCAGTGCCATGATCCTCCAACTACTTTGTGTCGTTTTCTTCATCGGTTGCGACTGCGGCAGCATGCGGTTGTTGGGGGAAAAAAAACAACCTTTTCGATTGTTTTCCAAATATAACCAACTTTGCCACAACAAAAAAAGACTTCATATTAATGTTAAAACTTTTTATAAAAAAAAAAACATGTTTTTTCAAAATTGCTGCATTTTGCAATAAGCAAATTTATATTCGAAATGTCAGATTGCTCAATTATATGGTCAATGGAAACGCAGCTGCTGAAGAAATGACCTTGTTCTTGAGATAAGTTGTTAAAAATCATGGCAGTGACGGATATAAATAGCTACATGAGATATATTCATAATTCAGCCTTGGAAAGAAAAACCCATTATCATCAGCTTCTAGTTCCTGTCGTCTTTTTTATTGTTTTCACCAGTGGTAACATGTGGATGTGGATCATGTGATGATGTGAAAAACGTGTTTCGATACGACTGAAAGTCCACTTTGTGCTAGAGCAAAAACATTTCTCAAAATTGTTGTGTTTTCATTAAGCAAATTTATTTCCATAATTTCAATTTGTGCCATTTTGTGGTTGATGGAAACCCAGCTGCAGATAAACACCAATGATTGTTCAGGAACAAAAGACATCGTAGTTTACTGATTAACATCAAAGATGCATAGTACAGCAAAATAATGTTTGTAAAAATCTGGGTGGAAACCCTAAAAGAAATAAATAAATAAAAATCCAAGAGCATCTGATTAGTAAATAAAAGCAGTATTTTCTTCATGGAGACATATAATTATTACTGGTGCACTTCCACCGCAGAGCTGTTTGATCCGATTTAAACGGACCAGAGTCCGTTTCCTCAAATAATCCACTTTGCTTGGGAAAGTGTGAAAGCTCATCTGAACTCTGGACTGATCAGTTGAGCTCTGATCCACCTGGAGTTTAAGTGTTGCTATCGAGCAACCCAAAGAGAGACAGAGTACAACAAGGAGAAAATCATGCGATTTATGAATATGGAACCAGAATACCTTCATCCTTGCGGGTGGGGCTGAAACAATTAATCGTGATGAATCGATTATTGAAATAATCATCAACTAGTGTTATCGATTGTCGATAACTGGAATATACAGACCCCCAAAAATAATTAAGCCAAAACTGCACAAAAAATATATACAATTTGCATTTAATATATTCCAGAACTCCTCAAGAAGCCTAGTGTTAGCTTTACCTACTGTATAAAATTACATAAACTCTCATATTAA
Organism: Poeciliopsis gracilis; assembly: GCA_911649635.1. Lineage (NCBI taxonomy): Eukaryota > Metazoa > Chordata > Actinopteri > Cyprinodontiformes > Poeciliidae > Poeciliopsis > Poeciliopsis gracilis. The sequence continues at coordinate 584,946 of CAJVRI010000910.1, read as the reverse complement.
GCATATTTTGCTATCGATTAGCAATTATTAATAGGTGGTCCAAATACACAATCACCAGACACTGTACTGATACAGCTCAAAGGGCTGATTTTCACATTGTGATGTTAGGAGTAATGTTTTAGTAATGTTATTGCATTTTAGACAAATCAAAAATCTGTAAACTTTGCATTAAATTGATTAGGTCCATTTTTATGCTGAGTTTCTTGAAACCACAGTTGCTGTAAATTTAGCTTAAATCACATATTTTTTAAATTATTTTTTATATAGTTTTAAAAATCACTGATATATTTGGACAAAAATAAAGAAAATCTTCAGTGACTTCTGTAAAGTGGAAGACAAAGAGAAACAGGATTGTGAAAGCTGGTGTCTGTACAGAGCAAAACAAAACAGAAGTAGTAAAGTGTGGATTAGTGTTAAGAACCTAAAAGTTAAACATGACCCAGCCTTTAAGTAGAACAAGAGTTTCTACTCTCTCTGGTTTAGCATTTTTAGCTTTAGCCATTCAGTCTGAGGTATTTATTTAAGAGCCATGACATGCATCATTTTAAGCGGGCGAGTAGCATGGTCTTTTGATTTTTACAGTCTATCTTTTCAAAGAAAATAGCAAATAGTAAGGCTAATCGAAAAAATGCTAACCCAAGACTTTGCAAGCGCGATTTAACCACAGAAGAGTCACCTTGCAGGGGGGAATAGTTCCAACCTTTACATACAATTTTGAGGGAAAACAGCTCAGTAAGCTAAGCAAGTTAAAAGTGCCTCAGAATGTCCCATCTAATTTCTTTAATTAGTGCCTAAGCTGAAAAGCTGTGGCGAGCTGTTTCCCTCTGCACCGCGTCTTTAAGCTGGCTTATTGGAGCCGTTGGAGGTCCAGCGCATCGTCGGTAGCGACATTTAAAAACGGACAGGAGAGCTTCCTGCACCGTGATTTGAAACACAAGTGTTTACTCCAAAACACATTGACTTGGGAAATGATATGATAAAAAATAATGTCCAGCCATTCTGCAAAACAGAAGTGAGACAGTGCAAGTCGTAACCCCTAGTTACCAACTTCATGTTTCAATATGGCCTCTTCTCACATCAAAAGTAGTGAGTTGCGGGGGAAACATGTTTGTTTTACAAGAAATACATGTAAAAGTTTGCCTGAATTAATGGCATGTGGGGCACCTTACCTTGACCTTTTATAGTTTGGAGGTGTTCATTTCACCATTAATTTATTAGCTAGGAAGCTAATAAGTCTATTTCTGAAAATATGCAATTATTGAGTTTATTTAGAACAGACACAGGACCAGAACCTAATGTTTAAGACACAAAGCTGCCAAAGCAATTATTAATCTAATCGTACCTAACGTGTGTTTCAGGAGGTTCTTTCAGTAACTCGACATGGACCCTAAAAAAGAAGATCCACAGAACCTTTTCAGGAACATCGTATCCAGCTGATACTACAGGGTAAGAAGTCCAAATATATTTTCTAGACCGTTTCTTGGTGGTGGTTCACTGATGTGTGGGATATTTTCTCGGTACACGTCCACTGAATGTGATTGGATGTCACAGCCTGCGTGAGCTCTGACCATATAAAACTGGTTTGACATCCACTGTGTTTCCACTGATGATTTTTTTTATACGCGTTTTGAAGAATCGGGTTAAAAATAGTTGATGGAAATGGCAAAAATTCTAAACTTCTCAGTCTCGGGGGGGGGGGGGGGTTCATTGTTGCTGGAGGTGTTTTTGGCTTTTCTGAAAGAGAGTTAATGCGCTAAACAGAAGATGGAAATGCATGAGTCAAATAAGATCTAACAACAAATGTCTCCATCCGCCGGTGGGACTGTGCCTTGCCAGAGGCACAAAACTAGCCAATGTAATCCCTAGTGAATTTGCCTCTTTTCAACTAAACACTTTTGGGGCCTGGTGGACTCAGAGATTAGCATCATAGCTGTGCAGCTGACAAATCTGCACAACCGCATGATGCTAGCATGTCAATGTGTCCGACTCTGACACCTTGTACCTATTCCACTTTTTGAATGCAAAAGGGGATCCAACCTAACAAGGTGTACCAAATACAGTATTCAGTGAGTTTATAGAACACAAATTCTCCAAGATATTGTTAAATTAATGGATATATTTTGTTCCAAGCCACTGTCTTGTAAGTGACAGACGTTATCTCCTATCCAACTGAGACTAGAAATTTCTCTTCCCCCAGGATTCCCTCGGGAGGTCGGCTCAGAGAAAGTTATCCCAGCTGGCAGCATCTGAACCGTACCCCAAGCAGCCCATACATGGATGGCAATCGAACTACCAGCGCAAGGTCCCTTCTGCAGTTTGAATCCACAATGAGTTTGAATGACAAGAAAATGAAAGTGAGGCAGCATTTTATGCTCTATGGTATCAAAAATAAACTGAACTCTCATTTAAATGGCATCTATAATGTCCTGTTAGAGATTCCTCTCTTCCTTTCTGGGTTGTAGGACATGACTGGTCCTGAGTTTCTCAGAGTTTTGGAGGAACCCCTTGTTGTTTTGGAGCTGCCCGGATCCATTCTGGTAAGATCATGCTCTCCAAAAACTGCTTTCAAGCATCTTTGCTTTTTTTGAATGCCAAGTTTATTCCCCTTCCCCCTTTCCACAGACAAAGAAAGGGAAATCTCCAGCCACCCATAGAGAGCTCAGTGTGGTGATGCCAAATGGTCAAAGCATCCTGGTCAAGTGTGAAGTGAAAAGCAAAGGAGGGGATGTGTTTGACATGATCGTGGCTCATTCAAACCTCGTGGAACACTTCTATTTTGGCCTTGCATATATCGATGGTAAAATGATTGAACCGATTGGTTTTCCAGTTGAATGGGTCTTTCAATGTCAAGGCACTTACCCAGTGTCTTTGATCTTGTCTCTATTCTGTGGTCAGATAATGAGTTTTTCTTCGTTGATAATGACACCAAGATTTCCAAAGTGGCGCCAGATAGCTGGAAGAAAGTGCCTACGACAACTTTTGTCCTTTTCTTCAGGATCAAATTCTTTGTGAACAACATTTCTCTTCTTTTGTAAGTTATTCTTTTTTTTTTCTTTCATTGGTGAGGGTGGACACTTGAGGGCAAGTGCACCAGCTTACTGGTTTGCTAAAACAGTTTCCTTTGCCAAGTCTTAACAGATTCACTAGTAGAAGAAACTTTCTCTCATGATCAAAAAATATTTTCAAGATTCTAATTATGTGTGCTATACCTAGAGCTCCAGTTGGTTTGTTGCTGGAACAGTTCTAGAGTTACCAATAGAGAAAGTAGGAGTTTCCCCAACTAATCCTGAGTAACTTAATGTCCCCGGTTTCCTCTCTTAGGCACAAACAGACCCGTCACCAGTACTACCTCCAGCTTAGGAGGGACCTTTTAGAGGACAGACTGTCCTGCCATGAGGAGACTGCTCTGCACCTGGGAGGTCTGGCCTTGCAGACAGAGTATGGAGACTGCATGCCTGAGGTTGTACATTTGGAAGAATGAGAATACAGTGGGCTAATTGTAGTGATTAGGCAATTGGACTTCCCACGAATAGCAAATATCTGTGAACGAGACCCTTTCTAAAAATTCTTATAAGTCTATTTTATTGGTTCAAACATCAAATATACCGTAATTTGTATTAAAAGGCACAGTATTTTTGCCTTAAGGGACTGGCGCCAATATCCTCAAGCGTAGTTCACTAGGCCTGACTATAAACTTAGCTTTACTCACAGTAGTTTTAGATTCTAAAAATCTATTCTTTTTGTCTATGGCATAAGCTTGGTGAAGACAGTTAAATGTTTGCAGTTGCTTTTTATAGTTTAGTTGTCTCCTTATCTCACTTTGAAAATCCCTGATTTAAAGCATTTAAGTGAGACAAAATAGTAAAAACAGAAGACATTTGTAAGGTGGCAATTATATTCTGATGTTGATAGTCCAAGCCAATGACATTCCCATCAGTGGCAGTTTATGATATGGCCAACATGGGCAAAATTCCCAGGGTGGCATCTTGTAGCATCTTAGCCCCTGCCATAGCTCTCACCAGACTATCCTATCAGAATTCTCTGCTAAAAGAAGTTGCATTTTCGTTATATAAATATGCATTGTGTAGTATTCATTGTGCAGTATACACAGTGAAATTTAATATGTTGTGAAAGTCTGTACTCTACTCTGTTTAGGTGTACGGTAGAAACTACTACCGACCTGACCAGTACGTCTCCAAGAGTGTGATGGAGAAACGTGCCTTGCCTTACATTCAGGCAGAGCTGCTGAGACTTCATGCCAATAATGCCCAAATGCTCCTAGATGAATCTGAGCTTGAATTCCTGAAGGTAGTAGCAAAGTACTTAGAAGCAATAAAACTCACGATGTGCCATCGACCGCTTCTAAAAGTGACGTCTGTTCTGTTCTGAACCCTGCAGGTTTGTCAGCAGTTGCCTGAATATGGCGTCTTGTTCCACCGTGTAATACGGGAGAAAAGGCCTTCGGACGGAGAAATTGTTCTCGGAGTTTGTGCCAAAGGTGTCATCGTCTATGAGGTTAAAGATGGCTGCCGGTCCACCGTTCAGAATTTCTTCTGGAGGGAAACGGCTACCATCTCCTCTAGCGTGAGAGGCTCCTCCACAGTGGCATGTGACATTCTAGGGTGTTTCTGTTCACGGTCTAAAACACGCCTCTTTTATGAATCTGCAGAAGCAAAAATTTATAATCGAGTGCCGGGGCAGCCGGAAGAAATACGTCTTCATCACGGAGAGGTCCAGGATAGCCAAGTATTTGTGTAACCTCTGTTCTGCCCAGCACAAGTTTAACAATGAGATGAGCTCCCGGCAGCTAAGCCGCAGCCTGGTCTCAGGTAAGGTTTGGCGGCGTAGACGTCCGCTGCCAGACTTTCTTTGTAGTTTCATTGCACGTATTTAGCAGAAGGGATACGTTCCATTGCAGCTCTGCGCTTCAGCCGCTACTCTTGCATGCTGTAGAGGATAGCAAGCATAACCTCTGCTTTGTCCAGAGGACAACTTGTGCAGTACGCAGCTGTGTGCCGCGCTCAGAGCAGCCAGCTCAAGTCCATTTCGTGTTCCGAGACGCTCCAGAACGACAGCGGCCTGACCACGCCGCAGGAAGAGTCTCTGACCAAGCTGTGTGACGACGTCACGGCCAGAATCGAGGCCCGTGTGAAACATCACAGGTATTTTATTTTATTTTTTTACCTTTTGTGCTAAACAGGGTTTCCCCCAGTGTATTATAAGTCTGGCGGGTCACCAGGCTTTACATGTATCGCCACCAGGCGAAGCGTTGTTTGTTTATTATATGAACTGTTACATGCTAACAACTTCAGCAAATGAAATGACAAGTTACAGATAAAAGGTCAATGAGATTTGGACACTTTAATTAGGATAAAACAACTGAAGTGCAACAAAATTATATTTATTTTAACTGTATTCTTTTGCATTTGCCTATTTTATTATATTTTTCTTTATAGTTGATGTTTAGGTATTGTTAATAATGTCTTTCAATTACACAGTTATGTTGTGATATTTTCAAATTTTCTGTCAACTTTAAACATGTTTTGATTCAAAAATACATCGAGTCTGTGTTCATCCTTTTTTTTCACTTTACTGTTATCCATCAGTTTGTTTTACATTGAAGTTTCCACAGAAAACCATGAAATGCACTTGCTTTTTTTCCTCTTGAAAACATGACTTCCCCTGTGCAGAAAGTCAAAACTATTTCATGTAAATCCATTTCTCATCTTTCTCCTTTCCTGTGTTCCTTCAGCAGCACCTGCTCCAGCAGCCAGCGCAGCAGCACAGGGTTACGCTCTCCATCCTGTTCCCAGAGGAGCGGATCGGAGGCCCATTCCGGATCCCCAGCAGCCCGAGGCACAGCGTCTTCACACTTACAGCCCAGCTTCATGTGCTTGTGTGCTTCTGCTCTAGTCAGACAGTAGTTTCCCCTTATTTCATGTCTCCTCACTCACTCAGAGCGATTTCTCCTTTTGGCTAATGGTTGGTCGTATCACCCGTCTAACAGAAACGCCGCCTAAACTGGGCATTCCTTCGGAGAGGGAAGTAATCTGTGTTTCGTTAAAGAAAGACCCAAAACTGGGCTTGGGTGAGGACATCACTCTGCACTGCATACAACCCACAATTTGTACAAAGATTGTGTTCCTGGTTATTGCTAAATACTAGCTGTTGGCATCTTGACAATTATAAGCAAAGCACTGCACCCCTTTTTCATTCTCTATCTGACGCATGCATTTCAAATTTAGTGTATAATGTTGACACCCTGACAGGTTAAACCAGTGGTAGTCATTGTTGGTGAGCAGCTTTTTGCCCTGCAGCAGGAAGCAACACGTCAACAGCAGCAGTTCTAGTCTAGCCCACTGAGTTTGATGCGTGAAGTTGACGGTTTAAATTCATTTATGGTGCGTTCCAGCATAGGATGAAATACCAATTATGTAGTTTTTCAAATGAAGTCAATACATTTAATTGAAACTCATATGATTGATTCTATATTTAATATTGCTGTATTTATTTCCAGTCCCAAAAAAAGTTTTTGACACATTAAAATAGTTATAACATAAGGTATTTATCTAGTGTAATTTGGCACTTTTCACTCCATAATAATCAAAATCTAATTTTTATGGTAATTCATTTTTGGTCATCTTAACTGACCTGAAACAGGAAACGTTTGGTCCAATTTGACATCAGGCAGTGAGCACAAAACCCCCCAAAAACAACGGTTAACGTCTCATTTCATTCAGTTTAAACTACTGTAACTTGTACTTACACAGGTATAGTTATAGTCGGAGAGGACACAATAGGCCGCTATGACTTGGGCATTTTTATCGCCTCCATTGTGCCTGGAGGACCTGCAGACAAGGACGGACGCATCAGACCGGGTACATGTCTATAATACTAAAACATATTCATTCTACATTAAATAATACTTAAAAATGTATCATCTAGATTTTTTTCATGTAGGAATGCCTTATTTTTTTTCTTTCTTATAATTAGTTTAAACATTGGTCTAATGTTTAAACCCTACTTATTGAATAACTTCCACACCTTTGATGAATGACTGTGGGCAGTACGCATCAAGTCATGTGCTCAGAAGGACAAAGATTGTGTTCCGCATGCTCTGGTGGGGTCACCCTTTAATGTTTGACCTTTGCCTTCAGGGGGTCGCCTGATATCCCTGAATCACGTCAGCCTGGAGGGCGTCACTTTTAGCGAGGCAGCAGGGGTCATGGAGGGCAGCCCTGAGGAAGTGCAGCTCATTGTCTCGCAGCCTAAAGGTGCTTTATATCAATAGTGGCGCACGAGTAGTCATCTGGTGTTCTTTGTCTCAGAATTGTTTGAGCAATTACTCCATAGATGCACATATTTTAACACGATGTAAAATGGTTTCTAGAGTTGTGAATATTTATTTCATTTCTATCCTCTATGGTTTGGTTTTTATCATCTTTAGTCATTTTAACTGTGGCCGTTTTTTGCTAGCATTAAGGCTATACCCAATATCTGACAATGTATAACTTTCTATTTCTGGAGACAACATAAAATAAAAATATCTTGGGGGGGAATTACATTCACATAACCTATCTTAATGAAAATCGATTCTAAACAGTTTCTTCAGCACTAATTTAGTGGCAGATTAGATGTCAATTAGTTTAACAGGTGCCTTGCTAGCTTGTGTGTTAGCTTAAACACGGGCAGTTAAAAATGCTTTTCTATATACTTCAAAAAGCCTACACGTTAATTCGAGTCACGAAATTCAAAGACTTTGTAAAAAAAAAAATACAGCCATAGTTTAATTGAAACAACTTCAATACAATTTCTCTACATTAACTGGCAAAATAAGTACATCTTTAACAACTTGCTAGCTTGATTCATTGTCAAGTTGTCATGTTAACCGTCACAGTTATGTCCAGAAATTTCTTTTAACCCTTTAACAGCCACACCAAGAAAAAAACCTGTGAAAAATTTTTTCTTTGCATTTCTTTTACCCTTGGGTGACTCATAAACACAATCAATATTTTTTTTTCAACAGAACCTGTGGTTTTTAAAATATTGATCTCTACCAAATGGTTGAGATGTTACTTAAAGGTATAAGTACATGACTTAATAAAAATACCTAGTACAGTAGATAAATTAAAATAAAATGCAAATTTATAAAGAAATTAACAACAAAAAAAACAAAAAAAAAAGGCATTGGATGTTTGTCAAAATGCCACACAACACTGGTTTTAATTTCAACCAAGGAAAACAATGCATCGAACAAGGAAATATTGCATTTTTAGTTTTCCCATCTTGACTGTATCTGTACTAAAGTGCAACAGTTTTTCAGTGTTTCACTGTTGAAAAAGGCATGATCCCATGGCTTTACTAAGCAAGTTGACCCATTTGTTATCCAACCACTTCACTGGAAGAACCCCTTCAGCGGCCCTAAAGTCACAGGCTCCACGCCCCCTTTGAATCAGGTTTTTGTCATCAATGGAGCTCCACCAGTGCAGTTCGGTCATACGGTACCGATGCACTTGACGCCAAGGGCAGTGTGCAGCTACTGAACCAAGTTGAAACTTGTAAAGAAGTTGTCACAAAAGACAACAGACATCAGGGGCTCTTTTATCGTTTTGCAGAGTGTTGGCACCACTTTTGCTCCCAAAGGAAGAAATTATTACAAAAATTATTTTGTAAGATGATGATGTTATAATTATTCTTAATGTATAACTCTGTAATAACACTTATTGTTTCCTATTTACACCAACAGATGAAAATGACTTTTGATTTTATAGCAAAAAAATATAAATTTTAACTAATTTTCTACATTTACCATCAAGTGACAAATCAACCGTTTGGTCAAGCATATTTTGAAAAAATTATTAGACCTTTAATTTAGCTTTTTAGGTGGTATCAAGTAACATAATTCTGTTTAGTAAGGTCTATAACACTATCATATGCCAGAAAACTATTCCTACCTTTCAAAGTTTCACCACAACCAGTTGATATTTGTGACAGATTTTTCTGTTTCTGACTTTCTGGTGGGGGGAGGGGAAGAAGAATAATACTATTTAAAGAAACAGTGCCCTCTAATGGATTTCTTTAGCATATTTTACCTCAACCAAGCAGTAGAGATGGCTCAATCAGGTTAAGCTAAATTAGGCACTCCTCATATGGAGATTTAGAGACCCAAAATGTGCTAAACCATATGGTTGAGCGGGCAGTCAAAGTATATAATATACCTGAGAAAACATAGATGCTAACGTGATTGAAATTTGAAATCACACATTACAAAATGTCTTAAAAAAAACAATAATTGAAATAAAGTCAAAGATGGAGTTTTGAAAAGCTAAGAGGTTTCAGTTAGCATGTTTGCCAGAGACTGAGCCGTCTGCCTTAAAGCAAACACACAGCAACATTCAAAAATGTATTTCGCAAAATTAATAAGCTAAGCTGTATCTTCAAAAAATGTATGTCCTAACTTGATTTATATATTTTAGAATTTTTTCTATGCAAGCAAGGAAAAAGACTAGTGCCACTAAAATTCTGAAATGAAAGTCATGACTGCCATTTTTCTTTGAATTTTTGGAATATAAAGAAATATACCGGTTAGGGTCCAGTTAGCATGTTTATTCGGTTAGCTTGCGCATTTGCACTTTGAAAGAATAGAGGCAGGTTAAAGCAACTGTGTCTGAAAATTCCACAAAAACGTTTCATGGATTCAGATGAGTAACTCTGCTTTGGTAAATCTTTGACTACAGCTGACTTTGCTAATCTAGTTAGCACCCGGGCTAGCTTAGCTCAAACATAACAACTGTAGCTGGAACAAAATCCTAATTTAATTTGAAGGTAGAAAAATAAATCTACCACCCCACACCTCTTCTACCTGGCTTACTAAACCTGGGGTTGTTTGTACATTACATGCATTGCTTGCATTGCATCAATCCTGAGTTGATGCTAAACCAAGTCTGGTTTCTAGTTGAAGCATTAAAAACAAATAAATAAACAACACATCTCAGTACTGACAAGAAAAGCAGAAAATGAAGTTTTGTTGATTATTTTTGATTTTGATTTTTTTTCTCCACAGTCCCACTAAGTCCCATCAGTGTTCGCTCTCCTGTGCTGAGAAAATACGGGTCCCAGACTACGCTGATGACAGATGGACGTTCAGGAGACGATAGCCTGGATGAGATCGTCTCCGTCATGATGACGCCAAAGGCCTCCAACAGGCTGCACGTCCCGCGGGACGTACGAGCCCTCAGTACACAGGTAGAGTCATTTTAGTGGACATATTTTATTTCTTTTCATTAATTCAGTAACTCGGTTCACAAAGTGAAACTTATAACATAAATTAATTACAAAGACAAATGCTTTCTGATGTTTATCACTTGAATAAATGCATAAAAAGGTACTTTAAATCTGACAAGCAGGCCTCCGCTGAACACATATTCTATTCTATTGAAAATGACTGAATATAAATTAGGGTCGGGGAAAAAAAGGACGGCATGATGGAACACCAAACCTGAGCATCAGCACATAACACAATGGCTACTTAAACCATAAAAAGTATAATATGATATAAAGTAAAGATTTGTAAAATTATGACAAGCCTAATCTACCTGTGTTTTTACAACGCTTTTTGCTCCAGTTCTGACCAGCATTGTCGCTACAATGAGAACTGGTATCAGCAGCTCCGTTTCTCCAGATAACTGGCACCGTGCATTACTTAAGCCTTAGTGAAAAACACTGTGGCAGTGGATGGAAGCAGCTGAAAATCTCACTCTAAATGAATCCCACTTTGCTCGTCATGATTCATCTGGTCTCACTGACAACACTCAAACTCAAGCTACACTTTAGTTCTTCCTTTTCATGATGTCTTTTCTCCTTGCTTCTGTGTTCCCTTCAAACCCTTTGGCTTAAATCTTGATCTATTCTAAGGTCCTTGTGTTGTATTTGCCTCAGGACAGCTGCCCTGTACCTCCATCTCAGAACTGTGTGGGGCCAGAAGAGATCTCTGTGGAGCTCAGGAAGATCTCTGGAAATCTGGGCCTCAGCATCTCTGTGAGTGTTTGGCAAGCTTGTAGGTTGCCACGCGTGGCAGTTTTCCGGCTTTGCTTTCGAAAACCTGTCATTCTGATGAATGTGCTTTCAATGCTGGTGGTGAACAGTCAGCTGCAGCACCTGATCTGCAGCAGTGGGCCACAAAGACTCTACCACTTAAGCCGATTAACATCTGAGGTCTGACAGGATCAGATGGGGTTGCCAAGAGCTGGCTCATCCACTCTGATAACCTCAGCAAAACTGAGCCAGAGCATGACACAGAACTTTACACCAACAAAATACATCATGTCAGATTATAAGGACATTATTATATCTTAGTTTTAATCTATATTAATATTTATATTATTTCCTGATAATCTCTATTATCAGGAAATATAGATCTCAAACTAAATATTACAAATTTAGAAAGTTTCTGTATGAACTCTTAATGACTGTAGTTGAATGAATCTAAAGTATAACTGTAACCTGTAACTGTATGACAAAACACAAGTTCATCTCATAACTGATTAGCATGAAAAAAATGGCTTTTTTGATTGGTCATCATATACAAGAATGCTATTAGTTAAATACTAAGTGGTATATATTAATAAAATTGTGTGAACCACTCTAAGTAACTATAGTTGCTCTTGTAAGGTGCTAAATAAGTAAAATGACTCAGCATATCATGAATGTAAATAAGGAAATCCTCTTCCTAACTAATTAGGGTGCAGCAAACACCAACGGTCAAAACGGGGGAATCTACATCAAGAGCCTCGTTCCCGGAGGGGCAGCAGAGAGAGACGGACGTTTACACACAGGTACCACGGCTCGATTTCAAACATATCAAAGTGTAAAGTCTGATCAGTCTGACTGTTTTTAGTTTTCGCTTCTTTTTTTTTTTTTTTTTAATTTACAGGTGACAGAATTTTGGAGGTTGATGGGATTAACTTTCATGGCTTCACCCACCAGCAGGCTGTGGAGTGTCTGGGTAAAACCGGGGAGGTAAAGGACAGCATGAGAGCAAAGAACATGTATATGCAGTTTTGGAAGTTTTGGCGTTTCAAAAGGTAGTCTTGGAAATATTTGCAGAACACATTTCAGTTAGGACAAATCCCAGTAAAATGAAGCTTAGTGACTCTGACACCGTCTCCAATGTAATAATCATGATCTGGTCAAGGTTTTTGAACTTAACTGATACGTATAATGGATGGGACTAGCATGGGTTTGAACTGCACTCCAAAAATCTGCAATTCTTCTGCTGGATCCATCGTCTCCCACTTAGCCAAAATCTGGTAATGAGGATAATGAGTATGGGAGATTTTTGGCTCAGTTTTTCTTTACCACAAAGAGCTCTGCAATGTCTGCATTATAGCAAATGGCGCACCAATCCATCTATCTTCCCCTGATTGCATCATCACTCATTAACCAGACACCAATATGCTCTCCACTTGAGGCAATCGCTGACCCAAACCCAGAGAGAAAAGTTCATGTTTTAGCAGTTAAGAACCATGGCCTCAGATTAGAAGGAACCAATTCTGAACATTGGGCAGTTCAGACCTGATCCAAACTGCTGTAGTAGCACCTACCGAATGGAGGACATGACCTGAGGAAGCCAAGAGAACCACTAAATCCATGAAAAGAAATGATGAGACCTTGAGGTTTCCAAACTCGACATCCTCCTCTCCAGGACAACACCTTGAGATACTGGTCATGAATTTCAGGGACTGGAAGCCCCTCCTGGTGGAGTCCAACCACCAGGAGGGTGGTCCAGCCTGTTCCTTATGCTCCAGGAACAGGCTTAAGATTGTGTTGAGAATACAGACAGCTTTTAGTTCATAGTGGGACTGGACAGCTGTCAAGCTTGTCTCTGCCACACCGTACTCCCTACAAAATGCTTCAAGGTCATGACTGTCATTTCTAAGGCACTTTATACAAATATGCTTAGAATACTAGGCCTTATTTAGCAAAGATAGACATGGATTTGGTTGCAGAAATCTTCATATGACATGTTCAAATGTGTCTTGTGAGTGCTATTAACTGCTCTGCTCTTCTATCATCTAGGTAGTCTACTTTGTTGTGAAACGGGAGTCAGTCAGCCTGCCTAAAGTTTCTGTGATTGCTGACACAGACAGTCCAGTGTCCAATCAGAGAGTTCGCCAAACCACCAGCCATCTTAGACTCAACAGCTCGTCGTCCCTCAGCTCTCCCACAAGCACAAGGTCTGTCCGTTCCAGAGACTACAGCTTCGTCACTGATGGTAGGACATTTCAACGCAGGTTAGGACCAGTGGACTGAATCGCACAGCACGAAAAAGTTGGACGTCATTACAAATGTTCCATAACGTGCAGTACACTGATTGTAAAATGTAACGAAACCACAGTTAGCAGCAATGACCTCAAATACTTGTTCTCTGACACTGAACAAATATTGGAGGGATATGAGAGGAATTGAACCTCTCTTCTATCCGTTGTTTCAGATGACTAAAACCTGTGAAAGTTTACACTGCTGTATTGACCCTGACCTCATCCAGACTGCCCTTAATCTTTGACCTCTCCACCTATATCTATCTTCCTACACTGACTTTCAAAGTACACAGGTGGATTACACTGTCCATTGCAGGCTGAACAACTGAGTGATGTCCAATTTGTGATGCCAGGAAAGCTTCAAATCTTAAAATAACTAAAATTATTTCACCTTTCAGGAAAATACGTTTTCAGCATGGCTGAAGTGGTGCTGGGCTAAAGATTCGCCCAAAACAGCTGTTCCTCAACTTAACTGTTTTATCAATCAGAAACTTTTCTAGCTTGAAGTTTAGTCAGGTCATTAAAAAATACCTCCATTGTTGTGGTTTCATGTGAAAAACCAATATTGCAGAAGCACTTGAAGTCTCTTGATTATCAAAACTCTGCAGATGCACTGTTAAAATCTTTTCTCTGTCAAAAACGAACGGAAAGATCAACAGAGGACAGCGTATTTCTGAATATTAATAACTGAGATTAGGCATAACAACCTTTTGAGGATTTTGGAGCAAGAGAAACATATTTTTCAAACCTAAAAATGGATTCTCTGAATAGTCTAAGCATTGGCTACTAAACAGTCAACAACAGCACAAAAAGTCCAACTGAAAACATGGAAACTGGAAAAAAAATGAAGACATTTCGTATACCTAATAGTGGTTCATAAAACAGTACTGATGCGATGGTATTTAGATCCTAGGGCTGGACGATATGCCGGAAAACGTATCACAATACAAGTGTTTCATATCAGTCGATATGTATAGTCATTGATTTCTTCTGTTTGTTTTAAATATCTGAGATATTACCAAACCTTTCCTGCTTCATCCAGTTTCCTCTCAAGCTGTTGAACTCATTTTCTCCGTCCACTTCATGCTGTTGTTTTTTTTAAGCAGTTATGTGCAACGGTGACGGAACCTAAACAATATCACTCAATAGGTTGTTGCTAGGTAACCAAAAGAGTGAGTGATTTAGTTGATGCCACCAACCTGGCTTCGCTCTATGAAAGGTTGAGCGGCTAAAGCCTTTCTTCTGCCTACATGTCTCAGAATGCTGTGCATTCCTGGATTGGCGTTCAGTGAAATGACTGAACATTATATTGGATATACCATCTATTGATATTTATTATGCCTTTATTGTGATATGCATTGTCACTGAGTGATTGCCCAACCCTAGAGCCCAATCCTAATTACCACAAATGCTAATTTATTTAGTATCATAGCAATTCCTATACTTAGTTATTGGAGAGTGTGACTGTTATTATTTAAATTTTTTCATACAGCAACATTTGTTTACTAGACAGTCAACGAGTCGTCCGTCATACATCTGTAATATCCCGTAACTGCCCATAGATGGCTCTAGTTTCCACAAGGTGTGAAATATATTTCACTCTCCATGTTGGATTATCATATTGCCTTATATATTTTCTGAGCTATGAAAGTACGACTCACTCTATCAAACTGTAAATGATAGAGAAAATGCAACGAAAGCAAAGTGTCTGTTAGTGTGGACGGAGCCTTAGGATATATGTGGATGCAATAAAGAAGATGATATAATATTCCATTAGCAGTAGCAGGAGCAATGATATGGAAATGTTATGTCTTACTTAGCATTTAAATGAGTTCCATCCATCAGGGAAAATATCATCTCAGCCTTTTCTGGGATAATATCAGCTGCATTAGAAATGCATCAGAGAGCTCACAGCATCGCACAGTTCATCAAAAGTTTAGTCATTGAAAACCGTTGAATCCACAGCTCTTCTGTAAAATGGCCGATGACGATTTTCTTAAGTCAAAACGCCACTCCCAAGTAGGCGGGGCTTGACGCTCCAACGCCTCACCAAGACACCAACATCTCCTCTGAGTGGCTGACAGATGATGAGTGCTAGCGCTCATCGACGTGATTATTTACATCCATCGCCGCCATGTTTTATTTGACTTATTACAGGCTTACTCAAGTGTAAGTGAGTAAGCCTAACCCTTACTCACTTACAGTAAGGGTAAGTGAGCAAAGCGGCAGTAAGATTTGTTCTTCAGTGTTAATACCACAACTACGAAACTCTGTTTTTCCGACATTAGCAGAATATCAGAACAAATAATAATAAATGTGCACATTTGTAATGGAGAAGCAGCTACTGTTTGGGTTTCATTTGTCCTTTCTATCCCACATTCAACCTCGACACAACCTTTGACCTTATCACTATTGCTTCACTGTCCTGCCTCCTCCTCCAAAACCCCAAGAAAATGTCAAGGAGGTGACTCTGACCAAAGACGTCAATGGTCTGGGATTTAGCTTCCTGATGTGTGAGCTGGACCCACCCACCAAGGACTTCAGCAACCTGGTCCGGATAAAGCAGCTCTTCCCTGGCCAGCCTGCGGAGCAAAGCGGCAGAATTCAGGAGGGGGACGTCCTGCTGGCTATCAACGGCCAGTCGCTAAAGGAGCTGTCCTATCCAGTATGTGCAAAATTTAGTTTTTAAATTGTTTGCTACTGTTGCGACTGTAAACGGTTGTTGACCAGATACTTTTAAGTATTTATTTGAAGCGATGGCTGTGTCGGTGTCTTCGCTTGGTGCTAATCCAGGTTAGAATGTAGTTTTGTATTCTTTCTTTCCCTGGCTGCTTGTGTGCAGGGTTAGTCATGTCAATGTCCTTTTAGTTTTTGGCTAATCTTAAGTTTGTTTTAATAAGAACTGTTAGCTTTTCATCTTTCCACTCTGCATTTGGATCAACTGTTACACCACTACATTAATACACTCATAAAAACTTTAAATGGTTCAAGTGAATGTTTTTGAATTTAGATTTTTACACAAACTTACTTTTCTACTACATAACTCATTCAGGTTTATGCTAAATGAAGACAACAGTAATCTGCAGCAGAAACTACCGTTGATTCTTATCGCCGTTCAATTGTACTTAACTTCAAAAGTTCTGAAATGTCCCTTCATGAATGGACCTAGGTGAACCCTGATATCTGTGTAAACCACTGTTCATCTCTTGGTGCAGAAAGTGCTGAAGCTGTTCAAGAATTCCCCAGCTGAAGTGAGGCTAACTCTCTGTCGGCCACCGCCAGGTACAAAAATCCACTCATCTTGAAAAAGATCCACCCGTCGACTTCCCTAACGCCTCTGTGTCTGCAGGAACTCTACCTTCCATGGACCATTTCACCGGCACCTGATCCGCCTTTTGGGCTTTACACCAGCACTGTCGTTTTGAAGCAACATCGTGCTTTCAGATGAAGCAGGAGGTGGTGATGGATACTGAAGGCTTACGGTTGTTCTGATCTGTTAGCAGAATGCTGCTGGCACTGTGGAAAGGTCAGCATTGTTTCTGATAATCAGCTACATTGCGGATATAAACCGAGGACCCATCTAGACACCAGAGTCATTCGCAATCCGACCAGAAAGAAACTCAAATCTTGTGTTCGCTGAGCCAGGTTTATCTGTATGCCATCACTCATAGAAAAGGAAATCCAAAGTGCTTTACTCCAAATCAAAGGAAAGACACGAAACATGTGGAAGTTGTTTCTGCAGCAAAGAGATTCATCGTTTCATCTTGTCAGTATTGTCAAGGTATTAGGAGAAATCCAAGGAAGCACAGGAACACTAAGAGCTGTTCAAAAGACTATTTTCTGACACGTGTTGCGACATGTTTGTGGTTCAGTTCAGGCTGCTAGAGAGCGCGAGAGAGCAAGACTTTGCCAGGTCACAAGAAGGGTGGTCAAATACTGCAATGTTTTAACCTTCTGTCTGTCATGGAAGAAGCCAAATTAAATCTCTGTTTTCATACGAGGATCTAAATTATATACAAACACTGCTTTTTACAGTCAAAGCCCTGGAAGACCCAATGATGAGTTTAAATAAAATTGACACTACATCAGTAAAATTGCTGTTCTACATAAATCATTCTCCTACACAACACATGGTGTGGCTTTGGTCCTCATATTAGTAATTTATGGCAGAAAGGCTAGAACATTTACAACAATATTTAGGTATTTTAATAGTTAAGGAAGAATCAGAATCAACTGAAGTCAGTATCAGAAGGTCCAATCTCACCAAATCTGAGGTATAATCTGTGAATCTCGAACTTATTTCAGTAAGTAAAGTTTACAAATGTGGTTTAACTTGCCCTCTTTCTCTCTTCCTTTCCAGAAGTAACATATGCATTGGTTCCTTTATCTGTTTTCTTTGCACAGTGAGGATAGCAGAGGACAGAAAACTGGGTCGGTTTTCTGCCTGGTCCCGATACAATGTAGAACCTCATAGTGTGTCTGAGGATACAGCAACCTGATTCCAGGTATGTACTGGGTTTTTGGTTAATGTGATGTGATGTTATGTCAACAGCACCTTAGAATCCATTGGTCAAAGCTTCTACCGCTCTCCAGATCTGCCAGTATTATATTATAAATAGTGTAGGGAAATGTACCTCATAATGAGCAAATCTGGAAAAAAAAAAAAGAGCCGTTTCTGAAAAGGAGAAAAGGCAAATACTCCAAGCTTGTAAAATCCACTAGATGGCAGCATTTACCAAAACGTGACTGATTTCAAACAACGACTTTCATCGATGGATGTCTCCTTCAGGAAACATCATGACTGAAAGAGGAAGAAGTGCAACACAGGAGTTTCCACCAAGAGAAGAAGACTGAAGTGACGAGAACAAAACATTGTTTAAAGCATCGCCTTATGTAACCAAACAAAAATAAAAGCTACTGAACTGAATCTGAACAGACTATGTATGATCCAATCTACACTCCTCATTCAGTATGTGAACAAATATGGGCAGCATACACACACACACGCACGCACACACACATCTCTCTGGGTGAGAAGCCAGCAATGGCCCCTCGTAAATAAGGGTTCCTGTATATTCTGTGAAATCCAACTGTGCATCTGGATCCCATCAGAGCTTGTGTTCTTTTGCAAATGATCCCAAATGTTTCTAATTATGCCAGCGGAGTCGGCACGAGGCTTTTTGAACGTGTGTGTCCCTGGATGTGTGCGTGTGTGTGTATGTGTGTGTGTGTGAGTTCCCGTAGTCAAATCTCGAGGAAGGAAGATGCACTCCGAAGCACTGAGCTCTTTGTTCTGGAGGCAAATCATAACGGTGAACAGAGAGGTCCTGACCTCTGCAGATCACCGAAAGCCAACTGGCAATAGATGTAGAGTGTCTGAATGTATTTATTTCAAAGTATTACAATCCTGAACCAAAAACCCGTTCATTAGATAACAGCATACTGGCTGCTGTTTGTAAGGCCATTTTATGTGGGTTCATCGACAAAATGTCAGAAGTGTATTTCAACATTAGCCTTACAGCTAAAATTAGCAACTTAGCTAATTTTGGTTATTATAGCTTAGCTTACCGTAATGAATGGAGTGAGTTTATTTATCTGGACTCTAAAGCGATTGCTAAAATCCTATAGATTATATTTTAGCTAACCTTAGCATGTTGGCTAACTTCAAGTTATACATAAATTTTTGTGTATTTAATGGAGAATAGAGTGGAAATGTCTTATTTTTCAAAAGTGGGGGAGTAAGCCAACATAAATCAACTCGCTAATGATAGCCCACACGCTAACAATTGCAATTAAGACAACATAAGTGTTTGAAAATCCTGCAATGATTTGCTTTCAGAGACAAAGTGTCACTTACAATGAAGCACAAAGAAAGTTAAGCTATGTTTAAGTAGTGTTAGCAAAGCTAGCTAACGTTAGCAGTTGGCCTCGTGACAAAAATTCTTTGTCTGACCATCACACAAAGAGATATAGTCAATGTTAGCTACTCATATTAAACTAGCTAACTGTGTATAGTACATACTGTATGTTTATTGGCATTGGTTTCCGTTTCCTGTCAGCTGTTTGCCACCCATTCACCAATAGATAACATCATATAATATTAGTGTTGGCACTGGTCTTGGTCTCGACTTGGTCTCAGCCCCTAAAAGTCTCAGTCTTGTCTGGATGCACCGTAGAGTTGGTCTTGACTGGACCTCAGGTTGGGTGGGCAGCGACTGCAATACAGGATACCAGAGAAAACCAGTATCCCGTTCCTGGACTGTTACTGTTACACACTATATCTGCTAACCATCTTAGCTCCTGCTGCGAGGTCACATGTGGCAGACCTCCAAACAACCAACACCTAGAGGAGTGGACGTGCTAATGGTTCGGTGGACCTCAAAGACCTCTACCTTTGAGGTACAGGTCTCAAAGGTAGAGGTCTTGGAGACCTCTTCCATCACAGGTAGAGTCTTCCATCACTCTACCTGTGATGGAAGACATTGTTCAGGATCACATTTTCCGCTGGGGTTGCATGAATATGGTAGATTTCCTCCCACTTTGAGCTTTCCTCTCATCCTCCTGTTTCCCTAATTAAAGTGATTGTGCTAGTGTTGTTATTTTTAAAAGAGCTTCAAATCCATCACTCAGCAGCGGTATGCATCGACTTAAAACAAGGCTCGGAAAAAGTCCTAGACTCTATAATACTGGAAGAGTCACTCCTCAGGTGTTTTTTTTTGTTTGTTTTATCCTATTAATTCCAAGTAAAAACAACCAAAATTGGTCAATATTTATGGAGCGAAACTGTGATAATTCCTCATTTTAAGGCAACTATTGAACATTGAACAGCTTTTTTGGAGTTGCTAAAAGAAAAAGCCAAAGATTAGGCTTCGACTGGAAAGTAAAGGGAATAAAAGTTCAACGTGTCAAGTAGATGAATAGAAGGCGAAGGACTGGGCACGCACACTTAGAGGGAAAATGACAGAATCAAAGGAAATTAGAGTTACTCAGTTCACGGCTCGGTGTGGGAGGTTGCCCGAGGGGGGGAGGGCGTGCGGCCGCCGGCTGGCGCACAGGGGAGAAATTCGACAGCTTTGTCAACGGAAATCCTCATATACATCTACAAGGCTTCAGGAAAGCAAAACAACCTGACGGGGCTGCGGTTGTCACCGTCTGCGAGGCAGAAAGAATCGTGAAAGGTTTATTCATTTTAACGACAGGAATCCAATACATCATGTGGCGAAACTGAGAGGGAAAGACACACGGTGTTCAAATATTATTCTACGCTGCGCGGAGAAAGACGAGCTTCCTGATTTCTAGATGCTCTCTGCTTTTTGCTTTGTTAGATAGAGGCACGTTGCGACCGCAAATCTTAATGGGTTTTGTTTGGCGGCGATGCAACGGAACAACCCAAAGTGGAGTGCGATTGAGCGGAACGAAGAGGATGCGTGCTTTTTAAAATGTTTTTACAAGTCGCAATCTGAAAAGCGTGTTGTGCAGAAACTGGCGGAAGCTTTTTCTGAACTGAACAATGTTCGACGTGCTGCTGGAGGCACACCCAACGTGGCCAGAACTGAATCAGACATTAACTGGCTAGAGAAAGGCTTGACGATGGAGAAGAAGAAGCCAAATATCAAACTGCTGTCAATAAAACTTACTTAAAGCTCCAGTATGTAACTTTTATTTTTAAACAAAAACACCTTTTTTACAATATTTGTTGAAACTGCCCTATGTCAGTTTTTGCTTTAAACTCCTCTGCCTTCTGCTATCAAGAAACACCCAATCAGAACCCGGAGGCGGGTCTTACTGCCGTCAGTCACCCTCTGTGTACCGTTGCTCATTTCCCTCCCACTTTCTCCCTTTGCTTTCTGTTGTGATGCAGCCAGCAAAGCTTGGCGTGAATGCTAAGGTTGTTTCTCTGCCATTAGCAACATTTTAGGACTGTATACCGAGAATGATTGTCAGCACCAAGTCCCTCCTCCTGGCTCTGATTGGTTGTTTTTGACCGGAAGCAGAGCATTTCTTCAGATGATTTTTCTCATAGCATATCTGTCTCATGACATACTATCACAACATGGTGACAAGCATTTTTAAAAAAAAAATAAAAATTAGATACTGCAGCTTCAACCTGTTCTGGGTGGTGGTTTGAGTTCTGTGTCCAAACTGTACTTATTTTATACAGATAACTTTGAGTTTTTTGTCATTTTTCACTGTTACTGAAGGGGTTTTGTCTGTGGAATAGCAGTTGAAATGGCAAAAAGTCCTGGTAAATCCTGCATACTTGAAGGAAATTGAAAAATGTTGCTTAAATTGATGCTCGTTAGTAAACGTGAATGAGAGCAGATGTTTTAGAAGTTCAGCCACCATAAAGTGCAATTTGAGAATAAAACGGACGCCAGAACACAATCCATCTGATTAACGCCACGACCTGCCATTTATTAAACCTTATTTCAGATATAATTATCATAAACTAGCAAGAACTGGATCCAGTTAGCGCTATTAAGCTATGACCATGAATCAGTTTCTGACCTGATTGAAACGAGGTGAGAACTAGTTCCTATTAAGGTTGGACTCACATCACAGGTTGAGCGTTTCGCTCCTTCTTCTTCACCAAACAGCTCAGGCTCTTTCATAAATGGAAAGCAGCTGTGAACATCAGTCTTTCCATCAGGCAATAGATCTTCAATTAGATTTCGATCTGAACTTTGACTGGGCCGTCTTAACATACACTGATGCTTTAATCTAAACCAGTGGTTCTGCTCCAACCAGGTCCCCGGGTCACACCATTTCAAACATTGTACAAATAAGGCTCAAGTCGAATGTGATCATTTCCTCCCCCAATTAATCGTCAGAATAAGATTAACGGATTACTAAAATAATTGTTAGCTGCGGCCTTACACAGGAATGATGCGATTTTCTCTTAAAACAAGCATTTTTAACAAAACAAGCTAAATGAATCATTCAGCCAAGATCGTGGGGCCTTGCTCGGCCCAATGAGCTGTTCTGGGACGGATCCGCGTGACTGCTCAGCATTCCTGGTTCCGTGTGATGCCACAAACCAGACGTCTCAGCTCTCACTCAACACCTTTGCTCAGAAGAAAAGCAGCTGTGCAGGAGATCAAACAGGCGAAAGGAAAGCGGCTGCAGCTGAGGTAAGTTCAGGGCCTGACGCTGTGTACGGTCTAAAGTCAGGATCCGTAACGGCCGTGAGCAAAGAGTGATTGGGCTTTAATATTCCCTGAGGCCCACTGCAGTGACAATAACACCAGAAGGATGAGGTATTGTGTGACAAATTAACCTGCTTTTCCAGATGCCTTAATGAGGCTTCCATCAGGGGAGACGGGAGGCTGTTATTGCCAAAAACCACGACTTTCTTTCACCGTCATCAGCCACTGTTCTCGATAAAAGGAAGTGGAAATTAACACAAAATAGGCTTAGATTTTGTATAAATAAACACTTTAGTCTGCTGCTACAGCTGTCGTTTAATTCAGTCTGCTCCAGAATATTTGAAAAAAAAAAAAAAAATGAAAAAAATGACATCTACTCAGGCGAGGTTTATTTGCTTAGTTTCATGTCTCAATAATGCAATAAATCATGCAAAATACACAAATATTTCATCCAATGAATAAGTTCAAAAGTACCAGATAGTGTCTGGAAGCAAATTTAACTCCTATTGGAAAACCTTATAATGAAAATGGAAACAAAAAAACATCGCATTCTATTCTATTCTGTTCTATATGAATGTACTGCGTTATTGTTGCTTAGGTAAAAGTTGAATATATGGATTATAAAGACAATGAACTACAAGAGTAGAGCGAACCCCCACCGAGTCGCTGTCCAGTAGATTTTTCTGTGAATAGTGACACCAAATTATTGAACTAAAACTTGGATATTTGATGATTTTTTTTTTGTTTTGTTTTGATTTTTTAAATACAGCATATCATCCTACAATAATACTGCAAGTCATTTTTGCCAAAAGTCATTTTGGAAAAGAAAAAAGTAAGTAAATATATATAAAGCCTTTCTATTGAAAAAAGACGATTTAGGAAGGTGACAATATCAAAAATATTAGTTGCAGTTGGCGAAGCAGCCAATACACCAATGCTTTTCAAATTCTTCCCCAGGATGAACCGGATGGGGATTCTCAATGTTCTGCCTGATACTCTTGCACATTTCTTTTGATATACGTGTAACAAAAGGAAGCAGTGTGTTTGAGCTGTTGCTTCCAATCAGTTTAGATGTGAATTGATGGGGCTCTCAAAATTCACGACATCATCATCTGTGCTCTACTAAACAGTTTAAAGGCAAACCCTCTTGATTTTGATAGCCTGTCAATTGCCTTCCTACACAGTTCCGCTTGGTTCTCATCTCCTGTCATTGCTCAGTCTGGGATTTCTCCCACTGAGCTGGATTTCCTCCGGTATGACGTTCATTTTCAGCTTGGTTTTGGAATTGTAGTCTGACTGTAGTTTAAGCAACGACACTATAGAAAGCATCTGCCACGCTCCCAAATATTGAAACATTAATATCCATCTCGTTTGGATCGGTGCTTCTCTCTTCGCAGGTGAAGGATGGTTGTTTACATTGCAGACCATTTTCAGTAAGCTTTGTATCTTCAAATATCACAGGCAAAGCTTGGGTGCAATTAAAAAATTCAATAGCGTCCAGGCCTCCAGAAAGCACTAGCCTAGCCAAGGTTTCCAGACCCTCTGAACGACGCAACGCACAGAACAAGGGGTTGGTTTCTACTGGACTAATTTTGATAGACGTTGAGGAAAAATAGGTCTGTTATGAGAATGGTTTAAAATTGAATGCGTGTGAAAGAGAGACCGATTTCGGTTGTTCTACAGTAGAACGCAGTATACAATATGAGCTGCCATTACCCCACATAAGGGACAAACTCATTCAAGAAAGTTCACTAAGCTCTAAACGATACGATGCGTCTGTGGGTAACTAAGCTTCGTGTAGAAACCAGAACATCAGATTTCTATCGAAGTGAGAATGATAGGTGCTCTCAAGAGAAGCGAAGGTTTAGTAAATGATGTGTTTGATGGTGCATGTGGGCATAACGTCCTATGTGGAAGGGTTAAGGAGAGCTAGAAGTTTGCGAAGTCAACATTTGCTCTCTCAGGTGGGTGGTATGAGCATTAGCAGAACGAACAAACACGTCTAAATCCAAGTAGTGCAAGTCTCTTGGGTAGCGTAAAGCCCACCCAGCTGCAGTTGGAGTCTGAATCATCCAGACTCATCTCCTTCTGCATTTTAAGGTCCCCAATCACCTTGGAGGCCAGGATAAACAAGTTGACCCCAGACCCTCCGCCACGCCCGACGCAGTTAACGTCAGCCTCCGTGAAACGCAGCAAGACCGCATCTGTCCCGATAAAGTTTTACAAGCCCCACGCGCAGTCAGCCCCCACCCCGCAGCCAGAAAACTCCCATGGGTTGTTTAAGATGCACAGCTTTGAGTTTTACTGGGAGGAAAAAGGCCTGTTGGATGAGCAGATATATAAAGCAGATATATAAAGAGTTATTAAACTACAAGATCAGCTGCGTTTTGAATTTTAAAATTCACAACGCAGCAAACTCTCAAACTCTTTCACATGCAGATACAATAACCTAACTGGACAAAGATTTTCCCAGAAGCTTGCTTTTTGGAAAAAAAGAAAAAGAGTTTGACTAATTGTAACTCTGCTAACTTTAAACCACTAAGTGCATAAAAAATTAGAAGCTAATGAACATTTAAAAAAAAAAATGGCAGACGCTCACGTTAAACTGTGGCAAAACCTGAAACTGCTGCAGCGCAAATTACTCTACAGGTTCTTGCTAGGCAACCAATGAGTGAGCGAGTTAGCTGATGCCACCAAGCTTTCTTAGCTGGCCCTTAATTAGAGGTAAATTCATCTAAATCTGGAGCTTCAAAGGAATATCATCTGTTCTCAGATGGATGAACAATCTTTGCTATAGGTTTGCTTTTTTATTTTTGTGGTTTCAATTTGAACAGCACTGTCCTTGTTTTTTTTTTTTTTTTTGTTGTACAATGACAAGTATATTGACATGTTAATCCGATTTTCTTAAGTTTAATTAGCTTTTGAGTCATTAGTAAAACCGTTTGAATCCTGCAAACCTGTGGTTTCATCGACAAACTGAACTGTTTAAACTGTTGTTTAAGCAGAGCCAGTCAAGCGTTCAGAGCTGACATGCATAAAACTGAAAGTCTTTAAACGCATGGGCGTCCACATTCATTGGAGTCTTGGTGTTAGTCAAACCCATGTGGAGTGGGGATGCAATAATTTACACCCACAAACTGTGGAAATATAACGTTCAGCCTCTATTAGAGTCATTGTCAAACGTTCAAGAGCATAGCGTGTCGTAGCGTGTTGGTGGTTTCTCTGCTCGAGCTGGAGATGCAACTCTGCAGTGGAATGTGAGCGCTGCTCTTTGCTTTTCCTCTGACATGAACTTAATGCTAGTGAATGAAAAGAATTCAACAACCCCAAAGCCCTCCTTCCTTCAGCTTTCTCCAATTTATTTCCCTTTTGGACACTCGTATCCTTTCTTCCTCTTCACCCTTTACGCTTCGTATTTTCTATCTCTGCTTCTCTTTTCCTACTTGATGTTTCCCAGCGGGCGAGCAGACTACGCCAGAGCAATAAATCGCAGCCTAGTATCTGTCCATCACGTCTCATAAAAGTCAGATTCCTCCCAGTTTAAAAGTCCAGCTCTTCTGTCTATAACATGTCGCCAGATTATTTCTGGAATGATATTTTTTCCCCCCAGCCTCAATCTGCTCTAGATGACAAGGTGTATAGCAGGTAGAGATTGATACAATGTGGATTTGAGCTGCATATCCCATCTGCTACACAGTTTTAGTAGCACAGACATTTAGAAAAGTTAATAACGCTAAAGCTAAATATGCTATGGTAGGCTGTATAAGCACCACAACTTAAATGCGTCATACCTACAACACACATGGACATTGCTGCGGAATAAACGAACGTGAAAATGTTGTAGCAATAACGTTTTCATTAATAAAACGTTAGTCATGGAATCCCACAGGGCTCTGTGCTAAGGCTGCTTCCAATTCAGGGGCAAATTAGATTTTAAAAAGGTAATAAAGCTTTACAAAAAAAAAAAAAAGGAACTTTAATGTAACTTTAATGTCAAGTTAAAGACGTCAGATATGAATGTCATTTACAGAAACAGTTTTTGGAATCAGAAATGTTTTAAAACACTATGGAACAATATAACTGGTGCATGCGACAGACTGGCGACCTGTCCAGGGTGTACCCCGCCTCTCGCCCGGAACGCAGCTGGAGATAGGCACCAGCAACTTCCGACCCCGTAAGGGAGAAGGGTGACGGAAAATGGATGGATGGATAACTGGTGCAGCTGTCTGATTCCCAAATGGCAACCAGTTAATTAGTCAGTAGAAAAAAGACAAAGCATGGTGTCGTCAACAGCTGGAAGTGAAAGGCCTGCGCTCTATGCAACAAAATCCAAATTTTTCTTTCCGAAAAGAAATTCCACTGAAAACTGAGTTTTGAGAGAGCTCACTTTCTTTCAAAAACAAACACTTTTCCTAAACAGAACCATCTGCGGTGGAAACAGGTCCGCTCCAGGTAACACACAGGTCACCCTACATGAAGTTCAATTTTACAAGCTGATTAGGACACAGCAGCCACAAAGTCTGTTATAAAGATTAGGAGTCTGCCCTGCGTTCACGCATAAGGTGCGCCTTAAGACGTCACTATTACGGACAACCTGAAGTCAAAAGCGTTTTCATTTCAATTTGGTCCGGGCAAGTCTAAAAACGTATGTTGAATGTGATGTTGAAGATCATTTTAAATGCGGATAAAATGAATAGAGCCTCTGGTTCTGTGGTTCTGTGGCTCTGTCGGCCAAGGCACAGCTCAGCCAATAAAGAGATCTGTACGTCAGCAGCGGTCGTAAAACGTAACCTCTCTCTGTTAGAGCACAAATCAAGGTAACAGCAGTGGTGTGAGGCACTCAGCATCTGTCACATTTGCAATCAGACACAGAGAACACCAGCAGTTAGTGGTTGGGGACATGACTTGTGTGTTAGGGTGCGCTGGTGTGCAACTATTACAGCGCAGCACGATGTGTGCTTGTATGTGATACCGAGTGGCCCATCTGCTATTACCTCACTGTAACACGAACTCCATTATTTCACCAAGGATGATCCCGTATTCCACATCTGATGAGTGAACCATAGCTCCTAGCCGGACTGCATCTCTGTGCCAAAGCCGTATGCGTCAGGACACCCAGCTGAGCCAGCTGGTGGAGGATGGAGTTTCACAGCGTAAAATGTGCCATCTTTTCCTCCATGTGATGGGTATTATGTTTGTGCCCTTCCCTTCCAGGTGTCTCGAATCAATTTGACTGTATGTGAGCCATTTTCCAACTTGTTATATGCTCACTGTAATTTCAGTCACTCAGAAGTTGTTTCCAATGTCAAATCAGAACAGACGGGGTAAATCTATCTCCACCATGACACTTTTCACAAATGCCTGCATTTTTCGCCCCACGCTGAATCCTTGAAGTAGATTAAAAGCATAAACCTGAAGAAAACTGTTGAAAAGACAAAAATGCCTTTGGCTCTGACAACAATGCATGTAAATGTTTCGCAAAATGAAAAACCGTTGGCAGCATACGATGATTGTTAAATGGTTAAAAGGTTTTTAGGACTCGGTTTATGTTTTTGTCCAAGAACTCATCCATTGCTGGCCTGGCCATTGCCTTCGATTCAAATATCGCTTACAGCGCAGTCTGGTCTTTTTCCCCCCATCGACAAGTGATTCACGCTGGTTTGAATTCAATCAATCAGCGAACAGCAGACGTTGTGAACAGGAACTGCTTCAGAATTGTAGTCTGCTTGTAGTTTTAGCAATGGCAGCGGATGAAGCGATGGATGAAGCGATGGATGAAGCGATGGATGAAGCGATGGATGATGAAGCGAGCGAAGCCGTTCAGTCCACGTTGGCCAGGCTTTCAAATACTGAAATAACTTCAACAGCCGCCTCATTTGAGTCGGCCTTTCTCTCAGGTTGTGCATGTGCACATGATTTTCTAAATATTTTCATCATTGTAGCGCAGATTTGTTCACAAGATGGCTCCTAGTTGGACCCATTAAACATGTCACTGAGAAAAAACTGATCTGGATTTTGACAAAACCATTTAGTGGTATCAGGAGCTGATGTGTAATGAAATAGGACGATAAGGTTTGTTTTATTGTGTGTTAAATACGTTGATAAAAAGAGCTTGGATCCATTAATAGTGGAGACTTTACAATAAGGCTTAGAGCCACGGTGCTAAAAGTGGATCAAATCCAGAGCTGCAGGACAGGATCCAAACTCTTAAATAATCTAAACATCGGAATGACTGCTAAAATGTCTGCTTTGGTCTGGTCATGCAACCTCTCCAAAGCATTTGGGGGAAACACACACAATTGTTTCCATGAACGTTCATAAAGTTACCATTTTTGAGGAGCTCTTGTTTGTTTTAAGTAGCTTAAGCCAGAAGCAATGTCATGCACCGTTAAATCAGGGAAAACATCATTTTAACTGGTACTGCCATATATCTGATTTTGATCTTTTTTCCATTAATGTACATATTGTTTTAATACAAAGAACATATGCAAGATATCCCTCCATTAGAAATAGGCAAACAATCCAAAATATCAATATCAATTTCATTCAAATTGATACTTTAATTTCAGATTCCGTTTTGAAATTTTTATTTTATATCAGTTTCTCAAATCTACCTAAAAAAAATTCCGTTTTGATTTGCTCTCAAATTATATATTTTTTGCACTTTATTTACTTAGAAAAAAAAGCACAAAAATATGTTTTGTTTTTCAATTCTTTTTCTCTATCAGATTTATATATTCATAAAATATTTTGCAGACACATTGTCCAATTTAAGTAGGTTTTAACAAAACAATTCAAAGGAAAAAACACACAAGGGTTAGAAGTTTAATAATATATCAAACCTAAATAAATTAAAAAAAAGTATCAGTATTGATATGGATGATACTTAGTATCGGATCGATACCAAAATATGCAGCAGATGTGTTGCATAATTTTAACAAATTTTTCTATCACTTATTTGAGACATCACAGTTGGTGTGAGTCCAAATTCAGCTGGTATTGATTGGATAATTGGAAAAATAGATATATTGTTTAACAGAATCAACTCTAGCTCAAGTATTGATAATCTTAGTTTCCAGCTAGTCTTCTTAAAGAGCATTAGCAAGATAGTACTTACTAATAGGTGACAGAGTTGTGTTAATATCCTCTTACTATGTCAAGAATTTTATAACATGCATTTTCATGTTTTCCTTTTAAAAATAAAATAGGCCCACAGCATTATAGAACTTCCACCATACCTAATAGTAAAGATGAGATGGCTTTCCACTTTTCCATCCTTTGTTTTATGCTAAAACGTTCAGTCTTAGTCTAATCACTCACAATGCTGAGTGGAAGAAAAACTAAACAGAGTCCTTCTTTTCTCGCTCGTTCAGAAAGATACAGACCAACACAGTCCTAATTTTTTGGGGCGTCGTCTTCTCCGTACTAACCAAGATTCTCCTGTCTCTGGCTGGATTTCATGTGTTTTCGTCTAAAACTGATCAGCACAGAGAGTTAGTTGGGGTCCAGTGGGATGCGGACAGGAGCATTCCTGTTAATCGGTTTGAACTGATTGATTGGACATACTTTTCTATGATTTACTGAGAATGCTGGGGCTTTTTTTCTTTCCCCACACGAAGCCCAACAAAAATGGATCATTTCCATCAAAGACGTTTAAGTCAAAACCTCACACTCATAGAATCGGGCCGATTCCAATGAAAAAGGGTCATCTCTGGGGCTCTGGTGCAACAAGATGGAGCCGTTCTGCATTAAGCCCATTTTCATTCAGTCATTAATCAGAACAAAGTGCTGCTTTACAGTAAAAAACTGTTTTTTCTAATTAACAGAAGCACAGCCAGGGCTTTTAAATGTGGGTAGAGGAAAAAGCGCTCTGGACTGTGTCATACGTTTATTTGTCCTGCATCATTCATAAGCGCCTGGCACAGAACCGCGTGGCCGGTCTGAAAAGCCCCGCTCATATTTGGTGTTTGCAGCCCCCGAGTACAAGTTTAATCCAGTGCAAATCTTCGGCGCTCATTATTTGCTTAGCAGGAATTTCAGCTGAAACGGTCGTCAACATTTTGCTCAAGACAGATGTGCCTCATTAAAGGTTAGAATTCCCAAAGCAACCCACAGCTTCTTGTTTAATTCCCCTTCCAGTAATTAAGAGTCAGATTTTCCCTCACGTCCCAACAGAGAAAATGTCTGAAAATGTGAATAAAAAAACAAAACAAATATAATCTATACATCTCAAAAATGAAGATCAAACTATCTTTTTATCAGAAGAAGCGTTTCCATTACAAATATACGCAAATCTTTGTCTATTTCGTGCCAGTTTTGAAAAAAGAAATGCGGAAATTAAATTAAAAATCACACATGAATAAGTTCCAAGTTTATACTTGGGAGCGGCAGCATCTGCAGCGTTGTTGGGGGAAATTATCATCAGTAATTTTATGGAAGAGTTGTGGATTCAACGCATTGGATTCACATGTGCAATGAAGCCAGCTGCATTGTCCAAAAAAATGCAGCTGGGGGTCAAAAGAAATAATTCATCATCCTCCTTTTACGTCCTGTCATCTTCATTGTAGATTTTGCCATTAGCAACTTCCAGCTGTTGATCACAACTTGTGTGATGTCAGAAAGTGTTTTGGTTCAGATGAAAAAAAACACCTCGCCGTCACGCAAAAACAGTTTATCAAAAAGCTTTTTATCAAAAAACTATCAATGCTGCGTTTCCATGAAGTAAATTTATTTTCGGAATTTCAATTTCATGGTAAATGGAAACACAAGTAGGGAAAGACTCGTGGGTTCTTAACACCCGGACCCACCTCCAGCCTACAGGTGAGAAGATAGATCAGGTTTATGCCTATGAAACTGTGTTCCAATTTATTCATGAGAGGAGGAGCTTTGTCCTTGAAGGCGGGGCTTGGGCCATCCAGGTGTTTTGGACAAGCTTAATAGTTGCCGTGCAGATTAAAGGATTTTTTTTTCATGAAAGAATCAAAGAAACACTCCATGTATGTTTTTGAAGAGGGAGTAACATTATAACACAATATAAAGCTCACAAAAGTCAATTTAATAAGGCACTGCACCTTTAAAGCACTCACATGTGCAATAACAGTCATGTACGAACAAATTACGTATTTTACTGCCTTTTTTTTTTTTTTTTTTTACATTTTTCTGCCAGGTTCACATCTTCAGAAAAACAGAATATCAGTGAAAATTAAGAGCAACATTAACATATAATGTCAAGTTTATATGGTCGGAAAAACAGAGCCCTCAAACAGTGTTCCTCCGTTCCACCAGAAACACAGTAATGATGCAGTTAGAAAAGTCTTTAAAAAGTTACAAGTGAAATCACGTGGGTGGTATGCGCTGCTGTTCTGACTCAGGCCCAGCTATGCTGGACGGGAAGCCCGGGGGGTTGGGACGGGACGGGAGCCCCCCTCCTCCTCAAACCTCCAGGGTTATGTGCGATTACTCTTTTTTTTTAATGTTCTGCCGGACCCTGGACGGCTGCGTGTGAAACGGTGAAGATGGAAGAATACAGACGTGGACAATGGCTGCCACTGTGCGCTGGTGTATTTGTGTTTTCAAGGCAGGACCATTAACCGGTTTGTTACAGGGAAACTCAGCAGGGTTCAGGTACGGTTTGTCTCGCCGCTGATTCAAGCTGTGTGACTCTGAGACGCCGCAGTCTCCATGGGTGGCCCTCACACACACACTCACATATACACATATTTTTGTATATAAAAGTGACTTTCTGGAGAAAAAAATAAATAAATGAATTTATACATAAATTATTGAGAATATTTGCTTAAGCGCGTGCTGCGTATCACTCTGACATGCCACAAAACATGCATGACTGAACACAGAGGTAAGAACACAAACAAAAGGGGACGAAAACTTAAGATGCTTGTTTATGCGACTGCTACATAATCCTATCCAAAGAAAAGACACACACTGGGTTATGTTTTTCACTCGCATTTACATTCCCACCACCCGCCGGGCCGTAAAAACAAACCACACAAAATATGGCGTTTGTCCTCTGATTAAACAGCCCCACATTCCAGCGAACCATGCTGGACCGGCCCGGCAACAGCCGTCATATTGACAGTGGGACGTGCGGTTCGTCTGCATGATCGCTCATGAAGGGAGGCTTTATGGCTCGGCCAGCTCCCTATAATCAGCTTTAAATGGATGCAGAGCCCTCCTTCCCCTTGGTCTCGGCCAGCGGGCCTCCGGGGGTCAGGAAAGACAGTGACGACAACGACAGCGGCCATGAAGATACAAGTAGGTTCAGATCACCCCAATGATCTGAACCCAATTCATATATGTGGCTGCGAAGGTGCAGAAAAAGTTCTTTTTTTTTTTTAGACAGTATGATCCAAGATCAGCTGTAATCAAACAAACTTAAATACGTATACGGTTGAGCATGCTGCTGAAAGCTGGTGAGGAAGGACAAATTTCAGAGAGAAACTAAGATCGATATTGGAATTGTTCCCATTTGGATGCAAAGTAAAAGAAGCATCTCAGAGTCTGAGACTGAATGGACTATGTAGTATGTAACTTTTAGGAAAAGAAAAAATATGTTGTTTTTTTTTACATAATTGTTGAAACTTTCACTATCTGGTGAGAATATGATATGAGACAGAACTTGTGGGGGAAAAAAACGTGCTACCTTGTAATAACCAATCAGAGCCAGGAGGCGGGAATTATCACTGCTAATCATCCTCTCCTTGTTCTGCGCTGCTACAGCTAGTAAAGCCTATTGTGAATGCTAAGGCAAGCTAGCATGACCAGCGACGATGGGAGATAAACAGTTTTTTTGTAATGGTAAATTGTTTCTCTGTCATTAGAAGTGAGTACAAGAGGTTGATTGACAGCACTAAGAACCTCCTCCTGATTGATTGGTTGTTTATGGTCGAGTGGTGCATTTCTTCAGGCACCAATATGACCTCAGGGAGGAAGTGGGATGAAATGGTCAGTTTTAATAAATATGCCAGAGAATTCATAGGTTTTAGCAATATCTCTAGGATCATTCAGGTTGACTAAGCCTAGAAAGTGCTTTCCTACCTTAACTTGCTTGAAACAAAGTGAAATTAAAGTTCTGAAGCAGAAAAGTGAAAGTCTTCGTGCCTCTAAACCCTGCTACAAGTCTGGAAGCAAGAGTAGGCCCAAAATTCCTCCACAATGATGTCAAAGTCAGTCATTGCGATGCTTGATTGTCATAATTACATTTTCACATACAATCTCCACTCATTGAATCCCAATTTTAAATGTATAAAACCTTTCAACTGGTTGTTAAAGCCAAGAAAGAAAAAAAGGGATTCTTAGATTCCCCCCTCCCCAAGAAATATTGCTAAAATCTTTCTCGTCTCGTTCTCATGAAACCAATATTGTGTATCGTCTCCACATGTACGACGGATTTATTACGACACCCTTATTAGTCATACAGCTGCACTTTTACGTTCTCTGTTCTTCAGATTGACTTAGAGAAGCTCTTTAAGTTGGCTTAGCCGATGCGCCTGAAGCTACACACCATAATATGCCAAGGCTTTACGACTGTATCTGGTGACGGTCAGAAGCGAAGCAGTCAGTTCCCCTATGGTGGGACTCTGGGGTTACATTTCTCAGTTTTTTTATGTCTCCTTTTAGTTCGTACAGTCTTGTGGAAAGGTTTTCAGGTTTCAGCTGTTTTAGCCGTTGGTTGGATTGAACACGGTGGCCTCACAGGGAACTCTGGATTCAACTCACCTCTCCTCTGAGAAGTGCTTCTCAAATACGGCCCAGTCTAAGAGACAGTGCTCAATTGGTATCCCAGATGTACGCTACGCATCAAGAGTTTGATTGGTGTCCAGAGCAGACGGCGCCCAAGCGGCCTGTGATCCAATGGCTTTCCAGTGGCTTTATGACTTGAGATCTTAATAAAGTGTTTGAATGACTTTCCAGTGCTTTCATTCGGCCTAATTCCTTTTAGTGGAGGACAGAAAGCTGCCTTTGAGTGCCGGGAGGATCTGCCCTGAAGAGCTTTGCAGGTTTTAAGCATAGAAGAATCCTTACAGAAGGGGATTTTCCCAGTGCAATTGATCACTGTCTTTACTGTTTGAGTGTGTATGTGTTTGAGAGCAAGAGTGTGGGTCTGCGACGGGACTTTACAGCTATTAGTGGGGATTTCGCCTCGCTTTGACCTGGTGATGTGTGTCGTTTTAATAGGTGAGGAATCAGATTAGTCCTGGATGTCCTCCACATGCTCTGCGTAGAGCGACGGACCTCATCACGCAGAGGCAGAGGACCACCGCAACCACAAACGTGTGCTTGGTCTGATTTACATGACATCACAGCGAAGGCAGGACAGAATCCAAATAGTAACACAACCCATTGTGTAGTTTGAAGTTTGAGAGTTAACGACCATGAAGGAGAAAACTTTTTTAGATGATTATGACAATATCTTAAGCACATGGCATCTACGTTTGTCATCACTGATATTAAAACAGTGTCGTGGGTCATTTGCGTAGTCTTCCCCAAGAGACAATGCATAGTCTCGTTCTGACCACGAAACCTTTGATGTATGTTTGTTCCCTCTTCTGTTTCCTGCCTATCCACTGACAATGAAGACCACTAGGACCAAAAAACATCTTTGTGTCCCTTGGACTTTTAACATTTTCACATTACAATCAAACTTATATGTTCTTTGTGTGTAGTTTTGTCAGACAATTCTAAATGTTTCTCATAAAATAACCGGTGTCCCGTGTTTAGCTGAGATGGACGATTTTCTCAAGACATCATTGATAAGTCATAGCCACAGAGTTTGCATCATTCCCCATAATGTGCATACACATGCTGTGGGAGATCTTCCAAGTTTTTTTCAGAGAAAATGCTTTCATGTCTGAATCCCGTCGATCACATTTCCGCGCTAACTAGCTCGAGAAACAACAAATGCATGTTGAGTGCTGCAGAGACAGCTGAGGCGCGAGGGGAAAGCAGAAACTCGTCAAGTACCGGTCAGAAGATGACAGGGAAAAGACACTTCACTGCAGATGAAACTGATCCCACAAGTCTGATACCTTGTGGGATCTTTGCTGCACATGCAGTGACAATAAGTAATATCAAATCATGCCTTTTATCCACATTAGACTTGTTCTGGGCTAGTACCCCAAGAAAAGACCGATTTCTGTACTTTAGAATTTCATTAGGGACGCACAATACTGGATTTTGGTCAATATCTGATATGTCGATGTAAAACTCACTTGGCCAATACTTAACAGTTTATGACATTGTGTTGTGCTGTTTGTCATACCTTTTATGTCAGTAAATTATTTTGATGGAATGGTCGATGTCCGATATTAAATTTTAGTTATAATCCGCTGATGCCATTACCATGCCGATATGACTGTGCATCCCCACCATGGATAGTTACCAAAATTGTTGATGCGATACAAACTACCGATAACGATAAAAATGATGATTTAAAAAAAATAACTATCTTTTTTTAGGTAGGCGCAGCATTCAAAGCCCCACAAACAAATATTGTACTTGAAAAACGCTTCAAGTATTTGAAATAAAGCAAGCCGGCACTTGCTTAAATAAAATGTGATTTACATCACTAAGCTACACACTAACTGAATTTAATCATATTTTTAAATTTACTGACATTTCATCGAACAGTGGAGAAAATAGCAAAAATTATAGATTTACCAGCAAAACCTGAAAGTGATTATGACAAAGATAAATCTAAATTCTTATCCGATAAATGATAATACAATAAATGCCCACCCCGAGTTGACGCTCTTTAATAAATCAAAAAAACTGTAGAAACTTTTTTCTCATTAAAACTGTTTTTTTTTTTTTTTGGAAATTTTCATACATCCTTATGGTAAAATTTATCTTTATTCTGCTAATATCATGACTATATTCTCATATTTCCCCCCAAAAGCAAAGCCCTGATACAACTTTCAGAAGGGATGAGAAAGCCAACTTTTTTGAAAATATTTTATGTCATTTGAAGTCTCTGTTTTCGAAAAAGAGAGGAAGAAATAAAATGGACTAAAATCAGGTATGAAGTCATGTCGCCCAGCCCTACTGGAGACTTGATTGGCATTTGGATAAAATGAGCTGTGAACATTGCTTTCAGCTGGTGATAGCAACTCATTTTCTTTCAATAATGGAACTTTCCAGCACACTTTAGAAGCAAAATAGGGATGGAGTCTGGATCTCGTCAGTCAGACTTATAAAACATTTTTTAAATGTCTCTCCTGATGTTTTTGTGCATGCAGAATACAAGGAGAAATGTGCAATTTAGAACTCAACGTCAATCCAAATATCTGAGTGGACACAGGCTCACCAAAAATGTACTTTACAAAATGTTTGTTAGATAAAGTCCACATGCCGTTTCCATGGGACCAGTGGTCAAAAACAAACACAATGAGGTTGTTGTTTTTTCTCCTTCGCAAACGTAGCTGTGTAGACAATGGTTAAATAACAAAGAAAAGTAAATCAGGCGTTATGTTGTACATGTGCTGAACAAATCCGAAAAATGTATGTTGAGCCTACTGTGTGTTGAAATATGACTTTTTAAGTCTTGGGAAAATCATGAGTGGAGGAGATTAGCTAAGTGTTTTGTTCAAATCCTCCGCTGCGCTCACCACACAGAACGATGACACACACACACGCACCCCCTTCCCCCCCCCACACACACACACAGACACACACACAGACATATTCCCCTCTCCCAGCCCTCCTGGCATCAGTCATAATACTGTGTGTAAGACATCCCGCATTAAGTTTGTATTGGAATTTGGACTTCCACCCCCCTCCTCCTCCTTCATCCCCATTATACATACATAGGAGGGGAAACTACCATAATGTTACTCTATAGGTTTGCAGAGCTGCTGTGTGTGTGTGCGTGTGTGTGTTTGTGTGTGCGTGTGTGTGTGTTTGTGTGTGCGTGTGTGTGTTTGTGTTGTATGAAGCTGGCATCCTGCTGTGATCACAGAGGGAGAATGTTTCTGTCTGCTCACAAAGAACCTCTGTTCAGCATGGGACCTCAAGAAAATATGTAGAACAGCACTTTTCTGTGTCCTGCTTCAGAACTGTATTGTTCATATGCGGTCTGCATAGCTGCTCTGTTACGTTTACACAATGCTGAACAAACTACTATCTCTCTGCTGTCAACTTTAAGCAGGGTAGGTTTCACTCGCTCACCGATTAGCTGTGATAATACATAATTCTTTGCAAACAATATTCACTTCTTCTTTGATATTTCAAAATTGGTGCAATTGTTACCGGCACCAGACCAAGAGGAATCTGAGCCAGAATCAAGTGGTGCACAGGCAGATGAAACCTGTGCTACCAAGATCTGTGGATCACAGAGGAAGCGAGTCGAAACAATATCGCTCTGGCAAGAGCTCTTTTACTCTGATCCCAGAGCAAGGAAACCCGTTCTCCCCGTTAGACCCACAACGGTACGAGAGCGCCCCCACTGGCAAGAAGATACATGCACATGACAAACACGTCTATATACATCAGGGGGAAAAAAAAGAAAAAGAACGAAGACAAAAGACAAGACCAATTCTGATCCAAAAATAGAGGGTGTATTATACTCTTTTTTTTTTTTTTTTTGCCATTTCTCAACCCACTACACTCTCCCCCATTTTAAAAGATGTCTCCAGACATCTGGAATAGACAAATAACAGACCCATGAAAAGTCAGGTTTGTCGCTTGAAATGTCTATCATTTGTCAAAGTGTCATTGCCCTAAAACGTTCATATTGGCATACAGTCAGATGTAGAAGGGTAAGAAAGTTTGGCGCAAGGAATACATGCAATTATCAGATTTACTCCAGGTTGCAATGGGTGATAGGATGGTTGACCCAGCTGGTCAAATGTGAAGACCTCTCCAGGTTTTACAGCTCTGGCTGACCTCCTTACTGGCAGCACTTCTTCCTCTGGTGTGGGCATGAGGAACTATCCCCGTGTTCCTCCAACCCTCCATTTTCCACCTCATTCTCCATGGATGGTTCTCCATACAGTTCTTCAGTTATTGGTGCCACTGGAGGTACAAATTCTGGGACAACCACTAACTGTGTTGAACTTCGCTGTTGCATTTCAGCATTCTGTGTTAAAT
Source organism: Poeciliopsis gracilis (assembly GCA_911649635.1). Classification (NCBI taxonomy): domain Eukaryota; kingdom Metazoa; phylum Chordata; class Actinopteri; order Cyprinodontiformes; family Poeciliidae; genus Poeciliopsis; species Poeciliopsis gracilis. The sequence goes on along the minus strand of CAJVRI010000910.1, from coordinate 546,377 downwards.
GTCCTGCAGGCTGGAACTCTGAAGCTACTGCTCTGAGATCACTGTGGATATTTGGCTGAGGAACATGGGGGATTACTTTACTCCCATCGTAAACAGGAATAGCTCTGTGGACATAGACGTACTCTTCTTCCTCATCAGAATTTTCATAGTTCTGCTCCACTGTCAGATTGTCATGATTCTGGCATTCATTCTGTCTTCGTGTTTGGTTTGAGGATTTAATCTGTTCATCTTGTTCAAAGGGCAATTCATCAACAGGTAGCAGTAGATTCCGATGCAAAACACAGACTGTTTTGTTTCCAGGTTCTGGTTATACACAGTAGATGGGCCCGTCACCGATCCTGTCAACAACTCGTTGGATATTTTTCTCCCAATAAGCATGGAGTTTCCCTGGACCACCTCTCTCAGATTTCTTACAAGAACCCGGTCTCCTAGTTGTAATGCAAACCCTTTAACATGTCAATCATAGTATTGTTTCAATTTTGCAGAGGATTTTGCGCAGTTCTTTGAGGTAATTTTATATGCCTCCTGCATCCGTGAAGCCCATTTTTGTTCATACTCATGTCTAGACTGTTGCTTCTCTTCAGATTTTAAATCAAAAAGCAAATCGACTGGCAAACGGAGATCTCTGCCATACAGAAGAAAGAAAGGTGAGTAACCTGTAGACTCGTGTTTAGTACAATTGTATGCATGATCTAAGTGAGGCAGGTGGTCTTTCCACTCGGATTTATTTTCCTCATGCAGGGTGCGAAGCATCTGAAGAAGAGTTTGGTTTAAACGCTCAACTGTGGACGACATGGAGTTGTTCGAGAATGGGTTATTCCTGCTAGCTGTTGGAGTTGGTGGAACAGATTGTTCTCAAACTCTTTTCCCTGCTCATGATGTAACTTTTCAGGGTAGCCAAAGCGGGGAATAAAGTCATAAAAAAAATCTTCTCGGCTGCTGTTTTGCCTGATTTGTTCTTAGTTGCAGAGGCTTGTGCAAAGCGAGTAAAATGATCAACCAGTACCAGAATGTACTCATAACCAAGGTTCAAATAATCAACAGAAATGAGCTCAAAAGGGCTGCTGGTTGTTATGGAACCCATTGGTGCTTTCTGAAGCTTGTTTGGTTGTTTCTGCTTGATACAAATGCAATGACGAATGACATAATCTTGCTTGCCCCATACCGTTTTAACCAGCAGCATCTGTCTCTATGCCAATATGGACATTTTGGGGCAATGACACTTTGACAAATGATAGACATTTCAAACATGACTTTTCATGGTAATATTTGCTAGTTCCATTCCAGATGTCTGTAGACATCTTTTAGAATGGGGGAGAGTGTAATGGGTTGAGAAATGGTTAAAAAAACAACAACAAAAAAACAAAGGCAAAAGACAAGACCTAATCTGATACAAAAATAGGGGGTGTATTAATATTTTTATTTTTTACTGTTTCTCAACCCACTACACAATTACTGTTAAAACGAAAAAGATTTGAGGAGCAGTGATTTCCAGAATAAAACAGCAGAGGAAGTTGAGTCACATTTCTAGCTACTCGACCCACAGTGAGTGACTTTCCTGGACGTTTTAACCAAAAGTGCTTTTTACGTCAAAGTGATGCCTCTTCTTCAAAAGCTTTGTTGTTTTCGTGTTATTTTCTATCCAACCCCTCAAACAGCAGAACCTTAACATTTTTCATATTTAATCTGCTCAAACTGCTCTCGTGTTTGTTGTTAGCAAAGCTAACAAGGGAAAGATGCTAACGCTCTCTCAAATCACGCGACTGAGTCACCGTCGCGAAGCATTAATGGATAAATGAAACGCCAACAGTCCGTCACCTTCTGCAGACATTTCCTTCACTGCGGACTTTAACTTTCTGTGTTAAAACGTCACCTGGAGAAAGTTGGGAGGCTCAGTGGCTCCACTCTGCCGGGCTGCAGACAGAAAGAGCCTCGTAAATGTTCCTCTGCGGCCACGCGGCGGGAGCCAGAGGCCTTACTTCAAGGCCGTAACAAGTGGTAACCGGCGCCATAGCAATTTTTTTTTTTTTTACTTCCTCTTCTTCTGTTTTATTAGCATTTGGCTAGCAAGTATATGAGCAATACCGCCACCAACTGGTTGTAATATTGTCTGTCATGTGGACTACACTACGAAGAAAAGCCTAGTACATCTCAATGTATGGTTCCTACTTTGCCTTCACATTAAGGTCATCTATTATTTCTTCCCACTTAAGTCCCAAAATATCAAGATATTGTACTGCTGCCTAATTTATTTGTATCATCTTGGTTTTGGCTGTAACATTAGAAGTGGCATTAATGACTACAGCATGCTCTTTTTTTGTTTCTTTCCTAATTTTTCTCTAATTTCCTGAATCGTAGCACATGAAAATTTCTCCTCAATGTTTGCCTGCTGCACAACAGTCTCTCTTTTCATAACGTCACATCCCCAATAGGCCACACTGTGATTTCCACCGCAGTTACAACACTCTGGCTGTACTCCCTGTCCACACTTACCATAATCAGGATCACCAACACGTTTTGTGCACTTCTTTATCCCTTTGCGATCTTTTGCTAAACATCCAAATTCCGGCACCTGCAACATCTCATGGTTTTAGGGATGTATTCCCTTATTCTGAACTTTACAAATAATAATATAAAAACAACTCTTCAGGGATCTCCTGCCTTGCACACTCAGTCAACACAGATTGACTGAGTGTGCAGTCAATCTGATCATGAGCCTTTTTCTCAGCCCGTGATCAATTTTTTAGAACTTTTGACCGTTTTATCTCATACCTGTAAGTTCAAAACAAGGCCCTTCATCTCCATTCCCACAGGAACACTTGCAATAACAAGTGTTCCTGTTATTGCAACACTTGTTATTGCAATAACGAGTGTTATTGGCCAGACCAGGGCTCAGACCAGGACCCTGGAGGCCAGACCAGGGCTCACCTTTACATTACCAACAAAAGTCAAATTTGTTGCTTTTGCAATCTGTTCGTCACTACTACAAATTTCCTTCTCTAAGAACTCTAACATAACCCTCACTAACACTTATGATTTTGGTAAGTTTCAAAAAACTTAGTTTCTCACCTTCAAACCATATCACAATATTTGGGAGAGCTGCACTTTTATCGTCTTCCTCACCTTCTGTTCTCCCTTCACTACAATCTGCTTTTCCTTTCTGTTGCACTGCTCAGTGTTTTCCTAACGCCAGCCCTCTCATTTCCTCTACTGTTCCACTTAAACCAGTTATATGATACTTCTGAGTACCATTGCACACCAGACTTTTAATATTGATTTATTTTATTTTTTTCATTTGGAGAAAAATTCTATATAATTTACATTCCACTTTTCAACAATGATCTGCTTTCTCTTGACCCAACACATAAAATATATCAGTTTGCAGCTACAAAGTAACAAAAATGTGAGTTAACAGGTGTTTCAACAGAAGTCCAAAAAAGTGCACGCTGCGCATCTTTCTATGGTGACAAACACAACAAATCCAAACGCGACCTTTGCCACCTGTTTTCTTCTTCTTCTTTTTCTCGGTCTGAAGCAACATCCAGCAACCTGTGAAATGACCTAAAGTCAAGAGAAGCGCAGCCACCATCATGGTCCTTGTTTACATTTTGTCTCTATTTATCCACCTGCAGGGAGGAACAAACAGTTTGAACTCCAAAGAAAGAAGCTTCTTTTTCTTACATCTTGTTTGCCTCAGCAGTGGTTCGAAAGCCAACCTCCTAAGAGAGGTAGGATTTTTTTTAAGCCGTCTCTCTGGGGGGTTAATCTTCCATTCCATGCTTCAAGCCAAAAACCATTCCGGGACACAGAACTTTTCAGTGTTCACAATGCGTGCCTCCCAGCTTCCCTGTGTACCTGGCTGGCTCCCCAGACAGCTACCAATTGCTTGTAAAATAATAATAAAAAATAAATAAATAAATAAAAGAACCCACAGAACTCGTTATGTCTCATAATCAAGATCAGATTTGTTTTCTCCATCCACCTCGAATGTTTTTCTCAGCAACACAGCGAGCAGTAGGGTTTATTTTCTTCTGATATTTCTGCTGATGGTGCAGAAATATTACAACGTGAGTGAAATCGCGGGGCCTCATTACTTTGTTTATTTAATAGCCGGCAGACTAGACCTGAAATCAGAAACCAATAACACGATGTTACAAACTCAAAGAAGCTGGACTAAAGTTCCTTAAACGAAATTATAAACTGCAATTGTCTTCATGTACAAAGAATCATCAGAGTGTTTTCCAGAAGGATCCCGGCATTACATGTCTTGTTATGTCAGCTAAGCTGCATACAGGAAGGAACAAGCTGCAGTTCCTTCCTTCCACCTGGCTCACCTGCCAGCTGCATCAGGAATCACTTTTACCAGAGATATTCTGTAACACCGAGTTCAAACTCCTTCAGACTGACGAAGGCTTGAACATTTTACAAGTCATAATGTTTCTCCAAGTACACGTTCGTGTGACATTTGACTCAGTTACATGAATTAAAATGTCACGCATTTTCATTCCGTGAAAAGGATTGTGCTGCAAAAGAAATGTGAAGGATGTGTTCGGATATCGGAGAAGTTCACAAGTCGTCCTTACAAGTCCAAGTCAAGGTCCAGGTCGCTGCGGGTGAGTTGGGTCAGGTTTACTTGTATAGCACATATTAACACCGAGGCAGTTCAAAGTAAATTGCATGATAAAAACGTAACACAATAAATTACGTTGAGAACATAAAACAGCAAGAAAGAAAAAAATATATATGTATTTTTTAAAAACATTGCATTTTCTCAAATGACATCAACAAAATCGTCTTCATCATCATCATGAAACCTTAAGAAGCATTTTCATCAACTACTGGGTTGAAGTCTAGAATTGATCAATGTTCCACTTATTAATTAAGTGGAGCATAATAAATATGTTCCACTTAATCAATAAACATAGAGATTTAATCTTTAATCGCCATGTTTAGAGATTAAAAACAACTCGTAACATGGGGACTAGATTTAAAGGAACTCAATGTTTCGGCTCTTTTGTAGTTTTCTGGGAGTTTATTCCAGATTTGTAGTGCATATAACAGAATGCTGCTTCTCCATGTTTGGTTCTGGTTCTGGTAAGGGCAGAATCAGAACCAGAGAACCAGGAGACCTAAGAGGTCTGGAAAGTTGTTAGAACAACAGCAGATCTGTAATGTCGTTCAGTGATTAATAAACTAGTAACAGTATTTTAAAGTCTATTCTCTGAGCTCCCGCACCCAGAATTTAGTCCTGATCGTTAGTTTCCAGCTGTAATAACTAAAGCTGCATGCTAAGTTTGAATTGTTTCTCTTTGGAAACAAAGATAATAACTTCAGTTTGTCTCATCTCCATAGTAGCAAATCTTATTTGTTGCTATAACCTGAGCTAGAGGTAGCATATATGCTAAATAAATAGAACAGGACCCAGGATTGAGCCTTGAGGGACTCCGCTCTGTTTGCTCTAATGAGAGGTTAGCTATTGACAGAGAACAGTTAATAATGATCTCTGAGTCTTTGGGTATTCATTAATAGTTATCTCTTAATCGCTGAACATTTATTTTAACACCCAAAAATCTGCTCCAGGTTGACTTCTGTTGTTTTGAAAATGTGTCAGCTGTAATATTTAAACATGCAGCCAAAGCTATAGAGGAAAGGTTTAAATTAAGACACGGTCATATATTACAATTCACAATGCACTCTATGCAAACACACTTTAAATTCCAAACTGTGTTTTAAATAACAGCAAATAAGAGACTTTTTATTTAGTCATTTATTTTTTGGCCTTGGCATTATGTTACGTAAGTATAATTGAAAACGTTCTGCCTTCTTAACAAAGTTACTATTATTTCAGGTTGGGTCAAACAGCCACAGGGCTGCTTCCAGATCTGATATATCCCGGAATTAATCAATCAAATTGTTCAGCCTCCAGAGGTTAAGGCCTGACAACTCTGGAAAGGTACTGAAACAATGTTCAGCTGAAGGACGCAGACTAAATCTGGTTTTTCAACTCAAAATTATCTCACTTTTCTATCTTTATCCGTCAAAAGTAACCGCAACCGTTGTGATAAAGTGAGACTGTGACATGGCAATCAACCCGAATCCTCACAAATATCAAAATATCAAAATCCTGAGAGGAATTCATGACATGTAGGTCTGGAAAAGCTAGAGACTGTATCACTGAACCCGGAGCCCCCTGCTTTTCTCCTTAACGTCTCCTGTTCCCTCCTGGTTGTCATTTTGCTCAATCCCCCCCCATCTCCCGTCCCTCTTCTCACATGCAGTCACACACATCCAGTATGGTTATCAGTTCAAAGCATGCAGAGAGGTCATTGAGGCAGCGTGTCAGTCACACAAGTTGTCACCCAAATGATGACAAATTGGCTGCCTCGCGCTCAACTTCCCTCCCACCCCCAATCAAGTCCAGACCTGGCTTTCATGTACGCACTGGCTCTGTAGGTGGAGATCGATGACTCGCATATGAAACTACCGGCCGCTTAGCGCAGTCACATGAAGTCAGTGCTCTGTCTTTGTCATTCCCAGTTAAAGTCGGATTTATCTCAATGTCCAGAAGGTATAAAACAGAGACTTCACCTGTTTCTGATCTGGATGGACTCTGATCATGCAACCCGGCTGCTTCTCTAATGGGCTCAGTCCAAGCAAGTCGAACGCAAAGCAGCGAAGTCTCCCAGTCTTTCTGAAACACTGGTTTTCAATGTCTGCAACGGATGGAATCATTCAATTTTGCAGCTGAGAGAATATTCGGAAAAGTGTTTTCAGCTGGTCATTGTTGAGAAGAACGTAGTTTTAATATTTGCCGTCGATCTTTGAAGCTCTTTTTTATCCCTCTCTTCCTGGATCTCTGTGGACGGAAACGTTGCACAGAGTTGTATCTATTTCCTTTGTTGGCAGAAACATTTGCTTTGACTGACGTGTTGAGAGAAAGTATCTGCCTGTAGACAGATTTCTTCTGTTACAACCTTTTTTGTCACTAGGTCATAAAAGTTACCTACAGACAAGAGTCACTGTTACTTTACTTGATATAAGCCGGTATAGTGGCGTATACTGAGTTAAGCCACAACCACGCTTACCTCAGTATATTTTCATAGCTTTAGATCAGATGTTACGAGACATACATCTCACAAAAAGGTCACCTTTTTCCCCAAAGATGCACAGAATATTTTCCCTAATGTCTCAGGGATCATCAAGATGATTGTCCTGGCCTTTCTTGTTCTTGGATCAGCAACACTGTCCTGGACTGATGCAAATGTCACTTGCAGTGCTTTAGATCTTTTTATGGCTTCTTTCTATTGTAAAGGAATCAGAGTTACAAATAGACCTGGGATGGAAGCGTGATGGCAGAGAGAAATAGGAGAAGGAACTCAGCTTCACTTCACTTTACAAGGTGAAGTGAAGTGAAGCTTTGAGCGTAAAAGCAGTTTTTTGCTAATTAAGAAGTTTGCTCGTCTCAATAAGCCTGCTAAATATACTGCTATACAGCTCATCGGAGCTCATGACACGAAAGCAACACTGTCTGAGCAGAGAACAGGTGAGAGGGTCTTTCTTTTAAATCCAAATCCCACTACCTGACAGTTTAATCTTAAGATTTTTAACCATTTGACAAAAATGTAAAAACCAATCCGCAAGAGGGCAAATACTTGTTCACAGCATAGTGTCTGCCTGTGTTTCATAAGTTCTTTTCCTTTCTCACAGAATTTAACAGCATGACTATGTGCAAGCTGCAAAGGATTTATTCATGCTGGCAGTGATATGAGAGACTCCTGTCAACAGAAAACAACAAGATCAATTTGAATCCATTCTACCTGTCATCCCTCAGCCTGAAACCTGTTTCCCTGAACCCAAGACTTTGAGGGTCAGCATTCTTTTCAAGTCATGTGTGGAAGGAGGTCAAATATTCCCCCCAGAAATGGGACAAAACATCAGGAAGCCAAACACCATCAGTTGTTGCTGGTTTCGGTCTTTGATAGAGTATTCACACAAATTCAATGAAAAAATATTTCACTGAACCCAAAAGGGAAATGAAATGCTGTTGTTACTCTTAAAGGGATATGGTAGATGGTGATGGATGTATGCAGGAAAGTCCTCCTGCTACCATTAGTGTTGCAGCAATTTTGAAGAAGACTGAAGACACTTTGATTTTCTGTGAAGAGGATCATTGTTACCCCGGGAACTGAAGTCGTCTGAGGATTTTCACAGATGACAGGAGTCATACTTGAGCTGGAAATCTGAAGTGTCTTTGATAGAGTATGTTACGATAGAAGGTATTTAAGACCTTTTAGATGACAGTCAAACCCGTATTAATGGCTCCATTGGTCGTTCACAACCCACCAATCAAGTTCTTGTCCCTTGGTCAAGACTTAACTTGACCTATATCATTTTCCTTCAGAGGAACTTTAGACCCCTCATTTTCAAACTCAGAACCAGGCAGTGTGTGCAAGGCATAGCATCACAGGTCTGATTAAACTATTTGATTGTAGACCTTTGACTCAAGAATAAACTTAACCAGGTACACTAAAGACCAGTTACATATTTGAAGATTGTACTGTGGATAACCCAGGCCATAGTAGAGATGGTCTTTGTGTGCAAATCCCAATCGGTTCCATTACTCTTCACAGTCCACCACATGGCAGCTGTGTTTCCATTACAAATGTGCACAAAACTTTGTCAATATTTTGCTACAGTAAAAAACAAAAAACAAAAACAAATTCACAATTGCAGTTTTTCTACTGACTAAGAAAAGCAATTAAAATCACAAGTGATTAACTTTGTTCAGGCAATTAGTCATTAAAAAACATTTTCCTCCTCCTTATTGTTTTCTTCTTCATGGTTTGTCCCAGTGGTAACATCCGGTTGATCACGTGACTCATGTGATGCGAAAAAAAGTGTTTCTATAGTAAATTTCGCAAAATAAACAAATTTTAATACAATTTTTTAAAAAAAGCATCATTCTTATCGGCCAAAGGTTTAATCAAAAACTACATGTTGTTCAAAACTGACGTGCTTCCAGTAAGCAAATATATTTGCATTATACTGCCTATGGAAATGCAGCTACTGACAGGCTCTCTGTAAAGTTGGGCTTTTGCAGATCCAATGAAGGGTTTGCCCCAGTCATTGGGTTTTGCCCACCAGTGTGCCTTCTGTATCTATACATCATGCATTTCTTTTGGTTTTCTCATGTCCTTCTGGAACCTTTCCTCTTGCAGTTTCAAACCAAAATCTGAAATTGCCTTGGCTTGAAATGTGATGTTTCCGAGCAAAGGTGGTCAACATCAGTGTTCCTTCCTGCAGGTAGTGGTTCCACTCAGTGGACAAGGTTGGCTTGTGGGTTTGGTTTCCTGTCACCTGGCCTGGCCGACCCCGAGGGCCAGAGTTCCACCACCAGGTGCTTTCTGGTAAATTTCACACCCAAGCCTGGCTCCAGGAGAATGCCCCGGTCTGGAAAAGGTATGTTCTTCACTATGGTCATCCGCCATCAAGTTTTGTGATTTATCCTTAATCTGACTCGCCCCATAGGTAGGCAAAACTCAGAAAAACATCCGCCCTAGGATCACAGGAGATGCTCAAATCCCTCCAACTGTTTAGATGGAAGTTCTGATGACATGAAATATTAACATGAAAAAAAATACAAAGCCACATGTATGTAAGGCATACTTTTTATACACAGTGTGCCTTACGTTTCATAATTTACCTTCATTACTCGTCTTCTTCAACCCAATCTTCTGTTATTCTTCCTGCTGTGAAAGCCACAGGGAGCCATTAGGTTTAATGTTCTGTCACTGAACAAATCCTGCCTTTTACTCAACAATTGCACTTGTGAGATTCACTGGTTTCGTCACTTTTTACGACACAACGAATCCAGTTAACAAGAGGACAAATGCAGGACAAAAGGGACTGAAAAAGGGTTAAGCCCCTGGTTGAGGTTTGCGCTCCGATTTTTTGCTATCACTACGCTCATTTCCCATGGGCCAAAAAGTCCTTAGTATTGGGAGGGGAGCTTAAGGGTTGAGGTGAAATCCAAAACTTTACCACAAGGTTTGCATAAAAAACAACCTCAGACCTCAGATGGGGATTGTTAAAAAAAAAAAAGAAGAAGAAATTGCCTGACTCATTTTCATTTCTTCACCACAACCTTCCTCGAGGCAGGGGTCCGCCAACTTAAAAATTAACATTGATTTAGAAACAACAGAAGCCTTTTGTCTGACAAAGCTCAGATTTTTTTTTCCTTTCTTGCTTTTCTTTGGGCTGTTGCACTGCTTGGCTCTGTGCCTTGTTATTTTTCCATGCAAAAAACTTGATGGTTAAATAAAGCAGAGGGGCAGGCAGCAGCAGCAGTGAGCTGATCCTTTGCCTTTGGCTGCTATCACTCATGAACCCCTCGCTGACGAGCTGAGATAGAGCAGGACGTCTGTCGTATTCTGTCTTTGCCTGCATCTGTCTTCTTCTCTGCCTCTCCTTCCCATTTACCCTCCACTGATTCTGGATTGCCTTTTCTTTCTCTACTATAATTTTCTTCTCCTTCATTGAAACTCATTCACCAGATTCTTTCTTTAACTGGCACCCATTCCTGAAATCACTCTCGTTGGCAAATCCCAATGAGTCCTCTTACCTGTTCCATTACTCTCCACAATCAGAAGCTCACACATTTGCATCATAACAAATGTGTGCAAAATTGTGTTGACATCCTGCAATTGCCAGAAAAAAGTGTCGCACTTGCAGCTTTTCCATTAAATAAGAAACGCTGTTAAAATCGCACGTGAACAAGTTGGTTCACGTGATAAGTCATCAAAGAACATGCTATCCCATCATCCTCTGAGTGACTAACTACTTCCTGTCTGGCAACATCCAGTTGTTGACCATGTGACTCGTGTGATGTGAGAAAAAATGTCTCCATTGCAGACCAATTTTGGTACGGCCAACAAAACAACTTCATCCTGGCGGAAAAAATGATTTTTTTCCCCCCGAAATTGCTGTATTTCCATTAAGCAAATTTATTTCTGAAATGTCAAATTGTGCAATTTTATTGTCAATGGAAAAGCAGCTTCTGACCTGCTGTCTCTGATGTTGGGTTTTTGAAGATCTGATGAAGGGTTTTGTCTCAATCCTCGGGTTTTCCCCACTTGTGTTCTTTATCCATAATGTCTATAATACAAAATACAAAGTTCATAGGATTTCATTTATCAAGGGAAAAGTTGTTGCCCCCAAAAACCCAGTGTGCCACTCTACATGCCATCTACTGCTTGTCATAATGTGCGGTGAGTATTTTTTATGCTCATGTGAACATATCTTTCTTCTCTGCTGAATATTCAAATTTTGCCTCACTGGATAGTTTAAGATCAATTAGAATAAATGTTCAACCATTCCAGTATTCATTATTTTAATAGGTGAGTTTGCTGGTTGAACTATAGATACTGTGTTGTTTCTCCAAAAATATGTTACCTTTTTTCTGAAGGTCTAATATGTATTTTTGTGAAGTCAGTCCATTGAATATCATACCGTGAGGAATACGCTTGAATATTAAAGCTTGAGGACATACCGATAAATTCAACTTACAAGAAAAACCTCATGGAAAACTCACAAGAAAAAAACATTTTTCTGATATTTTAGAATGAACTTAATTTAACAGTATAAGGACACTCCAAAGTAAGATGCTAATGTTAACAATGCTAACGGTTAACCATTCGCTGCACTGCATTTCCAAATCATTTGTATTCTGCCAGTCTGTCAATCCCTCAGTAAACTACAGCCTCTGGGTGGGCAGTAGGGGGCAATATGGAGCTGATGAATTATTTATTTAGAGAAGAAGAAAACAATCAACATTTTAGCAATATTTTAGAGTACACTTAAAATTCACCATTAATTTAGCAGTTAAAGGAAGCTCTGAAATAGATGCTAATGTTAGCATTGCTAACAATTCACCATCCGTTACTCTGTGATTATAAATCATTTGAATTCTGATAGTCTGTCAATGCCTCCTTTTTCTAAGCAGTGCCCAGTTCAATGCTAATGACACTTTGAGGAGACAGACGTCTTATTGACTTGAAGTACGATGGAAATATGATGGCATTTTTACATTATAAGCCCTTATTACAACCCTACAATATTTTTTTGAACTCACAGCGAGTGTCAGGATGTATGCTTACTATCATGAAATGACCTAAAAGGCATTTCATGATACTTGACAGAAAGTAACAGACCGACCTTCTGCTTAAGCACACCTGACACACAGACAAACAGACGGAGCAAGAGGAAACGGGAGAGACAATTAAAGGTGGAGGTCGAGAGAGAGAGAAAACAGACAGATGTGGAGTTCACCGGGGGTTTGATAAACGCAGCACTTAGGTTTTTGGAATCCAGTCACACCGCATTTAGAGGAGAGGAAGTCAGCAGGTTCAGGACTGGGTCAAGAGGCCGCGAACGGCAACCCGAGAGAGGGTGTAGCAAAAGCGTGCACTGGAAGATTGTGATTACGGAAACAATTGAGTTTGGAAGCAGAAATTGGCTTAACTGGAGTCAGAGCTGGCTCAGTGACAGGGCTGTGTGTGTGTTTTCATGCTGGTTCCCTTACCATTCGGTCAGAAGCAAAGCTACGAGTTCATTAGAATCAATGTCTGAGGAAAAAGGACTTTAGAAAGTTAAGTCTCCATTAAAAATGTGAGTAAAACTGTCTATGTTCAGCTGCTGTTAAGTATAAAAAAACAAAAGTTTGCAATTACGGCGTTTCTATAAAATCCTTCTACTACTTCCTGTCATCTTGGTTTACGTCACTGGCAACATCCATTGACCATGTAACCGCACAATTTGACATTTCAAAAATAAATTAGCTTGGACACACTCATTAAAAAACAGTTTTGCTTGTCTTATGCTTGACTAATATTTATGTTGGTTTGATGTACAGAAACACTATGTGACAAACATAAAAAAAAAAAAAAAGAAAAAAGAAAATCAGGAATGTGGCAAACACTTTGTCACAGTAGAGCCATTAGAGGAGACAAGACCCTGGACCATGTCTACTCCAATCTGGCTGGAGCTTACAAGGCGACACCCCTCCCCCACATCGGACAATCAGACCATCTCTCCTTGTTCCTCACACCGCGGTACTCACCACTCATCCAACGTGTGAAACCCACTGTGAGGACAGTAAAGGTGTGGCCAGAGGGCTCAGACGCTGTGCTCCAGGACCAGTTCAGGAATACAGATTGGAATACTTTCCACCACACTGACTTGGATCAGTACGCCTCATCTGTACTAGACCACATCTCCACCACCATAGACTGTGTCACCATCCACAAACGCATCACCATGTACCCCAACCAGAAACCCTGGATGAACCGAGATGTTCGTCTCCTGCTGAAGGCCCGTAACATCGCCTTCAGGACAGTGGATGCACAGACCTACAGTGCAGCCAGGGCTGAGCTGAAGAGGGGAATCAAGAAGGCCAAACACCACTAAAAAAGAAAGGTGGAGGATCACTTTTCCAACTCCAACCCCCGACGCATGTGGCAAGGCTTTTAGATTCTCACAGACTACAAGAACTCCAACACCCCCACTGCCTCCGCTGATGTCTCCTTCCTCAACGAGCTTACCAACTTCTATGCTCGTTTTGAGAGAGGGAACACTACAACTGCAATTAAGACAGCCACCACCCCAGATCAACAGCCACTGACTCTCCTCTCCTCTCCTCTGATGTAGAAGCGGCTCTGAGCAGGATTAAATCCAACAAGGCTGCGGGTCCTGATGGCATACCTGGTCGTGTCCTCAGAGCGTGCTCTGTGGAGCTGGCAGGAGTGCTGATGGACATTTTCAACCTGTCCCTGGCCCGCGCCGTGGTACCGACCTGCTTCAAGTCTACCTCCATCGTCCCAATTCCTAAGAATTCCAACCCGACCAGACTCAATGACTATCGTCCGGTAGCCCTCACTCCCATCATCACCAAGTGCTTGGAGCTGCTGGTCCTAGCACACCTCAGATCCTGTCTACCCCCCACACTGGATCCCCACCAATTTGCATACAGGCAGAATAGGAGCACAGAGGATGCAGTCTCCATAGCACTGCACTCTGTTCTTTCTCACCTAGACAAGAAGAACACTTATGCCAGAATGCTGTTCTTAGACTTTAGTTCAGCATTTAACACTGTCATTCCATCACAACTCATTGCCAAACTCACAGACCTCGGCATCAGTCCACTCATGTGCAACTGGTTGCTCAACTTCCTGACCAGTCGACCCCAACACGTCCGGCTGAACAATCACTTCTCATCCACCATCATCATAAACACCGGAGTGCCACAAGGCTGTGTGATGAGTCCCTTCCTCTACTCTCTCTTCACCCACGATTGCAGACCTGTCCATGGCTCTAACGCCATCATCAAGTTTGCTGATGACATCACGGTGATCGGCCTCATCAGAGACAACAATGAGGCCGCCTACAGGGAGGAGGTGGACCGTCTGGCTGAGTGGTGCGACAAGAACTACCTGCAGCTGAACACCGAGAAGACCAAGGAGCTCATCGTGGACTTCAGGAGGAACGCTGACCTCCACCCACCCATCCACATCAAGGGAATAGCGGTGGAGCGTGTGAACAGCTTTAAGTTCCTGGGAGTCCACATCTCCGAGGACCTGACCTGGACGACCAACTGCTCCAAACTCGTCAAGAAGGCGCACCAGCGCCTCTTCTTCATGAGGACCTTGAGGAAGAACCACCTGTCCTCAGAGATCCTCACCAATTTTTACCACTGCACCATTGAGAGCATCCTCACCAACTGCATCACAGTTTGGTACGGGAACTGCTCTGTCTCCGACCGGAAGGCGCTGCAAAGGGTGGTGAAAACTGCCCAGCACATCGCCGGGGCATCGCTCCCTGCCATCAATGACATCTACAGGAAGCGGTGTCTGAAAAGGGCCGGCAAAATCACCAAGGACTTGAATCACCCTGCACACACACTCTTCTCTCTCCTGCCCTCTGGGAGGCGTTACAGAAGCTTACGGACCAGAACCACCAGGCACCGGAACAGCTTCTTCCCCACAGCTGTCACGCTCCTGAACGCCTCCTGACACAAACTATAAGGACTGTACCCCCCATCCCTGGACTGTTCCCCTCACACACATACATGATCTATATACAATCTTTATATAATCTGTAAATCTAAATTGCCATTATTTAACCTGTATCATAAAACAACTAATACATATACAATCCATTCTTCATATTCCTTTTTTATTCTGTATAATCTGTGTAATTTGTATAATATGTACATAAGCTCTCATTTATATTTATATTGTACAAAACATTTTATTTATAGCACATCAATATTATTCTCTGTTTATATCTTCATACACCTGTTTATAAATATTTATATTATGTATAGCACTTCTGGATAGATGCAAACTACATTTCGTTGCTTGTAAATGTGACAGTGCAATGACAATAAAGTTGAATTCTATTCTATTCTATTCTATTCTAATGTCAACACAGAAACAAGAAAGGAAATGAACTCCATTTCTCTGTCACTGGAATTGCAGACGTTGCTTTCTCTGCTATAATAGATAGCATTGCCTTGTGTTTCCTTCCATCATTCCTCTGGTCTCCATAATTCCGTCTTATCTCTCCTCTGGGCGCCTGCTGCCGCCTTCCTTCTGATTTCAGAGACAGGAAACAATTCACTAACCCATTTCATCGCCACTCCAGTTGTTTGCCGGGTCATTTTCTTAAAGATCATGACAATTCATACGCAGTGAGCCCGCCATAACGTATTAGCGCTAACATGATGGAGTGTGTGAACGCGGGCCACAAATCTGTGACTGTGTAGGGTGAAGGATCCTCCTAAACCCCTTTCAAAAGAGCAAGCATCCCCTCATGGATTTATGAAAGAAGTCCATTTATAGGCATGAGAAAAAGGGCCTGTTTCAACAGACTTTAAGTGCGGCGGCCAAAGAAAACAACGTGCCTGGCCAGAAAAACCGCAGTCAGTAATGCGCCGACTTAATTCCTTTCTCTCGCATGAAAAGAGAATAAAAAAGTTCAGAGCTTCCCCACATAACTCACTGTGTCCGACTCCCGCACAACTGACAGAGGCGCTGACATACCGAGTATCACTCTGCACGAAAAGCAACCAGAGGCTAAATCACACCGCAGGCGACCCCAGTGGGGTCCAGAGTGCATCGCTGTGACATGACAAGCGACTCACGGACAACCGAGCGAAAACGCCGAAAGACGAGAGAGAGAGGGGGGACGAAGAAGAAAAAAAAGCTTACAAAGAAAGATTAATAAAGCAAAGAGGGGGAGGAGAGGCTGGTGCCAGTCGTCAGTCCGTTTGGTCCTTTAATGTGGAAAGTAATAAGCTCACTGTCAGACAGCTGATGGGAAAATGGCCTCTTCCTGTAGGTTGGTACTTGAAGTGATGTATGGCGGATCGAAGGCAGCGCTCCCTTTTCCCAAACCCATCACAGAAATAAACAACACAGGGGACTTCTACGTTAAAAGGGAGCTTTTCTTTACAATAAAGTCCAGCCCAACAATAGTGTACACATTTCCTCTGAAACATCAACATTTGCTGTACCTGTTCAGAGAATGTGACTGCAGTAATGCAAAAAGCTAATGGACCGATGCTCTTGAACTTCACATAACCATCTCCAGTTTGGATCTAGTTTTCTCTTTGACTTGTTCCAGAATCCAGAAACACTTTTGTGTGTTAGGGAAACTAATGCTTATACCTTCACGTGTTAACATTCATAGTACCTCACACATGATTTTATGCTCTTTCCTGATCATCATTTACTAATAAACTTCGCTGACATGGGAGACATTCAGACAGTTTTCAGACTGACAATAAGTTTACAGTGACTCTGAGGTTGGTGCCACATTGAAAAGACTTGAGCCATGAACTTAATGAGACTGATTCTCTCCAGATTCCTGTTATAAGCTCCTTTTTTTGCACCTGTTTATCCCTGATACGTTCACCTTACGTCCATCTTCTTGGTTCAGGTGAACGACATTGGCCTCAGTATCAGACGCCGTCAGACTCTACAAGAACTTCACTTTGTCAGAGAACGGAAACTCAACTCTACAAAAGTGTTTTTCTAATTGGCTCGCTTGAGGAAAGGCGCTTCATGACTAAAATCCATCATGCTGATTGCTGGCCCTGTCTGCTGTGGGCCACATGGGTTCTCGAGGGCTGCTGGGGATCTTGCGGTTTTCTGCTCCACACATGCCAGTTGGATCTCAAGAGAGCGGCCAACGCATAGCGGAGAACAACTCGTTGCGGTGGGTTAGTCATCGGCCTCGTTGTCTGCACTTGGATGATAAATGAGCAGGTTGTCATGTGTGGCTCTGACACTTCTTTGGCAGAGGGTAATGCTGTAGTGTGCCACCAAGATGTAGGAAAAAAAAAAAAAAAAAAAAAAAAGAAATCAACCATGCGTCCAAGAACCTGTGAGGGCAGTCAGAGAAATACGCTTTAATTGAGGACTTCTCCATCAGCTTGTTGTGTCTAAAGGGGCAGTAATATGTATTTCCAGCGACAAAGTATCATTTTATAGCACAATCAAAAAACTATGTTACCTTCAGTTGCTATAAAAATGCTACATATATGAAATTTGACTTGACTTTGTAATTTTACAACTTTGAAATTGAGCATCTGTCTCTTTAAGAAAGTCCTGCTCTTCAAATCATGGCTCCTGTATTAATTCTTTCACAACATTTTTACCAGCGTTGTTCTGGGAAGCAGCTCCTATATTCAGCTCTTCTGATGCACGGTTCCACCAGGTGTTTGCCAATTGCTACTGGCTACTCTGAAGGAGCTGAGTGGGAGAGTGGCAGGAGAGGGGTGCAGTTTCCAAGCTTCTGAGCTTTCGCCTCACAGAGCCCCTCCCCTACCAGTCTCCTACTCAGCTCCTTCAAACTAGCCAGTAGCAATTAGCAAACACCTGGTGGAGCTCAGCATCTGCTACTTCTCAGTGAAACTCCAAAAAAAAATTGTTAAAAGGGTATATAGAGGAGCCTTGTTGTGATAACTTCCTGAAGGACGAGTTTTAAAAAAGCAAGAGATTCTTAGAGACAGAGGCCCAATTTTAAGGTGTTAAATTATGAAGTCAAATTGTTTTTAAATCATGTTTAATACATATAGCATTTTTATAAAATGGTTCATTGATTGTGCTATGAAGTTGTTGCTGGAAAGCATGGAATGTGCCATTTTAAGCTACAGTGGCACAGGTATACCATCCAAAACAGAGAAGTTTCATATTGTATTTGCTTGAATGTGTCTGTGGGTGTGTGTATGTGGGTGGATGCGCATGTGTGTCCGTGAGTGTGAGAGAGAAAGCGAGACCTTGGCAGAAGAGAATGGGAAGAAGCCTGAGGCAGTCGCACACTCGAATGCACACATCCACATCCAGCATCAGTGAGCATGAATGGTCATTCAGCTGAAGCCAGAAGTATGAAAACAAGTCAAAAGAGGGAAAACAGGGTTGTGGGGTAGGGGGGAAAAGGGGGTGAAGGATGGGGTCTGATGCCAAACAAAACACGGTCGGCTCTTCTCTCCTGCTCCCCTGTCCCCATGAAGACCCCGGGCAAATATTCCATCAATGAGAACATTTTTGGGGAGCTACATTTTAATTTCTCCCTGCAGCAGAGGAGGTAGCAGAGAGGTGACTCACCGATGATGTCATCCAAGTGTAAAATGATAAATTAGTGTTGATGTGGTACAGAGGACAGGAGTGTAGCGTAATTATCAGCCTGATGCTTTCTTTCTCCCTTTCTTTGTCAGTGGGCGATCTATAAAAACCATGATTGTTTCAGAGATGAAAAAACTAAAAGCATCCTTAATTTATTAAGCAAAATTCAGTTTTGGAAGACGATTGCAAGTCAAGAAGTAACACGCTATAGCTTCCAACATACTGGATTAATGACGGGGGATCTGTTTTATTTGTTCTACAAAACAATTTTTATGATTACAAAAAAAATCAGAGAATTGATTAAAACAACCCCGGGGTAGTTCAGTAACCACAGTGGAATTTGTGAAGGAATTTCTTTAAAAACAAACCGAAAAGAAAGGAAAACCATGCAAAACGTTCCTTCCACTTTATAATCATGTACAGCTTTGTGTTAGTTTATTATTAAATCCAATTATTAATATGAAAATGTTTGCACTTTATACATGTCTTTTTTAAAATAATTTTATTTAAAAAACACTAGCATGTCCTGAAGCAACATTGCTGATTCATAAAATACATCTGCATATAAAAAATAAAAAGCATCATTATGGAACCGCAGGTCTGCAGGCATTTGATAATAACGCACGGATAAATGAGCTGAAGAGACGAGGTGTGGGACAGACAGTCCGGACACAGTCTTCTGATCTCTGGAAGCAAATTCCCGGTAATGAGGCGGCTTTATGATCATTTGGGATTTATACTCACTGGATGTAACAATCTTTAATCCTAGAAATGATCAGCCACGTCCATCTAAATGCCTTTTAAATGCTTTCTGAATAGCTGTCGTTTACTTTACAGCCACTACGGCAGGCAAGACCTGGAGGGGCCCGACAGAGTTTGGTGGCCTACAGGGAGGGATAGAAGAGGGAGGGTCTCACAAATACTCCAGAGGGTTTAAATTACCCCTGAAGTGGTGGCTGATCACCACAGTGAAGCGCCACTGGCCCAGGGACAGCTGACACAGACACCGGTTCCTTTTAGTCGCCTTTAATGCCAAACTTTAACGACAAATTTTACCAAAGAAAATAAAAAAATACCACTATTGGCCTTAGATCCAGAAATTATTCTGGCTTTGGCACGTTTGTCGAAAATATGAATGTTAGCGGTGATGAAAACATAGCTACTGCTGTGAAAGAATATTTCTGAGTTGGGAAACTCTGAGAAGTTCAGGTTTGTTCTTTTTCACAGTTTGGGCGTCATGTAGAGCAGTGACTGGGTTCTCGCCTGTCTAAACAATGACAGTGTGAATGCCAGAATGTTTTCAGGTTCCAAAGCGAAAAACTGTGTCATCCAATAAGTGATGTCTCACATTTCCAACTGTGACCTCCGTCTTCTGTCTTGTTAATGTTGTTGTGTTTTCTTAAAGCGACAGCATTAGATTTTATTGAGCAACTGTTCAGCTGTACAAAATGCTTGGATGGACGTAGCTCCGCCCGTGAGATAAAGCTCCTCCGCAGAACTGTTTCCAAACTTCTGCCTCACAGAGCAGCATTGCCCATATTTCCCCCACTTTACTCCTGCAGACTAGCCAGCAGCAATTAGCAAACACCTGGTGGAACTGCACATAAGCAGAGTTCACTATAGGAGCTACTTCTCAGTGAAATGCAGGGTTCATAGAGGAGCCATGTTGTGATGACTTCCTGAAGGAGGAGCTTGAGGAAGAGTAGGAGTTTTTAAGGAGACAGAGGCCCAATTTCAGGGTGTTAAATTACAAGGTCAAATTTCTTTTAAGACATATATAAAATACAGCAAATTTTGTTAACAAATTAAGGTGACATAGTTACTTGATTTTGCTGTAAAATGATAATTTTACACAGCCCCTCTAATTTGTAATTGAGTATTGTGTTTTTGAAGATGCTGTTGTGTTTTTACATTTGTAGTTGTGTTCAGGGATTTGTTGAAGTGGTTTACACTGCTAAACAGGAACACAACGTGCTCCGTGTGAGATTTGACTTCCTCTACCAGAGGTGGACCGAGACGTTTTTGTCCATTTGGGCTCGTTCAGCTCCAGCAAAGCTGCCAGGTTAAGAGTTAAGATCGGGACGTGATTAGAGAAAAGCACAGGCTGGATGTGAAGCACGCTCTCCGATATCAGAGCTCTGTACTTTGTCCCCCCTGCATTCATCTTCGTTGACCTCCTCTGTCAGACGTTTCTCGGCACCTTAATAACATCAAGCGATGTTCAAAGCGCCAAATCCTGGGGGGTTGATTGGTAATCCAGCCTCGCCCTACTGTCAGATTAGCTTCCAGCAGGAAGGACTCTTTGCTCACATGACCACAGGACTTTGGTCTGTGTTTAAAGTGGTTGATCTAATGATTAATGTCTTTTGTTGTTTTCTGCTAAGCAGGAAAGAGAAAAAAAATACCCTGATTGATAGTTATTTTTGGCACACCAAAGCCTCCCTGACTCCTCGTCGATTTTCTTGTAGACCACAAAGAGGGAGAGGGGGAAACCGACATCAAAAGGAAAACTCACAAGAACAACATTTGTTTTTCTTGTCCCATTAAAATCAATTAGACAACTCCACGTTGAGTGATAACGGCTTCTGATTACTCCTGGGGAGGAGACTGATGCTATCACGCTCTTTTTGCTGAAACTGCATGACAAGTCGTTCTTTTTACCAAATAGGGGTTGGGGGACCCTGGACTCAGCTCAGTCCTTTATCTCTGATGTGGGACACAGTGGTGTCAAAGAGCGCCTTGTGATCCCCCCGGAGCAGTAGGAGGTATTTTATCGGCCGTCCGACCTGCGGTGGCAGTAACATGCTGCCACGTCTGTCACAGCGAAACCGTTGTGCTGCATCAGAAACCGCAAGTCAACTGCCCGCAAAATAAAAAAAAAAGGCGAACAATGTATTAACACGGCATCTTTGATATTTATTAATATCCACAGTAATGATGTGTAAAAACTTTAAATAAATTCCTCTTTTTTTTTTTAATTTACAGTAATTTTTATGTGAGCATGAAATATATTTGCTGCAGTTTTCTGATTAGAGCTTCATGAGTTGGCAAGATAAAGTTGGGTTTCAATATTTGTCAGATCCAGTTATTTTGAATTGCTTAAAGACGAGGCTATTTTCTTGCTGCCATGCCCGCGTGAGCATGCTAATTCACTTTTGTTCTCCAACAGAATATCCTCTTACCTTTCCCATAGATATTTGGCTGAAGGCTGTACCATTTTGAAACCCTCAGGTCATATTAGCCACTGTGCCTTCCCACATTACGCTATAGATTGCGTCAATCAAATCAAAAGTTCCTCCATCAACTTAAAAAGTAAAAGGTATATTTTCCCCTTACCCCCACCAAAAATGTGTACTCAAAACATTTACACCATTTACAAGTTTAGAAACAATGGAGGACTATTTGTCAGGAGACATTACAGCAGAAACAGTTTTGTGAGGATGCAGAGATATTCTTTGAGAAAAAAAACCCTAATTTTTAGATAGAGGGCAGAGTTTTGAATGGGAGCAGTATAATGTCTTATTGTAAAAATAAAGAATCCAGCTATTATAATGAGAAATGTATACAAGATAAGTCTAAATAATACCTGAACAAGTTTTGTCCATACTTGTTGGTTTTCTAATCAGAAAAATAAATCATATTTATATGACCCACTGTAGGCTAAGAACACGTTTCCACGTTGCATCCATTGTCTTTTCTCCTCCCGCTGAAGCTTTGCTCATAAACTGGACTGATTCTGAAGTCTGGAACCAGCAATGAAATTACATGCAAAGATCTCACATTTTTACAACTCTTAGAAGTTACATAAACTGCGGTGAGCTGGTGGAAAGTGTAAAATTACATGAAGTCAACGTTGCCACGATGAAATCCAATACCCAGTTGTAAACTTTTAGGAAAAATTAAAGTTGATGTGGTGTAAAATATCTGTGTGGAAACTGACAGGACCGAGACGTTTCTCCAGTCAGTTTCGGCTTGTTTGTTCCCTCTTTTAAGGAGGAAAGAAAAAAGTCGAATTCGTCTCAGTTTACCAGTGAGAGACTTTAATCGCAGTAGAGAGAAACGTTTCCCTTTAAAGCTACGAAAACTATTTCATGAATATGTAACCTGTAATTCTTGTATATTAAGCTTTGGTAATGGAGTTAAATAAAGCAGCAGCAGAAAACCTATTGCCATGTAAGTGACTGTTTCTCATTAGCCTTATGGACAAAGCAAACAGCACAAAGGTTTCACCAGGCTAACACGTTCCTCAATGTTGTGTCACATTTCAAAAATGAAGAGCCAAATAGCAATGAATATTAAGTCAAGATGAACAATAATTATATCCAACCAAAGTGGTCAATAGCTGAGTCACCATTTCAAGTCTGCGCTAATTTTTGTCGCTATTCCGCTAATGTTGGAAAAAAAAACACAATTTGGTGGCTGCTTCTTCCATCAAATAAGAACTGAAACTGGGGCTACACGCGAATAAGCCTGTTCACGTAGTACGAAAAATCTCGGCAATTTAAGTGAATGTTACAAAAAGTATATTCAGAAATCTGCCACTGCTAGCTCGCGCTCATCTGGTTGTTGAGCACGTGACTTGTGTGACGGGGGGTGGGGGGGGGGGAGTGTTTCTGTTGCTGTTTTGCTACATACATTTCTTTCAACGTGGTGTGAAAACCACCTTCACTCTATCGAAGAACAGCAGGGTTTATCAAAAATGTTTCCATTAAGCTAAATAATTTTCGTCATTTTCAATTTGCGCATTGCTATGGCTAATGATTAGCAGCTAATGACAGGAGCCCACTGGGAGCAATGAGCAGGAGTTTACCTGACTGGTTCCTGTTGGTCGTGCCGCTCGGGAGACGTCACCGCCTGTCATCCAGACCTACGTGAAGCAGCATCGCTTCATGCACGCGCCTGGGCCGGGCCGGTCCCGGGGCCAGGCTCCCCTCCCACAGCAGAGGCTTTACTGTCTGTAAAACCGGCTGGACGTCTGGCTGGAAGCACGCGGCTCCGTGTTTCGCTCTCCTCACTTCCAACTGCATCCATCTCTCAGACTGTCACTTATGGCGACTTGGCCCTTTCGCATCTGGAGTTTGTTGGTGGTCCTCGCGCCCGGCGGGGCTCACCTCGCGCGTCGCGTCGCCGGCGCGCGGCCGGAGCTGGACGAGCGCGTCTCTGCTCAGGAGAGAGCGAGCCGGGACGCGGTCTCCGTCAACATGCTCGAGCTGTACGAGAGGTACAGCGAGGAGCCGCGGAGCCACGCGGCGGGAAACACCGTGAGGAGCTTCAAAGCTGTCCCGAGTGAGTCACTGATTCACGCGTTCATTTCTGTCGGTGAACCGCTGGTCCAGCCTGTTTCTGTTCATTTGGTGAAGTGGATTAATTGGATTTTGTGAAACAACATTTGCGTCTTCAAAGCACTGAGGATGTCAACATGGTGCTGTTTACAGAGCCTTCCTTAAGTATTCACTCCCTTTCTGCCTGTCTCACCTTACAGACGCAAACTGACGTATTTTATGAGGTTTTAAGTGACAGAAAAGACACAAAAATGACAACACGCTATTATTAATAGGAAAACGATTGCTCACATTTTATTTACTAATAAAAACCTGGTGTAGATTAGTTGCCAACCTCCTTTATTCTGATGCTCCTAAATTCAATGCAGCAAACTGCTTCCAGAAGTCAGTGAATTAGTAAATAGAGTCAGTGTGTGTGTGTGTGTGTGTGTGTGTGTGTGTGTTATTTATCCATCCATTGGCTCGGTAGAGACAGCATCATGAAGACCAATCACAGCAGACACATCAGGGAGAAATCTAAAGCAGATTAATGCAAATAATACTCACAGACAGGCTTGCTGCAAGAACGCATTTTACTGGACCACAAACTGTCCCAGGAATTATTGCAAGAAACTTCAACATTGTCGTTTCGAGACAATTTTCAACAAACATAACAGCGGACCTGGATCTGGAAGACGTTTTCAATGTCAAGAATAAAGAAACAAAACAACAAGTAAAACAACAATAACGACGATGGATTATGAAGTCTTGGCAGCTAAAAGTGCATTTAAAAAATATATTTAGACAGGGAAAACAGGCAAAAGCGGCAGCTGGTGCAAACTAACTATTTCAATTTATTATCTGAAAAATTTAAAATAGCATTGAACTGACTGACAGACCAGGCATCAATCATCAAAAAAAAAAAGCAGACTAGATGCATATAGTAATTTTAGAGGAGCTGCAGAGATCTAGACAACTAATACTGGTGTTCTAAGCAAACCTGGTCTGTATAGAAATCCCACACAGTTTGATAGTTTTGGCCTCCATGTAAATCCTGACCTGACATCACGCAGTGGGGACGTTGGATCGAGCTGAATGCATGAAAATATTGTGGATGCTTCAAAACACTTGAGACTGGGGCGGAGGTTCACCTTTCAACAGGGCAGCGACCCTAAACATACAACAGGAGGTACAATGAAGTGGTTTAGCCCAGAAGTATGTGTTGCAAAGGCTTAGTCAAAGTCTAGAATTTAAAAATTGCTGTTTTCAGATACTCGTTTTCCAAACTGACTTAGTTTCAGTCGCCTGATCTGCAAAGCAGGTAAAGGTGTAGTCCTAAATAACTTGCAGCTATATTTTCACCACTTCAGTTTAGTTTATACAGAACCAATTCACAACACGTGTCATCTCAAAGTTCCAGGAAGTGTTGGTTTATGAGGGAAAATAATAAAAATTCACACTTTTCAGTTTTTTATTTGTGAAAGCTATTTGAAAACCAAGCACTATTTTTGTTCCACTTTTCCTTCCAATTTTTGCACTACTTTGTGTTTGTGGTATAAGATTTAATCAAAGTACACTGAAGTTTAAAGACACAAGGCGTAGTCTTTTGAATCTGGCCATTTATCACACCCAGAAAAAAATAGCTGCAAATCATCTATATACATACTAATATACTATAATACATATATTTCGGAAATAAGTGAAATATGTATTTCCAAGCATCTACTCTTAACTATTCCCTTAATAATATAGATTGAGAACTGAGTGGGGCTTTTGTTTTTAAATTAAAAGGTGCGTTAAGCACGTTTTACATTGTCATCGCACATCTCAGTCACTTTTAAAGGATAAAAGTGCCAACCTAAAAGCTCAAGTTAGACTTTAAAGGTTCAATCAAAATACTTTGTGGAAAGGTTAATTGTTGTTTTTTTGTCGTGGTATTTCATGGCCGAGGACACTGAGCGTCGATGTACCGTCCATCTTCCAGCAGTAGCCAGCCTCCCTTCGGGCTACATGTCTTCACCTCGGTGCTCCGACTGCGTTATGATTTACTGAACAGAGGGACTTAAAGAGTCAAATGCTGTTACCTCCTCAGTAGATGGAGCAGCCGAGGTGTTAGACAAGCGCCTATTATCACAGCCAGACACCGGCTGCACACCAAAGAAGAAAAAAAGAAAAGAAAAAGTAAAGCCTCGGGAGTAACTTTTTCTCCAGTAAGCACTTCCATATGCCTGCGAGAGACCTACTGGACTGGTCCAATGTTTGTCTTTCAGACTGTGGTGGAAGTGCGGGAGACGAGGCTGAACTTCAAGAGTATAGCTATCAGGGATGAGGTTTTTGGTCATGCATAAGGCAAGCACTTAACCGTGCAGCGCTTAATATTTTCCATGCCCCTCCGCTCAGATGTGTTGAGAAACATGTTGCGGTCATTGGGGTTTTTCTCTGGTCACTGTTTCTCATTTACCTCAAACCTGTCAGAAGAGATGACAAAGGACGAGATAAAACAGATAACAGGTTCCAGGAAGCACTTGTTTCAGGTTTCGCATCTGCTTATGAGCATATCCGTTTGAGGTGAAATGAGACTTTTGATTGTGTTTCTTTGTCTCGAATGAAAAAAGCAGCTAAGAAAGAGCAGCATCAGCTGTCGTGAGCTATGGGGCCGTATTAGATTCTCACCATATGATAAGCTTTAAGTAAAAATACAGCTATTGCAGTTACAGCATTAATGTAAAAACTAAAAACTATATGTATTTATCAGTAACCATTATTCCTGCTGCTGCTTAAATACCATAACGTAACCTGCACCACTCAATCAAGTTTATTTGTATGGCACATTTCAGCAACAAGGCAGTTCAAAGTGCTTTTTATAATGAAAACATAAAAACATCATAAACACACAATACATTCAACAATTATGAATATCATTAACAGACATTGAATCTTGTCAATGTCTATTTCCTGTGTCTTTCAGCACACAGGAAATATGTTGGTCAATGTTCTATTTATTTTGCTTGAAAAGCAGCTCTAGAAAAGCAGCTCTACACTCGCGTGTTCTTAGTCTTGATTTCAGACGGGTGGAGGATGCTCCTTTATTTTACGCACAGTGACTGTGTTTTTTTGGGGGGGGCGGGGGGGGCTGGAATTTCTCCAGAGTGCCAAATATCTCTTTCTGGAAGTAAGGGAAATGTCGATTAGTCTTTTCTGCTGGCTGGGTGGTGGTGCTAAGTAACAGGTGGGAGAGTAGCAGTGTTTTATGAATCGATCCCTTGCACTTACTCTAACTCAATACAGCTGTCAGTCTGGGACTTTTTTCTGGCAGGTTGTTAAGAAGTATTTAAACCATATGAATGGTACTATAGAAAAATGTAGTAATTTTGTAAGCATTACCTTTTATATTTTTACACCAGTAATCAATCCAACACTAGCTGTTACATGTGATTTTCAAGTTGATGGGAATTTTCTTGCCACCCTGCTGACTTACCTTTTCATTTCTTTCAGGAGTTTTGCACGGCAAAGAGTTGTTCCAGTTCAATCTGTCTTCAATTCAAAACTCAGAGATCATCCTTTCTGCCTCTTTTCACTTCCTTAATAAGCGGCCCCGTCACTATCAGAGGCCATGGCATTTGAGAAAGCCTCGCCACCTAGCCATTGGAGTCCGGCATTTGCTCTCCTCACAGCTCCTCTTCTATGGATCTTCCTCAAATTCGGGATTTGCAACACCTCTTGGAAACATTAGTCTCATGTCTCTAAAGAAAAGCTCTTGGCAAACCAGAGATGTGACCACAGTGGTGAGACAGGCTAGGGATGTCAATGAGCTTGTGATCACTGTGGAGGTTGATGTGGGGTTTGAGGCAGCAAGGATTAAACAGAGAGGCCCGCTCAGCCATGAGCATCTGTCTCCGGCCAACCAGCCGTACATTCTAGTATATGCTGACGATCAAGCTATAGATGAGCCAAACAGTGTCGCCTTGTCACTTCAGAGGTACGGGCCTTTTCCTGTCGGGGACGACACATCTGCCTCCACTTCGGCTTCGAGGATCCGGAGAGAGCTACATCTCCAGATCGAAACCAATGACATCCCAGAGGTTCATTTCAGCACCTTGAAAAACCATGAACTCTGGCAAAATACGTACTTCCCAGCTAAAGCTAAAGCTGAAGTCAAAAATGGGAGAAAGCACGGCCAGGTGAGCAGTGAGGCCCTGAGAAAGCCTCAGGTTTTAAATTTCGATGAACGGACAATGAAAAAGGCGAGAAGGAGACAGTGGAGCGAGCCCAGGGTTTGCTCCAGACGCTACCTCAGAGTGGACTTCGCTGACATTGGCTGGAGTGAATGGGTGTTGGCACCAAAGTCTTTTGATGCCTACTACTGTGCCGGGACATGTGGATTCCCTATACCTAAAGTAAGTCATGGGAACTTTCAGATAACGTCTCTCTAGAGGCTTATTATTTTAGCAATTATCTGTTGGGTGGTAGTGTGGTGATAATTATATTAACAGGAAGCATTTAAGGCTTAAAAACTTCTTGTAATGCCAGTTGAGTCTAAGAGTTGGCCTGTTACTGAACTGAGGAAGAAGATAGATCCTTGATTGCCCCTGGCTGTGATAAAGTATTTTAGATGCTTATTTGGGAAATTCTGTGTCGTTCAGTTAAGTGCTAATTGCTGCTTTTTTCTACCCTTGATTTCTTCAGTTGGCACATCCCTCTAATCATGCCACCATCCAGAGTATCGTCCGAGCTGTAGGAATCGTCCCAGGGATTCCGGAACCATGTTGTGTTCCAGACAAGATGAATTCCCTAAGTGTCCTCTTCCTGGACCCGGATAGGAACATGGTTCTGAAGGTCTACCCTGGAATGTCCGTGGAACGTGCGGCTGTCGATAGGACCACCCAATTCTCCAAGAAGTGTGATGATTGAAAAACAGAAAAAGACTGTACTGTTGACGCTGAATGTGCAGGAAACCACGTCAGAGGGAAGAATTGAGAAATGGCCTTTTTTTTTTTTAATCATACTTGTTCTTGTTTGTTTTCTGACCTGACTGAAAAGCCTTAAAGCATGCTGCTCTATTAACAGTTTTTAAAGCTAATGTTATTACATATCCTGTTTTCACTTATTTCTATACATTCCATAAAGAAAGGCTGAGGCGGCCCCCTTAAAAAAACATGTTCAAATCTTTTTTGTTGGCTTCCTGGATGTTGATGAGGGCTCTTTTTCTGGGCAAAAAATATCCAAAGTGATTTTGTCTTAGCTCAGACTTTAGGCCTTAACTCAAGTGGACCTGGTTTTTGTAGGGTCACCTGAGACTCTTTAGGAATGACCCTGTGCAGGAAACTCCGCTGTTAACCATTTGTCTGTGGTTGAGGACGAGCGGGGTTTCAGCAGCTTTCCTCTCTTGGCTTTCATCTTTCATTTTAGGAACTCAACTTTTCGTCAAGCTGACAAGCTTCAACCTTACGGAGAGTATCAGAAACCGAAGCTGCAGAATGCTCAACTTCTGTCAAGCTAACCAACTGTTGTCATTTCTGTGGTGTGGTGATGTTTTATCATGAATAATGCATCATAATCTCCTTAAAACCAGTTCCAGTAGCGTTGTTTCTGTGTTTTTCATTTAAAGGTCTTGTTGGTCTTCCATTGATGGTTCAAGCATGTTAAAACGGTGTGATGCTGCCCTCTGCTGTGCAAGCTGATGAACTGAGGAATGAAAAACTTGGTGCGTCGGTTCTGGATTTTCTTAGAAATGTAGCCCAAAAACAAACTTGTACAGGTATGTGTATGTGTAAAATAATAATGGATTTTAAACAATAACTAAAATGTCCAATGTACGTATTCACAAGTATGTGACTATAAAGTGTAATTAAATTGTATTACAGTAGTGTGTATACTTGAACAGATTATATGGTAAGTTTATGGAAGAAAAGGTTGACATATATACAGTCAATGGCAACTGTTGATTTTACATAAAATTGATGTCTGTAAAGCTAATAATTCTAATATCTTTTTTTTTAATACACTATTATGAATTAAGTGAGGATTGTGATTGTGTTTTTCATTTGAACAAATATGTCTGAAATTACAGTGTGAATCTGTAAGCACAGCATATACACTTCATTCCCATCTACAGTTTTTAGGGATTTTTGAAAATATAAATATTTTTGTTAATTTAGATCTGTTAAAACTATTTTTAAAAAAATCATAAACCCAAATTACACAATGTCCCCAGCTTGAAACCCATTCAATGAAAGAAAGCATGAAGCTCCAGTCACACTATTGTTTGATTTTATATAATAGACGAAGAAAAATAAATAAATAAAAGTTCTACCTGGGTCTACATGTGGAAAATTAATTGAGTTTTGTGAAACATCGATTCCTGCAATTTTTTAAAATGTGCATATTGCTTTTGATCTGCTTCCACTCTGAATAGTTCATTAGTATTGGAATCAAGGGTGTGAAATTCATTGTTTTGATCTATCACTTCTTTTCCCAATACATAACAAGTCTTCCTTTCCAGTATTGTCATTACTTAATATTTTTAAGGATCTTCTCTCGTATCCCAGAATTAAACTGAATTGTCTATGAACACTCGAGTGAGTCAGGTAATTATTAACTACGAAATCAAAACTAAGTCAAACTCACATTTAGCTTTCAGCACCCTGCATGCTGAGTTGAGTGAATCTATTTGTTCAGACAGCACAGCATAGTGTGGGAATCAATAATCTTATTTAGTTATTGCTGCAAAATTTGAGCAGCATTTTCTTTAATCTTGCATCTGTTATGATACAACACCAACAAAAGGCGGTGTGACAGGGTCATTAGCTGATCGGACGGAGGCGTGTTAGCTAGCCAGCCTTCGCACTAGCATGTTTATTAACTACCCCGTATTTATTTTAATATATTCAGATGTGCATTAGAAGAACAGTCTTCTTCTAATGCACAACAATTACTGGAGACTAAATCAAATCTTGTTACAGTGAAACCTCAGGGAATTTGGTCCCCCACTGTCTTCAAATCAGACAAAATTGGTGTCAAACGGTTGTGCTACGTCTGCTGATTTGCGCTGAAATTTTTTTTGTTTGCGCTGCTATCATTTGAAAGATACTAATGAAAGATTAAAGGTAATTATGATTGAGTGAAAGTGTGTGTGAGGATGACCTTTTGACCTTTAAATTTTCATTAATATCTTCAAAGCCAAAGGAGCACAAACTAAAATGTTGGGCTCCACAAACGTAGTCGAGTTGACTGACACCAATTTTGTCTGATTTGATGAAGGTAGGGGGGCAAAGTTCACCGAGGAGTTGACATATGACACTACCCACATTTCTCGTTTTTTTTGTTTTTTTTTTCACTTTAATTTTCCTCCATACCTGCAGTGATTGCTGTACTCGTGCCCATGCATTTCGTTGTCTCCTTTCACGAATGACTAACTCCAGAGAGGGGAACTTACGAAGCAGAAGACTTTAACTCTCAGAGGGGAGGGCGTCATTCATTAAAACCTCCGTCTATTGATAAACCAATCCGATGTGCGGATTGTGCAACAGTCACAATCTGATAACATTGAGGTTGTTGTTTTCAAATTGAGGTGCAGTTAAGTTTTGCATGTCAAACAACTGTAGGCCAAAAAGTTTTGTCATAGTCTCATCTGATCAGAATGAAAAGATCATTTGCATAATTCAATCTGAATATTACATGTGTATTGGGATCAAAGGTGGAGAATCAACTCTTGCGCCATAAAGTTTTCCCCACTTCCTCATGTTTCTGCGCTGATGAATTATAATGAGCCTTTTGGTTTCTTCTCTGGAAATAGCTCTCAGTTTATCTGGGTTGCCATGTTTTATGAGGTTTTTCGCTGTAGCGTGCATTTCTCCTACTAGCAGATGTTGAAGCGAATGTGTCCTACAGCAGCGTTTTCGTTAAATACATGCACAAAAACTTTGTCAATGTAACGCTATTGTCAAAATTTTCTTTTTGCAGTTGCGGTGTGTAAATAAGAAACGTAATTACGTTCGTTCACGCAATGAGTCATTAAAAAAACTTGTTGGTTCATTTCTAGACTCTGATCTGTGGGGCTGAAGGTACCGCTTTGTAACCTGAACTGTTTGAATATTCTCCTCAACTTAATCCCTGATCTAACTGCTTTGTTTCAACACACTTTTCAGAAGAAGTTGGAACTTGTTATTTCCAAGGTGCCATGTTTCTCCAGCAATTCCTCTCTGGTTGATGTGAACATGAAGCTGGGAAAAAGGCATTTTGTGGAATTGTCCGCCTGTCAAAAACCTCACATTTTCCAGTGCTTCCCTCATTATCACTGTGGAGTGTTTACAGTGTCTTCATTAGCCTCCATACGATAACGGAGCTTTCAAAAGGCATCAAAGATGGTGATAAGCAGGCCAAGCTACTTTTTTTTTTCAATTTGACACCAGTCCCTCTGTTTACTCTCAGAGCATGGGAGCGGATAACAGAACCGTCATTCTTGCGCCGGGGAACGCCGTTTTCAAACTTTCCAACCGCAAACTCTCATTTCAGAAGCCAAAGTCGTCGCCTGCTGAGACTCTTTTATCAAAATGAAGACATCCGGGACCTTCATGCTCCAGACGTGCGTGACTCTGGTGGTCTCCATCGCCTCCTGCACCTGCAAGCCCATCAGTAACAACTCCCAAAGCGAAGATCTGGAGAGGCTCTACCTGGAGCTGGAGGAGGACATGTCGGAGGAAGAAGACAAGGAGTCACAAATGGAGGACTTTCTGGAAAGCATGAAGGAAGGTTTCCTGAGGCAACTCAACCTTTCGGACGTTCCACAGGAGGATCGCAAGATCTCGCCCTCCCAGTTCATGGTGGAGCTGTACAACAAGTACTCCTCAAACAGGTCGGCGGTCCCGCAGTTTGATGTCATACGAAGCTTCGCCGTCCAAGGTACCGACAGCGATGACGTGTCTCTGATGCAAACAAGGCTATAGAAATGGAGATGTGGTTAATTGTCACCGTTGTTGTTGTTGTTGGGAGTTTTTTGAGTTTTTTGTTGCCAGATGCAGTTAGGAGAATATTATGTGCTCTGAGGAAACACTGGCATGGAAGGAGTTTGTTAAATTAATCAAAGTAAATGGAGAAGTAAGGTTGAAAAAGGATAAGTGGGGGGTCAAAGGTGAACAGGGCAACAGAAGCTGCAAACTGACAAGCTGTTATACTGGAGATTGAGGTGGGAGAGTTTCTTTTTCATTCAAGAAATGTTTTAGAACCAAATCGCAATAGAGATGGTAAAGATACAAAGAGTACAAAAATAGATACAAATTGGATGAATATTTATTTATTTACTTGTTTCTGTATTTCTGAAGATGGGTGATTTAGAAAAATTAAATATGTGTATGATTGTGTTTGAAATTCTGTTGTTAGTTAAATGTAAATATTTACTGAAGAGTTTATTTGATTTCATACTTTCGCATCCATTTCCTTCTTAATTTACTCATTTAGAAATGAAAATAAAAATTTAACATAAAATTGTTCAAGAAAAAAAACATCCACATAAAAATTTACATATTTGTTCATTTAGTTGTTTATTATCAACCTTAACCTTATCGCTCAAGGTCAGCTTCAAATGTATAAATATTTTCAGATGGTCTTGCTTATTTATTTATTATTTTTATCTGTTTAAAAAGGGATGAATTTGTTCAGCTTATTATATGTGTTTCTTTACAAAAATCTAAATACAAAAATAAATGTGTTTGGTAAATAAAATGAATGCACAATGTGATTTAGTATGTTGGCTACAGGCTAAACAGATATTTTTCTTTCTGTAGATGTCTTGTCAATTGGCCCAAAGTCCAGGTTCCGGCTGCAGTTCAACGTCAGCATCCCGAACCACGAGCAGATCATCACCGCCGAGCTGCAGCTCTTCTTCTTCCCAGATATCCGGTCAAATGTAACGTTGCAGAGTTTCAAAGCCGCAGTCAAAGTCTACGACGCTGACGCCGACAACTCCACCTCGCCTTCGCGTCCGCTGGACGTTGAAGACCTGTCGGCCTCGCAGAGCACGTGGGCTACGTTCGATGTGACGGCCGCCATTCGTAGCCGGATTGGATTGGGCCGTGGCGCCACGGCGCTTGATGTCGCGGTGGACAGGAAGGCCTGCGACCGAGCAGAAGAGGGAGCGGGCTGTCTGAACATGAGCGCGTCTGTCGGAGACGATTCCGCGGCTGCTTTAATAATCTTCTCGGACGACTTTACCAGCAGGAGGACGGAGAGACAGAAGGAGCTCAGAGAGATGGCCCTCCATGAGGAAGATCCTTTCCTTCACACGGGGGCCGACTGGGACAGAGGCCGTCGGGCGCCACGCGAGGCCCCCCGCGTTCAGCGCCCGCGGCGCACGAAACGGAAGGTGGACGGGGAGTACTGCCGCAGAACGTCGCTCAGGGTCAGCTTCAAAGACATCGGCTGGAACAGCTGGATTGTGGCGCCACCGGAGTACGACGCCTTCGAGTGCCGCGGGATGTGTTCCTACCCGCTGACGGACGAGTCCACCCCATCGAGGCACGCCATCATCCAGACGCTGCTGAACCTCCGGGACCCCAAGAAGGCCAACATGGCCTGCTGCGTGCCCATAAAACTGGACCCCATAACTGTCATGTACAAGGAGAACGGGCGCATCACTATCAGATACCTTTACGAGGAAATGAAGGTGACGGAGTGCGGTTGCAGGTAGTGGGAAAAGAGTTGGGATAAAGCAGGTGGAGGAGGTGAATCTGTTTGTGTTTTAAACAGTTTATGCCAGAGAGGTTAAAGGTCACGCAGCTGTTGACTTGCGCTTACCCTAAGAGGAATGTTAAAGTACTTTCTATCAACACAATAGCGTGTAAAGTAGCATTGAAATAGTTTATTTTCGTTTGCATATTTTGGATTTTCTCTACAGAAACAATCCACAAATCCTGAACCACAAACAGATGAGTTTCCACTGTAATGTCTTCAACACACCTTTAATTAAGGGATTGCACTTTCAGCATTGGATTACGTTTGGCATTACCTTATTGTTAAATTCAAATAAAGGAATTATTATTGGTAAGTAATTATTTTTCTAGCATTTGAAAGGACACCAAATGGCAGGACACCAAAAGACTGATACGTTTTGCATTAAGTATCTCAGACTTGTCAAGTGTGTATAACGATATTGTCCTCATCCCTGTTGACAAAGAAGCATCCCCACAGGATCATTATGCCAGTACCGTGTTTCACTGAGCAGATGAAGTTTTTCCAGGATTCTGTGTGAAGTTTTTAGCCCACACATTAGATTTAGGTGGAACATTGTACATCTACACTGATCAGTGGTCACAGTGTTCACAGTTCAGGACTTTCATCTGGAACCGAAGCCTTAAGTTTGGAACCTACGCCTCCTCCCTGTCCATGATGCCGTTTGTTCTCTAACAAACCACAGAGACCAGAAACAGAAATGGATTCACACTGAGATGAAATCACTCACTGGTGGACTCAATTTACTAAATTGGTAGTTTATGGTGGTCTATAACATAAAAATCTCAAAATATATTCAAGTTTGTGGCTTTGATGTGTCAATATTCATATTTATACCTCTGGGTTTAATCTGAGCTTGTAGTTAAAATTTGATAAGAATCCTTTTTTTATACCAGCTTCTAGTAGCAATAATAAAGTGAAAGGGTAAATACTGAATAACTGATTTTTAGGCATCATAACGCCTCAATTTGTACATTAACTGGTAAATAGAAATGTGTTTAATAGTAATATGCACTATATCAATGACTTGTAAATAACTGCTTTCATATATTTGAATAAGTTATGATATACATGGATGATGGATGCTTGTCTCTAATCGATTACATCAATAAAATTATACAGTTTTGCTGCAAAATTCCCCTAAATTTGTAGTCTTCAATCTCATTTCCTGCTTCTCATCTCATGACTTTTAGAAAAAAAGAAAGGTAATGTAAATAACATTAAAAAAAGTTACACCACCCCATGTTTGACTGTGGTTCGTTTCCTGGAGCTACTTTGGATGTTCTTCTACGACCTCCTGTAGGATTTCCCACTGTTTTCTTGGAGTCATTTCCAATGTTTCTGTTTCAGTTTTTATTGTACATACTGTTAGATTTGTAAACACTTGAAGTCAGTGACACCGGCTTATCAGAAGTGGAAAGGGGACATGATTGTGCAAACACTTGGACATCCTGTGTTTGTGACCCATAATTAATCTGGTCTACGAATAGCATCAGAACCCAGGCCAACACCATTTAAATGTCTGCAAAGCACCAACACCAAAAACACGTTCCATGAAATCAAAATTAAGTCATGGAGGCCTTCTACATAGAAACTTGATGTTCATACTGTGTGAAAGATGCAGACCAAGACATTTTACTCCTCTGAACAGGGTGATCAGTCTAAGTTCTGAGTCAGAAGCTTTGAATTGAAAGAGTCATCACCAGGTGCAAACTGGCCAATCAGAAGCAGGCTTCAGAAAATTGTGGTTTAAGTCATTCAAGGAGGCATGGAGTCCAACTAAAACTGTTTTAGTTCATTCCTTCCTCATTCTTGGCACCAGAGAGAAAACCCCAAAAATTTCAATAGCTGCATTGTCCACATGATTACCATTTTAAAAAATAAATTTGCTACAGAAATACTTTGTTTTTCACATCACATGATGTGAAAAACACCAGTTGTTGGTCATGTGACCAACAACTGGATGCTACCAGTGACTCAAACCAAGAAGAAGAAAACAGCTGGAGGATGATGTCATGCCATGTTTTTTTAATGACTTAACATGTGAACAAACTTATTCAAGTGTGATTTTATTTGCATTTGTTATCTAATGGAAACACCACATTCGCTAAATTGTGTTTTCTCGACAAAGTTTAGCACACATTGGTAACGTAAACACATCAACCGTCTGTCTTTGTTAAGCCGTTCTCATACTGAAGGTCTTAAGCTTCCTATTGATATTCGATAAGAATACATGTCCACAGTTACGAGACACTCAGGTGTAAACAAATCTGATTTTAAAGAAATGAAAAATTCTTGATTAAACATGGATAATTTCAAATGTGTTTGAATATCAGAATTTGCAAAAGCATAGTTATGTATAACTGAAGAATATTGACAAGAAATTCGGATCAGACTCTTAACATCTCAAGATCAATGTAAAAAAAAAAAAAAAAAAAAAAACTCACACATATGGCTCCAAAAAAGCTCATGAATAACTAAAGAAGTTATTTTCTGCTAGATTTAAATGCCCTTCAAGGATGTTATAAAGTGACCAGAGCAGTTCAATATGTTTTTGGGTTCACTACTTTGTTAATTTTCTAGTCTCTTTTATAAAAATAAAGAGGCAGAAAACTGTTTTAATTCATGCAAGTCTACTTAAATAATTCTAATCTCAGACAAACCAATTCAACACAGGACAGCCAAAAAAAAATGTCTCTGAGCTGTTGTGACCTCTTTAGATAATCCATGCACAGATTAAAACTGCTTTAAAGCCAAAAAAATAAATAAATGTGGCAACCAGATTGGAACGTCCCTTTTTCGTTTTGATTCTTGAACTCTAATTTCTTGATGTAGGATGTCTTTATTTATCTCTATTGTCAAACCCCTTGAGTCCGATAACATATACATCCTCTTACCTCCTCAGATGACGAGCCCAACTCAAAGTCCACACAAAAGAATATTTGACAACTTTTAGTGTCATGATTAGCTTCCAAGGTGTTGGCACTGACAGGCTTGTATTATGTAAGGCGTGAAAGGGCATTTCAAGGTTAAGGCGATTAAAATAACTGAGCACCATGTGGTGTTGGAAAACAAGATCCAATGCGGATGCATTTGGTCTGAGCTGAAAATGTTCCTGGATGCAGGTCTTGTACTAATATCAGCTGCCATAGCAGGTCGGCTGGTGTTTTTTTAGAGATCGTGTAATTATGTCAGCCAGACAAAATTTTCATTCTGTCATCTCTTGCGTGCTGACTGAATCACAAAAGATAGTGCGATCAAGGGTTTATTTGAGACTAAAGCCTCTTATGCTGTAAGTTTTTGTGGGGAAAAAAAAAAAAGCACTTTCTCTCTGGACACAGACTAACAGAGCTCACTTGACAGGAAGCTTGAGATCTTTTATCCTTGTGAGACGGCAGTCATGACAAATCAACGGACATCACCCCTGCTTTGGATACTACTTGTATCAGCTCTCCCTGTTACCTTATCGTTCCAGCCAGCTCTCATTTTAGAAATTGCCAAGATTCTCATGGAGAACTACTGTCTTCCAGAGAAGCTTTTTGGGATGCAGGAAGCCATCCAACAAGTTATCACCAGTGGAGAAATCCTGCAGATTTCAGACAAGAAGACCCTCGCAAGTTTGCTCA
Source organism: Poeciliopsis gracilis (assembly GCA_911649635.1). Lineage (NCBI taxonomy): Eukaryota > Metazoa > Chordata > Actinopteri > Cyprinodontiformes > Poeciliidae > Poeciliopsis > Poeciliopsis gracilis. The sequence continues at coordinate 508,082 of CAJVRI010000910.1, read as the reverse complement.
CAGCTGGAGTTCAAGGAGCCCTGAGTGATACACGACTGACGGTGTCGTATGAGACTAATCCTGTTCCTGTCGTGCCGCCAGTACCTCAGTCGCTCTCAAAAGACCAACTGAGGCGGCTGGTGAGAAACTCTTTTAAGGTGGATATTTTGGAGAACAACACTGGCTATTTACGCTTAGATCAGATCATTGATCAAGAGATGGTAGCGAAGGCTGGCTCCCAACTGTGGGACAACGTCTGGAACAAGGTGGCCCAGACATCCTCACTAATCTTTGATCTGAGGTACAGCACAGGTGGGGAACTTTCTGGGGTTCCAGTGATAATCTCGTATTTTTCAGAACCAGAGCCTCCCATTCATATTGACACAATATATGACAGGCCCTCAAATACAACCAAGGAGTTGTGGACCATGTCATCAATACCAGGGAAACGATATGGTAAGAAGAAGGACATAATCATTTTGACAAGCAGGCGCACAGCAGGGGCTGCTGAGGCTGTGGCATACACGTTAAAGAAACTTAAGCGAGCCATTATAGTGGGAGAACGATCAGCTGGTGGGTCAGTAAAAGTCCAAAAGACCAGAATCGCTCAGTCAGACTTCTACATAACAGTTCCCGTGGCAAGATCCATTAATCCAATCACAGGCCAGAGCTGGGAAGTGAGTGGTGTTTCGCCAACAATCAATGTAATGGCAAAGGAAGCTGTTTCAAAGGCCAAATCCCTTCTGACTCTGAGGTATGCCATTCCAAAGGTTGTGCAAATTATCTCAGACATAATGAGAGATACATATGCTTTCAGTGACAGAGTTTCAACACTTCTGCAACATTTGCAGTCAACAGACTTATTATCTGTTGGATCAGAGAAGGACTTAGCGATTAGACTCAACCAAAACCTCCAGGCTGTGTCTGAAGATCCTCGATTAATAATCAGATACATGCAAGAAGATGATGCTGGAGTAGAACAGGACCATGAGCTTTACACAATACCAGATAATATGGAATTATTAAGGGGATACGTTAACAGAGTGTTTAAAGTGGAAGTTCTTCCAGGTAATACTGGGTATCTTCGTTTTGATGAGTTAGCAGAGACTTCTGCTGTACCTGACCTGGAAAAGCTCATGGCTCAAAAGATATGGGAACCCCTCAAGGACACTGATAACTTGATCATTGATCTACGATATAACACACGTGGATCCTCTAAATCTTTGACACTAATATTGTCATACCTGTGCGACTGCTCCCAGAAACGGAACTTCTTCACAATAAATGACCGAATTAAGAACACAACAACAGAACACAAATCTCTTTCGGAAACTACAGGACCAGTTTACAACTCCAAACAAGGAGTTTATGTGCTAGCAAGTTACCACACTGCAGGCACTGGGGAAGAGCTTGCTTACCTGATACAGTCCTTAAGTTGTGGCACAGTCGTTGGGGAAATTACATCTGGCAACCTCATGCACTCAAAGACATTTGAGATACAAGGGACAGACATTGCCATAACCGTCCCTTTTATAAACTTTATAGACAACAATGGGGAATACTGGCTGGGAGGTGGTGTTGTACCTGATGCCATTGTACTGGCAGAGGAAGCTTTGGACCGTGTTTATGAAGTTATGGAGTTTCATAAGGGACTCAGGACCCTTATTGCAGGAGTTGGGGAACTGTTGGAGCAACACTATGCAATTGAAGAAGTAGCAATAAACGTAAGCCAGGTGCTGTTAACTAAATGGAGGGAGGGGTTGTATCGACCAGTGGTCGACTTTGAATCTTTGGCATCGCAACTGACAATGGATCTCCAGGAAAGCTCAGGCGATCACCGCATTCACGTGTTCCATTGCGATGTTGAACCTGAGTCACCTCATGACATCCCGAAGATGCCCTCACCAGAAGAGTTTGGATACATAGCTGAATCTTTGTTTAAAACTGAGGTTTTACCAGGTAACATTGGTTATCTGCGTTTTGACATGATGCTGGATATAGAAGTGGTGAAAGGAGTTGGACCACAGCTTCTAAATTCAGTGTGGAAGAAGATAGTGACCACAGAAGCCCTCATAATTGATATGAGGTACAACACTGGTGGGTACTCCACAGCGGTTCCCCTCTTCTGCACGTATTTCTTTGATGCTGAACCACCACAACATCTCTACACCATTTATGACCGTGCAACCAACACCTTGACTAAAGTCATGACATTTTCTCACGTTAGGGGTCAAAGATATGGATCCTCAAATAACCTTTTCATCCTGACAAGTCACATGACGGGCTCAGCAGCTGAATTATTTGCTCGCACTATGAGTGACCTTAATCGAGCTACGGTTATTGGAGAGCCAACAACCGGAGGCTCTTTGTCCAGTGGGACCTATCAGATTAGGGACAGTGTCCTGTACGCCTCCATTCCCAACCAGATTATTTTAAGTCCCACAACTGGGAAAGTGTGGAGCTTTTTGGGAGTGGAGCCACATGTTTCCACTCAGGTTACTAAAGCTCTTTCAGTAGCACAGGCATTTATAGCAGCAAGGCTCAAGAAGAGAGAGCAATAGCAATGAAAAAGATATCAACTTTTAGAAGATGTTTATTACACACAGACAGAAGTTTTAATTTTGAAAGAATTTCCTGTAGATTATTGTTAAAATAATTGATGATGCTTAACAATACTACTACATTGCTATGTCCTCATATCAAGAATTATTGTGAAGATAATGTTTTCAAAGCATTTGTTTATGGCAGCATCATAAATGTCAAATATTGGAAAATGCCTGTCCTTTGATCTGATCTTGCCATGTTGAACCCAGTGTAAGTCTATTATTTATATAACTTTATTGTAATATTCAGTTATAAAGCATAAATAACAGAGGGCATTAGCACTGTAAATTGACAATTATGTCTTATCATATGAGATTACATACTTGAAGACATATTTAGAGCCTGGTTCTGCGAGTTATTGGTTTGTTTTCCAGTTCATGTATTATATTATATTATTATATTTTCAGTGGCAATCTTTGTGTCAACCTTTGGTCAAACTGAAATGTTCCACATTATTCCATGATGTGGTTTCATCATCAGAGAAAAAAGCATTGGTTCACAAAGGGAAATATCATGTATGAAATATGCACATATAAATGAATTAGTTTGATTTTATCTGACATGTAAAACTGCAATTAATTTAGCCATATTTTTTACTAATTAATATTACTGATAATTTAATTAGAGTGACATTTTCCTCTGGTTTTTGGGAGGCTTTCCCTTTTATTTTTGCTCATGTATTTACTTTTTGTTATGTGAATTCCTCTAGTTATCAGTGCCAGTGTTTCACTGGCTAAATGTAATTTCCTGAGTTATCTTGGATAAGTTAATGTTTTTACTTCTGTTCTTTTGTGCTCTAATGCCCAGAAGGGGGAGCTCTCACCAAGCAAACCTGTGGTTCTTGTTCACCTCAACTCAACTACTTTACTGCAAATAAATGTGTGAAATGAATCAAGCAGCAATTGTTATGTCTTTGAAATAATTGTTTTAGTATTTAAATAGTAAGGCACATTTTGGCTGCCAGTTTTTTACAAGTATTGTTCTTGCAATACCTGTAGTTTAGTTGTTTTGTTTTTTTCTCCTGCTTTCATATTAAACATGCAATAAAACTCATTCAGCGCATTAATAGGTGAAAATTACAGATGATCTCGAATTGCATTTGGCAATCAGACGACTTCCAAAGGAACAATGAATGTTTATGGCACGCTTAGGACCCTTCTAGATGTTTCTGTTATAAAACGGTGATTACCCGACACAGACAGCTTTAAATAACTGTCCAGACTACATTGTGCAAAGACCAAGATCCTTGCCAACACCTGGTTAGTACACAGACATGGCTTGTTTGTTTTTCTCTCCCACCAACACTCAGGATAATGCGATTAGACGTTTATTGCAGAGAAAATCCTCTTATAAAAGTGTTATCAGAAACCTTACAGCCAAACCGGTGCCACTTGTCAAAGGACCAAACTTGAGAAGGAGGTTCGGTTTCAAACTTCCACTTTCTATACTCTCACTTTATCTCAGACACACACAAAAAAAAAAATGGCAAAGACTCTATTTCTGGTGGCATCTTTGCTGCTTTTGGGGAATGTTTCTTTATTGCATGCCTCGTTTCCACCCAGCCTTATTGAAGACTTGGCAAAAATTGTCATGAACAACTACTGCTCACCGGAGAAGCTGGTAGGGATGAAGGAGGACATTGAAGCAGCCACAAGCAACACTGAAGTACTCAACATCCCAGACGGCGAATTACTGGCCGGAGTCCTAAACAATGGAGTCCAAACCACAGTGAGCGATCCGCGGGTGATGGTCTCCTATGAGCCTAACTATATTCCTGCAGTTCACCCAGAGATGCTGCCGCTGCCCCCTGAGCAGCTTGTTACTATTATCCAGACATCCCTCAAGCTGGACATCCTGGAAGGCAACATCGGCTACCTGAGAATTGATCACATCCTTGGGGAAGACGTTGCTGAGAAGGTTGGTCCTTTGCTTGTAGACCTTGTCTGGAATAAAATCTTGCCCACCTCAGCTCTGATCTTTGACCTACGCTACACTGGTAGCGGGGACATCTCTGGCATCCCTTACATAGTCTCTTACTTTACCGAAGCCGAGCCTGTGATTCACATTGACAGCATATATGACCGACCCTCAAACACCACCACCAAGCTGATGTCTATGTCCACTCTGTTGGGAGAGAGATACAGTATGACCAAACCTCTGATTGTACTCACTAGCAAAAACACAAAGGGCATCTCTGAAGATGTTGCCTATTGCCTCCAGAGCCTGAAGAGAGCCACCATTGTTGGTGAGAAGACCGCTGGGGGCTCAGTGAAAGTCAATAAAATAAAAGTGGGCGACACTGACTTCTACATTACAGTGCCTACCGCAAAGTCCATCAACCCCATTACAGGCTCAACCTGGGAGGTGACAGGTGTGACCCCAGATGTGGAAGTCGACGCAGAAGATGCCCTTGCTACTGCAATCAGGATCGTTAACCTCCGAGCTCAAGTTCCAGGCATCATTGAGGAATCAGCCAGCTTGATTGCCAACAATTACGCCTTTGAGAGTGTTGGAGTAGATGTTGCAGAGAAGCTGAGAGAGCTTCTGGCAAATGGAGAATTCAGCAGCGTTGTTTGTAAAGAAGGTCTGGAGACAAAGCTGTCAACTGACCTCAAGACCCTTTCCGGTGACAAGAGTCTGAAGACCACCACCAACACCCCAGCCCTACCACCAATGGTAAATAGATTTTTTTCTTTCATTGTTTGACTGATATGTTGTCAAAGTTTAGAAACGTTTGGGTAATCTCCAACAGAAAATGGCTGAAAGAGAACTTTCTTTAAACATGGAGTACATCAAGTTGTACAAATGCTTTCAGATGCTTCAATCTGGGAGCATCACGAAGTAAGTTCAAAAACATTTCAATGTGAGATGTCTTCTGATGCAAATTCTGTCTGTACTCGTTTTGCAGGAATATTCTCCAGAGATGTACATTGAGCTGATCAAAATTTCCTTCCACACTGATGTGTTCGAAAACAACATCGGCTATCTCCGATTTGACATGTTTGGAGACTTTGAAGAAGTCAAGCCGATTGCCCAGATTATTGTGGAGCACATCTGGAACAAAGTTGTGAACACAAACGCTATGATCATTGACCTCAGGTGAGTTTTCTTTTCTGGCTTCCATTTAGCTCATGTGTAAATTGTAGCTCATGATGTTTACTGCCATCTTTGCTTATAATTCCTTGGCACCTCAGCAAAGACAACTGAACTTAGCTTATTCTCTGAGTTTCTGCCTTTCTCGAATGTGTAAATATGTAAAAGTTTGGAAACAAAAATGTTCTTGTTTTGTTTTATTCTTTGGTTTGCAGGAACAACCTTGGTGGACCGACGACAGCCATAGCGGGTTTCTGCTCTTACTTCTTTGATGGGGACAAGGAGGTTCTTCTGGACAAACTCTACGACAGACCATCTGGAACCACAACTGAGCTCCGAACTCTGGACGAACTTACTGGTAATAAAAAGACCTTTGCGACAGTGAAGGAAGTCGACTAAGAGTTATTCAACTTGATTTCCATTGCTCTTTCAGGTGTGAGGTATGGCTCCAAGAAAAGCCTCATCATCTTGACCAGCAAGGCGACGGCGGGTGCCGCGGAGGAGTTCGTTTACATCATGAAAAAGCTAGCCGCGCCATGATTATTGGCGAGACCACTGCCGGGGGTTCCCACCCACCAAAGGTCTTCCCTGTTGGTGAGAGCAACATCTTCCTCAGCATCCCCACGGTCCACTCCGAGACTTCAGCCGGGCCAGCCTGGGAGGGAGTGGGTGTCACGCCACACATCCCCGCCGCGGCTGATGCTGCCATGGAGGTTGCCAAGGGCATCTTCAACAAGCACATGGGAGGCCAGCAGTAAGCAGTGGTGCTGTGGAGAGCTCTGTTTCCCCTTGGCAATGAATTCTGGGCTTGTTTGTGAGAACAATGTAGGTCAGAGTATGCTGTTGCTAATTCTCAAAATACTTAAACCTTGTTGTTTTCTGCGATTTAGAGGTTCGGTTGTACGTAGGGTAATGACGGCTGCTTCCGCAAAATGAGTGGAAGTGGAAAAACTACTTTAATTCTTGTGTCAACGTGAGTCTTACTGCATGTGTGAGTGTGTAAGTGGGTGTAATATGCCTTCAACGTTTGCTTTTCCTGTGTTATGCTGTGCGCTTGGTATGACCGGTTTGAAAAACAATCACTTTGAACATCTAACGTCTCCACATGTGAAGTCATAACTGTGGATGTAAAATTATGTTTGTCCTAAATTTCACGTCATCTGGACCTACTTGGGTTGTATCAATTCCAGGGGTGAGACTCAATAAAAATGGTTCATAAGTGTGTGCCTCGTTTTAATTTAACGTGAAGAGGAAATAAAAGGTTCCTTTAAAAAGCATTTTCAAAATGCAACTTGGAGTTAATTCAGGCCAAAACATTCCCTAGACTCTTGGCACTAAACACAAAGGCAATGCAAGTTTATTTGTTTATTTCACCACTAATGCACAAAAGTAACTGGAGGTGATTCACAGCAGAAATGTTGCATTTGTCTTAAAATGAAAGTGATGTAGGTTGAAGCAATGTTACGCTTGGGTTCAAGAGTAAACAATAAATTAGTCAAGTAGGGGACAAAATGTTGACAACCGTGGCGGCGATGATGTTGGGTACGAAGTCGACTTTATGAGATTGTCTGTGTGAAGACTTAAACTGGAGAAGATTAAAGGTTCATTACAGGCAAATATTTCTCAGAAGAAGAAGAAAGAAAAAAATTAACTGTGGACAGAAAATAAATCAGGTAATAACAAAATGTGATTTCTCCCAATACACCAGTTCCCAGCTACAGTCCAAAACAAGCATACTAGGTTTAATGGAGATGATGATTAAAAATAATAAACTTTATTTATGCATCACCTTCTGGCAATGTCTTATGTTGAGCAAAGCGTTTTAGAAAATAGGTAATTGCAGGGCGCAATAAAACAGAACGAGCGCTAGTTAAAAATAAAACCACAATAAAAGAAGGTAAAAAGAATTGGGGGGAAAATATATATATAAAAAAATGACAGACTGATTGGTGGTGACTTATAAAACATTATAGTAACCAAGCTAACAAAGGCATTTCAGGCCTTCTCCAGATCACTACTAGAAGTGTATGCACTTTAGAAAGCAGGAAGAGCTGAAAGAAGCTTGTTTTAGCAGCAGAATCAGAATCAGAAGGTTTATGGAGTTTTAAGCTACAGTCATGGTTGAGTCTTAGATTTTTTTTTTTTACCACCTGGTTGGAGAGCAGGTACAAAAGACCTCAACATTGAGAAACACTGTGAAATACTGGAAGCGTCAAACAAAATCCGTTCAGTTTTGTTCTTCTTTAAGTGGAGAAAAGATCTGAGAAAGCTAACGCTGGAGTTCAGCCTCTTTCACACGTTTGCCTGGTATTGAAGAGTCACAAGAAGAAAAACCGCAAGGAAAAAGGCGCTTTGATCAGATGGAACCCAAAGCTCAACTTTCTGATCTGATCCACAAGCTGAACACAAACGGTGGAAGAAAACTAGTTTTAGACATTGGTGTGAGCACACTGTCCCAAGCATGAAACACGGCAGAGGCAGAATCAGGCTATGGTGAAGCTTTTTATAACAGGGTCAAGAGAGGCTAGCAGAGGGAAACCCAGAGCAGGTCCGAGCGCACTTAAGCTAATCTGCTGATAGCTGAAACAATTTTTTATTTAGCGGCGGAGCCCATCAATGGGACAAAGCTTCACTTCCTAAGAGGACAAGATTAAATATTACTCTATGTACATGCATTCATTTCCTGATCGCTCCGACAAGCTCCAAGTTACTTTGTTGTCTTATTTCAGGTGTGCTGAGGTATTTGCACCAAAATCTAGTCCAAAAATACTTGCAAGGTTTTTGTGTGTTTGCAGTGTAGTAAGAAAATCAAGGGCTGCATAAACAGCTAAGCTTAATTTAGTGTAAAGAAAGGTGTTGATGAAGGTGCTGTGCTGATAAAGGATCGTAATAATCACTCTGGAGCATTGTTTGGTTCAACCCATCCCATTCCCTGGTAAAAGTCTCCTGTCAGCCATGAGGGAGGTGCAAAATCGAATCTTAACCCATTTTTTTTCCCCAGTCTGTCTCTCCTCCTCAGGATGAAACATGAAACCCGGGCCACTTCAGTGGAGTCTGTCCCATGGGCTCCCACTTCTCCCAGCGCCAAACACTACCGCTCTGCAGAGCCCAGATCCAATTCGGCACTTTTTCACCTCCAAACTGAGACTCTGACAGAAAAAGCAAATCATTTCTGCGGCTGACGTTGGATGTTTTTCTAGGAGCTGCGGCGGGAGATGCAGAAGAAATGCAATTCTTCTGCATCTGAGAAAAAGCATCTCTCCATCTGAGAGCCTCACTGGACTGGTCCTGGTTATGCACTGAGCTTTAAGCTGAAAGACTTTTCTTTTCCACCAGCCGAACCTTCCGTAAGAACACTTGCGGAGAGAAAAACATTACTTTTTTTTTGTGTTCCTGCAAAAGACTAAGGAGTGAAAGTTTGGAGAACTGTGCTGAACATGCGTCCGGTTCTGGTTCTGGTGGGATTATTTCTGCTCTCTTCTCCATCAGCAAGAGCGGAGCCGGAGCTGCTGGAGGAGGAAGAGGAGGAGGAGGAGGAGAGCTCCTGCCACGGCGCCTTTGACCTGTACTTTGTGCTCGATAAGTAAGTGGAACCGACTCAGCTGGTCATCCGAAAGGCACGAAAACTGAGAGAAAAGCTGAATGTTGTTTGCAAAACTGTGAAATGCTCACAGTCAAAGTGAGTTTTTCCCTCTTTGGTTTTGGGTTTTTATGCCTTCATATAAAATAAAGGCACAAATGTAAGCATGAGGAGAAAACTAGGGCAAAATCTTCGAGGAATGCGGCAAGAAAGCAGCACAAGTTTCCCAAAAAAGCTTCATTTCAGAACATTGAAAGCTTTCATCTTGCACCCAAACATAAAATAACGCTGGTGACTGTTAGAAAGTAATGTTTCAAGATGTGTTTAAAGCTGATCAGCCATTTGTGTTGGTTGGTGAGCATCTGCAGCCTCAGCCAATGACGCTGGTAAACGCAAGTTTTGCTGACGGAGCGAAAAGCAGCAGCAATGACGTGAGATGCACAAAATCGGTCTGTACGGAGGGCCAAACGTGCTGAAACTCAATATTATTAATGAAGCATGAAATCTTTACTGAAATGCTTGAATGGTACAAAATAATGCATAGTGTTTGGCAGTGCACACACAATTTTTATATTTTTGTTATAAGAGTAAAAATGCATTTTCTTGTGTGTCTACAAAAAAATGTAGACACACAAAAAATGCATTTTATTAGTTTTTTTAGAAGTTTTCTCATTCATCAGTTTTTCTTCTTTTTCGTCTGCATGTTTAGTTTTATAAATCGCAAAAATGTGTTTTCAGGAGTCTCTGTCCAGTGTTGAATGTTTCTGGTCATTCCCAGATCTCACTCAGTACAGACTTGGAGTTTTCTATGTGTTGAAATGATTCAGGCCTCATTATATGTACATGGTAGTTGTACCTACTTTCAAGAGGTAATTTTTCTATTTTAGGCTGATGAAATATTGACAATCATCCCTAACTTGTTTGCTAATTCACCAAATATGTTATAAATTACGCAACATAAGAAATACATGTTTTATTTACAAACACCACTTACAATTGTTTTGCCGTTTCATTTTTAGTTTCACAAAGACGTGCTGCCGTACACAACGCATTTAGTTCCGTCGCTTAGTTGGGCTAATGCAGCTCTGCTCGACGTGATTGGTCGAAAGTTGTGCTGCTAGGCAGGCTAACCAATCACACATTAAAAACAAATTGAAAGGTCACAGTGATCGTAATGCATTTGAATTTAAGTTTTGATTGATTTATTTAATAAGTAGTATAATATCTATTTGTCTGAAAAACTATTGTCAGGTGTCTAAGTAATGCAAACAGAAATTTGTCTTCTGAATTGTGGCACTTTTGGCTCTCCATAGACCACCTCTTCAACTCCACTGTCAAACTATCAGGTCACATCATTCCCAAAGAAAAAGAAAAACCCTCAAATATGCAGTTTTTTTTTTTCCCTAAAAAGCGACTCTTTTTACCTCAGTGACCTCGTCACTGACCGCTCTCTTCTTTTCCGTGCTGCACGCCCACATAGGAAAAATGCTGTGGCCGGGTGACATCTCAGCACTGGACTTCCGCAGCTGGAGAGAATATAAATACAAGAGACACTTCTGGAGTGCTCGCTGTTTTCCATGCGTCTGGTTTCCGTCGTTTTACACCAACCTTACAAATTCTTTTCCACTTAGATTAGTGACTGAAATAAAGAACAATTCAGATGAACCGCATCCACTGTACACCTAAAATATACTCTAACGGCCACACCAGAGTCTATCAGTGAGCTTGACCAGTATAATATTACTGGAAGAAATGAAATAGGGTTTAATGAGAGCTCATGCTATGAGATCTTGTGATATTTTGATGTTTCTCAAAGTTTCAGGCTTGCAAGTTGCTGTCTAGTTGCTCTTCACGGTACTTTTTCTGAAGAATTCAATTTGACTTATTGTAACGATCCTCTGATTTGAAGGGGAATTTTGTTTCCATAAACCTCTCTGAGAGACTTTTCTTTCAATGAGAAGGGAGTTGATATTTAGTTTGATCTAGCTTTCTCTTTTTAGTTTTGTATTTGACAGGTGACTTTGGAGGCTGACTGTCGAGTTGACAACAAACGGTCACAAAGAGAGGCGTCGTTTTTCAATTAATGATTTCAATACACACAGTCCAGACTGCAACTGATCATCTGTAGCACTAAGACTGATTCAACCTGAACTGAATTATTCTGCACCGATTTGTTTGCTTTTACAAATCCAGCAAAGGTTTCTCAGATTACAAACGAGATTATATCGGAACCGTTTTGCGTAGATTAATCCAGTCCAGGTTTGGCCACTCGGTGTTTTAGATACGCTGCAGTCTAGACACCTTAAAAGTGGTAAAATAACGACTTAGCTTAGCGCTAATAGAAAGCTCCGAAGCAGATTCCAACTTTGGTGTCATAAAAACATATCAGACCAGTCGCAGTGTTGCCGTGACGTTCACACATCATTGTGTCCCCGTTTCTGTTTGTCACACCGAACACGCTGCCATACCAATGACTCAAAGTTGGTGGGGATTAATTAGCTTTGTTAGCTAATGCAGCTATGTTATCTAACAAGCTAGCCAACAGCTCACACGGCTGTTTCCTGGCCATATTGACATCCTGATAGCCTCCGCATCACAACCAACAACTGCAGAGGGAGCATAAAATATCATAAGTGTAAAGAGACCAAATGTTTGAAAAAAAAAAAACACCAAACAAACATTGAAAAATGTTGGCGACTGGATTGTAGCTTGTCAACAAAGCGTCATGTTGGGAACCAGTGGTTCTCCACTGGTTTATCCCATGTATTAACCAGAACTTTCCCATGACAAATCCAGATTTTTACACCCACAATTACACCATGCACTGGGTGTTGTGGAACAACTTCTCCTTCAAACTACATCAGGATCCAGCCATGGCCAAAAGATGATCTTGCCAGGTCGGCCAGCAAGATCCATGGTGCTCCACTCAGGAGCAGCACAAAAACGTTACGACGCGCAGCAGTCAGACTTTGTGCTGCGCTGACAGGTGGCCCTGGTGGAGAAGAAACAAGGATAGAGACCCAACTAGCTGCTCAAACTTGGTAGTGAGGAATCTGAGAAATGTATGCAATTTGTACACTCAACCGTTAAATCTTAGCCGTACACAGGACATTGCGCGCTGAGCCCATGCGGCTCGCAGAATATGCAAAGTACGCCAGCAGTATATGGGAAACTACAGTAAACTACAGCAGAGTCCCTCTTTTAGATCTGTCCCTTGTCCTAATATTGGAGCTAGACGTGCTGAAGCCGAGAGACACATCTAAAAGTTGCAGGTCAGTGACCCTTAGGGCTGGAGTACCAGACCACCGCTTTACACTCAGGAGGAGGTTCGCCTTCCGACGCGACAGCTACCCCAAATGTTCGACCAGACCTGCAGTAGGACGGTTTAGCTTCATGCATGTCCATCTCTTAGAATGGCCCACTCAAAAGTCCAGAATAGAAAAAATAAAAAATTTGTGGCAAAACTTGAAATTTGACGTTCACTAAAGGCCTCCATCCAGTCAGAGGCAGAATGACTTTGCGTAAACAAAGCAGCCCTAAAAGCCTCCAGACGGGGCAAAGCTGGTGAAGATTTACCCAAAAGATTTGCAGCTGTAACTCCAGTGAGGGGGAGAAGGGGGCCAAATATGAAAACATGCCACATTTTTCAAATTTCAACTTGTGGAACTTATTTATGTTTTCAGGTTTATCCTGTTTAATCTTTTTGTTATTACTTTGAACATTTAGGTCACAGCGGACTCCATTGCAGCAATCTGCTTTTAACCGCCGGATTATTTCAATTATATTCCTGTGTTGGCCCTTCTTTTTTTCTTCCAACTTACAATACTGGAGCAAAGCCAGATGGGAGGAGACAGACAAGCGCGCACAGGAAGCAACAATGTTTATGGAAAATCTGGTCTTCATTTGGGGAGCAACATGTTGCACGCAGCACCTCCTCAGGCCCCGACTTTGGTTCCCCTGTTGTACAATGGAAAACAATAAGCTTCGCTCAGCTTAGCATGCCGGGGATATTTACAGCCACTCAATGCACCAGCTTTGTGTAAAGCACATTTTCAAAAGAGTTTAATCCATATAATGGGTCCCAGTGCCCCGGTGGACCTGCAGAAACAAAGCAAAAGAAATAGAGCAGCTGCACGGGACTGCGCTCGGTGTGTCTGTGAGGTAAACACTGATATATGCAGCAAATAAGAAAACAGGATCCTCCCCCACACACACACATTGTGAGACGCTATAATTAGGAGTCATGTGTTTTGGTGGCCACTCTGATGACTAGACAGACATCACTTGTGGACTTCAAAGGTGGGAAGCTCATTGGAAACATGCCTCTGCCTTCTGGTGGAGTTGACCTTCTGCACAGCACAACTCTGAGTCGGTTTATAGGACACAGACAGACGTGTGTTGCTTTCTGTTTGCCTATCGAATGAAACGTCAACAAATCGCATTGAAGGCTGCGCTTGTGTCGCGTCAAAGTGTGGAAATGCTCGACGGGGGAACGAACACGCTGCATATACAGGGGGGTCTCTTAAAACGCTTCTACATCCTCTCATCTGCTTTTCATGGCTCTTTGACCTGTTGGTCTTGAAGCTCATTTGCAGTTTTACCCTCAAAGCTGTGCTCGTTAACATGGTTATTCCTAATTAGCGCCAAGACTAAGAACAAACATGCCACTTAGAGTGTGGGCCGTGTCGTGGAAAAGGTGGATTTTTTTGCTAAAAAGGAGCGGCCGTCGAAAGAGAAGAAAAGGATCAGGGGATCGTGTCGAGGGAAGGTATTGATGCTGTGGCCCAGAAAGACTTCTCCAGATGTATTTACTGCAGACTTGGGAAGATGAAGTCATGTCATGGCTCCGGCATTCGGGGCTGGGCTTGTTCAGATGCACGGCTGGCTGGCTGGCTGGCTGGCTGGCTGGCTGGCTGGCTGGCTGGCTGGCTGGCTGGCTGGCGTACGAAGGGCACAGTGGTGGCCAATGGCTGTACGGCCGACTGGGTGGAACTGAGTCATTGGGGAATAGGTTTGGAAAGTAACATCATTAGTGAGGCATTAGGTCATTATTTCATGCAGAAATATTAGATCTTTAACTTTAGGTTTCTGACTGTGGTCAATGGTAGGAAACATGTCGAAGATTAGTCTTTCTGCAATGAACAGAGAGCTAACGGGTTGTTTGGGGAGCGTACCACATGACGCTCGAGCGGCTGGGACTGCATTCCCGAACCCTGATGCTGCCGTCCCCACGTTTCACCGGGGGCAGGTATGTTCAGGGTGCTGTGCAGCTTTAAGGCCCCCCGCATACTTCATATTTCACTCCATGGAAGGCATGTCCAATGAGGGGTGTGTGGTGGTTGTCATGGCATCAAACCTGCTAGGATTCATTCAGATTGTGGGAAATGAAGGAATTTATCACAATACATTCAGGAAATTGGTATGTGCGACTATGAAGACTCAACCGCCCACAGAGATAATTGTGCACCAGCAGTTTCTTCTGTTTTGTAATTTACTGTTGTTTCTGATTGTATTTATTGATGAAATTTGTGTAATTAAGTCATTTTGACCTTGTGTTGTACTACCTTTGTTCTTTAACAAGACAATTACTCATTGTCAAGGATCAACAGATGAAAAATAGCCTTTAGGCTAATTCTAGAGAAATGCTAATTGATGTGGCCCATTGGACAGTCAGGCTCGGTGGACGGCCATGTTTGGCTCGCAGTCGTGTCATTCTCTGTAAGATGCTAGAGAACTTGGAATCAGTCACTGACAGTAAAAGTTATGTACTCCAGCTCTGGGCCGAATAAAGATGAGCATTT
Organism: Poeciliopsis gracilis; assembly: GCA_911649635.1. Lineage (NCBI taxonomy): Eukaryota > Metazoa > Chordata > Actinopteri > Cyprinodontiformes > Poeciliidae > Poeciliopsis > Poeciliopsis gracilis. The sequence continues at coordinate 493,025 of CAJVRI010000910.1, read as the reverse complement.
GGCCCGTGCTCGTAAACGGACCAGGGTCGGTTCCAACGGCCAGTAACCGACGTGGATCTGGATTACTGATCTGGAACAGGTGCTATAGAAATACTGCTTTGGCCCAGATGTGGCACAGAGATGCAATTCATATTTCATTTTTTAGGCCGATTTGGCCCAGACTGGACCGGGTCAGAGTCTAAATGTTTTTTGCATGTCAGATGGGCTCAGGAGCCTCCTCTAACTGTTATGTGGATCTGGTGGCTTGTGAATGGATTTGGCTAAGATCTGGATGCTGTGTGGAGCTAACAATCATATTACATATTAGGTGACTTTTGAAAGCCTTTGGTGGCCCTGGATTTTATTTTGGGGTGTCAATATAAAGTACAAATGACTGTCCCATATTTTAAGATAATTTTGAGAAGCATTTATCTTTTTCAAGGATCAGTATGGTGCATTTTTCAGGCATATTCAGCATAATCAAGTAACTATGTTGCCTTCAGTTGTTATAAAATGTTGAATATTTCAAATATGGCTGAAAAGACACTTTACTTTGTAATTCAACTCTTTAATATTGGGCCTCTGTCTCTTTAAGAAACTCCTGCTCTTTCTGAAACTCCGCCTTCAGGAATCATCACAACTCGCTCCTGTATTAACCCTTTAATGATGCTTTTACAAGCATCATTAAAGGGTTAATAGAGAAGTAGCTCTGAGAAGTAGCTTTTACAATGAGCTCAGCAGATGCTCAGTTCGCTGCTCTGTGAGGTGGAAGATCAGATGCGTTATATTAAAGGCGGGCCTAGGTCCACCCAGGTGTTTTGCTCTACTAAATGGTAGGCCTGTCACAATAACAGATTTTGCTGGGCGATAAATTGTCTCAAAAATTATTGCGATAAACGATAATATTGTATGAAGACCTTTTTTACATTGATTTAATGGAAATTATGTAATACTACATGCGATTTCCTGCCAAAGATAGATACACTTTACTTTCAAAAGACACTTAACACTGGGACTGATACACAAAATAAAACAACCAAAACCAAAACTAAAATAGATTCTTAGTCTCCATTAACAATAAATGTACTTGAATAAAAACTAAACAACATAAAGCCAAAGTGGAAATAAACACTGCATTCAACCAAAAGAGTGCAGATTATGAAGTCTGTATAGTATGTTGCCCTTCAGTAATCATTAGATTTGAATAGAGAAGACATCCGACTGCCTGATACAATAGTTCAAACTACAGGATTTTTTACCCCGAACGACAATCTTAGAACGTTCTTCGTTCTGAGATTGTCACTTGTGTTGTATGTTACGGTAGATCGTTGTGCCGCTACGATCTAAATCAAGGATTTATCCAGACTGGGAGAGTGTCGGAGCCTGTTGAATGTGACTGGTAGCCAATCAGAAAGCGCGGATTCTCCTCTGTGCTTTCTGAGGGGAAACACGGAGGGAATCCCGAACAGCTGACACGGTGCAACCCCAAGTCCAGCAGACATCGGAAACAACATGAATGTTTATTCAACAGTTTGTGCAAAGAAAATATAAATAACTAGGGGAGGAGTTGGAGCGAAATTTCTACCAGAAAACCCGGTAACCTTTCAGCTGTTCTTCGTTAACGTGACATAAATAGTTATAATGATTTTCATTCAGTCAGACTGACACTAGCCACATGCATTGCAGGTAGATTGTAGTAAGGAATCGATTAATGCCTGGTTTCAAAATTAGTGAACTGGACTTAATATTTTGTGTCCATTGTTGGACACAACACGGTTTCGATCGAACCGTTATACCGAGGATTCTGTCGGCTAATGCGTCTCTCAGGTTTTGATAATGGGCCGACAATCGGCAACACTAAGGAAGTAAGGAAAGGAGGAAGTGGAGAGCACCGGAGTTGAGCCTTTTTTCATTCAGTGTCATCAACAATAAGAGAAAATGGCAGGAAGAAACGATATAGCCGATAATTAAAATGAGGTTGATAGTTTTAACTTATCGTGCGATTAATTGAGTTATCGTTTATCGCGACAGGCCTACTAAATGGTTGCCATGGAGATTAAAGGATGTCTCAAACATGAATGAAGGAATCAAAGCAACACTTCAGGTATGTTTTGATGAGGGAATCGCGTTGTAGCATGACGTAAAGCTCAAAAAAGTCGACTTTACAGAATCTTTAATTCCTTTTCACACTATGGACAAGTAGTCCCTGTAAAAAAAAAAAAAAACACACAATAAAAAGAAAAAACAACAGTTTGCTGTTTTAATGTGAGTAGCTGTAAATCATAATAATACATCTGCACATGGACATCATGATGTAACTGATTCAGGGTGCCTGGGTCAGAGTTTGATGTTCTGTAAGGTCCAGATGTCCGGAGGAGCGGTTTTGGGTCTGTTCCAGGAAACTGCTAACACCCACCTACGCTCACCTAAAGCTAACCTCAGGCTGATTTGGTGCTGCTGAATAAGCGCATCTCAGAAAACGCTTCATATTACAAAAAAAAAGACAACAAAATAAAAACGTTTTCATCAATTCCAGTCTTTTATAAACTTCTCATACACTCCTATTTCCTTTGTCTCGACTCGCATTACTGAGGCATTCACATTCTAAGTATAGACTTTCCTTAGTGCAGCCACAAGCTAACTCACTGATGTGACTTTGAGTCATGCTGCCTGAATCCAGCCGAGTCAGCGGAAAACCTACAGTGCAGCTGCAGCCTGTAAATACTTTGGACGTGTCTGAAAATGCTCAAGTACGACAGGCCTGCTGATGGACCTCTTCCAGAAAGCTGGTGTTGTGTTTAGAGCAGGAAATCACCGCTGGTCAGATATCATATTTCAGTCTTTTAAAGGCTTTGAGAAACAAGAAATGTTTATTATGATTATTATTTTTATTTAGTTTTTTTTAAAGACTTGTGTTTAATGTAAAATGTCTGCTTCCCTTAAGCATTCAGAGCATCACAGAGCACAATTCAGGCCTGGGAAAGCCCGGCCCAATAAAGAGCCATTGAGCACCGACTGCAAAGCCTCTAACAACTTGCATCCAGCAGTTTTCACCCAGCAATTTCTCTTGGTTTTGGGAGGGATGCCTGGCATTAGCTTAGCAATCATGTAAATCATTGAATTGCAATTGCCGTAAACGTCGGTTCGTGGTTCTAGAATGAATCCATTTGCCCATTGGCTGCAGCCTGGGGTGGTGTGGGTAAGAGGCCCAGCTACTGTGGCAGACTGCCTTCTCAGTGGAGGTGGGGTGTGTTTTCTTTTTGACGCCTCTCCCCGTGAGAATGGCACAGAGGGCTGAGATTTCATAGCAGGGGGAGAATTTTCTCACATGCAGTCTGGGAGGGAAGAGCCTGCTCCAGTTGGTAGAAACTAACTAAGTGTTGGACAATTTCTTTCCAACCACCAGTTTCCCTTAATGAGGTAGTTAAAGTAGTTTCCCATATCTCTGAGCTTCAGGGAAAATGACATGTCTCTTTGAGAGTCGGCACAGTTTCAGTCAGAGACGAGCAATGAGGACGGAAATCTGGGTGTGGTGAGGGACTCTGACTACGTAAAGATAGTTACAAAGTCGGCCTTCTATGACCTGAAGGACATTTCCAGGACTAAAAGGACTAATGTCGCAGCAAGATCTGGAGAAATTTATCCATGCGTTTGTGTTTCGCCGCATTGATCTTTAGCCGCCTTAAAAAAACAAACAAGAAAATAAGTGAGTGCAAACGGGCGAATGTGACTAACAAAAAGCGCTTTGAGTCGTCAAAATGATTGTATAAGTTCAGTCCATTAACCATAACATAGATTAAAGACTTGTTGTTTGAACTTGTCCAGACCTCTGGTTCTAGTTCTGGTTCTGCTCTGCTTCCCCAGAACCAAACATGGAGGAGCAGCATTCAACTTCTATGCCCCACAAATCTGGAACAAACTCACAGAAAACTGCCAAGAAGCAGCTGAAAGACTGACTTCCTTTAAATCAATATTCACCTGCTTAGACGTGTTTTTGATTAGTAGCAGGTGGAACATTGATCAGCATGACTGATGCGTATTCGTTTGATGATTTCGATAATGGCGTTTGGGATTTTCCCGATCATGCAAAATATGACCAACCAGCCGACACATGGCTTCCCATTTAAACTGACAGACCAGATAGCGAGAGCATTCATGAGAAAATTAGCTGAGAAAGTCACTTTTCGCCTCTTACCCCGCTGTTGTTGCCAAGTTGAAACTGTTTTAGCAAAATGATCTAAACAGACGGTGGAGCTCAGGCTGTTGTAGCTCCCGCTGCTATCTCGTCTCCCAGTCATGCAACACGTGTCCCCTCTCGAAAACACACATTGTCTGAATCATTTTTCTGCTGGTTCAGCAATTTCCAATTTCCCTCAATCAGCAGAAAGAAAGAAAAATATCATGTATTTGAAATGATTGGACGTGTTTTTTTCACCGAGTCTTCGGAGGCAGAGAAGGAGACGTGTCCGTCCCTCTCCTTCAGTCAGTCTAACCAGCATCACTGACATGCAGAGGAACCTCAACAGATGCTAAAGGATGTGGGTTTTATCTGTTAAGCTGAGCTTATGCAATATTTAATGAATGATGTGATCTAAACTGACTGCTGAAAACAAGTCAAAATGCTGCCAGATTCCTGCAAAATGTGACACAACTTTCTCTTAATCTCTTCGTAACGTCTTATGATGTGTTCATGTTCTCCTTTTAAACCGTCTAGTAATAACCAAATTATTACAAAGATAATAATTCCCATTTATCCACATTATCTGGAAAAAAAAAAAAGATAAGCACTGCAAAAGAAATACCCTTCTCAAAACAAGTAAAAAAATATGTATAGAAGACATTTTTCCACATTATAACAATTAAATCTGTCAAAGGAATAATTCTTCAATATTTAAGAATTATTGACTCAAATCAAGTTCCCAAATTTTCCTAAAACGTTACTTGTAACTGAGCTTTGTCTTATTTCAACTGGACTGAGATGTTTGCTCCAGAAAACTAGACAAAAAATACTTGATTTTGAGGGTTTTTTTTAGAATGACAGGCAGAAGCAACGTGGTGGCAAAGTGCTGGGGAATGTTTTAGTCATATGCCACAAAGACAAACTCTGAAGTGTGTTGGCAAGTTGCGAAAACGAACTTTTGTGTAATTTTAAGTTTGAGACACGAGGAGACAGTTAGTTTGCACAACTTCAGAGTGAAAAACTCTTAAAAAACCAGAAAGAAATAACAAGGATAATCAGCACTCCAAAATATTCTGAAGGTTTAAAAGGTTAAAAAGGTGTGAAAGGATACAAGTTCTTCCACGAAAAATATATCCACCGCTATCAAGTTAAGAAAAGACGTAGCTTAGCGAGCTAACCGCTAGCTACAGTATATGAACTACACAAACATCGTAATGAACCTTAACTTAGTTTGCTAAATTACGTGGAATATTGGAGACAAACATAATTTAAACTTTTCAATTATATTCTGATTACATTCTGAAATGTATTTGCCAGTACAGTTTGTGAAAAACAGCATAATCTCTCCACAAAATACATAACCACAGAATCTCATAATTTCATTATTATGTGGTCATAATAATAATCTTATAGTAACAGTTATATTTGACTGAAAATTATCTTACATAGAGAATATATACAATGTATTATCTTAATTAGACGTTTACCTGCGGGTGGATGTGCCGCATAATCTTGGTCCGCAGTAGCATCTTTAGCCTGCTAGCTTTCTGAGAGGACAAACTGCCGTTTCTTAGCCCTCTAGAAAGCAGACTCTCTCATTGCCGGTGCAGTGAAGTTATTCCAGGCAAACAGGGAAGGAACAGCTCCACTTCTAAGGCGGCTGCTGGTGGATCCGCTAACAAAATCGGATCCACCAGCAGGTGTGAAGTGAAGCTACATATGAAAGTGCTCCCCGTCTTTATGCAAAAGTCGGGACTTTTATCTCTTCGGATCGCCTGGATCCAGTGCCTCCGTTGGTCCGGGTCCGTCGGGAACGCATGATAGGACAGGTATGGCTGTTTTCTTGCCATATCTGTCCTATATATGAACAACCAGGGACTGAACAAAAACAACTGCGCCAAGACTGAGCCATTTCCTAACGCTACAGCCACCGGAAGTTGTCCAACCCAACATCTGCTTTAAAACCCGGAAACGAGCACAATCAGTGGCAAATAGCAATAATATACAACATATAAGCACAAATAAATCCATAAAATCACAAAAGTTAAACAGTCCAACACTAACTTTTCCTGAAGTTCTTTAGGGCTCACTGTCTGTCAGGACAAAATGTTTGTTGTTGTCATGACAAATTGTAAAAAATAAAGGTTGAATGTGAATAATGATGCTGGGATATTTTCTACTTCTGTTAGTAAAACAGCCTATATTGTCAGTTTTAATATAAAAAATTTTCTCTTTTTTTAACGTTTTTGTTGAAACTCTCACTGTGTCGTGACAAAACGTTAAAACATCAAAGTCCTCTGGCTTCTCCCAGTTCTAACTAGAAAGAACCAATCAGAGGCCGGAGGCGTGTCTTAGCCTTGTCTTCCCCTTTCTTTCCTGATAGCAGAGCTTGCTGTGAATGCTAAGTCTAGCTAGCGTAGCCACGGCTCTGCCGTAAATGTAAGTCATTTCTCTGACAGGTATGTGCTGCATTCAGCAGCGCATACTTGAGCTTGATTGACAGCACTAAGCCCCTCCTCCTGCCTTTGACTGGTTGTTTTTGACCAGGAGAGCAGCATGTCTTCGGACGGCAGTGGAAGAGTCAGATTCTTTTCACAGATTGTCCGTCTCACATTACATTGTCATGACATTTGTACCAATATGTGAAAAACATATTTTTTTGTTAAATAAAAGTTACACACTGCAGCTTTATCCGTATCAGAGAGAAATTGAATGAATCACTAGGAAGTCCTCCTTGGCAGTGAGGAATCCCGATAAGCCAGCTGATTTAAAGCTAACATATATTTTTGGCGAACCAACTATCAGACTCCTCATCTCTCCCCTGATCTTCACTTCCTTTTTTTGTTTCTTTTTCTTCAGCCCAAGTATTTCTTTAGCAGACACGTGTTTTTCATTCTGCTCCCATCAAACCAACTGTGTCTTTGGAGAGATTTGCTCCTGCATGACCTCAGCTCGAGTTACTTTTTTGGCAAATTGGAGCTACTGCTGATTACTTGAACAGTTTATTTTATTATTAGTATCATTATTTAATAGTTTGGGTCCACAAACCGCCCAACGTCAGGGCTCAGCTCGGATCATTCAAATTAGATCAGGAGATCTCAGCAGGAACTTAATGGGTTTTCATCAAACACAACGAGCCACTTCCTTCCGCCGTTGTTTGGACAGGTGAGCAAAACTGCGAGCTCAGCCTCGGGCCTCCACCTCAGACCGCCAAGCCGCTCCAACGCAAGCAGCGGCGCAGAGTCAAAAGACAAGCAGAAGAAAAGTAAAAGAGCGAGTCCTCAGCAACACTCGGAGCTGATCCCCAACTCCTCTGTCAGACATCGTCCACGGCCGATTTGTTCCTCTCTTCTCCTTTTCTCGTCTTTCTTTCCGCTCTCCTCTGTTGCTATGATGGAACAAACGGCACAAGATATTTGCTGCTGTACTGCAGCTTCCTGGTGTTTGTGTCTGCAGTCCTCTTGTGAATGTTTCTGCGTGCGCTGCACATTTCGCTGAACTAAACCTGCTCTTTTACCTCAGGTTTTCTTTGTTGTTTTTGGGGGGTTTTTTACATTATTTTGGGAGGATTTTTTGCAAAGCTTGTAAAGTGTTTTTGCTCAGTCAGCCAGATTGGAATGCGAGGCCTTGATGTGGGCGAGCAGCTCATGAAATCAGGAAAGAAAACATGAGATTTTTTTTTGCGCTGAAAAGCCTTTCTAACTGTCTGATGAGTGATTAAATTGAAACTTACATGTTTTCGTAGGAAATCTTCTATTTGCTTAATTCCAGCTTCCGGCTTCTGGTTAAACTCATATTTGACTGTTTCAAAGGTGAAGTCGCAAAGCTGCAGTTTAAGAACTTTTTTGTTCACTTTTGTGCAGACTTGATGTTTCATTTGAGAAGGAAGAAAAGTAGTCAAGTGACGAAAGCAGACGCAGTTAAAAAAAAACATAAGGGAATTTGAAAGAAAAAGTAACATGTCATCTGCGTAAAGAGAAACCGAACGTGAAGCAAATATGATATGAATATTTGTAATATCCCTCCGTCTTTAGTCCAATGACTAAAACAACCTAGCATGGTCCTAGTTCAGTCTCTAACATTCTGAACGCACTCTGGCATGTTGTCTCAAGGTGTGTGAACAGTTCTTACTTTTTAACAAAGCAGCTCTGCTTCGCTAAGCTTTGCTTAATGTGGTTACGTGAGTTACTCTCCACACAGCCTAACGCCTTATTTTGTTTCACTCTTTGAATTTGTCTCTTCGTCTCTCTGCCCCGTTAGTTCGCCAACAGGTGGTCCATTTGCTGAAGCCCCTTTCTGTAAGGCTCTCAGTTAATAAAACTGCTGCAAACTCACAGAGCCGGTCTGGACAGAGGAGACGTCGGCCACCTCACAGGGAGACGTTTTGTAACAGTCCGGTTTTATAGCAGCTTTCCTGGGGAGACCGGCTCCTATTTACTCAGCCTTCAGGCACCTTTTTAGCGGTAAAAGGGGCCCGCTAAATTAGACCCTAGATTTAACCACTTGCCTCTTTTCCCCATGTTTAGCTGGCAGCTGATGTGGTTCGCGCTGATCATGACGCTACACAAGACTTGCTTGTGTACTTAATCGGCAGAAAATCACAGTTGATGCCGTTTACTTTCAAGTCTGGTGACAGCTAGCTTACTTCCGTAGCTGTTAGCGTGATGTTTTGTTCGTTACAGCTGCCAAATGTTTGATAAAATGTAAAGACAACGTCAAATGGATTTGTTGTTATGTGTATTAATGAAAGTTGGAAGTTTGCTCCTGTTCTGGATCGACTTGCTCAGCAACATGTTCAGAGACGTGGAAAACTAGTTGTGGTGATGAGGTTGTTCCGTCTGTTTGATTTTGTTTTTGTATTTCGCAGCATTCAAAGACTGAAAGTATGCTTTCCACAAACAGGTTGCCTTGAACTATGTGTGGCAATGAGTTACCAAGATACAATCAAATATTTCTGCAACTTCTGCTACGTTTTATAAGCATGGCAACCATGTTGGATTTTGACGTCAGGGTCATTCTGTGACCTCCCAACTTTCTGACATGGAAATGTCAACAACGTGTACAAAGTAAAGGAGGACATAACAATAGTTTGACTTAAAGCAAAATATTTGATCATTGTGTTTCACCTCGCATATTCTCAACTTGTTCTTTTCACTGTGGATGTTTTGAGCCTCAGTTCCTCTCGGACAGCCACGCTGTAATTTTCCTGTTTAAACGCTTCGCCATGTGGAGCTCAGTATGTCTGTCCAATAGCTTAAAGTGAACTATTTTTCCAGCTCCCAGTGCTGCTTTGGTAACACGCATCTTGCAATGGCGTGAGGTAGCTGTGTTGTCACCGACGTAGAGACACAGAATAAACTTTATGACGTTTCCTCACATTCGTTTGCTCTCTCCCGCTCTGCAGGTCTGGCAGTGTGATCGGCCACTGGAATGAAATCTTTGAATTTGTGAAGAACTTGGCAGAGAAGTTTAAAAGGTAAGAGATTCTTCACAAGCGCGTCCGCGATCGTGAAGCCCCGTTGAAGGAAGCCGGCAGAGAAGCATTAAACCAGTTTAATAAGAGGGTAGCCAATGTGTGAAACTTCATTGTTGGTGTCCTGACAGCTTCTGGCTTCCTGGTTAAAGAATCTATTGTTACAGGAAAACACGCTTTACCTCCCACACCAGCAAATAAATAATCAATACAGGCCTGAAGGCTTTTGGGCCTTAAATGCAATCAGCAGTATTAGGTTTACATCCTGACTTTTATCTAATGATTATGTTCAACGAATTCAACTTCTCTGTGTTCAGTAAATCATTTAATAAATTTAAAAACAAGCCGTACAGATTTTGGACTGTCTTTCTTCCTTTTTTGCCAAATTCGACCTCCTCGTTCCTCCTCAGCTGAAGGATCCGTTCAGAGCAGAGATCCATTCTTGCCTCAAAGTTTTCATCTGTCAGTAAACACGACGGAGAAACACGAGCGACGACGGTCCTTCGGCCTGCCCTCTGTCACGACGGCACCACGTCCGCCTCGGAGGCCCGGAACCAACCGGCCCCCGCAAAACCTTCCCCAAACACACTTCATCTACAAATAAACACAAATTCACATGTTGAGATTCTGGTGACACAGTTTTATATCAAAACTAGGTCACTGCGGGTCTGGCTCCTGCCCTCTGGTACGACTTTGTCATTGTATTCCTGTATATCCACAATGACTTGCGCAATTATGCGTCTTCAAATTTTTCATGTTTTGTCCTTTTCCGACCGCAAATGTCAGACCACACCTAATTCGTAAATAGAGCTTTTAATTTCAGTATAAATCCAGCAGTTCTGCAAAAAAACAGATCTGTTTGAGGAAAGTAGCAAGAAAACACATGAATCTTTCTGCCGGTGACATCATACGCAGATTGTTGGCGCAGTTTGTTCCACAGCTAAATGCTTCGTGTGTTTGTGTAATTCTGCTTTTTTTTTTCTCTTTCCCTCCCTGTTCCAGCCCCATGCTGAGGATGTCCTTCATAACGTTCAGCTCCAGAGCCTCCACCATCATGAAGCTAACAGAAAACAGGTGATTTCACTTGGCTCTCCACATCACTGGTAATATTTTAATAGAAATTCATTTGCTGGGATTAACTGTAAATGTTATGGAAGAGCAAATAAAAGCAGAGTGTGTTGTTGTTCGTGTCCGTTGCTGAGGACGTTGTTTCCTTTTTCGTAGGTTTCAATGAAAGATCTCTGAGATGTCAAAAATAATAGAGGAGGAGCAGAAATCCTCCTTTTTTTAAAAAAAACAAAAAAAACCCCAAACAAACATGAATTTACCCCATCCAGATGGATAAACTGGATCATTTATATTTTCTACAAAGTTCTTTTCCCCCTGACTACTTCCTCTATTTTGAAGGTCAGCTCTGCAACTTGAACTCATCAGAAAATCCCCTCCATAAAGCTGAAGGTCACCAAACGCATATGACAGATTGATGACAGATTTCACTCCCAGGCTCCTTCATTGTCCCTAGTTTGTGTGGACGGTGTTTGTGGACAGTGTGTGGACGGTGTGTGTGGACGGTGTGTGTGAATGGTGTGTGTGGACAGTGTGTGTGGACAGTGTGTGTGGACGGTGTGTGCCGAGCCCTCGGCCCTCAAAGTGCTTGCGGTGAACTCCTCCAGGTTGTTAAAACATCGAATCAATCAATCAAACAATCAATCAAATTTTATTTGTATAGCACATTTCAGCTACAAGGCATTTCAAAGTGCTTTACATCATAAACACAAAATACAAAGTCATGCAACATAGAATAAAATGAAATAAAATACCAAAATAAAATATAAAAATAAAAAATAAATTACCACGGAATCGAACTGCCCAAAGTGGCTGCAGTAACGTGACATCGAGCCAGTGGTCAAACTTGCCAGTCAGAAATCCTGCTGTATTTCCTCTACGGTAAAAACTCCACAATCAGCTCCAAAATCACATCTGGTCCGTTTTTATGTGAGCCTTTAAAGGTTTATTTGATTTTTTTTTTTTTTTCATGGAAAATGTTTTTTTCTACAAAGTTTGCTGCTAGTGAAGGGTGGTTGCTTTAACATTTAGCTAACATTTAGCTAAATGTCTAAATGGTCAGTCGAAGTCGTGACCATTTGTGTTGCAAATAGGCGACGTTGATTTGACGTACAGATGATTTATGCTGACTATGCTTTCTTAAACAAGTCATTTAAGGATCAGCCTTTGCTTACAAAGTCCCACTACGGCAAAAATATGTACATCAGTGCCATGTATATAAAATAAATGAACAGTTTTCAATTGGTATCACATGGTCTACATTATTGTTGTTAGTGTGTAATACTTCTGGATGCTGGATGCTGCAGTTAACATGCTAGCATTAGCTTAGCAGCAAGACCAATCCCAGCATGTGAACTGTGAATGTACTGAAATGACTCGCTGATGAGTAATTGAAAGTTAGTCATCAACAAATTGGAAAAAAGTGTAAGAATATCATATTATTATACCATAATGTCGACTGGTTGTGTCAGTATTAAGGTGTAATGAATGGTGTCTATAATGCATAAGGCGGTCGTAACACCATCATAAACATGACATAACACCTGTGATGGACATGAGCAAGTCCTCATCAATATTTATGACTGTTGTCATAAAGTGTCATTCGGTAAATCTTGACACTTTTGATACAAAGTTGACATTATTCAAAATCTCTTTGTCATGACAGCTCGACATTAACCAAGACAGAAGACTTGAGAGACTTACTCATGTTCCTGACATGCGTTATGACATGTTTACGACGGCCTTGTTCACCACCAAACAAAGTCTCACCACAACGCTTCCAAAACCTTCTACTGACAGCAACAACTGCTTGTTTGACAACCCTGATAAGATCTAACAAACCAACCATTTCCAAAATGAAATTTAAATGATGCCTAGTTGCAAAAGCAAGAAATTGCAGGCAAAAAATAGAATATTTATGTATTTCACAGGAAAAGTATATTATTATCTTTACTATTTGACCCCAGCTGGTTTTTCTGCTCCACAGAGTGAATATCCAAAAGGGCCTGAATGCTCTGAAGAAAGAGAAACCTGGTGGGGATACGCTGATGGACCTGGGTCTGCAGAGGGTAAGCAGGCATTGCAGCACACACATTAAAACACACCATAATTAACTCAGGTCAAATTAAAGGCTTTTTAGGACTGCCTGCTAAATTCTCCTCTAACAAAGAACATGTCTGTCCGCTTAAAGGCAAACGACCAGATACGCAAGGAAAACTTTGGTGAGTATCTGAGGTCTTCAGCGTTGTCATCCGTTTCTGCAGTTTACTTTGAATCTTAAAGTTTTTGCCGATGTGTCTTTTCAGGGACGGCCAGTGTGATCATCGCTCTGACAGACGGTGATCTGCAAGAGCAGCAGCTCTTCGATGCACAACATCAGGTGAGAAATCCGCACTCCATCTAAAATCCAGCTTATCGTCAATCAGGAACCGCAGAGAGCTCATCTGGAGAGAGGAGCTCTGTCCTCACACGACTTTTGATCTGTACTCTTCCGACAGGCAGAGGAGGCCAGACGTCTGGGAGCGATCGTGTACTGTGTTGGCGTCAAAGACTTTAATGAAACGCAGGTAAGGAAGCTGTAAGGCAAGGCTAACCAGTAAAGTGACTAACATGAAAAGAAAATTAGAATAGCAAGCAGTTGTGAAGGGGTCCCAGCCTCCCTGAGCCGCCAAAATCCAGGCACATTTCCCACAGACATGGTCTCAACCAGGTGGACTGAGTGCCTCATTGGCCAAAACCAACCAATACCAGCCACTGAAGCGGCATAGGGACTGTGCAATCAGCTTTATAGTCTTCATAAGTTGAAAAAAAAAAGTTCAAGACAGATGAAGGTAGGTTAAAATAATTTACTTTGAGAAATACGTTTCATGGAACGTGGGGAGCTTTTATCAGGCAGCACTGAGCTGAGAAGTACTGTAGTTTCAACTAATCCAACTTTCCGCTGAGAACTTTAGCTGTGCTAATTTATTGACCCTGTTTGCAGCAGTTGCTTAAATAAAAATGAAAAGAAAAGGAAAAATTCCCAAATCTTCTCAGATGTTCTGTGTTTAGTACAAGTTAGATATTTTCTTGCCTCTAAATAAAATAAAAATTCATAACCGTCAACCATTATTGCGTATAGTATTGTTTGCAAATAAAAGCACAAGTTCCAACATTAGGTGCAATTTCAGTAGTTGAAAGAGATCCAGGCAGTGATGACCATAAATTCAGATTTGATACAGTAATTTATGGCTTTGAGGATATTGGCAAAATTGTTGCTGTAGCTCTTTGCACTGATAAACAGTAGTAAATCAGTGAGAAGATTTGCACATACTGCATCGATGAGGTTTGTCATAAACGTTGATTTTCTGAGTGAGCATCTGTTTTTGAAGCTTTTTTTTTTCTTAAAAAGTAATTTTCTTCATTTGTTCACGGTTTCGACTTTGGATGCTCTTTCTTTGTCTTTCTCTAACTCTAGCTGGCCACCATTGCGGACACCATAGAGCATGTGTTTCCTGTGCTAGGAGGGTTCCTTGCCCTCAGGGGTGTCATTGACTCGGTAACCTGACTCCTTTCTACTGTAAAAGTCTACTGTATGTCCAACTGTGAAACTGAGAATTTATTTAAGAATGTAGAGGGTAAAAAAAGCCAGTGAAGAAGTTGAAACCTTCTTGGTGACCCTAAAGAACAGAGCAACAGCCTCTGGTGGTAGCAGAACCTCTAGGGGTACAAAGGAGAACAGTCAAAGATGGAGGCAAACCCTCCTGTGTCACCCTAAGGAGCAGAGGAAGTTTCTGGAGGCGGTGAATCTTTTGGGCTCCCTCAAGAAACACTGGAGCCTGATGTAGGTTGGAAACATCTTAAGAAGGTGATTTGGCTTTGACCGCCGCCCCCCACCGAGGGCTGTGGAGACTCGAGACATGGCAAATTTCACTGTAGTGCCAAAGCAATTTTCTATAAAAGCCATTCAATTTTGCGAGCACATTACAATTATTCTGTGCGTTCCTAAATCACTGCTGCCTTTGCTTTTTCAGATCATCAAGAAATCCTGCATTGAGATATTGGCAGCAGAACCGTCGAGTGTGTGCGCAGGAGGTGGGTAATTGGAAAAACACGCTCTCAGAAAGGCACACGCACAACGAATGGGTCTCTCTTGAGTCTTTGAAACAAATACCATCATTGAATTCACCCATGAACTACGTTCATTTCAGTAGGAAGTATTTTGGTTTGGCTTCCTCCTTTTACGACTATCCCACACTAGAAAATGTCCACATGCAGCCTGACTGGTCACTTACCGGAAATCTGCTTCGACGGGAGGAAGATCACCCGGTCACATGAAATGAGATGACCATGAGAACAGCGCTGCACTTACAGGAGATTAGCTGGAGATGAAATGTACAGTAGACGTCCTTTAGCGTAATACCACCGGAGAGAGTGCACAACCATTATTGAAAAATAAGTCGGATAATAAATAGCTCGAATGAACAGCTGAAAGTCGGGGTTAATGACATGTGTAAGGGTAAAAGCAGACTAGCTGTCTGGTTTTTGCGTTTGCTTCTGTTTTGTATTCCATGAAACAGGGCATTACCAAACCATTTAACAATTAGCCAAGGGGAATTTATTTTCTTAGCTTTCCTTTGACATTGTGATACCGGATGACGTGATTTGTGCTTCTTCTCTAAAGAAAACATGCCTTTTTTTTCCCTTGCCTCATTCATCCTGTTACTATTTTTGTCCTCCCTCCTCCAATATGGTCATTAAAATATAAGAATAGGCAAAGTTTCCCTGGAATACTTGCTTCACCCAGACGTTGGCCCGTCATGTTTCTGAGTTGAAAAATCTTAAAAGTTGACAGGAAGTTTGAAAATATCACTTGATAATTATGTGTTATTGGAAGATTATTACCTGAAAACCGACAACATCTGAAAATCCGCAAACATTTTAAACAGACTTAAATAAATAAACAGCCTGGTGGCGGTAAGAGTAAAGCCTGATGGCCCGCTGTGTTTTTGGCAGCTTCGCATCATTTTGGTGGTCTACTACTGACAGCAGGGAAGGCTGCAGATGGTTCAGATTAGTTGCTACGATTGGCTGGGTACACCGTTTGTTAACGTTTAGTCGTTTTACTATCAGCCACATTAGCCTCCACCTCCTTTACTACTGGATGAAAGGTGCGTGTGTGCTTCATTAAGATTCTCTGCTGTTTTCTATCCATTCTTAGCATCTATAAGCTGCTGTTTGCTTTTGCCTTTTGGACTGTAGAGGATGCTTGCCATATTACTGGAGCTGATTGTTTATTTGTGTCTACCTTAGCAAGTCACATTTTGTGAAATCATTCAAATATATACAAATGGAAAATGTTTTGTTTGTGCAACCAGAGACATTTCAAGTGGTAGTGAGAGGGAACGGATTCCTCCACGCAAGAAACATCGACCAGGTGCTCTGCAGCTTCAAAATCAACGATAGCATCACAGTCAGTGAGTAGACTGGGGCTTTTTTTCTCTTTAAAATGAACAAATCGGTCAGTAACAAAGTTCGGCTGATTTTCTACAGTATACCTGTCGATTTCTATATCACTGAGTAGCAAGAGGGACAGTACTGACAATAAAATGGTTACATTGATCTACGTTTACGAGACAACATTCGTAAATGTTCGTGTCTGCTGAGATATTTAACTTTTGGTTACATTCTGACCACAGAATTGAGTGAATTTCATTAGGATTGTATGTGTTAGACCAACATCTATTTGTATTCAGCCCCTTTTACTCCCATAGCCCTAAATAAAGCTCCAGCAGTTGCCTTAAGAAATCAGTAGAGTACACTACAGGTGCAAACCTATCAAGACAAAGCAACAGCTATGACCAGTAACCTTGGAGGGGCTGCAGAGACACACTGCTCAGGTGGAAGACACACTGCACATCACCTTCAAGGCCTCCTAACTCTTGCAGTGAAGCACGGTGGTGGCAGCTTCGTGCTCCTTTGCAGCCTGTTTGTGGTTATAATGTGAATATGGTCAATGAGTGTGAATACCTTTGCAGGAGACTCATTTCTTTTTGTGTTTCTGCCCTTTAGATGAAAAGCCTGCTGGTGTTGAAAACACATTCTTACTGTGTCCAGCTCCCGTCATCAATGAGGTTGGAAAGTAGGTGTCTCTTTCTCCTTTCATAGCTTCATGAACGCTTACGGTTTGCATTACAAAGGGCCTGTTTCTTAGACAGATTGCATTATGCATACTGCACTATGAAGCCAGGGGAACATGTGGAAGTGTTCATGGGCATCAGAGATCTGCTATACATTAGCTGATTTTATGACCCCTATCTGAAGTCATACTCCTATTCTCTAGTTCCTAGAATAGTTCTATGGAAATATAAAAGGCGGTGCAGCTGTGCCAGCTCACGCTGGGGGTGAAGCCTTCGCGCGTTTGTCCTGAGCAGTTAAAAAAAGATGAGAGGCGATTCCTCTTTGTGTGGCACCGACAGGAGCCGGCGGATCTGGACGAGGCAAATCTCATGAAACGCCTCGACCAACTTCTCGCCAGTTCTTTTGGGCAGGAGACGTTGCGGCTGTCGCTGACTTTTCCAGAAAGAGAAGAACTCTGCATGGCATTTGAAAAGAGCCAAGTCTGCGAGGCCATTTACCAGCTAAAGAGCAAATCATTCCCTCAAGGACCTAGAAAGTGAAAGGGAGGCGCCATATTGAAACCGGGAGGTGGTTTTTCTTTCCAAGAGCTTTTGGCTTCTAGCGATCAACCAGCTTGAACTCCTTGAACGCGGCTGCTGATCGAGAATATTACATCAGGACTCTTAAAAACATCCTGTTGGATCAGATACCAAACTGCAGTCACAACTTCAGAGTATTTCATTGAGTACTTCTATGAAACCCACTGAAAGTGTGGCATGCTTTTGTTTTCAAAAGAATAAAATCCCATTCAGCTGCTGCCAGCTGAGTGTGATTACATTCAGTATAACTCCAGCTGCTTGTTAGATGATATCAGTGGACAAATAGCAGCTAAAGACATTGTTTATCGTTGCCTGCATATTACGTTGCCTGTAATATGCCCAGCAACTTTTCAGATCAGATTCATTTATTCTTTTATAAATGTTCAATTTGAACAATTCCTTTGTGGAACATACTTTGTTGCAATTGTAACATGTTTTGGAACTGAAAGTGCACCATAACCCCGGAAGAAAACCCAGAGCTGACAAAGAACAAAGAGTAGGTTCCCCTTTGATTGGACTGTGACCGAAGACACACAGATAATGGTTTTGATCAAAGCGTAGTCGTGTTTTTCAATGGCCTAATCAAAGATCGGACCTAAATCCAATCAAGAATCTGTGGCAAGACTTGAACTCTGCTGTTTGTAGAAGTGACCAAAGCCGAAGGACCATTTTCCTTCCACTTCTTTTTGCTCCTCCGTTGCATAAAATCCTAATAAAACACGCTAACTTTTCGGGTTTCAACAAAAACGTTCAACAGGAAGGAATTTGTTTGCACAGTGCAAACTACACAGCGACCAGATTTGCTCCTACATCACATTTCTGTGCTCTTATTTAGATCCCAACCGGGTTCCAACATCAACTATCTGCAAACCTCTCTGACCCAAGTCTTTATGGGAAGCAAAGAGCTCAGGGCCACAGAATACGAGGCTGAGTGGACGGTGCTAAAGACTTTATAAACACAGAGGGAAACCAGGGGGGAGGAGAGGTGGCCAATTCCTCCCCCTCCACATACTTTAAACTTAAATCATTCCTTACATTTATTTCGTACATTTACTCTCCCACAGCAGTCGGGGGCGAAAAAAAGATCTTCAGGCTCGCGTTGGGAAATCGGACAGTGAAGGGATTGAAGATTCTGAGCTGATCTGTTGCCTGTTTCACGACCTGTGTGGAGGATTCTCTCATCTTTCTGCCCGTCTGTCCTTTTTTCTTTTGGACTGTCTCCTTTTATCCACTCGGCTACAGATGAACATTCCTTAAAAGATCCCCCGCCCTCCAAGAGGCTTTTTATTCTCATTCAGCTGTTTCTTTGTCTGGGTTTGCCCTGATCAAAGCCACGCAGCAGCCAGCCAGGTCTTTCATGTGTGGGACCACATGTTGGTAGCATGCAAGGTTCACGGCAGGAGAGCTGGGGGGAAAAACTCAGGATTGGTTCTTTACATTTATAGAAACCAAACCTAGAGGTGACCTTGAGTCAGAATTAGGAAAGTGTTTCACTTAATGTGTGACATCAATAAAATGTGATTTTCCTAAAAAAAGAAACAAATAAATCTCTTCCAAATAAGTAAAGAATTTGTTTAGAATATTTAGAATCTAATAAATAATCATTGACTTTCTGTTTCCCGATGGTAGAAATATTGGAGGATATAGTTTCATGTCCTTTAGCCACAGGCCACACGTTGTTATGGAAACATGTTTCCATAACAACCATTAGCCATGCTCTACACGCTGACCGATTCCATACTCTTAACTTCACAATGCAAAGAAAAGCTACTTTGTTTTTATCCATATCGCCCGATTATTTATGACCGTTTGAACGGCTCACATCAGATTCTGTTTTAATCAGATCCAGGCCTTTGGTCCTAAATTGAATACATATCCAGTGTTTTTCAAAGCAGCCGAATTCTGAACGGCCATGTTGCGTTTTTTCCGACTCCCGTGTAATAAAGCGTGACAGCCTGGCGAGATCGGAAGTTAAAAACAGATGAGAAAGAATCCAACTGCACGACAACTGATGCGCACACGCTGACATTTGTAGCATGTTTACTTCTGCGCGCGACGTCACGTGTTGTTCTGCGGATCTGGGTCGTTTCAGGGACTCTTCATCGTTACATCTAATAGAAGCAACATTCAAGTCCGAATAACAACCGTAAAAAAAAATGTCAAAAATCAGCATACGGACCAGCAGGTTTTCTTGAACAAACGCATCAAAGAATGAAAATACGGGAGGCTGGCAGATCAATCCACAAATATTGATAATATCATACCTGGTCAATATCAGTATCGGATCGACGCTAGTAAGATTTCCTCGTCAAAATTTATTTTATTTTTGTTTTGCAGTTTGTCAACTCCATCTCAAAAAAGATTTTATTTCAATTTGCTCTCAGATGACATTTTTTTCCCTCTTCATTTATTTAGAAACAATGCACAAAAATCATATTAATATCGTGTTAAAGTATTTTGTCGACAACGTAAATAAAAAGTATCGGTATCGG
Organism: Poeciliopsis gracilis; assembly: GCA_911649635.1. Lineage (NCBI taxonomy): Eukaryota > Metazoa > Chordata > Actinopteri > Cyprinodontiformes > Poeciliidae > Poeciliopsis > Poeciliopsis gracilis. The sequence goes on along the minus strand of CAJVRI010000910.1, from coordinate 473,138 downwards.
TATTGTGATACGGGCCCTGTATGCTTTACAAAAAAGAGATTATGCCACTTTTTTTTCTGTTCCACACTAAATAAATATACTAAAATAAAACATTCAACTTTCAGTGTGACACTGAGCTGCAGGAACAAAAGGATGAAGTCATTACAAAGTTCTTCACACCTCGTTGCTATGAATTGCCAGGCCTTGGTTGGGTGGGCGGCAGGGGATTGCGGGGTTTAGGTGTGAAGCTGGGGTTGGGGTTAAGGTTCGGGGTTTAGCTGGCCACAACAATTAGAGGTAAATGAAACAGCAGTGCTACATCAGCTGCTGTTCGGACAGCTGTCTGCTTCACTTCCTTGTGAAACGGCTGTCTGAGACCATGCTCTACATTCCCTCCACACCGCTTTGTTGTTTATTTTTCCTCCACATCCTTGAATTGTGGCTTCAAGGTTTTCACTGGCTGCTTTTCATTTGAACAATTTTTAATTTTTGTTTTTTTTTTCTTGAACGATCAGCTGACGTCTTGTATTTATGGATGCAGACGAATATGCGAGAGATATCGAAGGTTTTGCTTCTTTCTGTTCGCCTGACCCACTTCCATCCCCATTTTCAGAAATGAAACCACACAACAAGCCCCAGAGATGGGGCAGTTCTCCGAATTGTTCCCAAGTGTTACAGGGGGGTGGGACGATCCGGGGATGTTGGACACGCAGATGGGGTTGGAAGTGGGGCGCGGACAGAAGCTTGTTTTGATGAGGGAGTCTGATGGAAAGAAAAAGCTGAAGGATAATTGAAAGTTGAGTTTGGGTGATGTAATTCCCTGAGAAACTAAAAGCAAACTCAACTGGCGAGTTTTTCCATTGCAGCTTATTAAAACTACAATGTCTTTGTGTTTACTGTGCTGGCTCACCCAGTTGCAGCCACCTCGATGGGGGTTTTTCTCCTGTCTTGGTTAACACAAAGTGGAAAACATCTGTATCTGGTTCGATTGGGTAAAGCCAGCTCAATTACGAGTGAAATGGAGCCTGTAAGTACAAATCAAGCTGCTCATTTGTTGGACAACGATTAACAATATGACCTCAAAGGAGATTAGAGATTTCAGCAGCGACAGTGAGACAAAAGCAACACACTCTGGAGACTGAAAAGAAAATTCTGGAGTGAGCAGGATTAGTCATTGTAATTTACCGTCGGAGTAAACGACTGACTCCTCCGGCTCTTTATCCCTGGAGTTTTGTGGTTGGAACCTTTTGGTTACAGTTGCAATCTCCCCTCATCGCTCGCAGAGCGTTTCGTGACGTGATTCTGCTGTGAAGCCAACTTTGAATGACATCATTCTGGTTAAAGAGACTGATTGAGTTACGCTTCCTGTGGACGATATTGTAATATTCACACTATTTCTGTTGTCCTGTTTTAGGGTGATTTATCTCCAAGTGAGCATGAATGACGGTCTGTCCTTCATCGGCAGCAACGTCCACATCACCACTACAGAGTGTGTAAGTAATTATTTTACACTTTTTTTTTTTTAATGCAATCTGAAATTTACGGGCATGTTTTATTTTTTTTGTTTTTTTTTGCACATCTTACGGACATGTGTGAGGTTTTCATTTTCACTTTTTGCCACTTTATAACCACAAAATATGTTTATTGGGGTTTTTTGCGATAGACTCAGACGAGGTAATAATGTTTTGCCCTCTTGAGTCAGTACTTTTTGATGGAGTACATGGACGAGGACGTCTCCAAAAGCTTAAATTCGGCATATTCTTTAATGGCTCAAGGTTCAGTCAGACTGAACACAGAGGTTTCTGTGAACAACATTTTTGAAAAATCATGCTGTACATTCTTGTTTGGACTGACGTTTGGCCTTGGACTGCATCCTTTTGACGAATATGCTTCAGCATGAAGCAGTGAATCTCAAACATTCACCAAATCGACTCCTACGTTGAGGTTCATTTATTTTGACTTGTAAATAATGGCAACGTTTCTGCAGAGTACCACTAAAACAGCGCAAGTCCAATCAGAACTGTTTTGATGGCCTCGTTCTTAAATATTCTCCAACAAACATCTGAAGCCTTCAAAGAACAGCTTTATTTATTCACAGACACAACTGGACCACATTTACTGACCGGATTCTATTTAAGGGCTCCAGTGTTTCTAGAAAGATTTCAAACAACCATGTATCTCACGCTGCATAAAATTATAATAAACGACACGGCAGTTTGTGGTTGTGATGTGTAAAAATGTTCAGTATGGATACTTTTGCGAGGCAGGAAGTGATGTTTTCCCCTCCCTTCCTTTGCTAGAAATCTGGCGTTTTGGTCTGTCGGACGACCCGTTTGTCTTCTCCGTCCTCCCTTTTTAGTGTTGTCTCTAGCAATGATGCGTCCAAAAAGACCCGCTCGACTCCCCGGCAAAGGAAAGAAAAAAGCGTAGAGAAGCAAGTCCAACACCACGATATGTGTTTTCTTTGAAAAGTAAAGGGGAAACGTCTGACTGATGAATCCTCTACTTCTGTTCAAATGTTTGTTACTCAGCAAGCGGGGAAAGGGTTGACGTTCCATTTACAGCAATTGAAAGCAAATTTACCTAAACAAAAACATATGGTGGGACATATGGAAACAGAAAATTCCATCTAATCAACAAGAAATATTCCCTTTAAAGGCCCCCTGCCCCAATCCACAAAGCTGGGGCAAGAAACCATGAGAGCGAACTATGTGGCTTATGATGTATGCACCCCAACTTAGCATGCTATTACAATTAGACAGTAAGGGAAAGTTCAAATATGTTTAAGGGCCATAAGACATCAAATAAAAATGTCCAGCGGATAGCTATTGTATAGCACAGTGGAAACTATGGTGTTGTATTGGTGCCAAAATTAAAACTACAGTAGTAGGACGCCATATGTATCCCAAAGCTAGCTCCTGATCTGATTTAGCTTTGGAGAAGTTCATGACTTCCAGCCTAAGATATGTCTTAGGCTGGAAACCCACTGGTCTGGATACTGTCCATTAGCACTGGATAGACTGGTGTTAGCATTGGAGCGGCTAACAACTAACATGAAGCTAATATCAACAGCATCTCTGCTCTTGGGGTTACAGCCAATCATTGGCAAGAAAAATAAATGGCACTCCTGGATTGGTTGCTTTTGAAAATGCCGGGCAGTAGCATGTCCGATAGCATTGCAGCTATGTATTTAAGCTTCCCAAGCTGCTTTTCTTTCAGATATTTTATACTAAAAATAATAGCCTCTGTCATTTTTTTCCCCAAAGTGTTTTTTTTTTCTAAATCACTTTTTGGAAAAAGGTGACAAAATGTGTTACGAAAAAAATGTGCAAACAGGCAAATTTTCCATGAATAATTGGGAGTTATGAAGACGTCTGTGATTACTGACCCGGGAACAGACGGGGATCCACTGATCATCATTTCATCATTTCGTTTTTTTGCCACCAGCCCAACATGTGTAACACCAAACTGCATGACACATATATGCACACATCCAGATATGGTCCCGTTCACTGTCACCTCATAAATTACACTATCAAGTTTTCTAAGCAGACAGTTTAGTCATCGTAGGGAGTCACTGCTTGTTGATAGAGGGGAGGGGATTAGGTTCTGAGAAATATTTATTTGGTTCCTGTGATGAGCTGTCTACAGTCGGCCCCACTGCTGAGTTCTGATAAATCCTCCCCCCCCCTCGTATGATAGATAGGGGAAAGTCGAACCACATGTGATCCTCATCTGCGGTCTGTGATGAAAACCATGTTTGGCTGGCGGAGGCCCGGCTCCAGAGAAAAAGCGAGGAGCGTTATATTAGGAGACTTAAATGATTTAGATCCACCACGGCTAGAGAGACAAAGAACACAATCGCTACGGCGACGAGGCTGAAAGTGCTCTCCTCTGCTCCTCCTCGTGTCACAACTTTGGTTCTTCTGGAAGTGAATTATGTTCTGGTCTTCATTGGCCAGCTTGTTTTCTGTTCTCAATGAACGGAACAGTCAAGTCATTCTGATTCCCTGAACCTTCCTTCCTCTGTTTAGTTCAATATGTACTTTGTTTTTTAATTGCTTCCTAAACTGTTTACTGACCTCTTAACTTATATATTTACTCATTTACCTTTCCAATCACTTTCTTTATCACTTTGTATTCCTGATCAATCTACTGAACTCATTCATTGCCATCTTTCTTTCTCAAATGATCTGCCTTTATTTCCATCTTTCCTAATTTGCTTCCGGTTATAGATTAATCGTTTCATGAACTCCTTCATTCCTTGTTGGTGTTTTTGTCCATACTTCCATCTTTTCTTTTGTAAATAGTTCTTCCTTCTCGCCATCCTTTCATCTTTTTTCACCAACTTCCCAACTTTTTTGCTTCGTTCTTTTTTCTTCCTTACTGCTTTAGTTTGTTCCTTCCTTGTTTTATTCCTTCCTGAGTTTGTCCGACTGCACTGATTCCTTTTAAATCTAAGTAAACGGGGCTTTTTTTAAAATATAGTACTGTACAGGCATAGATGAATATGTTGGGGTCACTGAAACTTCAACAAGGCCGTGGCGAGGGATTGCTGAAGGAGAGATAATTAAAGATCAACTTCTGATCCTCTGTGTCTTGATTTTAAATTCACATCCTGTCGCCCCGCTGTTCCCATGCCGACGCTGTCTTTACCCTGAACTTTGCTGTTTGGCAGGTTGAAAATGCTCCTGGCTGCACGCTCTCAGAAGTGTTCAGTCCTTCTATCCCTCATGAATTTCATCCTTCCTTCCCGTCTTTCTTCTTTCATTTGCTGCTAACAAATTTCTGTTGACCCGTAGTAAATCTGCTCCTGCTCTGTGTGTTTGTGCATTGTCCAGTTTGATGGCACCATCCTGCTGATAACGCTGCTGGTGTTGTTCCTCCTGCTGGCCCTGCTCTTCATGTGGTGGTTCTGGCCTCTGTGCTGCACTGTGGTAAGAAACTCTAATGTCTTTTTATCGTAAAGAGCAGGACTTGATGCTCGTCGACCACAAGTTCAGCAGATTTGATGAATCACGTTGTGACAGTATTTTATGAGGCAGATAATCTGTGAAAAGACCAAGCTACACCTGCTAATGCCGTCTGGATAAATGCAATCGACCAATCACAGCCAGGAGGAGGGGCTTGATGCTGTTAATCAATCTGGTGAACTCTTGGCTAAATATGCTAATGGCAGAAAAGAACTTAACGTTACAGGAATACTTTCACAAAGTGACAGATTCAGAAGAAAAAAACACGTTTTACATAAAAGTTTCATTCTTCATTTGGTCAGATAGAAGCAGAAATGATGTGCGTTGTTGTGAAGATCCTTTCTTGTCCGCAGGTGATCAAGGAGCCTCCACCTCCTCCACCTCCTGAGCCTGTGAGTCCGAACAGCTGCACTCACCAACACCTTCAGAATTTTAACGAGGAATGTTGCAAAATGAAAGAAGTCTCGTTTCTGTGTTTTCAGGAGTCAGATGACGACGATGGCCTGCCAAAGAAGAAGTGGCCCACTGTGGACGCCTCATATTACGGAGGAAGGGGAATCGGTGGAATCAAGAGGATGGAGGTGATCAGATCACACTGATGCAGTTCAACCAGTCGGCTCTGGTAAAAACCAACAACGGGTCACTAACCGTTCCTGCGTCACCCGCCGCCTGCAGGTACGATGGGGCGGTAAAGGCTCCACCGAGGAGGGGGCCAAGCTGGAGAAGCCGAAGAACGCAGTGGTGAAGATGCCGGAGCAGGAGTACGAACCTTACGAGCCCAAACCCAAGAAAGCTCACAACAAGAAGCCGCCTCAAAACCGCAAGTGGTACACACCCATCCAGGTACACACACACCCATCCAGGTACACACACACCCATCCAGGTACACACACACCATCCAGGTACACACACACCATCCAGGTACACACCCATCCAGGTACACACCGCCGCAGACTCACACGGGACCAGAGAGCACGCTCGCTGTGATTCAGTCCAATTGGCGCGCAAACTTTAATTCCGTCAGACAGGAGAGGCGGCTAACTATCACGGACCACAGAAAAATGGAGAGACGTTTTCAAGAATGTGTTGCTGTCTGACAAGTTGCAGTTTCTCTGTTATGTCAACCAGCATTAGCGACGAGACGAGCTGCGCAGAGACGCAGACAAAGATCAAGAAACAAACAGCTGATCAGGCACGTGAGGCGAACATTTGCAAGTTGTGACGGAACATTGTTCCGTCACAACTTGTTTCCATTTCCAATTTAGCACATCGACTGTTTTTGGGAAAAGCCAAAATCACCTTTCGTTTTTCAGTTCTTAACCACTGAATGTTGAAAATGTCCCATTGATGGAATCAGACACTCATTTCCAATAATCTGTGAGCTGATGCTGAAAAGTAAAGAATACCTGGAGTGTCTTGTATTCCTCTGCTGACTTTATGAATGAAGCCTTTCAGACAGGTTCACTCTTTTTCAGCAACTTGTAAGGTGGGGTAGCAGCACTGACCCTTTTCATATAAGCACACACAAAAATACACACTGCCCCTTCAATACACATGCTGATCACAGTGTATGTACTGTATAGGCACCGCCGAGCAAGGCAGATTATTCATAACATTTAGAAATGCCATGTTGCGTATGGATGAAAAATATTTATCTTCAATATATATATATTTTTTCTTTTTTTACACTCGCCAAACACTTAAAGTTGGTGAAATTAGTCCTTTAAACTGGTTGGATCCACATGAATTTGAACGATCCCAGCTTGCAGACTCTGCAGCTTTCACGACCTTCCTCAAAATGTTGCATTTGAGCATAAATAATATTAATTACAGCAATTTTTGGCTGCTGGTTTGCTTCGCCTCTGTTACGAAACCCATTCCTGGACGGGAGAACACAAAACAGAGTCGCTTCGGTGACTCATGAATGATTTCTTAGCACGTTAGCTTGCCTTAAAACAAATTGAGTGATAAAGTCAGAAATGAGTCCAGTGATGTAACCATGAAACCCTCCATTCTCTGCTGCTCAGGGTAAGCTGGACGCCATCTGGGCTCTGTTTCGCCGCGGTTATGACCAGGTTTCCCTGATGAGACCCCAGCCTGGTGACCATGTAAGTTACTCACTCTTAAAAGATGTCGGCCTGTTTCTTTTAGGTCCACGTAAAACTGGACCTAAAAGATGGAAGGTTATGTAAAGTTATTGTTTTCCAGAGCTAATGTAAAAAAAACCCAAAAAACTCTTGATTTATTTCACTATTCAATGCTTTCTAAATATGCATCTTGAGGGGGAAAAACATTGTACATGATTTACAGGGAATAATTTATGATGGAAATGAGAGTGAAATGAAATAGCTTTTCTTTTAAAATACAGCAAAATCTGCTTTTACTACAATATGTTGCAGTTTCAGAGCAGAATTGATGGGATTGTATTTATTATTAGAAATAGGAAAACAAAATCTTTTCATGTAACTTGAAATCTAACTTGGGAAAAAAAAATGGTTGAAAACTGCTCAGATATGTAAACATTACCTTCATATGTGACTCTGTGTGTGTTTGTGTTTTGTGACCCGTCTTGTCAAAGGACTGCCTGCGATTAAGCTTGTGGTGTTGATCCGCTCCGACGCATCAAATGTTGATGTTTACGTTTGAGCCGTCATTGTCCTGATCTAAACGACGTTTATTTTCATTAATGATGACTTTACTTGAGGTGTGTTTACATCTGGGACAGTCTGGTGGTGGGAAGAAACTCCGGTTTTCCCATCATGTGAAGGCCCGGTACACAACATGCTAGTTATTTACATCTGCAAACTTTGGAAACATAAACAAGATTTTAAAAAAAGATTCCCGTTGGTAGCTGGTTATAGTGGATGACTTGACTAGATCAAGCGTTTTTACTCTTTAGAGCCGTTTCCTGTGGAAATCTAAACTGAAAGGATTAGCAAACGCTTTCTTGCAGACCTTTGGACCCAGTGTGCATGTGGATTCCTGGACAGTTCAACTGGAGTCTCTAAGCCAGGCAATTACCCTCAGTAGAGAGAGACAGCAACAGCATAAACAATCCCCCTGAGGTAACCAGCGCTTTAAAAAATAATGTGTCAGTCGTACGTAATGACTAGTCATCATGAACCTCAAGCTCCGGTGTCTCTGAGCGAGCTAACACCTCCGCTGGCTCGGCGCATGCTGTTGAGCCGATTCCTCCCTCACACCTGCTTTCCATTAGATGCTATAAATTAGATGAAAAGCAGAACCACAGCTCACATCCTTGTAGTTGGACAGGCTTCTTCTGCATTTTTTTTTTTTTTTTTGCTCAACTCTTTACCAGATGAACCACATGGTTCTGTTTTAATGCCCAGAGCATCTATCAAACAACGCCACATAATAGCTGGCGATGAACGCGGAAAAAGAAAAGGCTTTACGCTCTGAACAAAGCTGCCCCTGGGGGGAGCTTAGAAATACCTCGCAAACATCCAGTTTACTGTTGTTCTGTTTGTTCAAATAATCCTCGGTATTTTTTCAGTCATTTCATTTTTTCTACAGTCCCAACAGAGAATTTTTCCAGGTTCACTCTTTTTCAGCAACTTGTAAGGTGGGGTACATTAAGTTGAAGTCACCATTTGCATGGAATAATTTGAGTGACAGCAAAAATTATGGCTCAGTGAAACATACTTCAGTATTAATGTTCTGGTTTACGCAATTCCCAAGAAGAACGAACAATAGCCTCTCTTTTTTTATACAGTAAGATCACGTGTTGTTCTTTTATTCAGATTAGCTTTATTGTCCCCCCCTCCAACAGACTTAGTGAGTCGCAGTACAAAGAAAGATGTCAGTTCAGTTTCAACGCTTCGTTTTTCTTTCGTTTGCCGATTGCCAGTAAACGGCTCGATGTGATCCAGGGTGCCGTTCTGTTGAGAGCAGTCTGCCGTCATCGAGCCGTCACGTCGTTTCACGCTGAAGCAAAATCCCATTTCTCTTCTCTAGGAGCTGATGATGAGCACAAGTGTCCAAATATCCCAAGCCACCCTGATGTACTGACAGACAAAAGATCTTGCATTAAATGTGATGAAAGTTGACTAAATCTTTGTGCTCATGAATGTTGAGGATCATCCAGTCTAAATTTTAGAACAAAGTCAGTCATTGTAGGAGTGTGTTTGGTGTGTGTGTGACCAAACCACATACAGGACAGTTACATCAAGGGACAGAATAATACTGAGCTGGTATTATATCTCCTTTCTAGACTGGCAGTTTGCTGGTTACAGGGTCAAAGCTAATGTCAAAGACAGAGGACGCCCAGGCCTCACACACACACGAACCGACTGACCAGGCCTCACACACACACCAGCCGACTGCCCAGGCCTCACACACACACGAACCGACTGACCAGGCCTCACACACACACGAACCGACTGACCAGGCCTCACACACACACGAACCGACTGACCAGGCTTCACACACACACGAACCGACTGACCAGGCCTCACACACACGGGCGGAAATTTAATGCCGGAAAACTTTATGACCGCGAATGTCCAGCAGAGCTTTAGAGAACAAAGGAGTGTTTAGGAAAATTGGAATATTGTCATAAAACAGTTTATGTTATCAGGGTATTTTAGTCCAGATAAGTACAGCATGTGTTGTTGCCTCTGCCAAGACAGGAACAAAAATAATCCTCCATTTTTCGCATCTTTATGAGTGACTCTCCATAATTTTCCACTATGGAAAACCGTGTTCCAGTGGTTTCAGCCGTTCACACCGCTTATTAACAGATTAGCATTTCTCCTATCCACTCTTGACGACCAGCCACACAAATCTAGACAAAGGGTAGAGTCTGAGCATGAAAAGGAACTTCTATGAATTTCTGGAGTTAATAGGTTTTTCTATGTTACGGACATTTAAAGGCCTTATTGTAATCTGAAAACTTTTTAAAAAGTTTACTCTTTTTAGAAAACAATGTTGGTCTTTTCTGGAGTCTGTTTTTCGATCCCTATCAGCGTTTCTCTGATAATTAGCTTAAAGTTAACATGACACTAAATCAGAGGTCTCAGATGCTGGTCCTCGGGGCCCAGGTGTTACCCTGCTATTGCACACCTGGTGAAATTAATCCAGCGGTTGGATTCATCCTGAAGAGCGAATGAAATCATTTGAAACAAGGACACATCTAAAACATGTAGGATAACAGGTTGGGGACTGCTGTCCTCAACTAACCCGTAGTGTGTGAAAGATGATATTCCAGTGTATGGAGACTAAGAATCGGTTAACAACAGGAAAGAGTCCTCAAGAATTAACACAAGGACTTTAATCTCCACTCGTTTTCATTTATTTCTATCGCTTATGGCCTTGATTCTCACCCAAACACAACCAAGACCAATGCATGCCTAAACCTAACCCTAACCCTAACCCTGACCCTACCCTAACCCAGTTCACACATTAGTCCTGAACCCCAAACCCAACCTTAGAGCACTTCTCATACGGATCAGGCTTCAGTCCCCACAAGTAGCAGTGTGTCTGCATTACTTCATTTTCACAATGCAATAAAAACAAGCTCTAAGCTCTCAAATTTGTTTTGGCTACCCACAATGCCCTGCGGTTTCATTCACTTCCTATTTTTGGAGCTGTCTTCGGTCTGCTTGCATCCACTGTGTATTAGGACCACACCAGAGTTCAAATTAATGATATCAAAACCTACGTTTTTTAGGTGGACCAGAGTTCACTTTATTGATTTCCATCAGAGTTCGGTTGCACATTCACACCTCCCCAAACGAACCAGTCTTTCTAGGCCACCTAAGTAGAGTTTGATTAAAGTGGACTAAACAGGACTGGTGTGAGTGCAGCCCAAGTGTTCTGGACTTACCACTTGGTTTGCCTAAACATTCAACTTCTTTCTGTACAGGGTCGATGCATCAACTTTACAAGAGTAAAAGACGATTCGGCAACCAAGGCCCCACCTCGTACTCCAATTCATGCGCCATCGCCGCCTCCGCCGGACTACCGTCCCGTTACCCGTTCCCGCTCCGCCTCCTCGTCTCAAACCTCTTCCAGCCCACCTGCCAGATCACCACCGTCAGGCCAGGTGCCTCCGGGGCCCCCGCCGTCCCGCACGCCTCCAGGGCCGCCTTGTCTTCCACCAGCCCGTCCTCCACCCTCCCTTCAACCCTAAATCATACAGAAAAACCTCCTCCGCCCTCCCGCCCTATACACTTTGATATCACATTGATATTACTACCCGTCTGAGCATGTGTTTAATCTTAAAGGAGGCGGTCCTGCTGCCAAGTATCCTCCTGCCTTATAGCAAAGATCAGCTGCAAGCTGAAGCTGAGACACGTGTCTTCCTTCTGCAGTCTGGGATAGAGTCTCAAGCTAAGCTGCAAGCTCACAACTATAGTCATGTGACATGCTCCTGTGCCTTTACATGGTTAACTACAGATTAAGAATGTGCTTGAGTTGAATGCTTTCTGTAACTAATACCAAAGCAAATGCTGCATAAATCGAAGGGAAAAAACATTTCTTTGAACTGTGGTTTAACTTGACATTCTATCTCACACAGATCACGTAATGCAATTTCTGAGATCTTGAAAGGATTGTTGCTGGACAGCAAAGCAAAGAAGAAAGGGATGTCGATAGATGTGTATGGAAAGATATTTTAAAAATTTCTGTCTTTATCAACTACTGAGTTTTGTGGTTTCTGGTTATTTCTTGCCACTGTCTCCATTTCGTATCTATGCGGTTTTGATGATCTAGTGCCCGACTTTTTGGGTCTGACACAATACGTTTTGTACAATATGAAACTCCTGATTTACTAAGCCAAAATTCAATTTTTAAGTATTTTGAAAAGAAAATTATTGCATAGACCCTTTGCAACTATGTCACTGATCAGTTGAGGTGCCACGATGGACGTAGTAAGTGACTGACGGGAGTATTAAACAGAGAAGACTGCCATTGTTCTCCCAAATAGTTTTTGCCAGTATAGCCACAGCTTGTACTCGATCTTTCTAACGCTACGAAAGGTAAAGACCTTTTTTTGTACCTTCTTTCCTCAACAAAAACTTTATGATAAAATGACACGTCCGGTTTGTGTCCTTGTCTGTTTGTGCAGACAAGGACACAAAAGGACATAACACTGTTTGTTATGAAATCAACTAAATAAATGCGATGTTAGGCTACCGACCATCGGCAGTTAAACCACGTCCGCCATGGCGGAGTGGGTCGGTTTCTGAAGAGTGTGACGTCACGTGCAAAGGGTCGAATACACTACGGCTTATATATATCAGTATGAAAAAAAGTAGACAAGAAAAAGTAGGTACAACACAGCAGTACGAATTTGTGAAAGGAGCGACCCAGAACCACTTGGGCTGATGATGTAAAGGCAAGAAGCAACGTTTTGAATGAGATGTATGTGGGTTGGCTAACGGAGGGTGTTGGAGTGGCACTTTTCCACGTTAAATGCCACTCAGAGACACCTTGAAGCAGCAAATACCAGCAATGTATTGGCAGAAATATTACAGTGCGTGGTTAAGATTTGAGGCCCAGTTTTAGCTGATGGGAGGATATGTGTTTATTTTGTTATGTATTTCAGGTGTGTTTTAAATGTTATGTTGATTGAAATGTTTCAGGTTTGAATTTTGGAGTAAGGTGAGAGGGAATATGTCATTTTGTATGTTTGTTTAATCATTTTGTGTTGATATTGGAGCACATCATCTGTTGAGCGACTGGAGGACGTGTTTTTGTTTTGTTAGCATCTGGACACTGAAACTAATGCAATCAAGCATCCAGACATCAGAATCAGGTCTCTCTCTTTCTTTTCTTTTTTTTTTTTTTTGTTTTTGCTTTTTTCAGTTTTTTGCTTTTTTCAGTTTTTTTCTTTTTTGATACTGTATTTTGATGAAGTTCTGTGTGTTTTACGTTTTCAGTTTTGTCATTCACCACCGGTCACATTGCAACTGCAGGGCAGTTCAAAGAGCATCTAATTTATTTTACTCCCCGACAGAAATGCTGGAGAGTATCGAAAGAATCGACAAGGTGTCCAATCACTGACATTGACACTGTGCGAATAAAAAAAAATACATTAGTTATCTGTTAAGAAGATCATATTAGGCATGTCAGCGTTGCATGGCACTTTAACTACACTGTAAAGCAGGTTGCGTAAACTAACAGGTCGAGCACAATTTCATGTCGTTACATCTGGGAAAGTTAAAAATGACAAAAAAAAAATAATTAAAATAAAACTATATTATTTTTTAGGGCATTAGCAGAAAAAGTGGGCTGCAGCGCCACTTTGTCTTAATCAAGGGACAGAGCAACTACACAGAAACGTTACTGTTTATTAGTACATGTTGTACTGATATTCTCGGCAGCAGCGAAATGAGTATCAGTGGGTTTTTTTATTAGTTAGCTTTTTTTTAATTACTTAAACAAAACAGTTGATTTTAGCACTGACAAAAAAAAAGAGTAAAATTAGATTGATTTTTTTTTTTCTAAAAAAAACAAGCATGGCTGATGTTGTTATACCCATGCCACCACAGTATGAGGCGACAAAGTTAATATTCTCAACCTCAAAATCTTGATTTTGGCTAATATGGTATTACACAGTAATTCCCCCATAAGAGTTTCTTTAGTTTACAATACAGGTTTGATATTTAGAGTCGGAGTGAAGCAAAAAAAAAGTTCTTAGAATCCACTCAGCTCATATTGAAGATGACAGTGAGTCTGTGTGTCATCAAATTCACTGTGTTCCAGATGTCCAGGCTGTACAGATCTGTCACACACAGCATTTAAAAACATCTCTGCTTTTAAAAATATTTTCTCTTTTCATTCCAAAAGATTCTTTGTACATGGATTGGAGGTGCAAACAAAGAAGAGACATGTTTGCAAAAATATTTGCGTCGTTGTAGACAGTGTGTAAAGCTCGCAGTAGTAGCGCAGCACAGCTCAGCTCCACAGGAAATCAGAAAAGTGGTTATTTAGATCGCCTGTAGGTAATGACAACAAATTTAAGGCTTTTTATATTTTTATTTACTTATAGGAAATTAATAACAACCATGACATAAGTTCTAATCATCTGGTTGATTATATCTAGACTGAATGTTCTTCTGTTAAAGACTTTTCATGCTTTCTTGCGTAAACTTCACCAGTTCTTCCCGCTGACCTTGTTAAAGGCTCTACAGAAGAAGTTTGCCACACGCAAAGTAATCCTGTTTTACGAAGCCTTCTGGGATTTTTGTTTCATTTTGCATGTCTCAGTTGTGGTTTGTATTATTTTTGAAATGTGGGCGTTTCAGCGATTTTTGTAACATGCCAACTCACTGACTGTACTCAAACGTTTCTGTGCTTCAGTTGAATTAGTTACGATGTTTATGTTGCAATCGCCTTGAACAGAGCGACACAGACGAGACACTTAGCTTCATGTCCTTGTTGTCATTTACACATTCCTCCTATTTTGAGTTGTATCATTATCATTGTCTGTAGCATGCTTTAATGACTGAACGTCACATTACATGTAAGTGTAAAACCCTGTTGCATTTCACATCACTGTTCTTCAGGAGCTGAAATTAGCGTTAAGGCTTCCCAAAACACAGTTACATTAGTTTTTTTTTTTTTGTTTTGGGGGTTTTTTATGACAAACTAATTGATTCATTCAAGTAATTTTTTTGTTACTCTTTGAAGGAAACTTTTCACAGCTTTTTACATGAGCAGTATAACCAGTAGTATCAAAAACAATGTAAAAGATGGTTGATTTGCTATTGTTAGCTGATGACTTTTTTTTTACAGTACCAATAAAGTTTTGCTCTTAACCTTCTCCTAGAAAAAAAAAATCATTTTTGTATATTTTCTGTCTCACTGTCTGCATGTTTGCAATTGGTTTTTGTTCAGCTCATGGGTTACAATAATTGTAACCTCAAGCCCCAATGACAAGCATCTGTATCACTGTCATAGAATCAATTCAACCACACTATGCAGCTGCTTCACTCACATCGGGATGCTAGATGCTTGAAACTGAAAAGTAGTTAATGGTGACATTTGGGAACGGCCAGTTTTTCCGTTAGTTTATTCTCTGACATAAATTGAAAAAACAATCATATATCCCTGAATATGATTTAGCAGAACACTGTGAATTCAATCACTTTGAGCTCAGTTTGCACACACTATTCAAAACAGGGGGGCATCAGATGTCACACATATATTTCAAAGTGGCACAAATGTCCTTCATTTCCTCCCATTTGTCTTTCACCATGCCAGTATTCATGGGTAGACAGAATGCAGCATGATTCAGCAGCCAGTTATTAACATGTTAAACCTAAGCTGAAGCGTAGCAGACAGTTATCGTCCTCCACATCCCAAGACAACAGCTGGCGTGACCTAGCAAGCTGTTGTGCTATGTGAAAACACATTCTCTGCTGTGGAAGGGTTTCCAAATTTTGCATTTGATACAGTCAGAAGAGCGACCATGAGCGCTTCCAGCTACATAATTAGTGTGGAGTCTACATTTTTTCCCCTCTGCACGCAGAGCATCGGAGGATGTGGGATGTCAAAAGGGGCTGGATCCGAAAAAAAGGAAGAAAAGAATGGAGAAAATGAGGCAGTCAGTCCTGGAAGCAGACAGGAGGGGGTGAGCTTGCAAAATAATAATAAAAAGTGCAAACAACAACAGCATGGACCCTCTCTCTTTGTCCCATCGAGTTCACCGAAGCACCTAAATCTATCTAGGAGTCTATAGCAATACTTAAACATTGATACCGTCTGGAAGGTTTGAATGTTAATTTGATATTATTTGAGTTAGTCTGTCATGAATCCCGATAAAGTGTGTATAGATTTGAGGATAAGTTCAGAAACATAAAACGTGCATGTTGTCAGCTGGAAGCGTTTAGCGTGATTGTGTGACAGTGGCCATCAGGGGTTCAGACTGGCAGATTTATGGAAGCATGCGGAGCCTTAAACTGGCGGATGGAGGGGTGATGTGCGTTCTCGTGATCGGCGTAATCTTGAGCATCTGTGTCAAGTTTGAAGAAATGAACTTGTTAAACTCTGCGGTTCAGATGGAAGAATCTGAGTTTTTGTTGTTTTCTTTTCCGCCCTGACAGCCAACCTAAAATTTTGTTGGGTTGCTTTTTTTTTTTTCTTTTTTTTTTTTTTTACACACACCCTAATCTCCAAACAAAAGCCTTGCTGGCTGGGTTAACAAACGGCATGTTAATGGTCCTACAGTCGCGCCACAACAATCATTTCTGTGCTACGGCTTCGTTTCTGGTCGGGCTCGCAGACCCTCAGACGATATTTGTGTGAAGTAAGCTCCTCCCACCAACCGCCAGGCTGAGGGCACATTCATGGGAAACTGCCTCAAAAATATATCGCTGCAGAAATCTACAACTGCAGTAACGAATGTCTAGTTCTGATGAGAGCTGATGGAGGTGTTGACTAAATATACGGCTGACATGTTTACGGCGAATCTCTGTCACTTTAACCTTCCTCGCTCCTCCATTTAAAAATTATTTTTTTTTGTCTTTCCCGCTGCCAGAAGAAAACCGAGGCCCAGAAGAATGTGCTGATGTCTGAGTGTTTCATCTTGGTCTCACATTACCGCCTAGACTGAACCTCACTGACCCATCTCAAGCACACACACACACACACACACACACACACACACACACACACACACACACACACACACACACACACACACACACACACACACACACACAGAGAGAGAGAGAGAGATGTTGGTATTTGTCTTTGTGGCTGTATTTTGATGCTTCCAGTATCCTTGGTGACCGTGTGGGGAAAACAGCGGGCTGGGAACAGCTGTCCTGTGAGCGTGGCGGTGGTTTTTCTGTCACCACATTCGCTTGGTTCTAATCCTGGACACAAAGCCGCACAGGGGTTTTGTCGTGAGGGTTTGGGGTTAAATCAGATCCAAAAGAAACAACAACAACGACGTTTTGACCTAAAGCTGCGATATGTAAGTTTTATTGAAAAATGTATATTTTTGATATATTTGTTGAAACTGTTTGTGCGACATCAGGCAGATAATCTGGGAAAAATATAGAGTTCCTCTGCCTTCACCCACTTTTAATAAAAAAAAAAAAAACAATCAGCGCCAGGAACCAGCTGTTAGCCCTGTCAATGAGGGCAATGAAACGGTTTTCCTGTAACGTTAAGTTGTTGCTCCGAATTTAGCACGTTGAGCAGAGAGTGAATTAGCTTGATTGACAGCGCTAAGCCCCTCCTCCTGCTCTGATTGGTTGTTTTTGTGCATTCCTCCGGATGGCAATGGTAGCTCACAGAGGAGATCGATCTTTTCACATCTTATAATCTCTGCCTGGCCGTTTGTTTAATGAGCCGGACAGAGAAACATTTTCCACATCAGCCAAATACACAATCACATTAATCTTCCATTAAGCTTTTATCACCCATTCATCATCAGTCAAAAAACTTTGGTATCTTTGGACTGAGCGAGTGAAAATGGGAGTGTGGGTCGTAAACATCTGGTGAAATAAACATGGACCAGATTCAACAGAAATCTTTCATCTGGCTGTCAACCCTGACCTCACTTAGTCACTGCTCGCTAGTAGCTTCGCAACAGCCGAGTTTTGGGAACCCTCCAATCGGCTTCCATGGAAAAGCAGCGCGCTCGTGTTCCCGTAAGCTCAGAGCGCTTCACAGCTCCTACTGGAGTTGAGTTTCATTTTAAGATTTGACATGTTTTGGTTACGCATTCATTAATCTCCCGATAATTACCATTGACGGACCAACGTATGATTCAGCTCCTCACAGATGAGAGCACTCTGGGGGTTTTTCTCCCATCCGTGTCTCAGTCCACACCGATGAACACGAACCCAGAAACTCACATTGACCAGAAACTCAGAAACTCACATTGACCAGAAACGTCAAGCCGTCATCAGCTCAAAGCAAAGAAATCAAGAATATGCAGTAAGAAATAAATGTCTTTCAACATGATATTTTCACACACAAGGCTCAAATCTTCTCCATTATGTACATGGAAAATGTTTTGCTAGCTGTGACGTTTCAGCAAATAGAAACGGAAATTAGTTTCTGGTTTAGTTTGGAACGTCGAGATGTAGAACATTTCCTCATCAGTTCCACTCCTGGCTTCACATGTCAATTTACGAACCTTTTACAAAATTATTTTTTATGCTACATACAAAATGGGGAAAACATTTCTTCACACCCTACATATGAACTGTTCATGAGCAAAGCCATTGTGTTAAAAAAAGAGGCAGATTTCCACTCAGTGCCTGGAAACTCAGTAAGACCAGGGAGTTTCCTACTTTCACATAATATTTTGAGATTCCATACCATTTTTTTTCTCGTATCTATCATTTCTACTACTTAGTCATTCACAGATAAACGTTTAAAGCAAATATGTCTTTTTTTTCCTTTTTTTTTTTTAAAGAAAGCCATAGAAGTGTTGTCCTGTATTTCCCTGTCATTTTTCATTTATTTTTGACAATTTCAACACATCATGACTACTGACACAAGGGTCACCACTGTGACATGACCATGAAGACATGGAGCATTTACACAAGCCGTGTTGACAGAAGAGCCCAAGAATTTCACCGTTCTACATCAGCCTGATCTTTTTGGCTCTTCCTCTGTTCGCGTTTCGCTTATTTCATCTGTTCAGATAATCCGTGCTGCAGCTGCCATGCCGGTTCTTTCCCAGTCAAGGGTGAAAGGAATTACAGTTCTCTGATGCAAACGTGGCACCAAGAACTGCCCTCAGTGCCCCCTCAGTGCCCCCCCCCCCAAAAAAAATCCCCCTTCCCACTCGCCGACCCCTCCTCCTCTTCCACACTCTTCCTCCTCCTTTCTGCCAAACCAGTGTGACCAGTCAGGCCTCCGGGGCAACTTGTGTGGCACAGACTCCCCTCCCCATCTCTGCCTCCACTTCCTCATCTCTCTTGGGGTCTGTCAGTCTTCCTCCATGTTGGTTATTGCTCGTTTGGGTTTTTGTCTTTTTTTTGCTCGCCCTAAACATTCCGTTAAATTTGACCAATTTTACCCCTTTGTTGTCGGTATTTGAAATGTGCAGGCGGGACAAGAGTTGTGGATAGATAGAAGTTTTACTAGATAAGTCTAGCTTAGCGCAGACGGTCTCCAGTAAACCCCGTTGTAACTTTGGGCTTTGATTGCCGCTCAGCCCTCTGACTGTGAAGCGTCAGACACAAAGCAACACAACTGGTTCCTCCCAAAAAACACACACAACCACACACTTTTTGCTCTACAGTTGCAGGTCTTTAGGACGGCGATACGGTGAGGATGAAGCTACTGGCGTCTCACAACATGGCCACGGCCTGCGACAAACCTGGAGCATGCTGGCACGTCCCGTTCACCGTTGTGCAACGTTGGGCGCTTTGCTTTAGCCCGGCCTCCCAAGTGAGTTTCCAACTGGTGGTGGAAGCAATTTCCTGAATCTACACAGCCATAAAGAAATTCCATTGACCCGTGACGTTGCCAAGGCACTGGTGGACCTGCAGAAACAAGAGGGGATCGGTAATAAATGACTGGATGTGGCAGGTAATATATCTGCCCCACAGCTAACTGCCCATGTGGAGGGTATCTCTGCTGACATTTCCTATTGGGAGCACAACCAAAGAGCTGGTTAAATTGTGGTTTTCAGTAACAAAAACCAAAATTGCTTTTATTGCATTGCAAAAATTGCAAAATTGGTTTTACTGCATTGGTAATAAAATTGCACGATTTGGAATTAGGAAAATAAATGTGCTTACTGGAAACTGAAAAAAAAAACAAAGAAAAAATTAAAGTTTATTGAAACTATTGAAACCTTTTTTATATATTAAAAAGCTAAAACGGTTTTCATAAATCAAACATCCAGACAACAAATACACAAATCTTTGTTTGTGTCTGACTGACAACCCATCCGTAACATAGACTATATAAACTTTTAGTGTCTACAATTCTTTTACCAACAGAGAAGAAAAGGGGCTTGTGACATCAACATGTCCACATCTAGAAACAGTCGAACACTAAAGCTAAGGAAGCTCCTCCAGAATTCACATGCCTGTCTGTCTGACCTCCAGGTGACCTCCGTCTCACCTGCTTCCTTTAGTCCGGGAAGCAGGTGAGACGGACGCTTCGATGGCGTTCATATCAGTGACTCACATCCTGTCTACGTCGGGGAGAATCCCTGAGCTGCTCTGAGGCAGGCTGCTGACCAGGAAAACTACAGAGAAAGGAGTTCTGCAGATGCATGCAGGGAAAATGAGGAACTGGTTACTTTGGCAACGGCTTAATTAATGAGCCGTCTTGAAGGTGGAGGACAGAGTGTTTCTGCATCATTTTGGTTGGCTCAGTTAAGCAACAGATGCGGTTGGGGGGGCAGGAACGGAGATGTATTTGGTTGGAGGGAGAACAGGCTTGAAGAAAAGACAAAAAGAGAGACAAACATTACAACAGAAGTGTTACAGCGTCAGACCTCAACTGAATGCCGATGAATGCAAATATGTTTATTTAGAAACCATTCAAAGTGACTCAGACTGTGAGTAGATCTAATCTGGATCGGGAACTCATTCTGAAGAATTGGAGAAACGACAGAGAAAACCCAAACTCCTTTGCTCTCAAGTCGAGTCTGAGGAACATTTAACTGTTACGCTGTGAATTATTTGAAGTCAAACTTCTGGACCCAGAGAGTTTCAAAAGATCCTAAAGGCAAAAAAAAAAAAGTGCTAACACGTTTAAACCTTTATGAGAGGGTGTGATGTGTTTTCTAGCCACACAGTGTCATATCATATCAAGCAACTATGTTAATTTCAGTTTTTATGAAAATGTTTTATATACCAAATAGGACTGTCTCTTTAAAAACTCCTGCTCTGTGTGAAACTCCGCCTTCAGGAAGTCATCCCAACATGGCTCCTCTATTGACCCTTTGACAACATTTACCAGCGTTTCACTGAGAACCAGCTCCTATAATGAGTTCAGCAGATGCTCAGTTCCACCAGGCATTTGCTAATTGCTGATGGCTAGTCTGAAGGAGCAGAGTGGGAAAGAGCTGCTCTGTGAGGTGGAAGCTTGGAAACCACTTTGCTTCGACGGCTGCACTAGGTCAGTCCAGGTGTTTTGCACAGCTGAATGGATGCCATAGAGATTCAAGGATTTTTTTTTTTTTTTAAATCCACGAAAGAATCCAGGCATCACTCCAGGTGCGTTTTTGATGAGGGAATAACATTGTACCATGATCTAAAGCTCAAAAAAGTCGGTTTTATGTGATACCGTCCCTTTAAAGAAATAACCTGAACAGAACCACCTGACCCCCAGCCAGGTAGACCCCCATTCAGTAACCCCTCCATGTTTCCCACCACCAATCTAAGTCCGTAGCTTTAAAACTCTCCTGCAGACTCGCCTGTGACGTGGCCCATCAGGGTGAGGAGGTTCAAACTGCTGCTTTACGCCTGGAAGAATTAGGTGAGTCACACACAGGCTGCAGCCTTAGGGAGGGTTTTAGCCGCAAGCCAGGTGAGTGTTGGGTAAGTGGATGAACGTCCCTTCCGAGCAGCAATGCAGGGATTGTCCGGCATAATCAGAACACTTATGCTCACACAAACACATGCATGGGATTTTCTTCCTTCATCCGTTCCTGTTTAAAGTCCTCCACTGTGCCGGATCGGAGTGTGCATTGCATAAGAAACGGCTGGTTTTTTCAACCCTACGGATGACTTCCAGGTACGACAAATGAAGAAATCCCCGAAAAACTGTAAACTGTATCATCCTGACAGAAATTAGATCAGTGTTTCGAAATCACTTTCTAAAGGAGCGAGGCTCCTTGCAAACTGACCCCAAAACTGCAACTGGAGGGAATTAATAGGGAGGCAAATATGTTCCGAGTGAAGTCAAAACCATAATGGACTGTGAAAATGCAAAGTTTTGATCTGTTAAACTGTTGCTGAGAAACTCAATCTAAAATTCCACCAAACGCAGCCATGCACGCTCAATGTGCCCCTTTCCCCTGCCAGTGTGGAGGTACTCAGGCGGGAGTGGGAGGTTGGGGGGGGAACGCACACGTGATGCTGATGTCGAGTAAAATATTACAATGCGAATGGAACTTTTTTTTTCCTTAAATTAAAAACTGGAAAACACCAGAGTGTTTTGATAGTGCAAGACATCAACAATATAGGAAAATGAGCAGAAATTGGAGCTGGGAATTTCACCAGTGCCAGCGCTGGTGAAAATGTAAACTCAGGGTCTGAATGAAGCTTCAACGGCTCTGTTTTCACCCCAGCATTTAAACGGTAGTGGGAACTACAATGATTTTTACAACCTCTCGAAACAAACTGCTTCAAGCAGCATGAGACAAAAATTTCCATTGTAAACCCAACATGTGAGGAGCAGAGCCCACCAACCAGAACAGCCAGAGATGTTCAAGACGTCTTTAAGCAAAGCAGTTTTTGTAGCTAACTCATGTAGCTAAACAGTGTAGCTAAATCATGAAACTAATTCATATAGGTTAACAGTGTAGCTAATCCATATTGCTTAAGAGATTAGCAAAATGATACAACTAAATTGTGTAGATATAAGAGAAGCTAACAAGAGATTAAAAAAAATATCTATGCAGAATGGTTTCAAAATTGTTGAGTGAATTTCAGTCAGAAATTGTCTTTTAGTGATTTAAATCAACAAAACATATTTCACACATACTTTTTCAGTTTTATTTCTCTCTCTTCACTATATCTAATGTTCAGAGCTATGTCAATATGCAATCAAACTCTAAAGTGGCTTCATAGGAAAAGATGGGAAAGACCTCCTTACAACAAAAAATAACCAAATCACATATTTCAGATACTGAAGTTTTTGGGAAATTCTAAACAATGTTGCCATCAAAAACCAAGACAACTTATTCCCATTTTCATGACAACTTGAAAAGCTGCCGTTTTCATCCTTCCGTCCGTATTTTATGTCATCACTTGACTGACCAACCAACCGTCAATGAAAGCTCAATGCTCTCCAAAGTGTCTGTGAATCTGTGAATCAGAAATCTGGTCAGACTTGTAGCGGTTTCAAGCATTCAGCAATTGGAGTCGAGTAACTCTTCATTGGTGCAGACAAAGCATGTGCATAGCGTACAATGAAATTAAGTTACACTTCTATCAGTTGAGGGCAGTGGCATTAGTCGTCTCCATGCGTCATCTTCACACCATGGAATTTTTCAGCATGTAGAAAATAAAATCTGTAGCACCAATGTGTTAGCTTGATCTTTACACCACCCAATTTTACCTACTGAGATGCAAACTTTCACGTCAGATTTCTAATGTGCTGTTGAAATCCAAGGCTGGTGCGTAATTACCATTTCTCCTTGGGCCAGGTTCACAGTGACAAAGAAGCAAAACATGTTTTTATATCTACTTCTGAAAGCCCCATGACGATAAGGGTGGTCTGAGTCTCAGAGCCTTAACGGCTAATGAGACTTAACCTCAGTCGGTGTGCATTTCCCAGAGATTACAGTTACAGAACCCCATGACATAATGTTATATAACTACTGGCTACCCGTTTGAATGGTAAACTACTGGTCAGTGAGACTGGAAGCCACAAAAAAGAGGAAATTGGAGCATGTGGGTTGGGAATTTCCACATTTCAAGGGAGCTGTTTAGGGGTTTGTTGGAGGATGGGGGAGGATAGTACCTATTTCTTTGTTTAAATGAACTGCTGAACAATTTTCAGAACAGACACACAAAACAGTTTAATTCAATGTAGCCAAAAACGTAAAGGAATGTACTGTCTTCTTCTAAATAGCAAGCGCTGACATTGCTGTGGTTTCATGAGGACTGCCAAACAATCTGACGAGTTTTGGACAGGAAAAAAAAGCAGGAGACAAAGTGAAGAGTAAATGTTGTAAATCCAGTGACTCCCTATACATTGGTGCGTAACCAGTTTCTTACTAAAAACCTGTCTGCTGTGGCGTCAGGTCACCGTGGGTCCATCAGAATTCAGGGTGAAACCCACTGGGCGAGAGACCAAAAACACACAGCTCTCCCTGTGAAATCCCACCATCAATAGGGGCTTTTTTCCCCCAGACTCAGAGTACCACTGTCCCCCACAGACTCTCTGTTGACTGTTTTACAGAAACCAAGACAGAAAAACTGCCTTAAGACCTTCCTCTCTCTGTGCCAGCCCATGTGCGCGGCTGATGCAGGAACAGCATCCTTACATAATCAGAAAATACCTTCTGTGGCTTTTTGGAGAAAAACCCGACTATGCTGACACACTGAGCAACTTCCTGTTGCTCAGACAGAGGGATAAGCATTCAACAGCTTTTCTTTCTAATGAACAGAATTAAAGCTGGTGATTTTTGTAACTTTCCCCACCAAGCTGTGGAAGAAAGTGCAAGACGCAGCTATTTGTGGTTTGAAATGTGTTTTAGAAAATGGGTGATTAATGAGTGGTCATCAAGAAAAGCATTGTAGGGATAAAATAGAAAGTGCTGTAGCGGTGTTTGTCTGGCCTCATTCATTTCTCGAGTGATTGTGAAACACCAGCTCCTGTAGTCGTGTCGCAGGTAGCAGAGCAACAGGAAAATGTGGAAAAACAGATGGAAGCAAGCTTCATGAACCGGATCGTTTCCTTCAATGTCAGTCACATGCTATAAATTCACACATTTGCCAAGAGAAGACTGGAAACAAACGAGGTTCTCCCATGTTTAAGCAACCCTTGTTCCCATCTGTGCACATGAACACAGCGCCATCTTGTGGTAAACCGGGAGATACAGATATTGCTCAAATTTGAAACATGAATATCTTTGAAAACTTAATTTTGCCATAAGCTCAAAAAGTGTATTAAAATAGCACAATATGCAGAATGATTTTGGATTATTGTGGCTTACAGTTAATCAAAGCCAAACTTCAGTTTCTCAATTTTAGAACGACGAGAACATTTGAACAATTTTTAATACTTGGAAATGTAGTTGGAAAATCGATGTGAGTCCTGTGTTTTGAAATGACCTTAAAATTGCATCAACCTTATTGAGATGCATTTGTAGGTCGTCTCCAAAAACTGAAGGAAAAACTAATGCAAGAATTACTTCCACAAGTTTTACTTTATTCAACAGTTTAAAAACATGATTTTACATGAAATCAGCATATAAATGAACAGTAAAATAACTTGTAATGTCATGTCCTTAACAGTTCCCTCTGACTAAATAAACCCATTTTTCAAAAGAAACATTTTAGTGCTTAATAATGGCTGTTCTGTGAGAAACAAAAATCTAAACCTATAACTTAATTTAAAGTTCTTAAAGGCAAGAATAGTGAGTAATACACGGAGTGGCAGCTCCTTGCTGATATAAGAATATAATCTCTTAATCTCACGTTATGGCTTCTGTTTAATTTCATAGTCGTTTTTGGGGGAACATTTGTGTAGCATAAAAACAAATGTCCACAACATTTACATTACCCTGTCATGTGTTCTGAGGTGAACAAAATGTCATCCTTATAGAAATTTGACTCCCGTTTCTCCAGACGGACCTGAATGATCAGAGTTTCTGACATGGACAGACTGAAACTCTACGCATCTCTGGAGAACTGTGGGACATTTTGGGAACCTCTCCTGAAAAATTAACATCTCAGACAAATGATCACTACAAAAACAAAAGCATTTTTTACTTTTTTTTTTTTTGCAAACAAGCAACCAAATACAGGTGAAAAATCAATCAAGTGGGACAAATTCACAGCTTTGGAACCTATAAACACACATTTGTTGTACTATGTTTTTACAAGAGCAAATATGAGACGGCAAAAGAAGCAATCCTTGGCTATATGACCTCCATCCTGGAAGATATGCTAAAGGGAAATGTTGGAAATTGTCTGACATACAGCAAGAAATGTATTTATTTTTTTTTGTTTTACTTACATGGCTTTACATTACTGATTGCACACGAGGAAATAATGAAAATCAGATCCATCAGGTTTTAAAACCAGGTAAACGCACACTTTGAAAAACAGAGGCTTTTCTTTTGTTACCTGAAGTTGTAATTTTAATTTAAAAAAAACAAAAAACATTTATATATATATATTCCATTTCTTTTTTAAAACCATCGAGAAAGCGAAAAGCGTGTTTACCATTTGTGGTCGGTTTCTTGACCACCAAGGGAAGTAAATGCTGTGGGGAAGCACCCAATGCTCCGTCAATAAGCATTAAATAGTGAAATTTTGGAGCACGAGTCGGGAGCCGGTTAAAGACTCTTTGAAATTAAGTGGTTACTGCACGCGTGCTTTACTGGACCCGGACAACTAGAATAGGGGCTCCTTTTCGAGGTTCTGTGTGGCGCTTGAATTATTTCTGAATCCCTTTTGAGTTTCACAAAACACAAAATACGAGGACAGATAAACGTCCGCAACAAAAAAAAAAAAGAAGAAAAAGAGGATCAAACACCGACTTTCTAGTCGGGGCTCAACTCAGCAAAGATGGCGGTTCAATAAATGAACTTCCCCTGAAACTAAGAGGTTCCTTCACAGCTAAGGTGGACAGGCTCACTGATAAGCGAAGGTTTGGCTTTCAGGCTGCGCTCGGTTTGTTTGGAAAGAGAGAGAGGTGTGAGTACATTTTGTGGAAAAATAACCATTTGCAGCCACTAGGCGGCGTGCTGGTCCTGATTATCAGACCGCAGCTGGGCTGGACTCTACTTTCACACAACTCTGTTGCTTTAGAAACCAAAACAATGCGAGGTCTGTTGTATTGCACATATAGGAAAAAAATAAGAAAACTTCTTGTTCAAGTCTGTGACATTGTTGTGGAGTATCCCTGTCAGAAGCACTGGTATGGAAATGACTTTGAAATGAGACGAGGACTGTAATGAAACGTTCAGGAGAAATGAGCAACTGGAGCGGAGAGACAAAACGATGCCCATCTCACTAATTTTAGATAAAGCACTCAAAAGCTTGAAAAAAAATTAATAATTAATTTCCTTTCCAGTCTTTGTTCATTGGTGGACCATTATTTCACAATTTTCATTACGACATGCCACCACTAGAGGGAACCAGTCGTTCAACTCAACCTCTGAATCTCTGAATCTGGGTTTTGGGTCGTAGCTTTGACTCACTGCTCCACGTCCGTTTCAATGCTGGTGAAGGGAATTTTCCTGTATAGTTTCAGGGAATATGAAGTGATTACAATTATCAGCTGGAGAGAGAGAGAGAGAGAGAGGAAGGGATGGGATCCACAAAACAAAAAGAAACAGAACAGAAAGGGGCAGTGTGGCTCCTCCTAGTGGTCATGAAGCCGTCTGAAAGGCAGAAAACTGGATTTTCTCGAGAATTGCTTTTTTCTGCATTAACACATACACACCCACTATAAGACAGCATAATAAAGGCAGCAGTGAGAGCAATTGATGATTGATTTGAATCTAAAAAAATACACAGGGTTCAGCCTATAGCAGGAAGTCTCTCATCCTTTATACTAACCCTTTTTTTTTTTCATCTTGAAGGCACACAATCTACCGCTGAAATATAGTAAGGAGCTTTAATTGTGCAAAACAGCTCAATTAGTATTTTGTCAGTAAAATAAATGTGTTGCATCGTATGCTCTACCAGAGCTGCTAAGTGTCTGTGTGATTTAATCCAACAGGAACCTTTCTGCGTTTCATCCACATTGCAGATGAAAAGCCCAGAGGCCGAGTTTGTGTATGCAGTGGCGAAGGGTGCCGCTTCCGCCAGCGCGATGAGGATGAGCTCCGTTTCCATTTGAAAGTGGGTCAGAGACGGTGAGGATGTCCAGACTCAGCAATCTGTTCTTCCAAATAAACACAAACCAGAAATGTTAAAAAGTAAGCAGCACTTCTTCCTGCATTCTCCTTTTTAATTTAATTGTGTTTTCTCTCAAACGCAGCATGGTCATTGGGCGGTACCTCTGCTCCAACCTGCTGCAATCACTGGGTCTTGGGCGAAGAGGGAGTGGTTATGGGTGACGGTTTGAGGGCTCCCGACGGCTGTGAGTTAACGATGACTTGGATGACGAAATCCTTCTGGATCTTGGTGTCCTGCAGGCGCGTCTTGTCCGTCAGCAGCTTGCCAGAGAAGAACCAACGCTGCTGCAGCACATCGATGTCCTCCTGGGCCTGCAGCTGCTTCTTCAGCTGCCCGATGGTGTCGGCCATGCTGGCGTTGAGGCGCACGTCCTTTCCCGTGGAGAGTCGTACCTGACGAGGCAGACGGTTGAACCGGCAAGCTGAAAAATCTTTAACAATTTTACTCCGATTTTAATTCATGGATTACCACAGAGAGAAGCTGCATTTAAAACACAAATGTGCAGAAAACCTTGATGACATTCCGCTAGCGCTGAGGGAAAAAAAAAACTAAACAAAAAAAAACAACACTACTTGGCAATTGTGTTGTTTTCATTAAATAAGAAACACAAACTACCTTGAGTTGAAATTCTTTTTTAGATGCTACGGGGGGTTCAGGGCTGTCACTGCGGTCCTCATCGCTGCATTCTGAGATGAGGTTGACAGGGGGCGCTAGGCAGTAGACTGGCAGTTGGTAGCGGTTCCCCAGTTCGTCATAACATTCGGTCAGAGTCCCTGTGAAAGGAAGGGAGAAAACGAATGTCTAAAATGTGTAAATGTGAGGAACCGTCCCGATGGAAATGGGCCCCACCGTGCGGCAGAGTGATGCTGGCTCCGTCCACTATAGCCTGGGCCAGCTCGTGGTCGTTGCACTCCAGGGCCACAGCGGCTGCCTTCAGGGCATCCCAGATCTCCTTCCGGCCCTCGAACGCCGGCGCCGTGTCCCAGAACTCGTCTCGCTTGCTCCTCAGCTGTCCCTCCGTCATCGGGTAGTCGCTCTTCCACTTGGGACGTTCTTTTTTCAAGGACTCGTTCCGTCCTGGGGGAGGGAGAACGAAAATCCTTAACAGCAAGAAAAACATATTTACGTGGGATACCATTGCCTGAAATCTTTGTCACATAAGGAACTTCAATGAACTCTGTTACATCTTTGCAGTTGAATTATTTCATGTTTGGATAGTTTATGCCCTCTGGGTTTGGATGTTGTGCATCTAGAAGGATTTCTGCTATTTTTTTCTTTTTTTTTTTTTTTACTTTTTAACAGTTGTTAAGATGGGTAGCCATGGCACCAAGTTTTTTAAACGAGCAGCTGATTAGCATCTCGAAACCTGAAATAATATTTGAACTATGACCCAAGTACCTCAAATTCAAAGAGGACCAGCAAAAGCAAATGAAGCGGATTAGCATTTCTTGCCAGTAAGTTGGATGATGTGCTTGTCAATTTAGTTGGACACCCATGTCCTGCAACTGTTTCCAACTTTTTATAATTCCCCGATGACAGACAGTACTTCTAAAAACAAGTTTTACAATCCATTCCCACTTTAGACTTTACATTCTACAAATATTCACTAGTTTCCATCAAGACCCAGTAAAATAAAAACTGTGGCTTGCAGTTGTAGGACGTCAAAATGTGGAAAAACCTCACGGAGGCACAAATACTTTTTCAAGCCACTCAGCCGCATTAGCTTCTAACAAGAACATATTTAAAGAGCCTGAATGAGCTCTGCCCAGTTCCCTATGAACACAATTTGATTGTATTTGCATTTAAGGCTTAAAAAGACTTCAGGCTTAGTGTTGAAACATTTGCAAATATAGTAAAGCACTGCTCCATAGTAATAGTGAATAATATCTGAGAACTGGATGAACCTTTGGTGGATTACTGAAAGGGTTCTTGGTTTTAAGAGTAAGGAAACAACATTTTGTTCAGATTGCAGATTTTTCACAGATATGAACCCACAGAATATAATTCTCATTTTAACAGCAATCAAAACAAATTAAAATAAATAAATAAAAACCTGGCAGAGAAGAGAAATCTGATCTGTCACCAGAGATAGGAAACACTCCCACCACACACCGACTTGTAGTCCCGGTCTAAAATTAGCAGGTGCTGCAGAGCTTGCAATATGCATGAGGGATGTGTACCCTACGTCTGTGTGTGTGTCCGTGTAACCCTATCTGCGTCGTCCACCATCGGTTTCAACACAGACGCAGGCACGGCTCAGACATCCTGCTGCTTCCCATTGTTTACTGAAGCTCCTAATGAAGTCAAACCTTCCTCTGGAAATGTAAATTGTTCCTCAAATTTTTGTCGAAAAACATGGCTTTTACTGCAATATCAGAAAGAAAAATATCTCTGTACCCTTAAATATGAAGTACAACACCTGCTTCAATTCGAGATGGGAGTCACTGACGTGAAAACCACAGCCTCCATTTAGACTATATGTTAACTCAAATTTAAGACCTTTAAAAAGCCTTTTTTAAGGTCTTCATTTTATATCCAGACTCAACACTTTTTAAGAATGCGCAGAGACCTTGAGTGAGAAATCGTCTGTTCACCAGAATCTAACAATTTTCGAAACGACTGCCTCTGATCAAATATATAAAAGTTTTTCTGCCCATTTGGTAAACTCGCCATGCCAAATCACTACCAGACTGCCTGACAACAACGTTTTTTATAAAAGTGTGGGAGTTGGATCGGTTAGTTTCAACGATTGCTTCCAGGAACCGTTGAAACAAACAGCCGCCATTTGCCACAGAATGTCAACGGTCAGCCGTTCTGATGAATGTACAGATCCAGAGGCCGAGTTGCTGGATAACAGGAAGGCTTTCTGCCTGCATGTGCTATGAAAGATGCTGGATATGGAAATATTGGCAGGATAATCTACTACTTTAACAAGCACTGCATTAGACAGCTGGTAGACGCTTCCAATATGAAAATTTGACCGCAAAGGGGATAGATAAATAAATAAATAAATAAATAAATAAATAAATAAAAAATAAATAAAAGTTTTCCATTTAAAATCAGCTCTGTAAAAAAAAAAAAAAAAAAAAGGTCAAATTTGGCATGTTTCTCTTTATTTACAGTTGATGTGGTTAGAATATAAATAAACTGCTTAATCGTTTGCCAAACCAAAAACCAACCAATCTCCCGAAATCTCCCACATCAACTTTGGGAGATTGGCCAATACTTGCATGTCAAACCAATCTTTTGCATTGATCTTATCTACATCTGCAAAGGTCTGAAAAATCAGCCACTGTCTCCTTTTGTTAACAATAATCAGCCCACTGTTGCCATGCCAACTTAGCAATTTATATTGCTACGTTCTGACTTTAGAAACTTTTCAGCCAACAAAAAAAACCCAAAAAACAAACAAAAAAACAACAACCCCTTATTATGAGCCAAAATAGGAATTGTCAAGTCAGGCTTTTTACAGAACAGTAACTGGTTTGGAAACTGCAACCGGTGCACCACCAGTAAAAAGCCTTCACAGAAGGCACTCAGCAACAACAAGAAGAAGAAAAAAGACCTTCCAGAGCCTGTGAATCAAACCTTGTGAATCAGTTTCATACTGCAGAGCAGAGCCCAGGTCGTCTGACCTGGGCTCTGCAGATACTTTACAGGTCATGTTTGTGTTGAAAGTGAAGCTCAGGTTTGGGGTCAGGGAGAACTCCCCACATACATTACATTAGCTCTATCTTCTCTGCCAGACAAGACAGTCATGAACTGTTTCCACTATAAATATTGACATAGGGAGATTATTATAGTACAGACATCACCAGGACTTTAATAAAGTACGTCTTTAAATGGACCCAACCGTAACGTCGACGGAGTTAGCTCCCCTGCAGGCGCATACTTGTTCAGCAAAACTGAATTTGTGTTGTTTAATCTACAGATAAACATGTTCAATCTATTAAAGCTCAAGTAAAGAAAGAACAAATTACTTGAAATACATTTTTATGCATCAGAACACAATTAAAATGATAGCTGCACTAATTCTACTAATACATTACTGGTGATTGGCCAATGAGTGTGAAATTGATCTCATCTACCTCCACAGAGGTCTGAAAATAAGCCATTTTTTGCCAGGACATATCTATATGTGTGCAGTTAATAGTCTCCCTTCTGTTACCTAGCAACTATTAAGACAAAAAAATAAGTAAATAAAACATCTGTATTGGCAAAAATTGGCTAATACCAATCGCCCATGCATTTAAAAACTGGAGGAAGTTGGACAACTACTGAGTGGATGGTTGTTTACTGTATTCCCTGGAGGATACATTTATTCTTCCCAGACAGCATTTGTGATTTTATTGTATTGTTCCTCAATTTAGAACCACAATAAAACCCAAAAACAGTATGCTAGACTGTGTTTAAATGAGAATCCTAACTGAAACCATTCGCCTTAAACGTTTTGCCCCCAAACTTACTGAGAAACTTCAGAGGACTCAAGTGGGAGAAGCACAGTTGATGGGAATAACTGTGGTCTGGAGTTTGGGTATGAAAAATAGGCAGAAACAAAAGGAAGTGATTTGGAGAACAGCCCTGCTGAACCCAAATAGACGGATGAAGCAATGCATTACAGACAGATGAAGCAATATCAAGCTGTTTCGCTCCTGCTGGGCTCATAAAAAGCAGGGTCCACATGAGGAGGCTGCATTGAAGCAGGATATATTTATGAGCACTAACGTGAACAAACAAATAAAAAGCCTCTCTGGCGATATGTTCCATCAAACACACCATAAACACACAAAATGAATAAGAATGAGAAAAACAACAGGTGGTTATGAAAGGATTTTCTGGCTCTGCTGTAACATCGCGCTGCTAAAATTGCATTTTGCCTCAGACATTTAAACAGCCTTACACATTCTCCTGTTCTGAGGTCATTAATGCATGTTGGCGCATTCTCTCCCAACACTAAATACACACAAAGTGGCCTTTTCAAAGTGGCACACACTAAAAGGCAACAACTTGCTAAAAAACATAAACCTCCTGCTATGTTTAAGGCAATGAGAAATACTGTAACTGCTTTCAGCTGTACTTTTGTCAGCTCATAAAATTAGTGAAGCACAATTGAAACAGTATCATCAGCGTGTTCATCCGGGTGCTGGTAGAAACCGTGGTGACGTGATGCTCCCTGTATGGTGGTGTATACCGCAGGCGCTTGATGTATCAACAGGTTTTATAGGAGCGCATACTCCTAGGTGAAGTCAAACACCTCTGCACAAGCTCAGCACCAAGGCAAATCATCCAGGTTTCTGGAGTGGTTTCCAAGTGCAGCCAACTGGGTAAACTTTACCTTTTATGTTACTTAAGTGTTTGTTGTTTGCATGTAGGACTATACTGAACCTGATCTATATGTGTTTCTTTAAAAAGACTATCCAACCATGATGGAACAAATGGAGGTTGTTCATTCCTCCAATAAGAGTATCTCCTGAGTACCAAGAGACTTTTCTAAGAACCGGTATTGGATCATGCTCCGTTCCTAGGAACAACTCTTATGAGACCTTATACAGGCACTGTTTGAAAGAAGGCCCAGCAGAGACTGTACTTCCTGAGGAAACTCAAGAAGTACAGCCTGCTACAGGAGCTGCTGGTCATCTTTCTGCGCTACTGTTATTCTCTCTATCCAATGTTTGTTCATCTGCCAGGGACAATTGGGTCCACAGAGAGGATCAGGGCTGACCTTCCCTTCATCCAGGACTTAAAGGGAAAGGAAAACATCTCTGCAGACTCCACACATCCTGGACACAAGGGGTTCAGACTTTTACCTTCAGGTCGGCATTACGGAAACACCATTTGCCAAAACAGAGACAGTTTCGTCCACCAAGATGTTTTGATGAATAAAGACTCAGAAATTTCCTTGAATCCTACCACAATACGAGTTTGGTTTGTTCTATTCCCAACTAGTCTGCTGGTATCTGATATAGCAAGCCTTACTGATGAGCTGAGGAGAATAAAACATGTTAGCTCCTGGGAGAGTGGTCATCTTAAAGCTTGAAGGACCAGTCAGTGACGCTTATCAAGGTTAGCAAATATCTTTTAATGCCTGGACGCTGAGCTCGTATCCAGCATGTGCAGCTGACGCTTTGATCAAAAACATATCTGTGGACCACATGGTTGTCTCAGGACAGAATTTAAAATTAGTCAAACTTTATTTTTGGCTATAAATCCAACACTGGATACATTCAAAAGTGACCAATGAAACTTAACTGAACTAAATATCATGATAATAGTTTCATTATATAGCGCAACTGGTGGAAAATAATGAACAACTGTTTCCCACCAGTGTTTCTGTTCATTATTTACTGATGCTATTATGAAACCTGAGTGAAAAAAAGGTTGGCACATCACACAATGCGCTTGTCAGCTGGGCAGTAAACAGAACTTCTGAAGGGCTGCTTGTGTTTCCGTAAGATCCAGACTTTGAAGAAGTAGAGGGCATCGTCTTACCTCTCCACTTTTGATCTGTTCACAGTTTGAAGAACTTCAATGTGCTTCTAAAGACTCACGTTTAGCCCATGACATTCACGTTAAGTAAAGCCTGACAATGTGACTTATCTGCACTTTTATTGTTTTATGAGATGATTTTATTACTTTGTTTTTATCTTACTATTACTGCTTGTTTGTTGTATTGAACTACTCTCTGTTGGAGCTAAGGCGAACATTTAGTCCAGTTCTAAGATCTTAGGCTAACATGTTCAAGCACCACATCCATCCAGGGGTCATGATCATCTACATCAGTCCTCCTATTGAACCAAGCGCTATACTCCTAAATCATTCAATTCACTGGACAAGAATGTGTCATCTCAAATAGGCCTGTCGCGATAAACGATAAGTCAATTAATCGAACGATAAATTAAAACTATCAACCTCATTGTAATTATCAACTATATTGTTTCTTCCTTCTTTTTTCTCTGACTGTTGATGACACTGAATGAAAAAAGGCTCCACTCCGGTGCTCTCCACTTCCTCCCTTCCTTATTTCCTTAGTGTAATGCCCAGCGCGCGCTGCACGATCTTATGTCGCCGATTGTCGGCTCATTATGAAAACCTGAGAGACACATTAGCCGACAGAAATCCTCGGTATAACGGTTCGATCGAAACCGTGTTGTGTCCAACAATGAACACAAAATAATATGTCCAGTTCACTAATTTTGAAACCAGGCATTAATCGATTCCTTACTGCAATCTACCTGCAATGCACGTAGCTAGTGTCAGTCCTGACTGAATGAAAATCATTATAACCTATTTAGGTCACGTTAAGGAGAACAGCTGAAAAGTTATCAGGGTTTTCTGGTAGAAATTTCGCTCCAACTCCTCCCCTAGTTATTTATATTTTCTTTGCACGAAATGTTGAATAAACATTCATGTTGTTTCCGATGTCTGTTGGACTTGGGGTTGCACCGTGTCAGCTGTTCGGGATTCCCTCCATGTTTCCCCTCAGAAAGCACAGAGGAGAATCCACGCTTTCTGATTGGCTACCGGTCACATTCAACAGGCTCCGACACTCTCCCAGTCTGGATAAATCCTTGATTTAGATCGGAGCGGCACAACGATCTACCGTAACATACAACACAAGTGACAATCTCAGAACGAAGAACGTTCTAAAATTGTCGTTCGGGGTAAAAAAAATCCTGCAGTTTGAACTATTGCATCAGGCAGTCGGATGTCTTCTCTATTTAAATCTAATGATTACTGAAGGGCAACATACTATACAGACTTCATAATCTGCACTCTTTTGGTTGAATGCAGTGTTTATTTCCACTTTGGTTTTATGTTGTTTAGTTTTTATTCAAGTACATTTATTGTTAATGGAAACTAAGAATCTGTTTTATTTTTGGTTTTGGTTGTTTTATTTATTTTGTGTATCAGTCCCAGTGTTAAGTGTTCTTTTTAAAGTAAAGTGCAATTTCTTTGGTAGGAAATCGCACGTATTATTATGTAATTTCCATTAAATCAATGTAAAAAGGTCTTCAAACAATATTATCGTTTATCGCAATAATTTTTTGAGACAATTTATCGCCCAGCAAAATCTGTTATCGTGACAGGCCTAATCTCAAACCTAAAGTGAGCAAAAGTAATGGTGAAGACAATAAAGTATAGTGGCCCAAATATACCAAAACCATATTTATATCACAAATGACTTGAATGAGATAAAAGTTGGTCAATATGAAAGAAGAGGGCTGGGGAGGTCTCGCCATTAACAGAACATTGACAAAGTTCGTAATGAAAACGTGGTTACTGTTGCCTTGCAGCAAGGAAGGTCCTGAGTTCAAATCCCAACCTGGATTTTTCTACATGCAGTTTACATGTTCCCATATTGTTTCTCTCCAGAGTCCTCCTAAACACGTTTGTGCTAGGCTAAGTGGCCTTGCCAATTCTTTCTTAGGTGTAAGTGCGTGAACAGCTGCTTGTCCTGTGCGTTTCTGTTTTCCTTGTGATTAGTGACATTAAAGATATATAATAATATATAAGATATAGATAACTGTTTGGATAGATGAGAATCGTCACTGAGTGCAACTTTTCTGTCCACAATTATCTTCAAACCAAGACCTTTATTGAAGACTGCAGATCAGGGATGTCCACTTCATTTTCTTTTTGGGCCTTTTAAAAATCTTGAATGTTCTCAAAGGGCTGTTTGTGTTCCCATTAACAAACTGTTAAAATATTAATGGCTGTCTGCATTCGATGAGTACTTCTTAAAATTAAACATCTTTTCATATTACTGTAATACGGCGGAATACAGATGTGATCCGTGAATCCTGCAGTACCAATAGGACTCCTATTGCATAAAAATAAGTACAATTTTGATGTTCATATCCAACACATTTACCGAATGAGAAGTCTATGTAGCCAATTATTTCCATCCATACATGATTTAATAGGAAAAAAATTGCTTCTTCCCAATGTGTGTAGTTGTGACAAAGAAAAAAAAATCCCAATTACCTTCATGCTTAAAGTGATACTGTAATAAGAGTAAATCTTCAGTATATTGTGCAGCCCTAATTCTAAAACATCTGAGTTTTAAGCACAAGCTAACATTCAAGAATTCTGATAATCACCAGATATCTTTGTTCCAGATATTTTGATGTTGCAACTACATAGAAGAGTAAGAAGAGCTCATCAGAGTGTTTTAGTGTTCTTCCTGAAAACAGACAGTTTACAGAAAGAGTCCAAAGCACCAAAAGCAGACAGAACATTACATCCCAGCCACAAGCGTAAGCTATTTACATTTTTAAAGAGAGCTGGACGACTACAACAAGGAGGAAAATTCCTTAGAACAAGGAGCCGTCAGTAAACAACAAAGCATTAAGTCAACATACAGTAATAAATATTAGATTCCATGCAGGGCATTTTATTAGAGATTCAACTTTATTGGTACAGTTCTAGAACAATATTAACAAGTAGGTTTTATTTTGCAGGGAGTAAAGCTGGGTTGTAAAGCGATTTTCGGTTAGAAAGGACTGGGCACAAATTTCTTTCCTTTCCTTCCAAAAACTGATTCACATTTTTCAGTAAAAAAACAGAAATGGAGAGAAAACACAGAAACGCAACAACCCATTACTCTGAACCGTAAATAATTTAAAAAAACAAACAAAAAAAAAGCTTTTAGTGTGTCCAACTTCCAGTAAATCTGGGTAAGCCCGCATCGGTGCGTGTCCCAAAAGACACAGGAATCAGTGATGCAGCAGGACACGATAATACTTGCAGTTTTTCTCGTTAAACAGCGACTGGGAGCACAGAGGAAGAGAAAGGGCGTGTAGATACGAATCAGAGCGGGAAATTATCACCAGCCACAGTCATAAACCAGAAGACGGCTTTCATTTTAAACAGCCACTTACTGGCCTCTGCAGTCTGTACTAGGAGACACTTTGGGATGCAGACATTAAGGCAGGTCTATGGTTTACTTTTGCATGAACCTGATGAAAATATTTAAAGAAAAGAAAATCCAAAATCCTGTTTCAAAAACTGGAGGCAACTTGGCATTCTTGAGAAAATGAAGGCGGAAATTATTTGCATTCTCCCTGAGCTACAAAGGTCTATTGGGAACTACCTTCATAGATAGAAAATAAATAAATATTGGCCAAAGAAACTCATATTAATCTTAGAAATGTTCTTGTCACACCATCTTATCT
This sequence comes from Poeciliopsis gracilis, assembly GCA_911649635.1. NCBI lineage: Eukaryota > Metazoa > Chordata > Actinopteri > Cyprinodontiformes > Poeciliidae > Poeciliopsis > Poeciliopsis gracilis. Next base: position 435,257 of record CAJVRI010000910.1, on the reverse strand, counting down.
TTAAAGAGTTTAAAATCGAACTGATCAAACAAAACCAAATGCACAACTGGGTGTAAAAGTGTAAACCACACTAATTTAACTGTACACTAATATTTTTTATTTTTGTATTCAACAAATAGCTGCAGTATTTTTTTATTATTTAAATATTCACTTTGAGATAGAGGAAGCAAAAATAAAAGTTTTCCCTAAGTTCTGCATATGAAAGGGAGGGGTGAGCAAAGCGGAAAATCTTGATTTTATCAGACGTCCCTAAATAAACTTGACTTTCCTGTATGTGTGACTTCGTATCGGACTCTACAGTTTTTTAAAAAACAAAACGTCAAAGATGATGGACACCACTAATAATCTAATTGGAATCACTATAGGATCTACATCTTAAGGCATTTTCCCACCTGATAGTTCTGTTCAGTTGGAGACCAACTTGCAACTTTTGTTACATTTTCAGCTGGTCAGGTCTCTTTCACATTGCACTGTGTCCAAAAACCAAATGCTTTGCAAAGCCTGTTCCCTTTCTCACCTTTGGTGGCGCTGCATTAAGAACCACTGAAGCAAACCACAACCAAACCTCTGAAGAAGACACTGAGCGCGCCTTCCTTCTTCATAAAATGAGTAGCATCGGATTTTCCTGGTTGGAGGATTTCTCTTTAGCCTTCAGCAAAAGACTATGAACTGTTTTTACCATTTTACGTTCCACAACCACAAGTCACATGTTCGTTGTGGTTGAATTTACCCAGAATGCCACACACTACGGTCTGGTTCCTGCTTTCGGTCTCTGGTTGCATTCACATATTCCAGTTGAATTCACATATTCATTCGAACCGCAACAGACTTCATTTCAGCTGAACCAAGGACTATGGTTTTAGGCAGACCAGAGTTTGTTTCAGAGGAAATCAAGAGTTGATTGCACATTCACACCTGCCCAAACAAACTGGATTTTCTAGGCAAACAAACTAGAGTTTGATTAAAGTGAACTAAACCAGGTCGTGTGAATACACCCTTCAACTCTACATGCATCAGCTAATGCACTGCTTCATCTGGTGTTTCAGTTTGTATAGGAATGTAATCAAGAGCCAAACTTAAATTTATTAAAGCCAACCCCCCTGAAGCTTGACTGAAATAGTATTACCAGAACAATGATCCAAAGCTAACCCAGACTGAAACCCATCACCATTCAGAAATAACTGAATACATATCAGAACGCCAACACTGTACAGAAGGCCTCATCAGGAATTCATTCAGACTGATGTGGCGAATTAAGTCACACAGCGGATGACGGCGTCATGTCGTTTATGCCAAATGACATGTTGCTGGTTGTATTTACTACATTTTAGCTTATAGGTGTGGTGCCCAAAATAAGTGAAACATCAAACACAAGTTACTATGCAAGGCAAATCTTTAACTTCATCACCGACACTTGGCTGAAATTGAAGTTGGGCAGCAATTTCCAGTTTGTTAAGTTGAGCTGTAAATGCAGCACGGACTCTGACTGGGGTGCCAAACATTAATGTGGAAGAACAAAGACAGGGAACTCAGCTGTGTTTAACTAGAACATTATATTTACAGGAAAGAGTGACACTGACTGATATGAAATCTCTATCCCCATGTCACATCTGCATATTTTACAGAAGAGAGGCAGGAAGCAGAACATCATTATTACTATTATTGTTATCATAATAAAAAGAGAAGTAATGTGTAAAGTTTGCCAAAAGTAATATAGAGAACACTGCAAATGGGTCAGGAGAGGATGAAATTTGACTTTCTGGTTCCATTCATTTCTAGGGAAATGAATGGAACTAAACACAAATACACAAAAACAAAAACCACTGGAATAAAAAAATTACAAGATAGTTTGGGTTCACCTTCCAACAGAGCAGCCATCCAAACCACAGAGTCAGAGCTACAATAGTTTAAAACCAATGGTAACCTATATCCAATGAACAATCTGCTAAAAATGGCATCAACAGCCACTCTCCATACAGTCAAAGGGCACTTGTGTTAGTCTGCAATAATGGATTTGCAAAAATGTAAATTTCCAGTTGTGCAAACGAGATGCTGGTCTACAAAATGCTGACTCAGTGGGGCTAAATAAGAACGAACGCCAAATTTTTATTTATTTATTTTTAAACACTTTTGTCTATAAAAATTATTTTTTAAAAAACCTCTTCCTTCCACTTCAATTATGTGCCATGGGGTCTATCAAATAAAATGTTATTGTGACTAAAGACAAGATATTCAATTTCTCAAGTAGGGGGGTTGTAAACTTTTGCAAGACAATGTTGAGCCCTTGAGTTGCATCACTGTCAGGAGGCCAACAGGCAGAGGTTTTCAGCTGTGACAGGAGGGAAGCAGTTGCATGCTGTGCAGAAAAGTCCCAACAATTCGCACGTCAAGTGAAGAGATGAAGGGGAAGTAAAAAACAAAAACACAACATTGCTAGGAAATGACGTCCAGTAAACTAGTGTTTCAGACCAAATGTCGGTTACCGAGTCACAACCTATTGCCGAGTCCCAGGAAAGCCATTTTACTCTGTTTACTTCTTTTACACAGAGGCATAATAATAATAATAAAGAACAGAACAGATGTCAAGGGATAAATATCTGCCATGGTAACAGCAGCAGAGTGACGCAGGCCAGGCGAGCCGAACGTTTTCACATTTTCTACACTTAAAAAAAACAGGAAATCTCACCTCCTCGTCCACCGTTCCTGGCCGACCCTCGGTTATGCGAGTCTTCCCAGTATCTCCCCACACATCCTCCCATGGTTGGAGGTCTGCGCTCTCTCTCCGCGGGTTTTTTTTACTCGATGAACCGGGGAGTCATAGCGGACCAGGACGACGAACTAAGTCCGACACGGAGGGAGGCAGGTGGCAGGTAGAACGTTCTGACCCCGATATTTCATCCGTATCCACAATGTGGGTATCCACTGAAGGCGTTCCAAACCTTGCAGCAGATTTTTATAGTCAGTTTCAGCGCTTTCACGACTTATAAGAGAACCGTTTATATGTTTAAACTTCAACAACACAAGATGAACTGTTATTTTAGAATGTAAGAACCAATGTGCCTATATTCCAGCTAACATTGCCCATTAAAGATAGTTGCGAAAGGGTCGCAACGCGCAGCTTTCACGCTAACAAGCTAACCGCGCTAACTAGTTAGCCTCTCCAACATCAGTAAAGACAAACTTCAGCTGACCAACATAATTTCCCCGCGCGCTGGAAATCCCACAAGTGCGAAGGAGGTAATTTAGATTCCCCCCTCTCCGAAGCTCGGAGAGAAGAGGCACTGTTGCCCCCAGAAGCTGGCTCCAACGCAGTACGTCTTTAAATATCGAAAACGTCTCTTCTCGCTGGTAAAAGGTGACTTGAAGCGGTGAGCTAACGCCACCGAACTTTTCCGGAACGCATGCGCAGGAGCGCGCAGGTGGGTTCGTTGTTAAAGGTAACTGCTGTGTTTCCCCCCGCAGCACTCTTGAACGAACAGCACTTTTGGTCACACCCTGTTAACTCTATTTATTATACAGTTGGGAAGAAAGAAAAAGAAAAAAAAAAAAAACGAAGTAATTTTACTCCGTTCGTTTTTTTTTCTTTTAATCAATTTGACACTTCCACTGTACATAAACGCAAAAGGAAATGGTGAAATTTCAGCCTATTTATAAACAGCGAACAGAATAAAAGAGACAAATAGAGATAAACTAAGGAAATTAAAACGAATTTTCTCTAAAATCTTATTTTTGCTCTGCATTATTTTCTTCAGTTAACCTGAGATTTAACTGAAGTCAGATTGACCGCATATATATTGAGCATATATCTCAATATATATTTTATATATCTTAAAATATATGCTCAATATAGAATTTTTTAAAAATATACACTTAAAATTCACTTAACGCTTACTTTAAATCATTAATTTCAGTATATTTTGAACTACATCTCAGTGTATACTTTAGGCTCATAAAGTATGCCATTTTAGATGCCTTCATAATGTTTGACTATGTTTGTTAAAATGTCAAAGAATAAAAAAAATAACTGTCCTTATAGTCCAACTTGGTGTAATGTTGTTCCACAAAGTAAATAATATGTTCGTACCTCAAAATATCAAACACTGACAGTTTAGTGACACTAAATTTGGCAGGTATCTTCAGTTTTACATCTCTCCGAGTACGATCTGTTGTTTTCAGTTTTTTAATTAAAACACAAAAGCTCTCTTCACCCAATCCAGTTTCAGATGTATGAGGTAAGATCTGTTAGTGAACGGCATTAGCTCCAGTTCACACACGTAGCAAGTCCAAAATTGTGAGCCATTCTTTTTTCTTTGCCGTTTTTCTGCACTCTTTAAAATACAAGTGCTTTCTCTGTTTAATTGCTCTATTGTTCTTTTCTTGCAGCTTCTTGCAGCTTTCTGTGAAGTGCAGTGGTGCAGTTAATGGGAATGTTTTGTAGTTGATCCTCACTGTTCTTAGGAAGGAGAAATGTCAGTTTGTGTGGAGTAATACTGTGATACCGAATTAAAACAATACTCTGTCCTTGGTGAAATATTTTGCACTTTTCCTCTAAAGTGTAACTGTTGTTTTACTGTGCTAATTTTCATAAGCATGCTGTCTGTAAACTTTGAATGTATTGACAATTTGCACAATTCTGTAATAGTACATTGGCAATGTACTCCTGGAAAATGTGGGTAAGACTGTTTTTGACGGGGTTTGAATAAGACTGACATGATACTGTCATAAACATAACAGCTGTTAGTGTCATGAAGTGGGTGGTGATGAGGTGGTGAGGCAAACTCTAGAGGCGCAGGTAAGATGAATGATGAGTTATTTATTAACAAAAAGCAGTCCAAAACACAACACTCCACAAACAGTGAACAGCTCGCAGCCAGGCAGCACGGCTGAGCGGAAGCCAGGGCTCAACACCGGTAGCAACTGGTCATACAGGCGGCTTAACAAACATGCAGACGTGTGACAGCGATTACTTACGACAAGGACCCGACGAGGAACAAAGACACAGGAGGAACTAAATACACTGAGGGTAATCAAGGGAACAAGACACACCTGGGAACAATCAAGGGGAAGACAGGACAACGAGGAGACTTGGGACACAGAAAACTCAAATAAACATAACAGAAAAACACAGAACATGACAGTTAGGAACATATTAACCGGTGTCATGAAGTGTCATTCTGTAAACAGTAACACTTTTAATGAGAAGTTGCTTTAAAAGTTGAATGAAAGCTGTTATGTCACGTTTATGACAGCGTCATGTCAGTCTAACGCACGCCCCGTCAAATATTGTGTTAGCAAAATGATAATATATTGAAAGCACAATGTCATTAGTTTCACCTGGAAAGTGTGCTGTAATGGATCCTTCTGTGGTCTGGCAGCCTGATGTGTTTGCAGTACTGTAGTGTGTATGAAACATGTAATGTACAAAGTGGCAAAGCAGAATAATTAAAGACATTAAGTAACTAAGAAGTGTACTTATTAGCAATTATAATAAACCAAAAGTGTAATTGTAGCATACTGTAATCGCACTACTAATATATTAAATATGTAATGCCAATATACTTAAAATACATTCAAAGTATATTTTAAATGTGATTCAATCACACAAATAGTACACTCAAAATATACTGATCAAGCACATTTATGTTACATAGAAAGCAAGATACTTAAAGTATACTAAGTGTAACTTAAGTTGTCTAAAAAAGTATGTTGAAGTAAACTTAGTACACTTTAAATTGTGCTTTAATACATTTTAAACTCTATTAAAATAGACTGAGCAAAAAATTAGTTGTTCCAAAATGTCACACTTTAAGTTAACTAAACCTTAAGTGAACTTGAAGCATACTCTTGATTAGTCTGACTTAAAGTATGCTCAAGTATGTTAAAATGTAACATGCTTAGTATATTAATATTTCATTAGGGTACAATCTCATATTCTTTATTTTGTTATTTTTTTAACAGTCATTCTCTGATGACAAACAGATTTCTTTTCACAAGTGGAGCATTACAGTGCATTAGAGTGTACTACACTCTGCTTGCATATGTAATAAATTAGAACTCAGTTCCAGTGAGTTTCGTTTGTACTGAAAAGTGCCTTTTTGAAAATTGGCAACCCCTTGGCAGCTATAGGGCATAATTTTCATTAAGCCCACATTACTGTAACAAAATTGTTGTGATGTAATGTTCTAATTTCAAATGGCATGTTATTATGAGGTGTAAGTGGAAAACTACCTGTGTGTAAAATAATCACTCAGTGATCAGATTCCTGAAATAATCTGAACTCGGACTTTCCAATAACATTTGAATTTACAAAGTCATAGATTATGGAATATTTTTTCACTCGCAATGGCGGAAAAGGGCTTCCATACTTTTTCCACTAAACATATTTGGAATTCGGACAGTACGTGAATGCATCACCCCTTTAAGAAGATGCTGAACATCCTTTTAGATTTCAGAAATACGTTTCTTTCTAAAAGATAAACAAGTAGCTTAAGCGGTATCTGTTTACTTGTTCTGTCATCTGTTTTATTCGATGGAATTTCACTTAAAACGTTAGTTGTTCTTATCGAACTGAACTTCTCGCGCATGCGCAATCCCCAGCGGAGTGACAGAGGCACGATGGCTGCAGAAAGTCCTTTGCTGCTGTCTCTGGTGGAGGAATTTGTCTCAGGACTTCAGGACAGCAAGGCGAAGGACACTGCGGCAGGTAAGCGAGCCTTCTTTGTACTTTGGTTAGTGTTACAGGAAACGAGTCAGTGTGAAATAATCGCAGGGAAGCTGCAGAGCTGCCCTCTAAGGATGCGCAACACGGCAATGCTGCGTTAACTAAGCTAACTTAGCACCACAACATCCTGTGTGGTGATACTGCAGCCACGCGATATAAAACAACTGCGCTTGGAAGCTCCTATATGCTATTATTTTTCATTAAAGCAGCGCGTCACGAGGAGTTTTATTTTGTGCTGTCACTTGACAATGAGCCGCTGGAAGGTTGCAGTTTAACCGCATTTTCCTGCCTGCCTGCCTGCCTGCTAGCCGTTGCCGGTGGTGCGTTTGTGTCCGCGTGGAGGAAAACAACAAAAAAGCAACGTTCTGTCAATGAACCCTCTGAAATGACCTTTGATCCCACCGCTGCTGCTGGGTTTACGGTAGCTGACAATAAGCAACATTGTGCGGGAGAGGATAAGTGGCAAAAATGAATAATAATAAAAACGAATCCTGTTTTTACAATTCTGACTTTTTACAACCACATAAACAAAAAACAAAAAAAACAAAACAAAAAACAAAACATTTTAATCCGACACATTCCTCCAGAAAGTTAGTTCCCCTCCTGCGCAAATCACTGGCTGGCTTTTTCCAGTGTCCCTTCTCTTCAGTAGTTTCTTTACCCATGCATGTTTGTTTGGAATATGGTTACTGAACTTGTTTTTGTATCTTCAGGTGTCAAAGATGGACAGTTTACCGTCCTGCAGCTGGTGGAGGCACTCGGGTGAGGAGCACCTTCAACAGAGACCACTAATCAGTCTTTTGTTTTTGTTTGTTTAGACTCATTCAACCAGTGTTTATTTCCATATATTTTAGAAACTTCTGAAGTAAAAATGTGGATATAGTTGAGGCATCTCTCAGTTTCAGGGAAATGTTTACATTCTGTTGATCTGACCAGAACTTGAGCTAGAGTGGAAAAAACCCCCCAAAAAACCCACTATTAACCCCTCTGAATGTTTTGCATTTTATTGCTTTTAAAAATCTATCATGATCAACAAAATCTGGCTTTTTTGATTAAAAAAAAAAGACAAGCAAAACTCTAATGTCCTAGTGGAAACTGAAATGGTCCAGAGGAGCCTAGTCAAAGCCCACACTTCAACCCCAAGGAGAACTTGTGGCTGGACTTAAAATGGTTGTTTAGTATGAAGAATGGAGGAACACTGTAGTGTGGGTGAGACCAGTCCACTCATCTCTTTCTGCTCCAACCATGTGAATATTATTTTATGTTAAATATTTAAACTTTAAACTTAACTGTGATTGTTTTCTAGAAATCAGTTTGACATTACAGACTTTTTTTTTTAATTATTATTTTTTGTCAAAAAAGCCTAATTTTGTGTGTGTCTTTCTCAGTGTTTTTTGTGGTTTATGCAAAAATAACAACTTTGATGAAAAAAAAGCCTAAATTTGTTGATCAGGATTCCTTTTTGTGACAGCAACAAAAGCATTAAAAAAAAAACATGAGATGAACAGAATTTGTGCTGTTGCTGCTGCAGGCAGAGCCTGACCAGCTCCCAGCCTCACACTCGGGCCCGAGGGGTCCAGCTGCTCTCTGAGGTCCTCCAGGACAACTATGGGGCGCTAACAGAGACAGAAGGTACACACCGTCTGCCTTCACTCCTCCGCTGACGTAGGAAAATGACAGACTCGGCGGAAATTTAGTTTTTTAGCTGAAGTGACGAGTTTCCCTCCTCCACAGTCGAACTGCTCCTGGCCTTCTACGAAAACCGCCTGAAGGACCACTACGTCATCACGCCGCCGGTGTTACGAGGGCTGCTGGCGCTGGTGAGTTACTGCTGGGTGCGTTGACAGCAGCAGCAACGTCTTAGAAATAAAACGACAAAAGTGTGAAAGAACTAACCGACTGCTCTTGAGTGCATGTGTATTTTTAAAAAAAATTTTCCTCTCCAGACTAAATCCAGGAAGCTGCCTCCTGGTTCGGCTGTGTCGATGCTGAGGACCGTGTTTCAGGATGTTCACGTACAGGTGAGACCTGACACGGTAACCAATTTTACTGGCCGATAAATTGTTCCAGAAGTTCTTGTGATGAACGATTTAATACCATTTCCAACCATGTCTAATGTTTATTCAGGAAGATTTTATTTAATCTTCCCAGTGTCCATCTGATAACACACAAAAATATTCATACAACACAGGAGAGCAATTCAACATTTCACATATAATATGGCAAAGTTAGTCGGATAGCACATTGTACAGATTTCACTCAGAAGCCTGGATTGAGATGGACTAAAAATAATTTTTCAGTTTTCTTTAAAAAAAAAAAAAGTTTAGGTAATTTATTCCATTATCTCAAAAGATTTTTGTAACAAGATTGACTTAATACAGTTTACAGTTAGTAAATTAGCAATAAGTGCTGATTTCATAAATAATATTGGAACTGAAAGACATTTTGAATATCTAAAAAAAACCCCACAACAACCAAAAACAATAAATAAAACAAAAGTAAACACCAAACGCCACCAAAACTGTTATAAAAAATGTCTTGTGATTTCTCTGTAAACATGCTCATTTTGTTTCATTATTCGATAAGATGATTAATTGCTAATTGCAGCAGACATGAGTACAATTATTCTTCATAGCTGTTTCATTTTGAGCCATCGCAGCAAACTAACCGCTGCCTGCTGTCCTCATTTGCACAAACCATCTCACTCACACAATATCTGACCACACTCTTTTTAGCCTGAGTGGTGTTCTTCTCACTTTGCTCTTCGCGGCACTTCCTCTTGAATGAAATATGTTTTTGAGCTCAGATGAATCTCGTCTGACTTGTTCTACAATCTGTTTGTGTCGTCCCCTCAGTCTCTGATGCTTGCAGAGAGAGCGTGTGTCTACAACATGCTCATCAACCTCATGGAAAGCCGGGAAGACGGTAAGAGAAATCCATGATCTGTTCTTTTTTTGTTTTGTTATGCATGTTTGAACAATTCTTCCCTTTGGTTTTGGATGCTGTGCAACTGGTGTGACGCGTAACCATGGTAACAAGCTCTTGTTTTAGTATCTCAAAAGCTCAACTAATACCTGCTCTTAAGATTTGTTGAAATGACAGATTTGCTCAGCAATAACTGATGATGTCATCCATAGGCCTGTCACGATAACAGATTTTGCTGGGCGATAAATTGTCTCAAAAAATTATTGCGATAAACAATAATATTGTATGAAGACCTTTTTACATTGATTTAATGGAAATTACGTAATAATACATGCAATTTCCTGCCAAAGATAGATACACTTTACTTTCAAAAGAACACTTAACACTGGGACTGATACACAAAATAAATAAAACAACCAAAACCAAAACTAAATAGATTCTTAGTCTCCATTAACAATAAATGTACTTGAATAAAAACTAAACAACATAAAGCCAAAGTGGAAATAAACACTGCAATCAACCAAAAGAGTGCAGATTATGAAGTCTGTATAGTATGTTGCCCTTCAGTAATCATTAGATTTGAATAGAGAAGACATCCGACTGCCTGATGCAATAGTTCAAACTACAGGATTTTTTACCCCGAACGACAATCTTAGTTCGTTATTCGTTCTGAGATCGTCACTTGTGTTGTGTATTACGGTAGATCGTTGTGCCGCTCCGATCTAAATCAAGGATTTATCCAGACTGGGAGAGTGACGCAGCCTGTTGAATGTGACCGGTAGCCAATCAGAAAGCGTGGATTCTCCTCTGTGCTTTCTGAGGGGAAACATGGAGGGAATCCCGAACAGCTGACACGGTGCAACCCCAAGTCCAGCAGACATCGGAAACAACATGAATGTTTATTAAACAGTTCGTGCAAAGAAAATACAACTAACTAGGGGAGGAGTTGGAGCGAAATTTCTACCAGAAAACCTGATAACTTTTCAGCTGTTCTCCGTTAACGTGACCTAAATAGTTATAATGATTTTCATTCAGTCAGGACTGACACTAGCCACATGCATTGCAGGTCGATTGTATCAAGGAATTGAATGCCTGGTTTCAAAATTAGTGAACTGGACTTATTATTTTGTGTCCATTGTTGGACACAACACGGTTCGATCGAACCGTTATACCGAGGACTCTGTCGGCTAATGTGTCTCTCAGGTTTTGATAATGGGTCGACAATCCGCGACATAAGATCGTGCAGCGTGCGCTGGGCATTACACTAAGGAGGTAAGGAAGGGAGGAAGTGGAGAGCACTGGAGTTGAGCCTTTTTTCATTCAGTGTCATCAACAGCAAGAGAAAAAGGCAGGAAGAAACGATATAGCCGATAATTAAAATGAGGTCGATGGTTTTAATTTATCGTTCGATTAATTGACTTATCGTTTATCGCGACAGGCCTAGTCATCCAGGATATGTTACTGTGGAATATAATTTCTGCTGTTGGCAAGTCATAACAGTCACCAAACGATAGCTTGATTTGCATTACAAATGTGTGCAAAACTTTGTCAATATTCCGCTAATGTTGAAAAAACAGTTCCACAATGGTGGTGTTTCCATCAAATAAGAAACGCAATTAAAATCACACGTGAATGAGTTTGTTCAAGCTAAGTTATTGAAAAACACGCTGCATCATTATCCTCCAACTACTTCCTATCGTCTTTTTTGTCACTTTCGCCTGTAGTAACATCCTGTTGCTGATCACATGACTTGTGTGATTCATAGAAAGTGTCTTGTTTTGCAAAACTGCAAAATTGTATTTTGCACTTTTTTTTCTGTTTGTTTGTACCTCTTTCAATGTTTCCGCAGAACTTAAGGGTTTGGGCGCAGATTTTGTTTTTGGTTTTGTCCAATCGATGGACGGCGAGAGGGATCCCCGCAACCTTCTACTGGCCTTCCAGATCGCCAGAAACATCGTTCTGCGGGGATACAGCATGGGTGAGAGTAGACAAAGACCAGACTTGCTGTTGTTCCTCTCTAAGCCGTCATATGACCGTTATTGCTCCCATTATGTTCCGTCTCAGACAAATTCACCGAGGAGCTGTTCGAAGTGACGTCCTGCTACTTCCCCATAGATTTCTCCCCGGTGAGTTCCTGTTTATGCAGGCGGTTAGAACGTGTGGCCTGTTAGAGAACAGGAGCGTGACAGACTGACACACTAACACAGCGCTTGCCTTTAATTCTGATGATGGACAGCTGTAGCACATTAGCAGAGACAGAACTATTCATAGTGGCCAATTTAATATGAAATGAAGAGTAGGGGAGGTTTGTAATGCGTTTGGTGTTTATTTCTTATTAAATGTTTAGATGCCATTTTCTTGTCAGAATAGGTTTATAGATTTTATTTATTCCTAATTCTAAATTAATGACTTATTAGTGCTTGAGGGTTTTATTAAGATCTCTACTGAGGGAGGAATTACACACCAGAGTGCCAACCCAGTCATTTATTTACAGGAATTATAGTGTATATTATTTTTGTCTGAAAAGTAACTAAATATAGCAACTTTTCATACAAAAAATAATCAGCATTGGCCAAATGGGGAATCATTGACTCAAGAAAACCGCAGTCTGGTCACCCCTAATCCAGAGAATGTGTGATTCCAGAGACTGTGTGATTGTTGAAGGTTGTCAGTCGTTTGTTGATTTCCAAGTTCATGTTTTTTGTTGTGGCTTTTATCTACTGTCAGTGTGGTAGATGGGAGTTGACAGTAAAATTGTCCCACAAAAAATAAATCAATTGGTCATATGCTAAGTTAAAAGTGCAATAGCAGTTTCTGTCAATTTCTAGAACGTGGCCTCATCAGTTAACTTCTGTAGTCTCATCATGTGTCTTCCCCCTTGCCCCTCTCCATGTCCAGCCACCCAATGACCCCCACGGCATCACCAAAGAGGAACTGATCCATGCGCTAAGGGCCGTCCTCACAGGGACCCCCAAGTTTGCAGAGGTACAACTTCGTTACCCCACGCACACGGCGAGCCGTTGCGGAGCCTGAACGGGTTTCTGTCTTCCAGTTCCTGTTGCCGCTCATCATTGAGAAGCTGGACTCAGATGTCCAGAGCGCCAAGCTGGACTCGCTGCAGACCCTGGTGAGAAATGCTTCAGAGTCGTGTCCCAGTCAGCCGGGATTTAACGGGACGGTTTAACCGGCGTGTTGTGCCCGCTGCGTTTCAGGCTGCCAGCGTGGGACAGTATGAGCACAGAGACTTGGCTGATTTCCTGGAGGGACTGTGGAGTTCGCTGCGCAGAGAGGTTCGCTGCAAACACTCTTTTCTTGTCAACTCTTTCTTCTTCACTGTAAAAACACAAAATCTCACCAAGTATTTTTAGGCTGGTTTCTGTCTTATACTTGAATTAAGATAAGACTAAATTTCAAGTAGCTTTTCAGCAAAATATAAGATCTAGTTTTAAGTCAATATTTCCCTAAAATTGATGAAGCACTCGTTTCACTGACAAATTATTTCATTGATAGCAAGACAATTTTTCCGTGTTAAAAGTGTAATAATCTGCAAATGGAACTTGAATTTTTTCAGCAGTTTTAAGGAATTATTGACATGGAAAAACTCCATTATTTTTCTGAAGCGTTTCTTGAAAGTTTTTTTTTTTTAATTTCAAGTATGATAAGATATTTGCACTAGAAACCAAACCAAACATACTTGGTAAGATTTTGTGTTTTTTGCTGTGTTAAATTGTGTTTCACTTCAGCTTTAGGATGTAAAGCCATTTTTTGAGATGAGTTTTAAATCCATGTTTTCCATCAGCTCAACCTAACGTGAGTGTGTGCGTTTTTTGTTGTTGTTTTTTTTTAAACCCATAATCTCTGGTTGCCTTTTTGCTGCAGGTGTTTCAGACATCCAGCGAGAAAATTGAGGCGGCAGCCCTCGCCGCCGTCACCGCACTCACTTCCTGTCTGTCTCGCTCTGTTCTCAACTCTGACTCTGAAGACTCCCTCAGCTCCTTCCTGGGTCAGGTGCTCAGAGGTGAGCTGAGCTACATACAATGAAGATCTAAAGGGGGGAAATAAAAAGTGTGAATGGCAGAAAGCATAAATAAAAAGTTGTTAGGGAGGCTGGTGAGTTACTAAAAAAGTAGACTTATTTCACTTTTAGATATGAAGAAAAGGAAGGTTAGAATCTTTTTTTAAGATGTGTAACTTTGCAAACATTGCTATTTATTTTTATTTCACCTTCCAAAGAGGTGGCGGGTGAAACTGCTGCTGTGCAAGTTGCTCAGCAGGTTGTTGCTAGGTAACTAAAGAGTTAGTTGATGCTACCAGTTTAGATTAACTAGCCCTAGAGATGCCTACATCCCAGAATGCTGTGCAGTTCTGGATCAGAGTTCAGTGAAATCACTGAAAATGATTTATCAATATTGATCACGTGTCTGATCACAATAAATATTGTCATTGATTAATTATCCAACCGTAAGAAAAACCAAAGGAAATTGTTCGTCTTTGTCGGAAGGGGTTCCCACAGTGAAACATGGTGGTGGCAGCATCATGCTTTGGGGAAGCTGGTTGGAGTTGTTGTAAGGAAGGATGGAGCTAAACAAAGAGCAAAACTGGTAGAAAATCAGTTGGTGAATTACATTCAGGGTTATGGCGGTAATATGACAAAATGCTGAGGGGTGTGAATACTTCTGCGAGGCGTCGCGTCTGTTTTTGATTAGATTTTTTAATTTATTTATTTGTTTTCGTTTTTCAGATTGTAAGCACCACCTGTTTGAGCCCGACTTGAAGCTAGTGTGGCCCAGCGCTAAGCTACTCCAGGCAGCCTGCAGCGCCTCCTACAGGGCAGCCCACAGCATCACAAGTGCTGTCATGCCCCCTCTGGTGGAGCAGTATAACAGCAGAACGCAGGTACAACAGACACAGCTGTGTGTTGGGGGTTTCTTAAATATTCTTATTTTTCTTTTTCTATAAAAGTGAAATGAAGGTTTTGTTGTCATGGTGACATCGTGTTAATCCAGGTGTGTCTCTGCAGTGTTCCCACAGGCGGACGCTGCTGGAGGTGGCGCAACGTTTCATCCAGTCAACTGCTTCATATCAGTCTGTCGATCTCGGTGAGGAAAGAGTTTCCCTCATTGCTATAGTCCAACCTTTTTGGTGATTTTGGAAAAGATTTGACCAAAAATGCTTAAAGTAAAATGTTTGGTGGCTCGGTGACCCCAAGATGACCCCATGTCCAAAATGTAGGGATCCTATTTCATTCAGTTTTAAAGAGCTTTTCAGCTCCAGTTAAGTCAAAGTAGAGTTTGGTTTGGTTTTCCCACCATCCTTTCACAATCTCACTTTAATTTCTGCTTCAACTGCAGATACACAAGCTTAGTTGAGTATTTTTTTTCTTTCTTTTAGACATTTTTTGTTTTAAAGGCCACCCATTTCTGATCTCTAATGTCTGAAACGATGAGAGGCGCTGCAACAGATTTAATCAGATTCTGAGTTCCCTTTAAGAAATGCAATAAAAGAAGACATAGGAACACAAGGGCTAATATTTATTTGCATTTATTTGTAGCCTTTCTGTCATTGGCAGTCATAATTTACAATTATTTACAATTATTTACATTAGGAGCAGAGGAGATGTCACCCTGTGTGAGAGAGGAGTCTAGCTGGATTTTTATTACAAACGTGCGCAAAACTTTGTTGATATTACGCTAATGTTGATAAAACACAATTGTGCAATTGTGTTGCTATTAAGTAAAGGCAGTTAAAATCATGTGAATAAATTTATTCAAGTGATAAGTCGGTAAACAATATGATCCTCCGACCACTTCCTGTCTTCTTCTTTGCTGTTTGCGGTAGCAGCAACATCCGGTTGTTGACATGTGACGTGAAAAAATGTGTTTTGATTGCAGTTTTGTGAAATAAACCGAAATTAATACGGCCAAAAAAACCACTTCATCCTCGCGCCCAAACTTTTTTTTTTTATCCTAAAACGAGAGTTTTTCCAAACTTGGAGTGTTTCCATGAAGCAAATTTATGTTTGTATCCTGAATTAGCACAATTCAGTAGCTAATAAAAACTACAGCTACTGTAAATCTGCTTCCTCTGGTGACCGTCTGCTCTCTGTCTCTCCAGATGAGAGCTTGTTTTCTACGTATAAGGTCTCCCTGTGCAGCTTAGTGTTCTCAGCTCTATCTGAAAGTAACTCCAGTCTGCAGATCACGGCCGCCTCGGTGCTCACCTCTCTGGCCCACCAACCAGGTGAGCAGCGCTCCACCCCGGTCGACCCATCAGATCAGGACCGTCTGGAGGAGCTGAAACGCTCTTCTCCCCGCAGGTCTGCTGCTGGACTCGGACATCGAGCTCGCCGTGGACCACCTGACCAGGCTGCTGCTGACGGATGAGGACGAGAGAGTCAGGTCGGCTCCTGTTGCTTTGCCTCTCACTTTTGTGAGTGCAGTCTGTAATGGTTCTGTCTCCTGTGTGTGGTCAGTGTGGCCGTGGTGGAGTGCGCCGGAGCCTTGGCCGAGCGGCACCCTGCTGCCTTCATCACCAAACTGATCCCAACGCTGAAGAAAAAGATGTTTTCTGGTGAGTAGATGGAAGAAAGCCTGAAACGATTAATCAGATTAATCGTTTACTGAAATAATTGTCAACTAATTTAGAAATTAACTGGAGTATACAGACTGAATAAATACATTTGGTGAAAGAGCAACACACTTAGGGCAGTAATTTAGCCAAAACAGTATCCAAACATATACATTTCACATAAAATTTCCTGTTAAGCACCTTTTGTTATCCAATTATTAATCTCTTAATTCAAATAATAGTCAACAAATCAGCTTTACACAACATAGATATAAAACCAAGCAATCAGGGATGAGCCTTTCACATTTTTTTTATATGCAAATGATCAATTTTTCATTAACGTATTGCTATGTTTTTATATTTCAGGCAATAAAATGTTTATTTTCTTATTAAGAAAGGAATTAAATTCTTTTATTAATATTTTTTAAAAATGTTTTCTAAGACCGCATTTAAAAGCCTCAAGTTCTTAAATATCTGCAGAATGTTCAGATTTTTATTTTTTATTTTTATTCTATTTTAATTTAATGCCTACACTTTATTAATCCCAGAGGAAAAATAATCAATTTACCCAAAAAAATTATTTGCAGCCCCAGATGAAAATATTCAGTTTGAAATTTGGTGGCTTTGCGCTTCAAACAAATTTCTTTGTCCTCTTAAATTTAGACCAAACAGAGTCGTCTGAGGTGCATTCCCATCATGCAGTGCGTCAGCGCTGCCTGGCCGCGCTGGCCGCGGTGTCCGTCCAGGGCAGCATTGTCATGGAGAGTGCGCCCGTCCTCCTGGACGTCCTTGGCTTGGCGCACACAGGTGATCCTCCTTCCACCGACTCTTCTGGAGTTGGGAAGCGAATGAAACGCGGTGAAGACATCGTTTCTTTTTTATCCAGATCCTGATCGTTTCTCCGTGGATGAGGTGGTGCGCGCCTGTCTGAGCCTGCAGAGGATAGCGGAGCAGGTTGAGGACGGCGAGAACACAAGTCGATTCTTTCATGACGTCATTGTCCCGCGCCTGCTTTCTCTGGCGCTCCAAGCTTCGCTGCACAGTGAGGGGCGGAGTTTCATCGATGCTCAGAAAACTCTTCGTGATGAAACGGAAATAATTACTGTGTTTTACAGGCGACGGGTCATCAGGTCGTTGTAGTCTGCTGGTGGAGGAGGAGGTCCTATGTGCCATGGTCCCTGTTATCAGCACAGCCTGCTCCCGCCTGCAAACGTTAGCATAAATACAATAAATTATAAAAAAAAATGTTCATTTAGAAAAATCTGAAACCTGAGATTTAAAGGGGCAGTGTTTTGTGAAACTCACTTTACATCATCTTATAATGTTACTTTCTCAGCAAAAACATACCTGGAGTGTTGCTTTGATTCTTTTATGAATCTGTGAGAAATCCTTTTAATCTCCATGGCAACCATTCAGCTACGCAAGACGCCTGGGTGGACATAGCCCCACTTTGGAGGACGAAGCTCCCGCAGTTACTAAACTTCTGAGCTTTTCCTACTAAAGCCAGGGACAATTAACCAACACCTGGTGGTAAAAACATGGATAAAGGGTCAAATAGAGGAGCCATGTTGTGATGACTTCCTGAAGCCAGAGTTTCAGAAAGAACAGGAGCTCCTTAAAGAGAGAGGTCCAATTTTGTGGCATTAAATTACAAATTCAAATTTCTTTCAAGTCACATTTATCTACTGTATTTATAACACAGTGCTGCCCCTTTACATTTCTTTTACTGCTAATTGTTGATTTCCCTCCTCAGTTTGATGTCTCTGTTCTGATGTCGGAGGCTTTTCATGCGGTTTCCTGTCGGGTGTTTCCGTGTCATCAGGTTTGCAGAACAGACGGCCTCCAGGGCTGTTTCTCTCTTCCTGGACGGTGACGTCTCGTTTCTGCCCGACAACTCCTTCCCACTGCGCGTTCAGCTGCTCCAGGTAAAAGTCCCATCCCAAAGCATGATGCTGCCACTCACTGATGTCACAGCAGCCAGTCAGTGAACTTTGTTTATACCACTAAGTAGATTAGGTTTCAGCAAAGTGTGTCAGCTCTCTTGCCAAACAGGAAACTTGACATAGACACAATCAATAGAAAAGCAACATGACTAAAAAGTGAAACTTTTAATCAGCCCTGAAGCGATGCTAAGTTGACTTGTGGAAAATACGGCAACAGTTTTACATTTGTGAATCAAATATCTAGATTCATGTAATATATTACATGAATATAATATATTAGATGGATGGGATGATCTAACTACCGGTAGTCAACTCATTTTTCATATAACTATTTAAAATAACCTATTTTTAATATCTTCAATAAAAGAAACATTATTTGCCATTAAAAAGCTCAGTATGCAGCATGTGCAGAAAACAGTCAAGCCAGTTACAGTTTATAAAAAAATCAATTTGGACCAAAATCTGAATTGGTGTTTAACCCCCACCTGGTTTAAAAGCTAACGCTACTTCAGTCAAAACATGCCATTCCCACAGCATGACTCTGCCACCACCTTGTTTTACCATAAGGATGGTATGTTGAGCGGAGATCAAAATGCAGGCATTTTAAATGAAATTATTTACTAATTAAGTCATTTATTAAGTGTAATCAGCTGTATTTTGTGTCATCAGAGTAAAAACAGCATAGTTTTAATGCATTTTCGTTAAGTTCATTTTCATTTTCTTTATACTGGTGTTCTGCATTGGGTTGGTTTCCAGCTTTAAATTCCATTGAAATATGTTGAGGTTTCTTATTGTATCAAGCCATAAGAACACGTTTATCATCTTTGTACCTCATTGGAAACATTGGAGTTTGTTTTTCCTCTCTGCATTGTGTTTGAAGTGCGTTATTATTTTCTCCCCAGCAGCAGCAGCAGCAGCAGCAGCAGCAGCAGCAGCAGCAGCAGCAGGAGGATTCATCATGGCGTCAGACCCAGCTGGTGTGTCTGCTCATGGCGTGTGTGTGTTCGTTACCTCGCAGCGTGAGTCTCAGCCCAAACTTTGTTTCTGATTTTTTTTAACAACAAAAAAAAAAGACCCTTGTGAAGCTGAAAGCGCTGCGTGTGCCCTGCAGGTGGTGCTGCCCCAGGAGGAGCGGCTGCTCTCGGTGCTGGAGGAGCTGAGCTGCAGCTGCAGACACCCGCTCTCCTACACGTCGGCTGCCAAGTGCTTCGCCGGCCTGGTCAACAAGAAGCCTCAGGGTGCGTCTGAGCATCAGGTTTTTGTCTGAAACAATTAGCCTGTGATGATGATGATGATGATGATGATGATGATGATCTGTCTGCAGGGCCTTCTCTTGACAGTTTAATTCAGGGAGTGATTAAGAGAGTGAGCAGTGAGTTGGACGGACCATCCTTCCCTCTGCGCACTCGGGCCTTCACGCTTCTGATCTGGGTGAGAATCGTTCAGCTGCAACTTTTCATTTTCTCATGTTTTATTTCTATCACACTATTCACACTTCTTTAAAAAGCCTTAAACTCATACATCTCAAATTAAGACCTTGAATGTCTTAAATTTATTAAAGAAAATGTTAGGCGCCCTTAAATATGTCAGTCACAGGTTCTAAATTGCATCATTGCTATGTAGGGTTTTTGTTCTTCCTGGACTTTTGTATCAGGCAAAAGTTTGAGCTGCACACAGACATCATCACTGCATTCAGGCAGCTGGTAACAAGCTGCTAATGCTTGTTAGCTAGCTGGCTCACGTTTTGCATTTATCAAATTCAGACTTGTTCATGTCTTAAATGGGCAGCTAGCAGGATAAATCAGTTTCACAGTTTTGGTTCCCTGAAAAAGAAATGCATTTAGGTTGTTCATTTCTGCCACGCTACAGGATGTGTTTTATTCATGATGGTCAGATTTAAAAAGTCTTAAATCTGAAACCTTTTAGAAACCCTGCATAAAGAGCTCACCGTTTTATTTTTCTACTGAAATCATGTTCAGGTTGCCAAGGCTCTGCTGCTGCGATACCACCCTTTATTTTCAGCGCTAACCGACAAGGTGAAAACATTGTGAGATATGAGCTATGAATTAAAAAAAAAAAAAAAAAAGTAATAAGTTCTGAAGAACCTGACCCGCCATGTGCAGGTCTTCTCTCTGCTCGACGACGCCCTCCTCGGCCCAGTGGCCGCTGACAGCTTCTCGCTACTGATGAGCGACTCCGCCGACATCCTGAACCGTGGTTGCCACGCCGACGTCCGCATCATGTATCGGCAGCGCTTCTTCAGCGAGAATTCTGCCAAGCTGGTGCAGGGCTTCAACGCTGCGCCGCAAGGTTAGACAAACAAACACATGAACACTCATTAGTGGCACTGATCTCAGCTCAGATGCGCCGACTGGTTGCAACACAACTTGAAAACATGACCTAGATGCGCAAGTTAGAATTTTTTTGTGAATTTTTCTTTCTTACTTGCGCAGTGTCAAAATGATTCATACAAACTTTCTTTAATCTGATGTGAAAGTTTCAGTCAAACTGTTGATTCTTGGTCATCATCGGGTTTTCAAACGGGGCTTTGAACCCAAACACGTTAAAACTGGATTTGGACGAGATAAAGTAGACATTCAGCTTCTGGAATGGTTAATTTGAAACCCAGCGTAGTCAAATAGCCACAATCACTTTGTTTGAGAAATCCTTTAATTTCTCACGACAACCTCTCGGCTGTGCAAAACACCTGGGTGGACTTGAGCCCGCCTTCGAGCTCCAGCAGGAAGCAGTTTCCAGCAGGAAGCAGTTTCCAGCAGGAAGCTGGAAACTGTGAGGCAAGTCTCCAGCTTCCTGCTGGAAACTTCTGTGAGGCAGAAGTTTCTGAGCTTCTGCCTCACAGAGCAGACCCTCCCTCATGACTCCTAGACTCAGCTCCTTCAAACTAGCCAGCATCCATCAGCAAACACCTGGTGGATGTGTGCATTTCTCAGTCCTACGCTGGTGAAACCGTTGTTTCAGGACTACCATTATGACGACTTCCTGAAGGCGGAGTTTCAGAAAGCTTTTTAAAGAGACAGAGGACCAAGTTCAAGATGCTAAATTTCAAAGTTATAATTTCTTTCAATTCATATTAGATATCTGCAGCTTTTTTATAATACCCAAAGGCAACATAGTTACTTGATTGTGCTATAAAATGGCACTATTCGGTTGGAAAACATAGTACTGCCCCTTTAAATTATAAACATTGTGTGTAATCCTGCTTGTGTATGTAAACTTGTGTGTTTTTTTGTTTTGTTTGTTTTATAACGAGTGTGTTGTTTTGCTTTTCTCTCTGGTCTTTTTGCTGCCTAACAGAGAAGAAAGCCAACTACCTGAAGGCTCTGTCCAACATCGTCAACAAGTTGCCGAAGCAGGTCCAGGTGTCTGAGCTGCCGGCTGTAAGCTCCACGATTCCTCTCTGGAAAACAACCAGACCTCTTATCTGGCATGCCAATCGGTGTGACGTGTTTTTGTCCAGCTCCTGACTCTGCTGCTGGAGGCCTTGACGTGTCCCGACGAGGGAGTCCAGCTGTCCACTCTGTCCTGGCTGCAGCCCGTCCTCATAAACCCCCCGCAGGTCCTGATCCTGCAGCTGGAGGCCCTGGTCGGCCGGCTGCTGGCCCTGGTCGGCAGTCCAGCCATGGTGAGGCACTGTTTCCTGTAGGGAAGTGATGCTGCTTGCTTTACTGAAAGAGGAGGATTACACCAACAAATGACTGAAGTGTTTTCATTTAGTTATTTATTTTGTGTTTTGCTTCTTTCCTTCCCAGAAAATCCGCATGGCCTCCATACGATGCGTTCTCGCTCTCTCCCATTTCCCGGCTCACGAGGTAACAAACACTCTGAAGCTGTTCCTGTTTCAGACCAACAAATTCATAATATTTAGATTTTACATTATTATATAGACTCATTTAGATCATAAAACAGGGGGAAAACTGTGTCAGTCTTTTTGGGAAATAGTGAGGCAATCATAGAGGCCATTTTCTTCCTTTGTTTCATTTTTTTCTTTCTGACTGTTAGTCAGTAAAAATAACTCGTTTCTTTGCTCGACTTTATTCCGCCATGTGCATCATCACGAACAGACAGACAGAGAGCATCGAAGAAGAACACAAACCCATAACATATGCTCCTGGCATAACAGTGCTCCTAGTGGGAGGACATGTAATACAAATAAAACAAAGGAGTAACAATCTCCCACTTTTCTAAAAAAAAAACAAAACAAAAAAAAAACAGGGCTTATGAGAAAGCGCAGCCATTAAGGATTATATTACAACAGTTTCAACGTGATAGAATGTGAAACATCTTATGACTGAATTTATTGAAGAATCCAAAGTCCTTCATAAAGAGCCCTAAGGAGTGAGGTTGCGGATGCTCCCTTTTTTGTTAAACAGTCTGCAAGCTGGTCTTTTGTTTGAGACCACAACACTTGATGAACTTTCTTAGTTTGCATCAGTTCTTTAATTGAACTGATTTCCAGGCGTAACCTTTTCTCTGCAACAAACTTAGTTGACTTAAGTGCAGAAACAAGAGAGAAATTATCAGTCACACAGATTATAGGTGGAGGACAAGCAGTACTACCAGCACTGAGTTCAGAAAAGAGTGTGGAAAGAAAAATAGCATTATCAATCCCCTCAGACATGGCGAGTGTTTCACCTGCCAGTGTGCTTCTGACAATTCTCTTAATTCTCTTTGACTGCCATGCAATGGGAGAGAACCTCCCGTTGTCACCCATCAAAACAATGAAGTGGCCACCTTGAGTACCTCCATCTGAAAGATTTCCATAAGATGCATCTGTGAATGTAACTATCTTTAAGTTACTGTCGTCCCCAAGGTGTTGAAAATTCAATTCAACTGACTTGGCCTTGAGCTTACACACAACTCTGTTTGCTTCATTAATGGTCTGTACTGTAGCATGTTTCAGATGGGATGCTAAATTACTAGCATCAAACATGACATCAGGCCTGCTCTGTCTTGCCACCCACAGAAGTTGGCCTATCTTAGATCTGAGCTGCTCTGTCTCCTTCTCAGTGAGAGGTGAAGCTGACTCTGCTGCTCGTGAGGGTGAGAGGTGTATGGTCTGCAGGTGCTGAATGTATGTTTCTTGGTGTATTTGTACCTTCTCACCTTCAGTAACAAGATCTACACCCACATAAGAAAAGCTATTGTGTGCTTTCACGACCGACATTAAACTTTGACCTCAGGTGAGGTATGACTGACTCTGAAAACATGTGTGATCCACCCCATATAAAATCATCAACATGACAAGCAAGTACACCAGTTACATTTTTTGCGCTCATCTAGCCAATAGAAAACTGCAGGGTCAACCTTAGACATTATGCCTCCTGCTTCAATCATTATGCTTTTTACCCTGTTATACCAATACAGTGAAGCATCAGCTAAACCATACACACATTTTCTCAGTTTCCAAAGCACACCTGTGCTATTGGCCTCTCGAGGAGGTTTGATGAAAATGTCTCTGGACAGTTGCATTCCTTGTAAAAAGGCAGATTTAATGTCCATAGAGTGAAGTTCCCATTGTTTTTTGACATACAACTGCCACCAAGAGTCTCAGTGACTCTGAGGCACAGGTTGGAGAGTCCTTTTGTAGGTCAGAAACTTGTAGCTCCTCAAATCCTCGTGCAACAAGTCTTGCTTTTGGTATTATTCCATTTTCAGTCTCTTTCAGAGTGCACACCCAACGAGTGGAGCACACTTTTTGTCCTTTGTCCTCAATTTCCTCAAACACTTGGTTCTGTTTCCAGCTTTTTATTTCATTTTCCTTTGCTTCATCAAACGATATGTCCTTACTCACAAAAACATCCTCGTGCATATCTGTATCCTCAGCATCTGCCTGGATGTGAAGATCCTCCAACTGTGACAGATCAGCTGACTCACTGTTGCCAGCCACTTCTGCTGGCTCAAGCAGCTCCAAGTTAAACCAGTTCTTGTATTTCCCAGTTGCTTTGCCGGCACGTCCTAACACTTTGGCTTTTTGTGAGTCACCCTCTGTATTTCTGAATGTCACAATTTGACCTGTCTTTATGATGGTGTTCCCAGAGTGCGGTCTCTCAGCCTCTGCATTTTCAGGAGCAGGCAAAAGATGATTCTCAGGATTTACTGCAATAGTGTCTCCTCCTACATTCTCTTCAATGATGTCCATTGTATGTTGTCCTCGATTGTTCTTCTCATCGCAGGTAATCTGAGGTTCTTCATTCTCGTGAGTAACTTTCCTCAATCTGAGTTGATGGACTCTGATACAGGTGCCTCCGTGTCTAACAAAAACGACTGCACCATCTTGACCAATCACCACTCCTGGTCCTTTCCATTCTGGGCAATCCACTCTTTTATAAAAGACTTTGTCTCCAGTTTCATATCGCTCGTCTATGGGCCGCATCTGTTTCTTTAGTGCTCTGCGTATCCTTTCTGAACATTCTGCTTCTGTAAAAGCTTTTCTTGCAGCATCAAGGCTGAAATGTGCTTGGCAACCCATTCACTCTTGGTGGTGCCCTCTAGAGCTGGAGCTTTGTCTATTAATACAGAAGGCAAGTTAGGATTCTGCCCGAACACCAGCTGATGTGGGCTGTATCCATGGACACTTTGCATAGAGTTCTTTGCCATCAGGGCCCAGTCCATGGCAGTGCTCCAGTCACATCCAGTACTTGCTTTGACTTTCAGCAGGATCTCCGTCAGAGTTTGATTGTGGCGCTCTAACAGTCCATTGCTCCATGGACTGTAAGCAGGTGTTGTCTTGACTTCAATATTAAAGTTCTCGGCCATGTCTCTCACTTCCTCGTCATTGAACTCTCCACCATTGTCACTGAACAACTTTTGTGGTGGGCCATGCACACTGATCCAATCATGGATAAAACGTCTGACTATTTCAGAAGACCTCTTGGTGGTTAAGACACTACCAGCACTGAAACGGGTAAATTGGTCAATAATAGAATAGAATAGAATAGAATTCAACTTTATTGTCATTGCACTGTCACATGTACAAGCAACGAAATGTAGTTTGCATCTATCCAGAAGTGCTATACATGATATAAATATTTATAAACAGGTGTATGAAGATATAAACAGAATAATATTGATGTGCTATAAATAAAATGATATAAATATTTAAATAAATATAAATGTACATACTATACAAATTACACAGATTATACAGAATATACAGGAATATGAAGAATGGATTGTATATATATTAGTTGTTTTATGATACAGGTTAAATAATGGCAAATTAGATCTACAGATTATATAAAGATTGTATATAGATCATGTATGTGTGTGAGGGGAACAGTCCAGGGAAGGGGGGGTGCAGTCCTTATAGTTTGTGTCAGGAGGCGTTCAGGAGCGCGACAGCTGTGGGGAAGAAGCTGTTCCGGTGCCTGGTGGTTCTGGTCCGTAAGCTTCTGTAACGCCTCCCAGAGGGCAGGAGAGAGAAGAGTGTGTGTGCAGGGTGAGTCAAGTCCTTGGTGATTTTGCGGCCCTTTTCAGACACCGCTTCCTGTAGATGTCATTGATGGCAGGGAGCGATGCCCTGGCGATGTGCTGGGCAGTTTTCACCACCCTTTTCAGCGCCTTCCGGTCAGAGACAGAGCAGTTCCCGTACCAAACTGTGATGCAGTTGGTGAGGATGCTCTCAATGGTGCAGTGGTAAAAATTGGTGAGGATCTCTGAAGACAGGTGGTTCTTCCTCAAGGTCCTCATGAAGAAGAGGCGCTGGTGCACCTTCTTGATGAGTTTGGAGCAGTTGGTCGTCCAGGTCAGGTCCTCGGAGATGTGGACTCCCAGGAACTTAAAGCTGTTCACACGCTCCACCGCTATTCCCTTGATGTGGATGGGTGGGTGGAGGTCAGCGTTCCTCCTGAAGTCCACAATGAGCTCCTTGGTCTTCTCGGTGTTCAGCTGCAGGTAGTTCTTGTCGCACCACTCAGCCAGACGGTCCACCTCCTCCCTGTAGGCGGCCTCATCGTTGTCTCTGATGAGGCCGATCACCGTGATGTCATCAGCAAACTTGATGATGGCGTTAGAGCCATGGACAGGTCTGCAATCGTGGGTGAAGAGAGAGTAGAGGAAGGGACTCATCACACAGCCTTGTGGCACTCCGGTGTTTATGATGATGGTGGATGAGAAGTGATTGTCCAGCCGGACGTGTTGGGGTCGACTGGTCAGGAAGTTGAGCAACCAGTTGCACATGAGTGAACTGATGCCGAGGTCTGTGAGTTTGGTAATGAGTTGTGATGGAATGACAGTGTTAAATGCTGAACTAAAGTCTAAGAACAGCATTCTGGCATAAGTGTTCTTCTTGTCTAGGTGAGAAAGAACAGAGTGCAGTGCTATGGAGACTGCATCCTCTGTGCTCCTATTCTGCCTGTATGCAAATTGGTGGGGATCCAGTGTGGGGGGTAGACAGGATCTGAGGTGTGCTAGGACCAGCAGCTCCAAGCACTTGGTGATGATGGGAGTGAGGGCTACCGGACGATAGTCATTGAGTCTGGTCGGGTTGGAATTCTTAGGAATTGGGACGATGGAGGTAGACTTGAAGCAGGTCGGTACCACGGCGCGGGCCAGGGACAGGTTGAAAATGTCCGTCAGCACTCCTGCCAGCTCCACAGAGCACGCTCTGAGGACACGACCAGGTATGCCATCAGGACCCGCAGCCTTGTTGGATTTAATCCTGCTCAGAGCCGCTTCTACATCAGAGGAGAGGAGAGGAGAGTCAGTGGCTGTTGATCTGGGGTGGTGGCTGTCTTAGTTGCAGTTGTAGTGTTCCCTCTCTCAAAACGAGCATAGAAGTTGTTAAGCTCGTTGAGGAAGGAGACATCAGCGGAGGCAGTGGAGGTGTTGGAGTTCTTGTAGTCTGTGAGAATCTGAAGGCCTTGCCACATGCGTCGGGGGTTGGAGTTGGAAAAGTGATCCTCCACCTTTCTTTTGTAGTGGTGTTTGGCCTTCTTGATTCCCCTCTTCAGCTCAGCCCTGGCTGCACTGTAGGTCTGTGCATCCCCTGTCCTGAAGGCGATGTTACGGGCCTTCAGCAGGAGACGAACGTCTCGGTTCATCCAGGGTTTCTGGTTGGGGTACATGGTGATGCGTTTGTGGATGGTGACACAGTCTATGGTGGTGGAGATGTGGTCCAGTACAGATGAGGCGTACTGATCCAAGTCAGTGTGGTGGAAAGTATTCCAATCTGTATTCCTGAACTGGTCCTGGAGCACAGCGTCTGAGCCCTCTGGCCACACCTTTACTGTCCTCACAGTGGGTTTCACACGTTGGATGAGTGGTGAGTACCGCGGTGTGAGAAACAGGGAGAGATGGTCTGATTGTCCGATGTGGGGGAGGGGGTGTCGCCTTGTAAGCTCCAGCCAGATTGGAGTAGACATGGTCCAGGGTCTTGTCTCCTCTGGTGTGGCAGGAGACGTGTTGGTAGAATCTGGGGAGGACTGTCTTCAAGTTGGAGTGGTTGAAGTCACCCGCAACAATAAAAACAGCCTCGGGGTATTTAGTTTGGTGTTTGCTAATGGCCGCATAGAGTTCTTTCATGGCTAGCTTGGCATTAGCATCCGGGGGGGTGTACACAGCAGTGAGGATAATAGAAGTGAATTCCCTTGGGAGGTAATAAGGTCTGCATTTGATCATTAAAAACTCCACATTCTGTGAGCAGTGACTCTCGGTAATAGCAGAGTCTGTGCACCAAGCTTTGTTGATATAAATGCACAAACCTCCGCCTCTGGTCTTACCGGAGTCATCAGCTATCCTGTCGGCTCGGTGTGTGTGGCGTCCAGTTAACTGGATAGCATTGTCCGGGCAGCTGTTGTTTAGCCATGTTTCGGTGAAAACCATGACATTTGAGTCCATAATCCGTCTGTCACTAGTGATAGACAGACGTAACTCGTCCATTTTATTGGCTAGAGAACGGACATTGGCGAGGAAAATGCTCGGTAAAGGGAGCCGGTGTGGTGTTAGCTTTAGCCTAGCTCGCACCCCTCCACGCTTACCCCGCCTTTGTTTACGTTCTCGTCTCCGCCTACGTGCACTTCCGCCCGGTTGAGAGAAGTGGGCCGTCTCCGGTGTTCTGGAGATCTCTGGGATAAGTCTGAGATCGGCGATAAAAGTGTCAGGATTGTAGCTCCAAAGGTCCAAAAGTTCTTGTCTGCTATAGCACTGCAACGCGGTGCAGTTCTTGAAAAAAAGTCCGGTGAGAAATAGGTAAAAAACCACTAAATAGCAGGTCCTGGAGAGACACTGAGCCTCGCGTTGTTCACGCGCCGCCATCATGATAATGTGTAGGTACCAAACCCCAGGTTCAAGTTCGTGCAGATCTACAGCAACAGTTTCATTGTATGTAGATGCTAATGGTAAGCCCACAGCAGGTTTTGGTTTGGTCTTACAATATTTTTGACACACTTCACACTGGTTCACGATGTTTTTGAGCAGGTTGTCACATTCTGTGTCCTTGTTGCCAGAATTAGTCAAAAGTCTCTGTATTTTGTCAGCAGAGGCGTATCCAAACTGTTTATGAAGTTTCTCCAGAACTTTCATCTTTTCACTTGTGTTCATCTTGTCTGTTGTAGTCAGTATTTCTTCCTCATTAGCTTGCAATAGCTTATCAGAGTGAATGAAACTTCTATTTTCACTGTCCACAATGTTTACACAGTAATGACCTGAACTAGTAAAGTCCAGTTTGACAGGCTGGTTGAACATCACTGCACTGTCCCTTTCCATGTCCAAAACAGTCCCTGCCCTTTTCAATGAGGTCTTACTCAGCAGCAGTGTACGGTGGCCCTGAGGTGCAAAACACAACAACATTAACGAAAACACAACAACATTAACAAAAAACACAACAACATTAACGAAAACACAACAACATTAACGAAAAACACAACAACATTAACGAAAACACAACAACATTAACGAAAACACAACAACATTAACGAAAACACGACAACATTAACAAAAACACAACAACATTAACGAAAACACAACGGAAGAGGTAGGTCCCAGTGGGAGACCTAAGAAGTCGCTGATTGGACGACAGGTCGTTTCTCTTTTGAACCGGAAGTTATTCTGGAATGAGTCTTAGTGAACGCATGCTAACCGACACTTCGTGGTTGATCTGTAGCATGTCCAGTATCACCTCGTATGTATGTGTTGCCCTGCAACCTTGGGTGGCACAGTAATGTAATATAAAGGATCTTCCTCCAACGTGTGTTGCTGTGACACAGGAAAGATGAGACACACACGTTGAGTTCTCGTTAACATCCAACGGAAGATTAATTCTTTTTTGTGAGCTCGCTCTTTTCTATGCCACCAATGCAATGCGCCCCTAGTGGTCATGTGGAGAATTGCGTGGACAAACTGAAACAACACTTAATTTGTTACAAGAAATTAAAAGAAAAAATTGTGTTTGGGGTGTCTATTTTCTTACATATTCTCTTTATTTTCTGATAACTTATTTTTCACCCCTCTACACTTGTCCTGACTCAAAATATTCCCGAATAGCTGTACTGAGGTTTGGATCACTGAGAACATTCATGTTTTTAACGATCAAATTAAAGCCAGAATAACTTCCGGTTCAAAAGTGAAACGACCTGTCGTCCAATCAGCGACTTCTTAGGTCTCCCACTGGGACCTACCTCTTCCGTTGTGTTTTCGTTAATGTTTTGTGTTTTTGTTAATGTTGTTGTGTTTTTGTTAATGTTGTTGTGTTTTTGTTAATGTTGTTGTGTTTTCGTTAATGTTGTTGTGTTTTTGTTAATGTTGTTGTGTTTTCGTTAATGTTGTTGTGTTTTCGTTAATGTTGTTGTGTTTTTGTTAATGTTGTAGTGTTTTGCACCTCAGGGCCACCGTAGCAGTGGGATGTTAGCAGGTACTACTTCAGTTTCTATATTACACTTTGTGTTGCCAATTTTAGCAGGTATCTTTACCTTTTTTATGGAGTAGACGATTTTTCCATCTCCAAACTTGAAGGGCTTGTGACTTTGTGTTTCTGTCTCTTTCATAGTTTTCATACTTTTCTTTTGTAACACAGTACTGTAGTTGTCCAGCCACTCCTGTCCACAAACTGTCCTAGTGCAAGCAGTGTCTATTATTGCTGAGCCAAAACATCTGTCATGAATATTTCTGCATCTGTTGGTGATTCTTTGGTGTACAGAGTCAAATTGCACTCTTCCACGTCTTTTGTATCATCAGCAATTTTAACACTATCAGCTTTGTGCGGACAGTTTTTAACCCAGTGAAAAGTACTTTGGCACACTGCACATTTTGAACGTCGTCCGTACTTATCCAGCGGGTTTGTACCGGGCTGTGGAGTGTTGGGCTGTGGAGTTTTCTGATGGGGACTCGGCCGCCAGAACTTGGCTTTTTGCCGCCGTTGCTCCGTTGCAAACACGGACTCCTGGCTAATGCCTTCTGCAGCCGCACCTCTTTTTTCGCCAAATATTCTCTTCAAAGCGGACTTCATTGAAGCAAATGTTACATCTGAGCACGCCGTTAAAGCCAACTGTCTGTCCGTTATATCCAAACACGGGGTATCCAAAAGCTTAAAAGCCAAAACTGCATCAGGCAGCTCCATGTTGTATTTCTTCATCCGCGAGTAACGCTGCTCGAAATCAATAACATAGTCCGCCATCGACATGTTAGCTTCTTTTATGATACGGTCAAAATCCGAGTATGCTTCATAGATCCTGTCCTTTTCCTCTTTTAAGAACAAGTCATCTAGTTTAGCGAACAACGTTGTCATTCCAGTGTCTTTATTTAGATCGTCTACCGGAATTTCCATCGCCGTGTCCCGCGCTCTTCCAGACAGGGCCAGGGCGACAGCCAGCGCTTGCTTTTTCGACTCCAAATCTGTAACTCTCGTCCAAATGTTGACTTCATTCTTCCAGCTTTCGTAAGGCTTTCCTTCCTCAAACGTTGGCGGAACTCTGTAGTTACTAACCATCCTCTGCTACCAATGTTAGTCAGTAAAAATAACTCGTTTCTTTGCTCGACTTTATTCCGCCATGTGCATCATCACGAACAGACAGACAGAGAGCATTGAAGAACACAAACCCATAACATATGCTCCTGGCATAACAGTGCTCCTAGTGGGAGGACATGTAATACAAATAAAACAAAGGAGTAACACTGACTTCAGTCATTTCTTTTTCTCATTTTATTCCTTTTCTTCTTACTTTATTGCTCTCTTCTTTCTCAGTTTATTCCTGTTGTTCTGAGCACTTGGCAGCTGACGTGTAGGAGAGCGGGTGTCTGCAGCTGTAGCTCAGCTCCTCCAGCACCGACTTTTCTGACTTTATTCCTATTCCTGTCATTTAACTCATCCATTCTTTAGTTTGTACAGTTTTTTTTTTTTTATTTAAATCCAGGCTTCAGTAGAAATATCTGCTCTTCACAACAAACTTTTGGAGTTATACTTATAAATAAGAAAAATAGTGTGTAAATCTGAGTGTGTAAATAAATGAGAAATTCAAACACGAAACACTGGCAGGCAACATGTTGTCAGCTGTACGTCCTAAACCGTGTGTGCGTGTGTGTGTGTGTGTGTGCGTGTGTGTGTGTGTGTGTGTGTGTGTGTGTGTGTGTGTGTGCGCGTGCGCGTGTGTGTGTGAAGGTGGTGCCATTCCGGTCGCGGGTTCTGCGAGCGTTGGCTCCGCCCCTGGATGACAGGAAGCGGCTGGTGAGGCGAGAGGCGGTCCAGGCCAGAGCGGAGTGGTGAGGTCACATTGTTTCAGTCCCGACCGGCTCGTCCCGAAAACGTCCTTTGTTTCCATAAACTCAGAAAGGAAGACTCAAACGCTCGTGATAATCCAAGTGGTTGATTTTGTTCTGTTTCCCTGCAGGTTCCTGTTAGGAAGCCCTGGTGGAAGGTGATCTCTGTCTGTCCATAAAAACCTCCAGGACCAAGTGGCAGAGCGCTCTGCCTACCTTCTCCTCCTCCATTCAGAAAAGTGTTTGTCTGACTGCACACACACACACACACACACACACACACACACACACACACACACACACACACACACACACACACACACACACACACACACAGCCTGGTGAAGCATTTTATGGATCCAGTCAGCCCTGACTGGAAGCCTCACCAGGAGCCATGCAGCGGGTCACAGACGCTGCCGTCTGGATTTTATAAATCATAACTTACGCAGAGAACCAAGCCACAAAGCATCTGTTGTTTTTGTTTTGTTTTTTTTTTCTACTTTGGATGAAATGTCCTGAAGCTGAAGACATTTTGTTCAGTGCTTCACTGTTGAACATAGCAGGTTGTTAATACAAGCCTTTTTAGTACTATTATTATTATTTTATTAACTAAGAAGCAATAAAGCAGTTTGAGTTTCAGTGATCTGCAGATTCCTCCTTTTCGGTATTTTCAGCTGGTGTCGGCTGAAAAGCTTCAGAGATGAACTTTATTTAAGCCCTGTGCAGCTCCGGACGCCTCACACTGACAGCGTGCGCCGTCGCTCTGAATGTTCAGGACGTATGAACGGATTCCGTATGAATCCTCCGACACATAGATGGAGATTGTTGTACTTCATAAAGTTCTGTGTGGACTGGCGCAGGAAGTGTTGTTCGTTTGCCTTGTTTTCAGTGGATATTTAAACGTGGTTGTTGTGTGAAGGTCGCCGTTGAGTCGGTGACCTGTTTGGACCTCAAAAAGCTCTGCCAAGGAAACATGGCGCCTCGCAAAAGTATTCACACCCCTCAGATGTTTCTCCTTAGCCAGACTTTAATGATTTTTTTTTTTTGTAAGAGCAACAAAAAATTATTTTGAAATAAAAAAAATTAACAGTTTTCAACTTTAAAAAACAAATAAAAGTCAGAGGCCAACTTTGTCAACAGTCAAATTAGCTTTAGCTTTCTTTACTGTACTAGCTTGTCTTACTACAGATTCTCATTTACATGGCTGGTTCTAGACGGGGGGCCATGAGGGGCCAGTGTCCCGGCAGAACTGGATCTGGACCCTGACCTGAAGTTAATTTACTTATGGTCATTCGTGCTGACATAGAGACTGTTATTTATTGTTTCCTTTGACCAGTTGTATTTTTGTCTCTTCACAGGTTTTAGTTTATAAATAAATTAAAACTGAAGGTGTTTAAGCCACTTTGAGATATCATCAGGGGTCTGAAACCTGCAGTTCAAGAGCTAATCAATCCCACCAGGTTTTCAGAATTTAAAAAACAAACAAAAATGTAATCAAAATGACTTGGGTTTGGTGCTAATTTACAAATATTTGCAATGAATTTCATGATATTTAAAGATGTTTGAAAGCAAATCAGACTTTTTGGTACTTTCCATATCAATCATGGACTATACGACGAGTAAGGCTGATACAGCGGCGCAGGAGAAGAAATACTGCCATCTGCAGGTGTGAGTTAGCAATCACTTAAACGCAAGGTTTTTGACTGTTTTTGTGAAAAATGTGCCTAAACTCACAACTATGCATTTGTGCAATTTCTGAATTGCTTTTATGTTCATTTCTACGAGTGCAGAATCACAAAAAAACTGGATCTACTTGATATATTACACAGTGAGATATTTCATGTTTTTTTTGGTTTTGTTTTCATGTATTTGTTCTGGCCCGTTGGTAAATACCATCTAGACCATCTGCTCTTTTACGCTTCAGTGTGGACTTTGTGTGTGTAAAACCTGAAGTTACCAAGAACATTGTTGGATATGAAAAATGTTGACTATGGAACCAGCTGGACTTTTCTTGACTATATAAAGTATTTTGCTGTTACAGTGACGTCGGCATTAGCCCCGCCCAGTCAGCATCTCAGTAATGTCATGTGAAGAATTGGCCTCAATGACATGGATACGCTTCGATCTGAACAGCGACGTCAAATTTCTGATGTTAGTCATTTAACTTCCATATTATTGTTGCTCTTCCACGGTTTATTTTTTTTTGGTTTTTTGTGGAGACAGAGTCTCGGCGAAACCAGAGGGTTCTAGTTTGTGAATACTCCCGCGAAGCAGTGTGGACAATGACTGTCTAACTTTGGTTTATTAAAACTCTTCTTTGTAAACTGACCGTATCTTTGTCTTTTATCAGCCCAACATGAAGTCAATCGATGGCAGAAAATTAACAAAACTTGTTTTATTTAAAAAAAACAAAACAAAAAAAAGAACAAAGTGGAGCACAGCTCCTATTGGTTACTGATTACATCAGAATCTCTTGTCACAAACATTCAAATAGAAAACTGAAATGAAAATGTCTCCATGGGAAGATTTCACAGTGCATCATTTGCTAATATAAACTGCCTTGTTTACAAAACCAAAGGAGCAAAAAAGACTTGTTTTAAAAAATAAAAGCCAGAAGGAAAGGAAGTGAGTTCATGTTTTCCTTTCTTTGGCACCAGGACACATCATGTCAGTAGTGCTGAATGTAACCCCCGAACGCCCCTCTCTCTCCTCAAAACGTAACATGGAAAGTTGCAAACAAATATTAAAAATCCTCAAAATCCAGCAACGAAAACATCTCAAGATGAGTCATGTTCAGTTCCCAGAATGCATCAGTGCAGCTTCTCCTCCGATGCGGTCTTGCTGCTTCGGATGTGAGGGGAGCAGAGAGGTCAGATGGCCATGGGGTCGCTGCTGGTGGAGGGCCCGGGCCACATGAGGCCGTCCCCGCGGGGCAGATGGCTGGAGGGCAGCAAGACCCGGGTCAGCCAGTGGCTGAGGGAAGGAGGGGGGTGAGGGGGGAAAGTCTCATCGTTTCAACAGAAATGACTCAGAAATATTCAGATAACAAGAAAACAATATCAGTTTATTAGGAAAGAGCAGGAAATGCTAACTGTGATGAAGGCTTTAGAACAGGCAGTGTGAGGGGCAGCCGTCTTTAGACCATCAGCTGGGTTGGGAATTTGATTGCGTTCATTTCTGCTTGGACTCAAAACATTTGGCACTTTTAAAAAGTTCTGAACCAATATAAATCCTTCTTGGTCCACAAAGGCCTAAAATTATGGAGGGAATTTACCATTCAGTTTGACGTTTTGAAAAATAAATCACAATTTATTACTCAATTAATTTGCTCTTTAAATTGATATTGAAACAGATACAGTCAGGTCAGAGTTGGACTCTTAAAACCGAATCCTTGACTCTTATTTGGATTTATTCCTTCTTTGATTCCTTCCTTCCTGAAACACTAACCTTCTTCCCTTCTTCCTTTTTTCCTTCCTTCCTTCTTTCCTTTCTTCATTTCCTTCTTGGATCCATAACTTTGTCTCCTTCCTTCCTGGATCCATTCTGTCCTTCCTTTATTTTCTTCCTTGCTCCCTGACTCACTTCCTTCCCTCTGCCCTTCTTCTCTTGTTCCTCAGCCTTCTCCAGGTGTTTCCATTGATGCGTTCAGAATTATTAAACCAACATATGAAGATGTTTTGTTGCTCTTGGTCTCACCTCCTTGTTTCCACTCCAAAGAACAGCTTCCAGTTGTTCAGGCGGCCATGATGGTACGGGTTTCTGAACGCCTGACAGGCAGAAGAGGAACCGTTAGAACAACAGCAGCCATTGTTTGTTTGTTTGTTTGTTTTAAATCATGTCTCTTGAAGCAATCAAAGGAAAAAAAAAAGTTTAATGAAGAACAAATTAATATTCAGTTCAATTCATGGCTGGTACCTTGCCGTTGCCCTGCAGCCGTCTGGCCTCCTTGCGGTTGATGTGGCGTTCCACGCTGGTCTCGCCTCTGCTGATCAGCTTGGCGTGCCACAGGGTCAGTCCACCCAGCGCCACCGCCACCGAACTGCAGAACCAACGGGTCAGAGCGGACCAGGAGAGCCGTTACCAAACTGCCAACTCACTGCAGGAAGTGGTCCAGGTTCTGTGCGGAGCGCCGGCTCACCTGGTCAGGACCCAGAGGAAGATGATGCACTTATGGCCAACGGTCTCTCTGGGGCTCAGATCTGGAGGCGGAGTCTGAAAGGAAGACTTAATGGAGACAGGAAGTACTTTAGACTGACGGCCAACACGGCGCCGCTCAGAATCTGTTATGCTAGCTCCGATTTGTTCCTTTTCTTGACTTTTGCTCATTTCTTTTTATGTTTAGACAATTATTCCCTCTGGTTTTCTAACTCTTTATCTTTCCGACAAATAGTATGGTGCGTAACCGTGGCAACACAGTGTTGTTTTCCCAACTGACAGAAGCTAATTGGCGTCTCAAAAGCTCAAATAACCCAAAGTACGACCCAAAGCCCAGAGTTAAAAAGAGGAGCAGCCAAAGCGAATGAGGCTGATTAGCATCGCTTAGCAACAACTGATGATGTCATCCAGGGCATATTATTATGGAATATCATTTTAGCTGTTAGCATGTCATATTGTTTATGAATACTGTGCAGCACTTTGGTGCAGTTAATGTTTTTAAAGTGCTTTATAAATAAAATTGACACGACAGCAACAGTCTTCAGTCAGAGGCCTCGACAGATCCCTTGCAACACTGACTGCTACTGGAGATCCTCCTGTTCACAGTGAACAGGAAGAGATGAGTTATGACAATATTAAATAACCGTTTGGAATAAATGAAAGCATTTTTTTAATTATTTAAACTGAATTCATAAGTGTGGCCCAGGGCCCATTTGGGGGTGTTGAAATGATTTTTGTCACGCACGCACGCACGCACGCACGCACGCACGCACGCACGCACGCACGCACGCACGCACGCACGCACACACACACACACACACACAACACACACACACACACCCCAGTGCAAAAATTAGTGCAAACTTATTTTTGCACTGTAAATACATTTTGTTGCAAATGAGTTGTTTAATCAGTTCTGGATGCTGCGATCTAGAACTTTATGAAGGTGTAGTGAAGGTACTGTAAGATAAGCTACAGTAAAGACAACTAAAAAAACGTGAAAATGTTTAATAGGACAATAACAGATGAATAAAACTAAATGATCACATGTGATTAAGCTGTTCTTTTTGGTTTTTGTGCAGCGCTGACCTTAATCACATGGTCAGTGTTGTTTACTTCTTAGCTTTTCAGATCCTTAATCAGACGTAGATATGAGAACAGGATCATTTCCAGGTGTCCTGTTTCTATCTTTGGCCTCCATCTGAGATCAGATTCTGACTTCTGACTTCCACCTCACAGGTGCTGTCGCTCCAAACATCTCATTACAGCTCCTTGATTAAAACAGGCCCCGCCTCGGGGCAGAGGTCATCCACGTTTACGATCCAGAGCCTTCAGCTCCCGGAAACGTTTGACCTTGTCAAGTTGTTTTATTGAAGAATCGTAACTGTAAATTTATGTTCAGATTTGAGAGTATCAAGCTTTAAAAAAAAAAGAGAGAACAGAGGTTGCACTGATTGACCTGCTGATTCTCATCCATGTTTGAGAAATCCTTTAATAATACTTTACGTTTCAATAAAGTCATCAATCAGACTTTGTTGACCCTAAAGGGCCAAAAAAAAAAAGGCTCTGGAGATCAAACTCAGTGGATCTCTGGATTCAGGTCAGAAAATGGAGGTAAAGCGCTCTGAACCGCAACAGAACTCACCTCTATGGTGCTGTAGGCGTCCAGGAACAAGTTCCTGCTGCTGATGCTGCAGTAGACGCAGCCCAGCGTCATGTAGAGGCAGAAGGAGAAGAAGTAGCGATGGTTCAGGTGGCCGACGCAGTTGTTCAGCCAGGCTGGGAATGTGTTCAGGTTAAACGCTCACAGTGGGTTCGGAGAGCCCGCAGCGCTCCCAACGCTTTCCTGCGCCGCTGTTTCACATTCTGCGCGGCTGAAAGGATACGACAGTGATGGTCCATCTTCAGGACGCACCTGCAACACAACAGAGACATCTCTGTGACATAAAGACGGGCTGGAACCGGCTCGGCGCCCGGGAGGGGAGGCAGCAGCTTACAGGCTGCAGATGCTGCAGTGGTGCGTCCGCGGCGGTTTGGGGATGATGCATTTCTTGCAGATGGAAACAGACGGAACGTCGCGTTTGTCCTGAAACACACAGACGAGGGAAAGACTTTACCGAGACAGTAACGGTCCGCAACGAACACAACTAACAAGAAATAAAAAGGAATTAAAAGTCAAACGCAACCAAAATCCTAAATAAAATGGATTGTGAAGTCTCTGCAAACTAAATTGCTCTTGAAGAAATCTGAATCATGGATTAAAGAGGTGAGTTTAGTTTGGTCTATAAGGCCGTCTGCAAAACAAACGTTATTCCAGTGACAATTTACTTGAAAAGTATCTTATGACTTGACTGAAGACAAGTGAAGACACTTGTTATGAAGTGTCATTTAGTAAATAATGACACTTTTAATGCAACTTTGCATTGAAAGTTTCATCTTTACATTAAAGGTGTCATTATTTACTGAATGATTACTGAAAACCTTTGCGAGGTTTCAGTACGTTATGGTGGACGTAGCACCTTGGGTGGGTGTCCGGGGGAGGTGGTGGTGGCCTTGTAGTAGTGGAAGACTACCAGGATGAGCAGCCAGTGGCCGCAGCAGAGATGCCAGGCGATCCAGTGAGCGGGGTACGAGGAGAAGATGGTTGGTAAGACAAACAGGTAGACGATGATGACCACAGAGGACGTCAGCAGGACCACCAGGCACACAAACACCTGGAGGGGAAAAGAGAGGCGCTGAAGAGAAACCAGAGCAGAGTCAGGGCCAGTCGGTTGAACAGAGAGCTCACCACTCCAAACCAGCGGGTGACGTTGTCCACGATCCAGTAGACCGGCTCGAACGCGCAGTCCAGCAGTGTGTCCGAGTTGGTGAGGCTGTTGTAGTAAAGGGAGCGGAGCAGCAGCTTGCCGTACCTCCACGCCGCCGACAACCTGACCCCGACCCGACCTCCTCCTTCCTGCGGGCGACACAGCCGGCGCAGGGGCAGCGCCAGCCGCATGGCCCGGGAGAGCTGCCACCTCCAGCTGCTGCCCAGACGCATGCCACCGCTGCTGGCCGCTCGCCTCCGGAACACTCTGCCCTGCAAGCACACACACAGGCACACGGACCAGCAGTGAGAAACGCAGGCCGTGTAAAACAGGAGCTCGTCGTTCTGGAGCCAGACAGCCACCGAGTTCTCCATCGTCTTCCTCAGGCAGAGAGCGGACGTCCAACAGGAAGACTGGCGGTCGCTGAGGCAGGACGGTTTCCTAGAGAGTCTTACGGCGCCTTTCACTCACAGCTAATGGAAACCGAAGTGATCAAGTGCTGAGGGACACCTGTCAGCCCCCACAAACCAACGTCTCCTTTGAATAATTCAGGACCGGGCCAGATCCACGCTGATTAAAAGTTCCAAGAAATTAGGAGAGGAGATGCAGAGTGGTAACCCTGTAAAGGGGATATGGGGAGTTTGCAAGACAACGAAAGGGTCCAGAAGGACGTAAAGTGGCTACGTGATCCTGAGGTGACATTTCATCAAGCTGAGTACTGCTCCCTCTGATGGGGCTTACAACATTACACTGGCACCAAGACAGAGCCTCCTAAAAGCACTAGCAGCATTTTAGCCTGGGAAAAACCAGCGTCTTGTTCTACACTGCAGCCGTTCTGGACTTATTGGAAACCATTGCTTCCTAGAGGACTCAACTCCTTTGAAGTTTGAAACGATTGAATCTGATTTTACACAATTGCAAATATTTGGGAGTGATGTTTGAAAAGCTTCAGCTCGATGGAGCCTATGGAAATGCTGTGCCCCGTAACCCTGTGTGGGTGGTACAACGACGACAACCTTTGCATCCCCTTTGCACCAGCACTGTTCAGTCCGATTGAATCCAACTCAAATACGTTTACTGGGAAAGTTCGGTCAGTTTGGGGTGGGAAGTTCTGGTCCGCCTACAAACCTAGGCGCTTTGGTCGATGTGAACTCTGGAGCAGTTCAAACGCCAATACCAAGACAAGCGGACCGGACACCACTTCAAAAGCAAGGAAAGGCATTCTGGGTAAATATAACCAAAACAAACCTGTGTCTCTGGTCCAAGAGGGCGAAATGGCTCGTGGTTTTTAGCCAACGACAAAAGATGAATCTTACAGCCTAAAATCTGATGCCACTCCATTTTTGCTTGCATGTCGTGAACAAGGAAGTTGTACTCAGTGTCTACTTCAGAGGTTTATGTGACGTTTCCTCGGGTGGTTCTTGGTGCAGCAGGTTTTTCAAAAGGTTTGGTTTGTTTGACACAGTGCAGTATGAAAGAGAACCTCACCAACTGAAAATGTAGTGTTGTCATTTTGATTCCTGGTTTCTCTGGTTGAAACTCAGTGGGAGAAATTTCACACAGAACACTGCGAGGAGATGAGAATTGAGCGGAATTTCGTAGGAACGCAACGGCCTGTTAAATTCACACACAGTTTGTTGTGTTACAACCAAAACCTCTTGCGTGTTTTATCCAATATATCAACACCAAGCAGTAGACAACTGAAGTGGAAGAACAACGAAGTGTTTTACAATTCAGTATCTGAAAGGTCTTGCATGTGATGATGAGTCAACTCTTTCACGTTTGCCTTTGCTTCCGCTTCACAAATATTTGCCACTTCGTGTTGCTCCCAATAAAATCCACTAACATCTGTGGTTCGAACGGGTCGAAATGTGAAGACAAAGGTATGGAAGGCACAGCA
Organism: Poeciliopsis gracilis; assembly: GCA_911649635.1. Classification (NCBI taxonomy): domain Eukaryota; kingdom Metazoa; phylum Chordata; class Actinopteri; order Cyprinodontiformes; family Poeciliidae; genus Poeciliopsis; species Poeciliopsis gracilis. The sequence goes on along the minus strand of CAJVRI010000910.1, from coordinate 394,529 downwards.
GCGATGGACGCCAACAGGAAGAGAGTGAAGTCAGGTTATTCAGTCGGTTGAGACAATTAAAAACAACAGAAGTGCATGAAAACATGAGGTCAAAGGGTATCTCTCTTTTCAATGACCACCGGGTCTTTACCCTTTTAGAGATGGATGACAACGGACCAGCTTTCCACGTAAAATAAACGAGGGAAATAAACATGAGGACGTACAGAGCGACCTGTCTGCAGACGGGATTTCAGCAGACTGGTGTGAAGAAGGAAAAAAAAAGGTGTTAAGAAGTCAGATTATTCATGTGGTGAACCTGACAGGAAGAAGGGACAGCATCATGTCAGAGCAGAATCTCTATGGCAACCGATGTCCCCCAATCTGCTCTGAGGCTGCAGGCGGACCAGCATCTCACTGCGTTTGACCGTAACAAGCTTCACTCCGTCCTCTGATGGAGGACGCCATTTTCCGTCCTCAAATTTCAAGGTCCACAGAAATAAACCTGATTTCTCCCCCGAGCAGAAGCTGCCGAGTTCTCACTGCTCACGACTCGGGACTTGCTTTCTCTTCTCCTCCAAATGTTTATCGCTTCTTCAAATGTTTCTTTTTACACAGGCATTCATTCGTAGATGACACTTGGCTTTTTTTTCTTGAATCTGACACCAACAGCCTCTTACTCATTTTGGCTCTTTTTGCCACCTAACCTGGACTTCTACTAGCAGAACAATCGCTGCTGCTATGGCAACGACTCGTGTCAGCGCTTCTGAAATGTTCTAATCCACTAAACTAATTGAACATATGTTATAGGTATAAATAAAAGATTTCTCTGTCACTTGTTTGTGTAGTTATGCATATTTATTTCAGATCTGCGTGTTTGCCACACAGCAGTGATGAGAAATGTAAAGGTAACATTAAACATTGAAGACATGAACTACCAGAGCTCCTCAAACCAGGCCAGACTCTAGAGGGGCAGTAGCCCAGGGCTACAATTTTTGGGGGTGTCCCAAAATATTTTTATTTTATGTGGTCATTTGTTTACTTTCTCTCTCTATTTTTTCCCCATCATTAGATTTGGGGAACTTGTTTGGGACCTGACTCTGAAGTCATCAAAACCAAAATGTTGAATGTGAAATGAAGCTATTTAATGTTATTTCTGTGATCATTTTCTAGTTTAAAAGCAATCCAAATGACTGGACACCCTGCAAAAATACCTATTTTCTATTATTGATCGTCATTCTTATGCATTTCTATCAATATGTAAATAGTATATTACTCTTCAAAGTCACAACCTCAGTCCGACGCTACGCCATAAAGATAATAACACATTCACAAAGCTGCTGTGTGTCTCTCTCTGAGCTGAAGCCAGAAACCGCCACAGAAAACCAACGTTAAGGTCATTGAACATCCTGACTCGTAAACACGTAATGTCGTTAACCGCGGGCATTCCTCCAGTTAGTTACAGTTGTGTTGCATTAGCAGGCTAGCTAACCTCTAGCGTCTTGGTCCCCCCCACCTTTGTTAAGTGTTCAGCTCTCGTGGATAACGATAATGCACTTTCAGAGACAAACGTTAGCAACGGCGGATCTTACCTGCTCAGGAGAACTATGTAGGTAACCAAGGCCGCTGCTGTCAAGTCATGGTTTCACTACACAAGCGACCTGCGGGAATTTCACTGACTACAGAAAGACCGACAGTACGAAGCTGTGAGACTAACAAAATTCGTCTTTTCAGCAGATGTCTCACTAACGTGACACAAGGAAGTTCTAGGTAGAGCTTCCTTGTGTCAAGGAGGCGACATAAAATCAGATAAATCTTGAGTTAAATTCTAAACTAAACACTACCAGCAGAGGTATTATGAAATATTTAGATATGCAATATTAAAATTTATCGGTATAAAATTAGTTAAAGTAAGACATCTGTCTTTATTTTTATCTTTGGCGGAGACTAATGCTGCATTTCAGGTGTGTTCGGAACTGGGAAATTCCGGCTTTCACCTGGAACGCCCCCCGAAATCGGGTTTACCACTGGGGACTTGGAAGCGACTCCGTCCACTCAGTTTAAGACTTATGAAGCCACCTTGTAACAGTAAAGAGCGGTAAAAACATGTATATCTTACAAGACTCAAGCGTGCTTCTAAAGTCAGTGTCACAGGTAGCACCCCCAACTCTAAACTGAACAGTTTAACTGGTGTTTGCTAGTGGAAAATAAAGCCTAAGACCATGTCCGTAAGAGGTACTGCGAACAACGTCTATGCTCATCGCCAAGTTTACTTCTTTTTCGGCTGTCTGGACTGCAGCTCCGGCTTCCAAGGTAACTGGAACTCAGCATCAGAAGCACACAAAGCAGCATGGGAAATGAAGTCATATTTCCAAGTGCAATATTTTTTTAAAAACATCTCTTAGCGCTAGTAAACGCTGCCTTGAATTAAGTTTTGAGCCATTTTCTCACTGTAACTTTAGCTCTGGCAAAGTACAACAAAAACAATAACATCAGTGCTAAATTTAAAGATTTAAAAAAACAAAACAAACATAAAAAACAACAACCAGGAAGTCCAGAAGTGTCATGTGATATATAAAAAAAGATGTCTTCGGCGCAGTGGTGAGATGCTTTTTCTCATTCTCAAAACAAGCAGCTGTGAAAACCCGACTGTTAAACTAGCCGTGTATCTTTAAGATGCGGCCTTTAAGTGCGCATATATTGCGGTTAACGTGCAGCTGTGTGTTTTTAACCGTTTTTTTCTGCAGTGTTTAGCTTCTATTTGCTACACTAAGCTAAAGCCAAAACATAACAGCCACTAACTAATCGGTAGAAAACACTTGTAGACATTTTATGTATTTATTATTCAGGTTGGTTGTTCAGAGCAGGGCTAATTCGGTAAGAATTGTAGTTATGTTTTATGAATTCGTCTCCTGCTTGTTGAGCCAACAGGCGCTCTCGTTGGCGAAACTATGAGGCAGAGCTGCAGAGGTGTCGTCCTGAGGGACTTCCGGTTGAGTTCGGAGACTACCATCCCCTCAAGCCTATCATGGTATCACCTGCCTCCTGCTGTCCATCCTCCACGGTGTGAAACCCGTTGACCTCATTCACTAAATGACCCCTCTCTCTTGTTTCCCTCCAGGTCACAGACACAAAGACCCACCGTGGAGCTCGCAAAGGCAGCACCTCTTCGTCTTCCTCCTCCTCCTCCTCAGCACCCGTGGACCCCCTCAGCTGCATGCTGGACGGGACGGACCCCCTGTCCATGTTTGCTGCCACCGAGACGTCAGCGGCCGCGTCACACAGCAGCTCCGCGGGGGTCAGTTCACCAGCTGACCCGGCAGGAGAAAACCAAAGAGGGGGGCGGAGGGGGTTAATTCTGTTCTTTTAAACAGACATGTTGTGCTTCTAGGATGTCGGGAGGAAAAGGAGGGTGAAGGAGGAAGAGGTGCTCGGAGTCGACTTTGAGCCCTGGTCAACGAAACGAGGAGAAATCCTGGCCAGGTTCACCACCACTGAAAAACTGTCCATTGTGAGTCTGACATTTTGCATGAAGAAGCTCATTGGACATTGTCACACATTGCCAGGGCAACGGGTTAGGGTTAAAACCTAAAGGTTTCTGTGTTTCCCTTTACAGAATCTCTGTATGGGCTCTGACAGGGGTAAGACCACTTGCTTTAGAGCTCATATCATATTTATTATTCATTTTATTTGAACGAGTGTGTAAACTGGTGTCGCGTTTCAGTGGAGAGCTGACAAATCCGTTTTGTCCACCAGGAAGAACTCCCAATCCAGGATCATCTGCCGTTTCGGAGAAAGTCCGCACTCGCCTGGAGGAGCTGGATGATTTGGAGGAGGCGCGTCGCTTGTGGTGACTGCATGGTAACAATCAGCGCTGGGTTGGAGCAGGTGTCTGACAGCTTGGTGTGTATGTGTGTGTGTTGCAGGGCTCCCACAGGGAGCTCCTCAACCTCTCCCAGCAGGATTACGCCAACCGCATCGAGGAGCTCAACCAGTCCCTGAAGGAGGCCTGGTCCTCCGACCAGAAGGTCAAAGCCCTGAAGATCGTCATCCAGGTAACGACACACACACACACACACACACACACACACACACACACACACACACACACACACACACACACACACACACACACACACACACACACACACCCAGATTCTTCCTCTGTGTGGTCAAACACACTCACCTGTGAGGTGCGTTCCAGTGCTCCAAACTTCTGTCCGACACGTCTGTGATCCAGTTCTACCCCAGCAAGTTCGTCCTCATCACTGACATCCTCGACACTTTCGGTGCGTTCACTTCCTGTCAGCTGATGCTGCTGTTGTCGAGCTGTTTCATCATGTTGCGTGCGTGCGTGCGTGCGTGTGTGTTGTAGGCCGTCTGGTGTATGACAGGATCTGGACCATGTGTTCAGACCCCAGACCTCTGCCAGGTAAGTCTGGACATGTTTCCATTTCTGTCACATTAAAGCCTTCAACTTCAGTTTACTTCACTGGGATTTTATTCTCTGGATCAATGTAAATTAGAATCCTGAAAGTGTGGCATGCGTCTGAATTCAGAGCCCTTGACTTTGATGGCACTAAATGAAATCTGGAGCCTCAGTAGGTAAAGTCATGGAGTCTCTCTCTCTCTCAGACTCCTTCACAGTAGAAGATGTGAACGACACGGCGAAGGAGACATGCCTCAACTGGTTCTTCAAGATCGCCTCCATCAGGGAGCTGCTGCCCCGACTGTATCCACCAGCAGCTGTTTGAGTTCTGGAACCAAAGCTCTGAGTCAGGGTGGAAGAGTTCCTGTGTGGGGTTTCAGGATGGATGTGCAGAAGGCTCCACATCTGGGCTTACCTATCAGTTGTTTGGTCAGTGTTTGGAAGCTGAAGTTGACTCTTTAACTTCTGATCTCAGATATGTGGAAGCTGCTATCCTCAAGTGCAACCGTTTCCTCAGCAAGTCGTAAGTCTCCTCCAACACCGTTTTCCTTCCTGAGAACCGGCTGCGAACTGACTCACGGTTCACCTCTTTGTAGAGGAATCCAGGAGACCCTTACCCGGCTCACCGCCATGATCCGTGGGATGGGAGACCCTCTGGTCGCCGCCTACGCCAGAGCTTACCTCTGCAGGGTGAGTCGGCCTCTCCTCCGCCTCCTTCCCCGGCCGTCTTACCGCTCAGACATGATGCCCCTTCGCATCCCCAGGTGGGCATGGAGGTGGCGCCCCACCTGAAGGAGAGTCTGAACGCCAACGTCTTCGACCTGCTCGCCACCTTCAGGCAGATCAGCGGTGACAGCGTCCAGAAGCAGCTGCACGTGCAGAAGGTGGAGGTGCCGGCGTACCTGACGCTCTACTCGCCCGCCATCAACTGGATCCTGCAGTGCGTCGCGTACAGAGCCCCGGAGGTAAGCGCCTGTTCGCTGGGCTCAGCCCAAACGGGGATCAGCTGAATGAAAGTCTAACTTTTATCCCGTCGCTGTTCCCACCTCAGCAACTTCTCACAGAGATGATGGAGAGATGCAAGATGATGGCTAATAAGTAAGTAGACCGAGCAGAGAGGGGCGGGACGTTGTGGACACGTTTAGCAAAACCAGAGTTTTTTGAAAGTTGTCGTTTTTCCATTAAGAGAATTTATTTTAGAAGCGTCAAATTGCACAATTACATCATCAGTGGAAACGCAGCCACTGTTATTGAACAAACATCGGAGTAAATAGTAAAGCTAACAAGTGAAGCTGAGCTTTGTGGAGTTTTAAGCATTTGTTGTGACAACGCCAAATCTAAATTCTTGTGAAATGAAACGTGTCACCATCAATGTTAATTAATTAATGCCCATCATGCTAAGAGACCTTGAGGGGCGTGGTCAAGCATGGGCGTTAAGGAGGGGTGTGGTCAGCTGCAGTTGCTAGCAATAAACCAAAAGAGGGCAGCACTGAGACGGTTTCAGGCCAGATATTGGAGATTTAAATAAATTGACACAAAAATCTCACAATTTGCACTGCAAATAATTAATACAAACAGTGGAAAAACAGTCTATCTAGAGTTTAGTTACTCTAGATTGACTGAGACTTCTATCTCACTTATTTCACTGTCATTTTGTTGTTTTTTATTTCCCACAGTGCCTTGCTTCTCAACTCAATAATGAGAGCATTCAGACCGGAGTTCGTTGCAACCAGAGCCACTGATTTCATTGGTATGATCAAAGACTGCGACGAGTCCGGCTTCCCAAAGGTCAGAGGGCACAAATGGTTGGACTATTCTAATCTCTTCATTTAATGCTTCTTAGAGCGGCTAGAAACTTAAAAAAAATGTTTAGAAGTAGCTTCTTTTTTTTTTTTACATTTTAATCTCGAAACAAACCGTTTCATTCTGTCTTTGCAGCACCTGCTGTACGGCTCTCTGGGTCGCAGTCTGGCCTGCGCTGATCCTCCAGAGTCTGAGAGGTTGACCATCCTGAACGAAGCCTGGAAAGTCATCACCAAAGTCCGAAACCCTCAGGTTCTGCAGCTTCTACCCAAAAAAAAAAAAAAAAAAAATCCACTTATACCAGTCACTTGTTCCAGATCATAACTCACTCATTTTAGTTTTTTCTTTGTCTCTTTTTGTAGGACTACATGAACTGCGCTGAGATCTGGGTGGAGTTCACCTGCCGACACTTTACTGTGAGTGAAACTAGCTGGGAAACTGGTGGCCACTGCTTTTCTTATGAGGGAGTATCAGGGCTGAACTAAGAAAAACAAAACAATTAAAGCATATTGTTCGTTTCGTCCCGACAGAAACGAGAGGTCAACACGGTCCTGGCTGACATCATCAAACACATGACTCCTGACCGAGCGTTTGAGGAGGCCTACCCTCAGGTTGGCATGACAATTCAACGGCTACAATTTCCTCATTTCCCTCTCTCTTCTTTGTAATGATGTCGCTGTGTTCTCGCTCTGCAGCTGCAGTCAGTGATCAGGAAAATCCTCACCTACTTCCACGACTTTTCCGTCCTCTTCTCCATGGTTAGTGGTCTGAACACAAATCCAAACTGTTCCCTGCTTTATCGTGTTTGACAGGTTTTTTTTCCCCCTCTCTGTCCTTCAGGAGCGCTTCCTGCCTTTCCTCGACATGTTCCAGAAGGACAGCGTGAGGGTGGAGGTCTGCAAATCCATCATGGAGGTTTTCATCAAGTAAGGCAAAAAACTAAAAAACGGATGAACCGGCTTAGAGAGAGGAATTTAGTCGCTTCGGTCGACAAAATGAGTGGATTTTTCCAGATCTGTTGTGTTTCCTGCAGACACCAGCTGGAGCTCACCAGGGACCCGGTCATCCTCAACGCCATGCTGCACATCTGCAAAACCATGCACGACTCCGTTAAGTAGGTTACGCATTACCATCCCCTCTAAACTTTAACGGTTAATATCGTTTTAACTTTACTAACAAAAAAGCTTAGCTAACTTATCGCCACAAGAATTGTGTCGCCCATTCAATTAAGGCAAAAAGTTGTCCGAAGTCGGGCATTTTTAACGTCAGTGATGTCAGCGGTAGTTTTCAGTACTATGAATGCTGGGGAATGGAGTTCAATCAGTCTGCTTTGAGAAAAACAGGCTGGAATTGACTGACCAATTCAGTCAGTCAATTCCACCCGAAAATGGCTCTCATTTTCGGGTGAAAATGAGAGCCAGGCCTTCTCATCCAACATCAGTGTCTGACCTCACAAATGGAAGACACTGATGTGTCACCCTTTGCACTCAAGTTCCCAAGTGTGCAAAGGGTGACACACCCGGGAACTTGGGCGATTAAGAACACTAAGCACAATTAAATTCATATTTGTGTGATGAATACAAACAAAGAATTGTCTCAGCAACGTCTGTTGTCTTTTGCCTGGCAGCGCTCTCACGCTCGAAGATGAGAAAAGATCTTTGGCTCTGCTGATCATCGGCTTCATCCGCATGGTGAGACTTCAGATTTATTTAATGAGAGTCGATTCACAAATCCTCGCAACAGGATCACGGTTAGGAAATTAAATATGGGTGAGAAATTCTGAATACAAATCATGCTGGTTTGCAGAGATGCACCAATCTGACATTAATATCTGAATCGCTCCTGATATTGAAAAACAAACTACGTTGTGTATCGCTGACAATGAGCTATAAGAGCAGATTAAAGATATTTTTTCATGTTTGACCTAGCTTGTGAAGCCGTTGATGTATTTAATGGTGCTGAACTGGTGCAGCATTAGCAAATACATTTATAATTCAGTACATTTGTTATGTGTTTAAAAAAAAAGAAGCATTTTCAGTCAATTCAACAGCGGTCTTCTGTATTTGATTGGGCCGATACTAAATCTCAGTTGTTTAGTATCTCAGATTTACGCTCAGATCCGCTGCTCTATTATGACTTCTCACCCTCCTGCTAGCAATCTTGTCCTCTCCGTCTTGCCGAACTCTTCTCTTCAGGTTTCCTTCGGCCGGGACTTCGAGCAGCAGCTGAGTTTCTGCGTGGAGGCCAGAGCCACCTTCTGCAACCTGGAGCCGGTCCTGGTGCAGCTCATCCACGTCAGTAAAGCGTCCGCATCCTCGCCCGGCACATACTGACTCTTTGTCATGCCGAGTGTGACCTTTGTTCTGTCCAGACGGTGAACCAGCTGGCCATGGAGACCCGCATGGTGATGAAGGGGAATCACTCCAGGAAGACAGCAGCGTTTGTCCGGGTGCGGTTACCTCAGGATGGGTGGCTGTCCCTTTAAGAGGGGGCTTCTCGCTCATTGGTCTCTGGTTTCTGTAGGCATGTGCGGCCTACTGCTTCATCACCATCCCGTCTCTCAGCAGCATCTTCAGCCGCCTCCACCTCTACCTGCTGTCCGGTCAGGTCGCCTTGGCCAACCAGTGTCTCTCTCAGGGTGAGCACATCCTCCATTTTGGATTACAGCTCAACTTCTCCCCGTCTTCTGTTCTTCCTTTGACCTTCTGCACGTAGTCATGCTGTATTCACAACACAGTCGTGCATAGTCAAGAAGCAGATGGAAAATGATGCAAGATATCACTTTTTTTCTTTTGTTTTTCCCCCAAAATCTAAAATTGTGGCCATGCATTTGTGAAGGGATGCATGATCTATCATACAGAGGCCCCAGGGGGACACAGGGAACATTTCTTCTTTTGCTTTACCTTCCTTTTGGCCTCTGAATAAATGTCTCCGTCTTCCAGCCGACGCGTTCCTGAAGGCAGCGGTCAGCGTCCTTCCTGAGGTTCCTCGCTCCATCAGCGTGGAGGGCAAGCTCCGCTCCTCCGAGAGCTTCCTGCTGGACTTCATCAACAACTTCTTGGCCACGCTGCTGGTTGTCCCGGTAACGCCCTCGTTTTTCTGACAACGCAACAGAATTTTAAGCATCCTGCAAAAGGAGGGCCACGTAACCCCCCCTCGCATGTGCTTCCAGGACCACCCGGAGCACGGCGTGCTGTACTTGGTCCGCGGGCTGCTCAACATGGTCCAGGATTACACCTGGGAGGACAACAGCGACGCCAAGGTGCGCGTTTACATCAGCGCCCTGCCACTGCTCGCCGCCATGAGTCAGGAAACATACCTCTACTCCATTCCCAAAGGTAAAAGCACACACACACACACACACACACACACACACACACACACACACACACACACACGGATGGCGATAGAACTCGGTGCAATGTGCAGAAGTCACAGCGAGCACAATCAGCTGTTCCCTGGTTAGACTCTACCTTGTGCTCCCTAGTGGACTCCAATGAGACGTTATATGGAGGAGACCCAAAGTTCTTGTCGGAGATCAACAAGCTGTGTGAGACTTTGATCGGACAAATCTTGGACCATCTGAAGACGCTCACTCGCGACGAGGTCAGAACGCACAGGAGTCACTCACTTCCACTTTGATCTACTCACATTCTTCATTTAAAGGGGCGGTATTATGTGAAATTATTATTGTTTTTGTATTCTAGGTTTTCATCATGTAATTTCCTCATCAAAAACATACCTGGGGTGTTGGCTTGATTCTTTAATGCATGTTTGACAAATCCGTTAATCTCCTAGTCCTAATAGCCAAGTCTTGACCAGTGGTTGGGGACCACTGTGTTAAAGTATGAAGTCATATTTGGTCATTTTTTATAAATGGTTTCTTGACTGTGTTACAAAATGGCACTACATGCCAGGAAATCACAGTACTGCCCTGTTAAAGCCTATGACGGTAACATTTCCTTCCCTGGCCCCCTTGCAGCAGAGCGTGCGGCGCCAAAGCGCCCTGGCCTTCTCCCTTTTTGGGGTCCTGCTGGCCCACGGTGACCTGAGGAACAACAAGCTGAGTCAGCTGTCCATCAACCTGTGGAACCTGAGTCACAAGCACGGACACTGCGAGACACGAGTCTCTGTGGGTTGGCACCTTACAAACTCTCCGCAGAAATGAATAGCTTCCGAGTTTTATTCACAGCCTGGAATCGTTAAAGTTGACTTATTATGATTATGACTTTTCTCCCCCTTTTGTGTTTCCTCCAGATTCGGACTCTGGAGTCTATCAGACATCAGGCTCAGCGGCCGGACATGGCCCACCTGTCAGACACAATCCAGAGGCTTGCTCTGCAGTCCCGTACCTGAATGTTCTGCTGTAAAATACTTCATAAAACATATTCAATTTCACTAATGTAAATAAAAAATCTGAACCACATGAAATTGAATTCTACTGACAGTAAAGCTGTCACAACCACAAAGTATTACATTAGGCTCCGTTAATTCTGAAACCCCTGAGTAATAGGAATATAATAGGAATATCGGTAATAAGAAAATTGATTGTAAAATGTCATTGCAATTTACAGTAATAATTGTGTTGTGTTCATGTTACACTGCCCTGCTATTAATTAATTTTTAGTCGTCAGTGGTTTGCACCGTCTCTAGTATTTAGTTTTTTTTAAATGAAAATAAAGCTATTCAACATGCTTTTCAGCACAAGCTTTTTTATTTTATTTACCTTTGCTGGTTAGTTTAGTTCATTTAGCATGTTTGCTCATTTGTCTGTGCCTTTGCAGAGATCCAGAACTGCTTTACGGAGCCTGTGCAGGTTAATACACATGGATCCTTTACTGTAATAATTCTGGGCCCATTGTAGAAACGCTTCACTCTAAAAGGCCTCAGTCAGATAAATTACAGTCACCTCGGTCTATTGAAGTTCAGCTCTAGTCCTTCTTGTAGGTTGTCACTCTGTCCTGGATGTTTTTTTGTGTTTGGTTTTTAGGAGAAAGGTTTTTTTTTTGTGAACCAGTTAAAAGTTTTGCACGTCAGAGTGCAGAAACATTCACACTCGTCTGCTGCAGTTCCTCAAGAGCTCTCTGATAATCTGGCCCTCAAGTTTCTTAGCTTAAAGTGAGGCTTTCTTCACAGAAAATCAACTCCATTTTTTTTGCCAACTTAAAGAAGAGAAAAGTTGACAGCAATATTCTCAGACATTTTGATGCAACATGATGACTGTGTTTTTCTGGAAGTCATAACTGTCCTTTACCCTGAGTCAATTAAAATTATGGGTAGTATTTGATTATTATTAGTAATTATGGGTCTTTGAAATTATGACTTCAGCCCACCAAATGGTAGGATCAGCATACAGTACAAATAACATATTGCTATTAAGTTAACGTTCTTTTACTTTGCAATTACTTGCATTTCAACTCTTCATAGCAATCTGCATTCGGTGCAAATTGCTGCCATGCAACCCGAAGCATCAATTTCCGAACTTTTACCCAGAACTTTGCACCCGTCTTTTTCTGATCCGGACCCCCCAAAAATAAATATACAACACGTTTGTGACCAACAAGCCTTTTCAGTGTTTTATTTTGCTCACGCTGTTTGACTTGAAACAGTGTGAATCAAACACTGTGAAATGTTTGAGGTTTGGCGAAGTCTGCCCAAAGGTTTTGAAAATGACCCAAAGCTCAAACTCAGGAGATGGACTCAAAACAGGGATTTAGCGCGACTGAGTGAAATGATGCAGGCCGTAGATATTCAAGGAATAACATAACCTCAGGCGAAACTAGAGACGAAACGCTGACACACACCGATGGCTACAAGTACATTTTAATTTACATCTGACAGAAGAGACATAACGGAATACACTTGAGGAAAAAAAAAAAAAAGTCAGCAACAGCTACACCTTGGCTCCTGATGGAGCTCTCCGAGGCTGACCGACCAAACACTTTGAAATCTGTAGTGAGCTCACTAAACCCTCACACTGAGCAGGGTTGTTGCACTTGTGACGCCGTCCTCCCCGCGTAGGCGCCGATAATTCCAGCCTCTGTGAGGCAGGATGTTACGGGGAGAGGACAGTTTATCTGTTTATCATACACACTTAAAACAGCAAGCAATAGTCCCAAACTACCAGAAACAAAAGATGGTTAAAGATAAGATGTATTCATTCGACAGGAGGAGAGGTTGCGGTTTGGCCCGCTCGGTCCACAGGGAGCCGATGGGGGATGTTTTGGCGGAATGATAATCGTTGTGGTTTTGCCGTGAACTGTTTGGGGATGGTGGGACTTTTTGTCAAACAGCCCGCCTCTGAAAACGCAGACCAGCGCCTCGGCCTGACCCTGTTAGCTAAGGGGCAGTAGGGAGGCGGAATAGTCTTCCCTCTTCCGATTTGTTTTCTCCTTATGCGTTTGTTCTCCTCATTGTGGTCTGTGGGCTCAGTCCAGTTCGATGGGGCTGCTGTCCTCGTGGGCTTCTTCGGCAACGTCGTCTTCAGAACCCATCAGGCTGTTCAGCAGGTTCCCTGCCAGACGGAAACCACTAATCAGCTTCTCCTGCTGTAGCCTCATTGTTTACTGAAAGTACAGATGGTATTGGACTCACCCAGCAGGCCTCCGTACGATGGAGACTGTTTGGGTGGGACTCCAAAGAAAAGCTGTCCTATTCGGTCGAGATACTAGGACAGAAACATCCGCAGAGAAAGAGAAACAAAAGAGAAATTGAGAAACTCACAGGTTTCTGAATATTGGAACAAACTTTTTAAAGCGTGTGAGACATCAGATCAACAACAAAGAGCACAACTCACCTCATTATACATGGGATCCCTTTTCAGGGAAGGTTGATATTGCTCACATAACACTGTGAAAACTGTTAATTTACCCCTGAAGGACAAAACAGCTTTAATTATTGGACATCAATATTCATTCCAAAACACAGCCTATATTTAGCCTTACAAACACAAGTCGTATCAAGAGACCGGCTCTCACCCTTCCACTGCCAGCAGCAGAAACCAGATAAAGTTTAGTAGAGGCTGGACGAAAGGAGGGCCCCTCTCTATGGACGGGTGTTTCTCTGTGTATGTGCTGAACACCACTGAAGCGCTGTTTTTGTTCTTTAGGCAGAGGAACCTGTAGCGGGAAGGCCGACACGAGTGAAAACGGAGCACCGACCCTCGTGTCGGTGCTTCACAGTGCGGGTGTCACTGTTGACTTACTGAAGGACGGCCTGCGCCACAAACATGTCGACCTCGCTACGGTAGCCTCGCGACGATGAATACTCTACTAGCATCTGAGCGCAGCCCTCCCCATCAGATGAATGCAGGAAATGGTACCGAGACTCGCTGTAGTTTTGTTCTGAACATACGAGGCAAAGGAACAGCGCATCGTCATCAGTATAGTCAGCAACATGAACTCAAGACGTTCAAGACCATTTGAACCAGGGTTTTAGTCGACACATTGAGTACTGCGCCATTCCTGCACCTGCTAATTGGCTTCACAAGACATTATGAGGGCATTACGATCCCCGCTCAACAAGTTAGCTGCTGCCGGACTGCCCTAGCATCCCAACCACTGGGCATACCAGGTTGCTGGGGAAAACCCTGCATTAAAACTTTGTGCTCAAAGTCTTTATTAACATCTGGAGAAGCAAATGACAACACTTTAATAAGTTGACTTCTTGAGGCAGGATATGGACAAGATGCAAACTTCCTTCCAGAAGCTGCTGGTATCACTGCAAGATCTCTGTTAAAAACACCATTTCCACCCTGAGGGAAGACTTTATTAAGAAACTCTCATCCTACAAATATTTGAGTCACCTGTTTTTTTTCACAGTAGCTAAGAAAATTAGCCATTTACCTTTCCATAAGATGACGGCAAGCAGCTGGTGGAATTTTGGGTGCCCTAACTTGCCAGATCCTCCTGTAGACCATTTCAAGGCTCTGGAAACAAACGCAACTCTCTCTGGAGAGTTTGGGTCCATCAGGCTGAACAGCTTGGCCAGGTTTTCTGCACCACAATTCATTCATTCACACACACACACACACACACACACACACACACACACACACACACACACACACACACACACACACACACACACACACACACACACACAGCAGTGAAGAGATTTTACAAAAAAGAAATGACTTTCTCTAATTTTACATCATTTATCATTAATATGGGATTTTGTGAATCGGAAATGTGATGGTGGACCTAAAGAAGTGAAGCATTCCTAATGCCGATTTGAATGCATGCGACACAACTAAAATTCAGTTAAAAGAATTTGCTTTTCAAACTTTTTTTTTTTTTACCTTAAAGGTATCGTTATTTGCCTTTAAGGTATCGTTATTTGCTAGCGTATGCATCATATGACTCTGACTCACAAAATGAAAGAAGAGGCAAGTAAAAAAAATTAAAAATAGACCAAAAGCAGACGACTCTAAAAATAAATCTCCCGAGTCGGCCCATCACATATTTGGTAGCGTGATCAATCTGCAACTCACCTAATATTTCGTCTTCTACCTTTGTGTCAGACTTCTCTAAAACCTCCAACACCAGCATGGACAGATCAGCTGCACTGTTTTGCTGAAAAGCAATAAAAAAACAAGCCACTTTGTCTTTTTCACTCTGTTTTCACACAAAGGGTCCTATAAATAGGCAGCAGCAGTTCACTAACACAAGCGGAAAAGATGAAACACCAGTGCAAGCCGCATGCAAATTTACGTGACGTACACACAGCGTTAGCCACATTGTCGGCTAGATGTATGTACATAAAAGAAATTAAAGGAAGTCATCTGTAGCTGAAGCATGTCACAAAGACATTTTAGAGGCTTGTGTATTTTGTACCTGGTTGTAGCTGAAGAAGAGAAGAGCCCCATTGTACATCAGCTCTCTGGCTTCAGCGTGTTTTCCTTGTGACATATACCTGATGGAGGACAGGAGTAATAATGTTAAAGCATTTCAATTGTTTTAAGCATTTTTTATTCTTTCATATCAATATTTAAATTAGTACTAAAATTGTAATGGAGTCCATTTCCCTATTTACAGTCCCTTGTGAGACATCTTTTAGACAAAGGGTCAAGGAAATGAAGTATAGAGCCAAGTAATAATCATATTAGGCTTCTTAATTATGTGGGTTTAAAAAACTGTATTAAACATGACTATATTTTCAGAACTAGTACTACTAGAAATATTATAAGACATTTTTTAAATAAAATCAGACAATTCTCTCAGAATATAAATATGACTATTAGCTAAAAAAAACAAAAAAACAATCTGTATAGAAAACAAACTAACCATAAACATGTCTAGCATCATGCTTTTTGAAAGAATGTGGCTACCTAACCTAGCTAATTGCTAACATTATTGCCCACCGTCAACAAACCCCCTTTATATATTGGCAACAAAAACGTTTTGCCTTTGTATTTTTTGTTTTCTCTGCGTTATTTCAACTTAGACGCAGAAACAGCTGTCTCATGTTCTTATCTCAGTAGCTTAGCTAACACAACTATGCTATCCTCAGTCTTCTCAGGCTCGCTATGCTAAAAAGGTAACCAGCCAATAACCATAAACCTGCTGAAGACGGAAAGATCGAGTGTCCAATCGGCCGCAACAACAAACACCTCTAGGCGGGTCCAACAAGAAATCCAACCAATTGCGTGTAAACAGCAGTGAAAAAAGGGTTGACAGCGGAATGATCTGGAACAGATAGGCCTCGAAGCCAACTGACTATTACAAACTGCAGCTAGCACAGAGGCCATACTCACCTAAAAAATAAAGTTCTGTACATTTGGTGAGCTTCATAGTAGTCTCCTTTTTCTACGCTGGCTCGAAGTTTCCCTTCGACTCTCTGGACGCCTCCACGGTTCCTGACGCTGGAGCACCTCAGAGACTCCGGCTCAGACATGGTCGCACCTCCGCAGCTGCACACTACCGTACCGTTGACAGGCAGACCAAACCCTTTTAACCAAACTGACCCTCTTCGGCTGCCATAGCCGGTGTATCGTTAGTGTTTAATAGAGTTTTAGCATTTTAGAACCCTTAAAAATGTTTTTCATATGATAGACACTGGATTAAATTACAATTTGAGAAATATTAAGATGGTTAAAATAAAATTCTCACAAATTTCTCCTTTACTCCTCTCGGGACCACATATTAGTTGTAAATCAGTCTCTCAAGTGTGAAAAGGATGAAAACGCGAAAAAATACAAAAATATATTGCTTACCGAACTACAATATTCTAGTTATTTTATGTATATATATATATATATATATATATATATATATATATATATATATATATATAATCTCGGATTCTGTTTCTACGGTGGTTATGTAATTTCTGTTAGATAAACGTAAATTATCCTTATGTATTGTTTTCTAAAAATAATTTGTTAGTAATACAAAATGCAAATGCTCATAACATGAACAATTAATAGAACAGAAAAACACGTATCATGTCTCATCCTAACAACAACAATGTCATCTCATGTCACTATGCCATGCTCTACGTAATTGTAAAATTCAAGCCTGTGTGGTGAAAAATGTCTAGAAGTTGTTTCTGATTGGTTAATCAGAAATTAACCAATCAGAACCGTCTGAGATTTTTTCTTTTACACCAGAGCAATACAATAAAACGTTTTCAAGATGACAAGTACGTTTAACAACTGCTTTCAGGTTGTTTTTGAAAAGGAACTTGTAATCTGACAGACTGACCTTCTAGTGAACTGACATAACTATTACTATTCTTTTTCCATTGTTTTTGCCTCCTTCTCTATTTATTGTTCTTCCTTCATGATTTTACATAAAATCAAGAAAATTATGGACAACCCTGATCATCTTCTTTATTTGATTGTCAGAGCGTCTTCAGTCAGAAGCTTCCTCAAATTTGCTGTAACACAGACTGCTACAGAAGATTTTTCCTTTTCACAGCGTTTTAGTCATTGCTTCTTTGAATAATCTCAAATTGATACGAGTTACAGCTAAATTTAATGTCCCTTTGGGATCAAGACAGTGTTTTTGAATTTGAATTGAATTTAATTCAAATTAAATTATCTGCATCAACACAACACAAAATCTCTAGAAAATAAGTGGATAAGTTACCCAGATATGAATATATGTAAGTGATGTTTCAACTTTCTCTCAATATTTTGTCTTCGAATATGATTTTTTAAATATTTTTTCATTCCCATTTTGTGGAGTCTGTGCTTATTTGCATCTGACTTCTGACCTTAACAGGACAATTTTATTGTCATGAAAACTTAAGATTTTTGTCCCTGAGTGCACTTACACACTGCAATCATGTCTCTGCTTTTGGAAATTTGGATGACGACATGTGTGAATTAAATGACATTAGGGTATAGTAAAAGTAAATATTTATCACTAACAATACTTAAGAGGTTTGAAATCTGATTTCGGCTTGGCGCATCTTGCAGTACACTGACTTTGACAGTAGGTGGAGACAAACATCGAGAAGCCTTAGCAGACAGTGGTTTGTTTTGCTCTGTGCGCCTCTCCCCCTTTTCCAATTCAAGTTAATCATCGCTTATATTTTATAGAGGAAGATATCGCGTTCAATTATACACACGCGCTGTAATATCTCTCGTGGCTATAGAGCTGAAGCAAAACCGTGGGAACGATGCTGTGAAGGAAGTGGGCAGTCGCGTCCCACGCGGAGGAGGGTTTTCCGGTTAAAGTTTCCTTTGTGATTCGGAAGTAGCGCTGTGATGCTGATGCTGTTTACCCTCACACTGAGCGCAGAAGTGGCAAACGTGATAAGTAAGCGTCCATGTAAATGTTGTATGTCGACTGTTCGGGTGTCTCGCTTGCTGGCTAGGAGGAGGGAAGACGCGGTCAGCATGTTAACTCTCGGTTAGCGGGGATGTTCGTCTGCCATGGTGCGCTAGCTAGCTTGCTAACTCGGGGTGTCTGTTGAGTCGTGAGCTCATAGCGATTCAGACGTAGCTGCTTCTGCCATTGGAAGAAATTGTGAGCCATTGTGATGTTCGCGTGCAGCTTGACTTCATTGCATTTCTGGCGTGTTTGGGTGAATTTCCATCCAGACGGGCTAACAATAGCCTAGCCTGTGTGTGTGTGTATGTGTTTTGGTCAGTGACAGCTGACATCTGTTCCGAGGCCTCCTCAATTCCTCCTGCAGCAGTTGTCACGGTTCTTTTCTTTTTTTTTCTTTAGAGACGCTCTTAAGCACACAGGGAGCTTTTCTCTGCACGGCATGGCCTCCCTGCTCCAAATCCCGCAGCACACCCACCAGGACCCGCAGTGTGCTCTGACGGGAAATAATAATAATAATAATCAACACAATATTTAATACATCCTCTCTGGTATTCTTTTCCAGCTGGTTGCACGGATGCCTCGTCCTGCTGAAATGGAGAAACCCCTCTTGAACCTTCTGTAAGGCAGGTAAGCAGCATCGTCTGATCTGTTGATCTGAGTCACATCCTGCACCTGGGGAAGCTGTTGTAATTCGTGGGATCGGGTTTCCTGTGTTTCACATTCATAGAACGCAGCTGTCAGCAGGGGCGCAACTATGTGCAGTCTGAGGTGTATAGCATTATTCACACATTCACAAACCAATACAGAAAATACTAGAAATGATGTTTCCGCCCTCTCTTTAGCGCCCCCTTTAGCGCGGCGTCCTTATAATGCCTCTTTTTGCACCACTGACTGTCAGGACCTTGGGTTTTTCTTCTTCTTCTCCTCCATTCTACCAGTGTGATTGTGATGCATTTCAGAGAGGCTAGTGTGGGCGTGTGCGGAGAGGAATGTGAGTATCAAACAGCAGTCATCTGTTGGAGGGGCTCAGGATGAGGCAACTTGACGTTACACCGAGCCTCTCAACAGATCACTTTAAATGAAGTGAATTCAATAAAAGCCTCTAACTTAATATGCCAGATGAAAATTATAGGGATAAAAAAACCCCTGCATCGTTTGGAATTTGGATAATCGACATATTTGTGTGTCATCATCACACGGTGCCCGTGTAAACCAAGTGAAACATTTTATCCGAGACCAATTTGCAACTGTTTGCTGTTATGTCTCCTTTTGGCATTTACCGGCTGTCCTGTTTGTTCGTCTCCCACACTTGTTGCACGCATCAGTGTGAGATAGAAGCTCCTGCTAACAAACAGTGTTTGCGTTTGATGCCTCCGCCACCGTGTTTCACACCATGTTCCCAAAATGTGTTTTGAGCGTTTCGTCAGACCAAACACCTTGTTTCACATGTTTTTTTCTGTCTTCATGGTCAGTCTGCTAATAGGACACTGATGGTTTGTGTTCAGCCGGGACTTTCCTCCAGGACTCCATTCTGGGCTGCACTTACTAACTAATCATTGGATTTTATTATAAATTGTTGTCATAACTCATATCTTAGAAGAGTAGTGGCACAATAACCAATAACCTCATAATTCACTAGGAACGCACTTTTTTTTTCTCTTCCAAAATCGATACGGATATTTGAAGTTCAGTATCGGCTGATGCAAGTAAAACTGACTTAATCGTTTCTCTTTTTAACATAGACATACATTTACTGAATTACGGATTTATTTGATAACTGAACCAGTACACCATTAGCTTTACAAGCTTGGTCAAACATGTAAAAACAACTTTAATTTGTTATAAAGAGCATAATAGCCAATGTAAGATAAATAATTTAATAATAAAAATGATATAATTGTCAGAAGAGTGTTTGGAAATGTCACAGAAGCCACAAGCAGCTTACAGACAGACATAACTATCCTTAAAAAAACAAAAAAAAAACAGCAACAGTTTTACAAGCTCAATCAATGCAAATCCTCCCCTAATGACTGTGTAGCGTTTAGCCTGCAGCTCTCATTCTTCCTCTTCCCCTCGTTGTTTTTCAGGGAGAACGCATCATAGGTATTCTGTTTCCAGGAATTGTACCGTGCGCTAATCGTTTTTCTGCTGAAGTCTTTTCTCTGATGGAAACAAACAAACAAACAAAAAAAAAATCCCTGTTTTGCCTCCTGAGACACACATATGTTTCAGATTGTTCTGATAGTAGCCGTTTTATAGGTTTAAGCTTCTGACTTCTTCGCTGATCCAGCAGAGCTTTGATAAAAAAAACTACAGATGTTTTGTTGGAGTTTGTCTGAAAGAATGGAACAGCTGGTGCTAAAGAGGTTACACCTAGAGATACACAATGTTCGAGTTCTCAGATTCCTGGGCATGTCTGGATGACTTTGCTTGATAAGCATCATTGTTACTGTTAGATATGATCCAGTCTTAATCAGAAAATACTTTACTGACCTGTTCTCGTTTTTTTTCTTATTGTTGTACTCCAAACAGATATTTTACCAGTTAGGACTTATTTTACAAACTACATCTTTAAATAAAAACATGTATTAATAGTATTGCCTTCCCTTATCCTAAGTCTTTTTTTTTTTTGTAAACAAATGTATACCCTTCAGAGATTTACCGGTGCCAGTGTTTAGCTCACATTCGTTTTTTGTTTCGGTTATCAGCCGGTTTCTCGGTACATGTCTAATTGTTTTAAATTTTTGTTTTATTCCAGTTTATCCTGTGACTATGGCAACACTTGACCCCCTCCAGGGGGCTGACCCCAGTGCTGGAACCATGGGGGTTCAAGGGAAGTCGGGCTCGGCCCCGAGCCCTCAGAGCGAAGCGGTGACCAACGAACTTCAGGAACTCTCTCTTCAGCCGGCTCCAAATCTGCTGCCGATACAGGAGCGCAAGAACGGTGAGTGTGAATTGTTTTTCATCTTGATTTTTCTTTTCATTTAGTGAAAACTCTCATTTTGTGAGTCCAGGCTTTTGAACTTTGAACTGTGAGGTCTTGCAGTGTGTAATTTCTATTTGTTGAAATTCCAGTTCCAAATAGACAGTTGGAACTGTCTATTTGTTGTGACAAATAGACACAACAAATAGCATGTCATAGCATGTTATAGCTATGACATGCTATAACATGCTATAATGCATGTTATAGCATTTAGATAGTAATGTGACAATCTAATTTGAGACAGATAATCTGTGAAAAAAAAAAGTCAAGCTTCTCTGCCTTCTCCCAGGCAGAGAAGCTTGAAATAGAAACGACCAATCAGAAGCAGGAGGAGGGGCTTAACGCTGTCAGTCTGTCGTGTATGCTAATGCCAGTTATGACAGCGGATAAACAGTTGTTAGTAACTGTTGCTAACAACAGTTGCTAACAACTGCTAACAACTGCTAACAATCCGCTGTTTTTTCTCTAGTTAGCACATTTAGCAGCACATTCATGAGATTGATTGACAGCATTAGGCGCCCCTCCTCCTGGCTCTGATTGGTTGTTTTTGCATTTTTTCAAATATAAATAACAGCAAAAGGACGATGTGCATGAATTTCCAAAACAGTTGATTATTGTAATTTATTTTCAAATTCTTATCATTTTTGTCGGGAACACAATAAATGCCACAAATGATCATTTTGAATCTTCTCTATTGTGGATAGCTTTTGCACTGCTGGGACAAACTGAGTGACAATTTGCTTCTCACCTGGAACCTTCTAGACTTCTATCAATGACTCTGCTTTGTTGTGTGTATTTGCATGTTTGTGGCTGCAGAGCTGTTTCCAACCTGATTACACCCACAATTATCCTGATAGTGATTTAGATCAAGATTGTAAGTCAACAGACTTTAGCTTGTTACGTTTCATGAAGAAGATTCCTGCAAAATTCACGGTTCAACATGTGTTCTGTCATTGGAAAGCTAGATTTTCCAAACCAACTTTTTTCCCTCTGGAGATAATAATGACTCTTGGAGGGTGTGCTATACTAGAAAACCTTCGGAATGGTGGAAGTTAAAGCTACATGCGCCTGTGTGTTATTTTGTTAGTGAAAGGATTTCTTCACCTCAGAGAACATCTAAAGACCGATAAAACAAAAGGGAGTGAAACTGGAGGTGTGTGTGCGCATTGAAGTCCTCAGAAGAAGAGAGCAAAGCAGCTTCTGTACTTAATTGGCTTGCTCCTGTGTGCCGATCTCCTGCTGCAGCAGATTAATGGCCACTGTGTGTTTGCTCACTAGCCTTGGCGCTCTGCAGGCCTGCTGTGTGCCCGCAGATAACCAAGTTTTGAAGCTACACGGTGGACTCTCTGAGAGACTTGTTACAGCTTCCATTGGTTGGAGTCGTAGCAGGTTAGTTTAGTCAGCTCTATTAATTGATTCACTCTGGAACATTGAAGCCAAATTTGGCTGAAGGTTCATGATTTTTAAAGTTTGTCCCAAGAGAAATATCCTTTAGGACAATAAACTTCATCTTATCGCCTTCTCTTATCTTAACAGTGGATTAAATTTAATCCTAAGTAATATCTGTTTTCCTTTTGAAAAGCCTGTATTGGAGTTGTATTGTTTGATTTAGCTCATCCATTGACTTATTTTTCTTGCAAAGTTGTTTGAAAAGCTTTAAAATGGCAGCAAACTCTTAGATGAGAACATTAAAGTTCCAAATAGGCTTCCATTCTATCCTTATTACGAAAAGTCATGGCTTTTTAATCAAAAACTATTTGCCATCCTGATCATCTTATGAAATTTGAAATTTATTTTTGAAAAATAATAAAAAAAATTATTTGGAGTGGGATTTAGACATATTAATTTTAATAGATTAAACATGGTTTTTTTGGGCCGTGAATCGCTTTTTTAATGAACAAAAGGTTCTGGCTGTGTGTTCCCACGTTTCTGATATATCTGTAAATAAAACACGCACGCGACAAAAAATGCTGAAAAAGACCAGTGCCATGTTCAAGTTGTACTCAAAGAAGTTAGCCTGTGGGAGAAGCTATTCGAGTCTAAAATATCTTCTCAATGCTAACCATGTAGCAGCAGCGCCGTCCATGAATGATCAGGAGTTTCTGAAACTACATTAACAGTTTGCACCAGTGTGATGGTTGGATAACCCTAAAAAACAGATTAATAACAATAAACATTTTTTTTTGGTGAGCTAATATGTCTATTTATTCAATAATTAAACAACAAAAATGGTTTTTCACTTGAAAATGTTGCTTACCAGTAACCAGTAGCTTTCTTTCTGCCACAGAGTCACAATCTCATCCCGCTGCATAAGCAGAGCACTCCAAAGATTGATTCTGGGGTTGATGTGTAATTCGACTACAGGCGCTCCCACATCTTTGCATTATACAAGAGTATCTGTGCTGGCTTCTTGTTTGTTTCAGCCTGCAGTCGTGCTCATTTGAGTTCAAACCAGTTGGTTACATGACGAGTGTTAGCAGTGCTGTTCTCAAAGTTCAGAAAGATTTCAGGCTGTACGCAGTTGTTATAAGGTTGTTTTTTTCTCACTGACACAAAGATATGTTCTTCGTCTGCCTCAGGCCACCACTCCCAGGTTTAAACAACCAATTGTGTCGTCTGACTATTCCTGGCACTTTACTCCACCACTCAGGAGCAGACAAGTTGATGCGGGCATTCCTGCAGCTAATCCAGTGAGAAGATGCTGCTGCTCGGAGTGCGGGGCCATTTTCCCGGCAAGCACAAGCATTTCTGGGCTGCCATGCAGTTGCTTGCAAATG
Source organism: Poeciliopsis gracilis (assembly GCA_911649635.1). NCBI lineage: Eukaryota > Metazoa > Chordata > Actinopteri > Cyprinodontiformes > Poeciliidae > Poeciliopsis > Poeciliopsis gracilis. Next base: position 370,781 of record CAJVRI010000910.1, on the reverse strand, counting down.
CCTTTACACTTCTTAAGCTTCTTGACATTTTGGCGTGTCAGTCACAAACTGAGTCGTGTTTTATTAGAATTTCATTTGACGGGACAAAGTGAAGTAATGCATAAGCGTGAGGCAGAAGTAAACATGGCACATGGCTTTCATAAAGTTCTGCAAATTCAAAAGTTTGGTGTAACATGCATTATTGCCCATCAAGAAACTCTTTCAGAAGTTTTACAGTTAACAAAGTTCACCTGTGTGTCTGTCTCAGTTCTAACAAACCTCAGAAGTTTGTTAGAGAACATCGGCAGACAAAGGGCATCATGAAGACCAGGCTGGCGAAGCAAACAGGTTCAAGATTCAGCTAGAAAGCTGAACAGAGTGACGACGGAGTCGAGAATATGATCTTTACCTGTTATGATACATGGAAAAGACGGTTTGGACTTCGCCCTTCTTCTGCTAGTCTTGCTTGGCGTCCACAAAGCCTCATTTTCAACTCCTTGTTGCCATGGTTATGCTTCATAACAACTGTCTGAAAGTAAAATAAATAAATAAATAAAAATAACGGCATAAACCCTTCCAGCTGCACAGCATCCAAAACCAGAGGGAATAATTGTCCAAAGCTGAAGTGCCACAACCAAAAGAAAAAGGAAAAAAAGAACGAGCATGCAGCCAACAATTACCAACATGATATCGAGACTCCTTGGCAAGGCTTGAAACCATCCAACCTGTGTGAGCTATTTTGCAAAGAGGAATCTGCAAAAAACTTCAGTCATTGAAAGCACAACGCTATTAGAGACACATCAACTCTTAGTAAAACACATTGAAATTCATCATTTTAATGTGAAAAGGCTCATTTGCACAAAGCACCATATCTACACTTTTCTGCTGTAGAACACAACACCCAACTCACAGAACTTTATCTTTAACATCAGACTACGCAGTTTGTTTACCCCAGCAGATTCCTTCCTTGGCAATGGGTGAGTTAGCAGAGATTTATCATCAATCAGACATGTCTGTGTGTGTGTATACACGGAAGGAGATATCTCTCCAGAATGAGACACAGATGTGGAGGCCGGCGTTAACATGCTGGTCTGCGAAGCTTTTTATGTTTCCTGTTCTCTGCGCTCCAAACCTGCCTCTGAAGCTCTCTGCAGCAAACAATAGCGGTGAGGACATGTTAATGCGTCCGAGACGATTCAGAACGCCGAGCTGGAAAAGCTGGTCAGAGTTGTAGGAGTGCAGGCTGTAGCAGCTCCGGCAGCAGGAGGAGTAAAAGGAGGAGGATGGGGAAGTTTAAGGAAGGGGGAGGTCATCTCTGAAATGGCAGTATTGCATAACTTGAAGGGAACAGAAGGAAAGCAAAGAAAACTGGAAAGCAAGTAAATGAGGTGGTGTTACTTGGACTTTACATCAGCTTGTTGTAGTTCGTTCTTTCTTTGTTTTATTTCTGGATAAAAATAAGAAACGACGAAATGCTAGGGCCGAAGGGTGAACCTTGTTGTTACCTAAGGAACTTTTAAGGCTCCGCCAACACAGACCCACACACGCCCTCTCTGCCGGGACATGCTCACACTTGCAGACGCAGTCCAGAGAGGAAAGCGTGAGGTGCACACCTACCTGTGGAATACCAGCTGGAGGCTGCAGGAAAACACTTGGACTACTCTCTCGCTGGACGGTTTTGAGCACTCCGTCTGCTGTCACTGCAGAGCATGCAGTGCTAGTCTGGTCAGAAGGGGCAGAGATTCTCTTCGGCATGGTGCAGAGGGACATGACCATCCAGTCAGGTAAAGCCTGTTCAGCTACACTTGGTTCAAGGCTGTAAGTAGATTTCATTCTTCCTTACACAATCAGTGTTTGGTTGCATCAAACTCCGTCTGGGATGCATTTTTATATGCACATCTGACTTAAATCTTCCGTAAAAATTTTGCATCTTGGGTTCACACTGAAGTTTTGAAGGGAAGCTAAAAAAACATTTATGTAGAACTGCACACTTGTAAAATAAATTGGTCTCCTCAGGGCAAAGGAAACAGGTGGGGCTGGCATGCCAACTTTTCAGGGTCTCTTTAAAGCAGAACTTGGTTGATGAGGTTGCTGGCAAGATGCAATTAGAATGGAGAAGTTCTCTGAAGTTCTCTGTTCGTTCGCAGTAGCTGTCAACTTGGATCTCTGGATTGGGACGACTGAGCCGCTCACAGACAGAGGTGACGGAGTTGGAGGTGAACTAGAGACGCTGCAAAGCTTGGGTGGTAAAGTAGGTTAGAGGCGTCAGCGACTGCTCCAGATTGAAGTAGAAATGACCCACTCTTTACAGTCAGAACAGATTGTCCCAGAATCTCATGACAGCCTATGAGCTGTAGGAGCCTATGACCTCCTACAGCTCATAGGCACATAGTGCAGCTCTGGCACAAAGCAAGAACCCTGTTTGTTTAGGTATGTCTCAAACATGACTGCAATAGATGAGCTCACCGACTATTATACTGGTAGAACAAGTAGAAGACACTTGTTTTTCTGGAATACACAAAAGGTCAGCTTCAAATTACCAGAAATCTCCAGAATAGGGCTGTCATAATAACAATTGTGCAAAGCTAATGAGATTTTCTTTCAACTACTTTACTCACCATTTAACAGAGATTTTCAGTCTGAACATAGCATCACCAGACGGAAATATGGTGGTGGCTGTGTCATGCTGAGGGGATGTTTTACTTTAGGGAACTAGGTTAGAGGTGACGGTAAGGTGGCTGAAGCTAAATAAAAGACAGGGAGGCAAATGACCCACTCTTTGCCAAAATCAGTTCTCCTAGTCACAGTTGCATGACGGGAATCATGTCATTTTGTCGTCAGCCTCATGTCGCCGCCCCTTCTTGCCATAATCTCCATTGTGGACTTCTCACCCCCTCACTTTGCAAAACTATTGTATTACTGGTCAGAATTTTGTTTATGGGAAAATAGCCCAAACTACTCAACTTCCAGAAATCAGGTTTTCGGTCAGAGACAAATTGTCAGAGGCCCAGTGGATCTGCCATGATTGCTGTTTTTACTATTTCTTGTAAACCAAACATTTGACGAAACACTGTGATGTACAATAGGAGGGTTTTACAGAAACTTGGCTCTGTGTGACTTGTGGACCTTGATGGTTATGTCCAAAAACAAAATGGTTCATGGCCACATGTCGATAGATAGACTTTCTCCGATTGTGCTAGCCCTCTTCTTCACCAGTCTGACCTGTCTAGATTTGTCTTCATTTGAAGATCCTTTGCGGACCCCTCCCTGTTCTTCGTGACAACTTCAAGGCAAGCCGAACTATGCGGGGTATCGCAAGAGATTTGAATTTCAGAAGAATGTTTGGCCTGTGGATTTGTCCTCTGACAATAGCATCTCAACCAATCTGAAATTAGACCCTGGTAGTTGTGAAGATGGCAGCTGCAAATCAATAATTTCATTGTCAAACCTTTTTATCAATAGTGACAGAAGCGCATGTCATCATCAACTGGGACAGGGCAGCGCACAACAAACATATTCTGAGAAATTTGGGGGAAATGGGTCGTCCAAAGATACACGCATAGAGGAGCATTTACCACAGCTCCTCAGTTCTGCCCATTCCTGCCCATGCTCACTGCCACATAGTGAGGAACACACTGCAAGCGGAGACACGCCCAATTTGCCTAGACCCAAACTGGCTAGAGTGAGACTTGTCAATGTAGAAGGAGTGTTAGAGGCTACAGAAGATGTAAGAGCTTGGCATGGGTCTTACCTTCAACATCTCTAAATTCAAAACATATTCATATGTTAGACTGGTCCACTATTTTCCAAAGAGGATTTGGAAAACGGCAGTTTCTAAACGTGCAAAGTTAGTGGAGACAATCCTTGTAATGCTTTTATTATTTAAAAAAAGCTTGTATGCAAAGGCACTCCAGTAAGGCTCTACTTTCTCTCATAGAAACCAATTAAAATGCATTAAATTTTGGGGCTGTAAGCAAAATAATTAATAATCTTTCGTCTCCGCAATGTCAAAAGCCTTGCTCTATTTGACTCACTTCTGGCTTGTAGGTGGCAGAAACGATCCGTTTGCTTTCACAAATTAAGCGTGCTGTCATGTTGAAGACCGAAGTGTCTGTGGCTCTGGCCATTGGGTGCCTTCTGGAGGTACGTTGGCTCAACATGCAGCCTGGCAGCGGCCAGCTCAACCCAGCAGTGATTCAGGGAGCTGACGGCGCTGTTATGTAACCGATTGGAAGGCTGCCAGGAACAGAGGCCCCGAAGCACTTCGTCAGGCTGAGAGTAGGAGGGTAGGAAAGGGGCAAAGTGAGATTGAGAGATGGCAAGAAAGAGTGCTAATAAAGATGGAGAGGATGTAGAAATGAGTTAATTAGATAAAACAATAACAAGTGTTAAAAGAAAGGAGGAAGGAAAGCAGGAAGGAAGGAAGTATTCAAAGTAAACGCAGTCTAACATATAATTTTTGCAGCAACAGTTTGTTCTGAAAGCAGCACACTAAGTTTTAGTATGTACAGAATAACATTGAATTGGACATCCCAAGGATTATATCAGAGGTAGGAAATGAATAACAGGAATCAAAATTACTTCTTTGTGGACGAATGGAACTGACTACCCACTACCCATTACACACACAGATGTATTTATGTTACTAATCTGTGTAGGAAGGTGTGCTTCATGCTACACCATCATGACTGATCAGCTTGTAAACAGTTCACACCTCATGTTACTGTCAGGACCTCAACATGCGCTTGCTTGGATTTGGTTGCCTTCCCGTTTTCACAGTATGTCCTGACGGCACGGTATTTTCTGCAAGCACCGACACACTCCGCGACTTTGATTAGCGATCAAGTAAAATCCTGTTGGATAATAATGAGAAGTCGGGGGAGCTCAAACCGAGAAGCCTCGCTCAGATTGCTTGCCTTAAGCCAAAAAAGAAAAAAAAAAAAAGAAATGCTTTATCAGCTCTGCAAAGTCTGCTCGTAGCAACGGGAACACGACGCCTGCACACCCACAGGTACAAGCCCACTCATGTTGCATGTTCTGTATTTTACAGTATGCCTTGCAGTTGTGAAATGCAGCCATTTGAGCAGGCAGGGCCAGGAAGGAGAGTACTACCACTGATGAGCTTTTTTTTTTTCTTGGAAAAAGGACATCTTGTTTTCTCCAGATTTAAAAAATGCAAACATGCATTTTTAAAAAAAATCTGAAACAGGATTGAAACAGGATTGCTGTAAATATTGCTGTTGCCGTTTGGATGCAGTAGAAGTCACATGGTTTTATTACATTTATTTATTATATTAAATAATAAAAAAAAACCAATTAAGACACCACATTAGATGTTCAGTTCTTATAGTCCTCTTAAAATAAATTTTGCTGTAATTTTTTATTAATTATTGCGGTAAACAATGTTGTTTTGGGTCCATTTTTAGGAAATATATTGATAGTGGTGTAATAATTCAAATTTGCCCTCTCAAAGAGTGATAAACGTACATTTTGTAAAGAACACTTAACACTGGAACTGGGAGACATTGTAAATATTCACAATAAAACCTTACAACCAAAATCGGTAAATAAAACTGAAACGAACTACACACGAGAGCATTTCTCCTGAAGTTCTGCTCTTTTTCTATGTTCTCTTTAGTAAACTAAAGCTGCCCTTCTTAAAGCAGAAAGGTTTTCTCCTTGCACTACGTCCATGAAAGCTAAACTTATACAGTCAGTCTCATTCTGACTTTCACATTAACACCAACAACAGTCTGCTGTGTCTTCTGTGTTGACATTTTTACCTTTTTGTATCAATCTGCAGCCTGCTCTCTTCGGACTTGCTTGGATAACCGGACCTGGATATGTTGCAGTTGTTTTGAATGTCATGTTTTATTTGGTGACTAATATATGGGGAAAACACTCCAAGCCCAATGTTAGGTAGGGTACAAACAAAAGCCCTGGTAACCCTGTTAGACTCCATGGCATTGAACTGTTTGAATAACTGGAAAAGTTAACAAATCTGTTGGAAAGAAAACTGATGAGTCAGAAAGACCAAATCAGTAGAGAAACAGCCACCAAACGCTAAACAATGAACTTAGAGTTTTATCTTTACCAGGGTGCCAACAAGTGTCTTCCTCTTCGAACCGTCTCCTGCTTAAATACATGAAAGACGGTTTCGATTGGTACGCTCACGCTGACGGGTTCAGTCACAACGTCCCACCGTCACAGGTGCCTATCCGCTGCTGTGGGGAACACTTTGTTACACAAACAGGATGTTACCTCAGCCTGGTCTGATTTTTGCCTCATCTCTCACCCTCTACTTGTTCTGAATAATAGAACAATCATTAGCCTGTGAGTCACCTGCCAACCAATAGCAAGAGCTGCTCATTTACCACTGCCGGATGACGTCGCAGAGTTTGCTGTTTCATATCGGTGACTCAGACACGAGACATGAGCTCGGTGTTTACAGAAACAGCTAATCCTGAAGCTGCAGGCTAGACTTTTCCAAGCAATCATTGCTTAGGCACTTTTTTCCTCCAGAGTGTAATAGAACAGATGTAGGATTCGATCAAATTGCTCTAAGTTCTAGAATTTCACCTGAAAGACTCTAAAGTGCAAGCAAGTTCACTTTTTATTCCACGGAAAGTCATGAGTGCTGCTGAGCTTTAGTTTGCAGCAACCCTGCTCTTCGCACATGGTCTGCAGTGTGTGTGCTGCGACAGCAGACTGAAGAACACGGCTGTCGTTGCTTGGATTCAGTTTCTTATGATCGTTTCTTCAAATGCTGTCTTTGTTTTCAGCTTCCATTGTGCTGTAACTTAGTACAAACAAGCCAAATGTTCATTTCTCTTTACTCAGTTAAGATTATTCTAATAATGGTTGGTTGAATTAGGAGTGAAAGCAGTATCTTTACAAGCATTAGACAAGATCTGTTGAAACCCAACTTGTGCAATTTTCCTGAGAAGCAAAGATATTTATAGAAAATCATTTAAAAAATTGGCTTAGTTTGAAGGATTTCTGAGTTTTGAGTTTGAAGTAGGAGAAAGAATGTTTAAATTTTTATGAAAGTGTCCATACTTTTAGTTTTCTTACTGTGACTCACTTGTCTGGGGGAAAAATGAAAAGCTGTGACCCCATTGAAAGTTTGTGTCTAATAAAAACCCCTGACGCTCAAGCAAATTAACAGCCAGGCTTTTATTAGATGTTACAGTATACAGGAAGAGGAGAGCAGAAGGAAGAGTTCTGTGAAATCTAACAAGCTCAACCTGGTGGTGTCCACACAAATTAGTTTGAATGAAAACGATCAAAAATACAGTCCTAGTGCTTTTGTTGAGTCCCAACTGTCTTCGTTTGCTGACACGAAGTCGGTTCTTGTGAGTCAAACAGGAAAATTGGTTGTAATAGAGGGAATAAAGTGATGTTCTTTAAGTCAGCTATGAGGTTAGGACATTCGCTACAGCAAAAACCATTTTCAGATGTTAGTTATGTAACAGAGAGTGGGTTACAGAGGCGTCGCCATCGCGACAGGAACACCCCCAGCACCTTATTTTCCCTCTCTTGGAGACTCCTGTTCAACATCAACTTTCCTCTCTCAGAACTTCTTTTTCAGAGGATTGTAATGCAAACAACTGCCTCTAAGACTTTATGATTTATTTATTTACTGTTGTGTAGTCACCATCTAACCTTCTATTGTGGTTTGGTCAGCTTTTGTTTCAGATGATGACACTGAACAGATTCTTCCTACTAACTCTAAAGACCTTGGAGGCCAGAACTTTACTGTATTCAAGTTCCAGGTCCAGGTTCTCTCTTGATGTACTCAAAGACGAAGAAAATATTAGTAGATTGTGGGTGATGGGTGATCAACTGATGCTTACATGTGAGACGAGCTGCTATATTAGCAACTTTTCAGACAAAATAGGAATTGATATAGACTAAAATCAGAATTGGCTTGTGAAATAGAAAAGTTTTGAACAAAGGAAAGTTGAGACAGTCCCGAGTTTTGTGCTTTGCTTGTTGCTTCTAGAAGAACCATACACCAGATCCCGAAGCACTCTGAGCAACTCAGGCTTCACAGACTTAACAGTTTTTTAAACATGTACACAGGTCACACCATCCTCAATACACATCACCGTACAATATGGCACACTCTTAACGCCTGTGATTAAAAAATCAATTCTGTCCAATCTCTCAACAAACATCAGTTTCTTTATCAACTTCCTCTTTCAACGCTACAAGCATACATTATCCTCTTCAATAAATCATTATTCTCTCAAAGTTATCCAACACATTAAAAGGTCATATTGTGGCCATTTACTTCGCCAGAAATCAACAGTTGGTTAATTCCTACTGACAATTTTTTTTCTCCACAGAGCATAAGTAAAAATAATTGAAATGAAAATGCAAGTTGGTACGCTGAAATACCATGTCCCAGTGCTACCTAACACTTGTAAAGCAGCCAGTCCAGGAGTTACGTTTATTTTTCTCAGCACTAATTGGGTCTATCCAAGCAGAAGTAAAGAAGTCTGTATATATTAGGTTGTGCTAAGATGGCTTCCACTGGCTTATTAATGCTTGTTGATAGGTCTGGCGCGATAAACGATAAGTCAATTAATTGAACGATAAATTAAAACTATCGACCTCATTGTAATTATCGACTATATCGTTTCTTCCTTCTTTTTTCTCTGACTGTTGATTACACTGAATGAAAAAAGGCTCAACTCCGGTGCTCTCCACTTCCTCCCTTCCTTATTTCCTTAGTGTAATGCCCAGCGCGCGCTGCACGATCTTATGTCGCCGATTGTCGGCTCATTATGAAAACCTGAGAGACACATTAGCCGACAGAATCCTCGGTATAACGGTTCGATCGAAACCGTGTTGTGTCCAACAATGGACACAAAATAATAAGTCCAGTTCACTAATTTTGAAACCAGGCATTAATCGATTCCTTACTGCAATCTACCTGCAATGCACGTAGCTAGTGTCAGTCCTGACTGAATGAAAATCATTATAACCTATTTAGGTCATGTTAACGGAGAACAGCTGAAAAGTTATCGGGTTTTCTGGTAGAAATTTCGATTCAACTCCTCCCCTAGTTTATATTTTCTTTGCACGAAATGTTGAATAAACATTCATGTTGTTTTCGATGTCTGCTGGACTTGGGGTTGCACCGTGTCAGCTGTTCGGGATTCCCTCCATGTTTCCCCTCAGAAAGCACAGAGGAGAATCCGCGCTTTCTGATTGGCTACCAGACACATTCAACAGGCTGCGTCACTCTCCCAGTCTGGGCAAATCCTTGATTTAGATCGTAGCGGCACAACGATCTACCGTAACACACAACACAAGTGACGATCTCAGAACGAAGAACGTTCTAAGATTGTCGTTCGGGGTAAAAAAATCCTGCAGTTTGAACTATTGCATCAGGCAGTCGGATGTCTTCTCTATTTAAATCTAATGATTACTGAAGGGCAACATACTATATACAGACTTCATAATCTGCACTCTTTTGGTTGAATGCAGTATTTATTTCCACTTTGGTTTTATGTTGTTTAGTTTTTATTCAAGTACATTTATTGTTAATGGAAACTAAGAATCTATTTTATTTTTGGTTTTGGTTGTTTTATTTATTTTGTGTATCAGTCCCAGTGTAAGTGTTCTTTTTAAAGTAAAGTGCGATTTCTTTGTAGGAAATCGCACGTATTATTATGTAATTTCCATTAAATCAATGTAAAAAGGTCTTCAAACAATATTATCGTTTATCGCAATAATTTTTTGAGACAATTTATCGCCCAGCAAAATCTGTTATCGTGACAGGCCTACTTGTTGAGGTATATTTTATTGAGGTATACTTATGAATATCTTTAGAGCCATTTTTCAAGATGGCTGCCATTTTTGAGCCTTTTAAACCAATTAATACCATAAAATGTTACCCATCCAAGTTCATACATGATTTGGATGAATTTTGTCACGTCAGCTGTTTTCGACTTTGGTCATCCGATTCATTCAAAGTAATGATATGTAGCAAAATCAGAGACTGAGAACAGCTGTCATCTACTAGAAAGAGATGAAGATGTGTGACATGGACTAAGAGACAGTCTTCTTGATTGTTAGTTTCAGCTGTGTTGTTCAGAATTGGCTTCTGCTCATTTTTTAAAATGTTTTCATAAATTTAACGTTAACTTATGCAGTTGTTTTTATGTGTTTAGTGGTTTTGTGTTAGCACAGATAAAATTCTTGTTTAGCAAATCAGAGGTTAGTGAACCTAACGTTTTGGTTAGCTGCACCTACCACTCGCAATAAATACTGCCTACTTTAGTGCAAACCTATAAACATGGTGGCTGTTTTAAAAAATATCCACCAGCAAAAGGGATATTTTGTATCCCTATTGATATTTTGTATCTCAAAGATACAAAAAAAAAAATTTCATTCCCTTGCTATGCTTCTGTTTTCATGATAATACATAGTATATATGATTTCTATGGTTCAAAATATGTAGGTTATGATTTGACACACAAACAAATTAATCTTATTGGAGATTTCAGTGACAACAAAATGATTTGCTACGTCTACCATCACATTAGCTTGTTTTTCAGTGAGTGTAGGAAGTAATTAGTAGCAGTCTTCCTGGTGTGCGGTTTACATCTGCATCTTGTGCTAAATTCCACATCCTTTCCCCATAATTACACACATGGCATCCAGAGAGCTCCAAATCTCTACAGCAGCATCACCTGTGGTTCAGAAAATATTAACCAACTCATTCAGGCTTTTATCTGTTTGCGGTTCAGAAATGAGAGTGCTTAGCCGCGGTGAAATCCCAGGTCTGATGTCATTGTTGAGTTCTGGCCAAATGTTTGGAGTTCTGGTAAGTTCCAAATTCCAGAGGAGAACTGGTTAGGGGAGGGTTGGAAGGGCTTGGGATCAGGAAGTGAAGTCAAAAAAAAAAAAAAACAACACTCTGTTTCTAAGATTGGAATGTTAATGGTTGGTGTGACCCCCGGCAGACTGACACCAGGCTGTTTTTTAGGATGTCACATTCTTTTTAGGGTCATCTGACCAATTTGTTCTTTAAATGTTCTATCAGTCAATTATCCAGCGTGCCTAAAGACGTCAAATCATCCCGCACTGACTTACGCAGTTGGGTTTTGTGTGGATGGCTGCCTAAAGAGTACTTAAGAGTTGTTGGGTTTAGGTCTGGAAATATGTGCTCAAGCAACAGAACAACATACGGAGGATTCCAGCCATGATACCAGCTCTATACTTGACTCTGGTAGGAACGTTGGACAAACTGGTTTCCAGGGAAACTTTCCTCTTATTCACTATGATGTTGCAAGAAATGATTTAAGCTATTTAATTAGGCTCTAGGATCATCAGACCCAAATGCATTGCTAATATAATAATGGGCACAGTTGCCACACTGGCATTTCTCTGCTCTATTAAAATGAGATATGAACTCGTATAAGAACTCAAATTCTTTAAAAGTTTGTCAGAGACCATTACTGATGACAAACGTTTCAAGGCTTCAAGGCAGGAAGCGCTCTTGCATCAAGACAATAAGATACATTTAGGGATGGTCAGTTTTCTGTGGATCTCCACTGCCAGCTGTTGGGGAAGTTTATGGAAAGCAGTTATGATTGGCCCCTAAACTTCCCCAACAGCTGGCATTGGAGATCCACAGCAAACTGACCATCCCTAAATGTATCTTTATTGTCTTGACTGCCAGAGAAAAATAGGAAATACATAAGCGGATTTAAGTAAAACGTATTATCAATGTCAGTTTTCTTTAAGACTGTGTCCCTAAGTGGAATCTGAGTTTACGCAACATTTCCACTAGCCAACTTTCTTTTAACAGTAAATCTCACCAGATAAACTCTTATCATTTCTCTTGTTGGGTACTGCCACTAGCTAGCCAATTGTGTATGGTAGCTAGGGGAAAATGTTAAACATTTAGCCAATCTGCATTGTTGATTTTAATGTCTTTAGGGTGCATGAAATTTTGTCCTGGCTACAGAAAATGTGTTAAAGTTTTGGATTGCTATGGCGATTGCACTATCTGCAAGTTGATAGTGCAGATGTCATCTTCAGCATGTTTTTGATTATACTCTTTGCTATCATTTGTTCTTTGCTGATAATCAGTTGTGATGCTATGTTGCTTTAGGTAGCATGATGCTAATGCTGCTCTGGAAGATTTATTTTTTCAAATTGTTAATAATGATGTCCCTGCTGTCTTTTTTAAGTTTCTGCTGCTATGCTAATGTTAATATTTGGTTGATATCATGATGTTTGCTGGTATAGCGCTACAAATGTTCATATTTGTACAATTTTGCTTAGCGCCTTTGAAAGTACGGCGGATAAATCTAGGAGGATTGGGTTTGTTATCAGAACCTGGAGAAGTTTATTGGATCTCTGGACCTAATGTTATATTTGTGGCCATGGTCATTTCATCCTTTACAAATGTGCTTTCTTTCTTACTGTTTCTTACTGTTTATTTAAGGTAAGAGTCTCTTCTGTCAGAAGTTCAGTTTGAAAATAATTTAACCTGTTGTTTGTTCAGAGTTAATCATACATTAGTTCGGTATCCAAATACCAACTAAATGATTAAATGCTGCATATTTTGTGTCTGAACAGACCCTTTACGTTCAGCTAATTTAGCCCTCCATGTTATTTTGTTTTATGAAAAATGGTATGTTATTCAGGATTTGATGTCATTTTCCTACCATTCATTTGAATCCTTATGCTGGACTAAGAAGGGAAAATCTATTGGCACTTTAGACAAAACATGATTTATTTTCATTATCATTTGTTGTGGGCGATATTTTGTTTTGCTCTTCAGAATTTCCTAGAAATGTTTTTAAAGTGAAGCACAAAGGAAGAGGCAAACACTTCCAGGGTCAAATAGCTTTCCTGTTCTGCTCCTGAAGCCAAAACTTTTCACCTTGTTTCTGCTGTTGAAAGTTGAAGTGACCTCCAGGTTGAATTTGTCCTTAGACTGTGACAACTCTCCCTTAGCTTCTTTTTGTTGAAGCAAACAAAAAGACCCATTCAAAGCTTAATTAGTTTTGAATTGGTCAAATGAGGTTAATATTTGCAAAAATTAATGCATTTTCTCCAAATGTTTTTTATAATGATTTCTGTTGTAAAATTATAGTAAATATAAATTTCCTCACCTCAGCACAATGCCAGAGTTGCTCAAATACTTGATATTTTGTTATTATCTACACCGAAAAAAAATAACTTGAAAATTGTAGTCTGGGTGAAAGTTGCCTTTGTTGGCCACAGGAACAACAAAGGCAACTCAGCTGGGTACACTAAAAATTGTTTCGAGCGTCTAGTATTTTCTCCATGTCAGAATCTAGGTTAATCGAGATTAGTCAAAATCTGGATTATTTTAGATCATTTGAGTAGAGATGAGACATTTCAAGCCCTATAATTTAGTTTTCTTCTATTTTTTTTTTAGACTTTCTGTTGGAAGGTCTTTAAATTGCATGTGAACTATATATTTATGGAGGTTTTTTTAAGCCCACCTGATAGCTTGGTCTGAATGTTTACCCGTGCTGTGGTTTAGTGGTCAAAGTAAGGTGTGTTCCACAACGTCTTAGAGAGAGGGAAGTGAAGTCATGGGAAATGATTGAATTGACCAAACAACTAAAGCTGTGATGTTGCTTTGCTAAACTGTGTTTTGATGTTTTCACTTAGATTTTTATGTTACATGACCGTACATGGGAATTATCCATTTGTATCACCACAGAAACGACAGATTCTCTGAGGCAGATTGAACTCAGGTTGTATAAATCCTCTTAGAGCCAAGAGAGCAACACATAAAAAGATGATCAAGATGTCATTAAGATATCCAAAAGCTGCCTATAAGGGCCTCATTGTTAGGCTACTTCCGTAGGTAGACGAAGGGAAGGGTGGAGGAGGCCATTTTGTTTTGATTGGCCATCATTTACCAAATTGTCTAGAGCCTGTCACGTTTTGGTCACTGAGGTATTTCCCAGCTATTTCCACGTGCCTGTTTTTGCAACTATACATGCAACAGGAAGTATCTGAGTTTCAGCTTTTGTAAAAAGACAAGAAACATTTTGTTACAGAGGATACGTGAAGTTATGTTGCTGCTCATTCATCAAAGTTTCAGGCATGGAGAAAAATCGTATATTCCTCATCTAAAAATCTGCACGATAACTATCTGATTTTTATTTGGACATATTTACGTTCTTTCTATAAAGTTAAAAATTCATCAATATTTTTATATACTAGCAATACATCCTGGTCATTTATCGGAACAATTTCAGAATGATCTACTCTGTTTCTAATATTCAATTTGGTTCTGCTTTACATAATTTCCTATTTCTCAGTCTTTATAGCATATGTTGTTTTTTGCAACATAGGCTAACATGGCAGAACACTCGCAGACTTCTTTTGCTGGTTTTATTAAACGCAAATAGTCTTTTTCCTTATTTCAGCTGCTATTTCTGGTGCCCTCTTCAGGTTTAGCTGATTCCTAATGGTACTTTTTGTTTCTATTTTGATTTTGGCTATTTTATTATTATTTATTTAATAAAAAAAAAAATCAGTTTGTACAGTGTATAACACAAGCAACATTTTTTTTAAATGCCATTTTAATTCAATAATTTAAGCTGCAATATGTAAAGTCTGTAAAAAGCATTCTTCCATATCTTTGAAACTGTTATTGTCATAACATAGTATGAGACAGATGAGGAAAGTTTCTCTGGCTTTTCCAAGTGCTAACTAACTAACATCCAATCAGAGTCGGGAGGCGGGACTTCAGTCAAGTCTTTTGTGAATGCTAAGGCTAGTTAGCATGGCCACCTTTCTCTGTAATGCTAAGATGATCCTTGTGAGAGCTTGACTGACAGCGCTAAGCCCTTCCTCCTGGCTGTGATTGGTTGTTTTTGGTCTGGAGTGGTACAGCAATAGAAACTCATGGAGGAAGTGGAGGACATCAAACTTTTCACAAATTATTTCTCATATTATTGTCACAGCATGGTGATTGTTTTAAGAATTACGTAAAAACTATATAAAAATGTAGCTTTAATTGCTATGTCGGTTTTATTTCTGCAGAAATAAAAACAAAGACAATTTGGATTACAAAAGTGAACCCCAAAAATTAGAAGTACATTTCTTATTGTTTCCTCCTTATGTTGTTTCAAAAGGATCACCTGTGTGAAGCAAACTCTAGAAACAAAGTCTTGGACTCCTTTGTTTTTCTTTGCCTTAATCCCACAGTCTGCAGTCATCTCTGCTTCCCGCCCAGACTGTGAATCATAACAGCAGGTGGACTTTAATCTCACGCTCATATCTGATAGTAATTGTAGCCTCAATACCATTTGTTTAAGGTGTTGGTCCCATGTGTCACCTGCTAGAGGTTTACTAGTCAACTATTAAGCCCCAACGTGTGCTCACTTTTGTTTTTTTACATGAGAGGCTCCTGCGCCGTTCTATGAATAAACTGTACCCTCTTGTCCTCTAATAAAATTGATTTAGCCTAAGAAAGTCAGGCTTAACCTTCTCTTGTGTGTCTACCGGGTTGTGATGTGGGTGCCTCAGGGTAACATAACCCCGCGTGTGCACAGGTGATACCAAGCTGAATATAGCCCACTTATGACCAGCTGGTCTTGCTATTTAAAACGTATGGGAGGCAGAGGGCACGGGGGGCGTTTTATAGCCAGTAAGACGGTTTAGACGCTGTTCCATAAGCTAAACTGTACAGGGGGGGAAAAAGTTGGAAAATAGGTCTATTTTTCTTAATTTCCAATTGCCGATTATTGTTTTGTTCCTTGATTTTAGCCTGTCTACATAAGTAGTGTCCCGATACAACGTTCTCGCTCACAGTGCGATACCGATATCGCAGCTGTGAGTATTGGCCGATACCGATATTGGCTCAATATCTCAGCACAAATCATACGTACTTTTTGTTACTTATTTGTAGTGTGGAATGTCAGAAAAGGCTTGGTCAGAAAACAATAGTCAACAACAAAATGCAAGAGAACAGCTGACCCATTTATCCATTTATCATTATCCAATGGGTCAGCAGGAGTCTAACTCTATGCTTTGAGTGACATCGTGATTATTTATTTAAAAGTCCTAATTGCACTTTCTGAACCATTTTATGGGTTTTCTGCAGTTTAAACTTACATGTTTGACCAAGCTTGTGAAGCTAATGGTGTATTTAAGTGTGCTGTGCTGGTGCAGAGTTATTAAATTAGTATTTCAGTCCATTTATGTCTTTTTTTTTTTTTTTTTTTGAAGAAACACTTTAAATCAATTTAGCAATGTTTTTCTGTATCGTATCCGACTTCAGATGTCGGAAGTGAAAATATTGACTCGATGCATTCCTAGTTTCAATATACTCATATGAATCTGATACTTTAGGCTTGGATGATATCATCCCTGAAGCTGTTAAGCAGTGTTTCTGCCCAGCAGTAAAAGCTGCTCCTAGGTTGGCTGAGTGGCTGCTTCTCAAGAGCAGCTACTGTGTTTAGGAGCACATTACATCAGTCTGTGAATTTTTCATATTTTTTCAGTCTGTATGTGGCATTTGCGTTGAATGTGGTCTGTATGTTTCAGGACCCTCCTGAGCTTGTAACTGTGAATGAATGGCAACAGCTGAGCCGAAGAACTTTATCAGCAAACACTCACCGCTCCTGTGTGTGTGTTTATGCGTGGTCGGGTGTGTGTGCGCGCATGTGCTGCATTCAGGAGGAGCTGCAACCTCACTGGGAGACTCGCTGAGCCGAGTTCACTGCCGTCCTGCCTTACTCAGCCGCTAGCCTTTTTTTTTCTTTTTTTTTTCCTCCACTTTTCTCTCCGCGACTCGCCCATGCTGAGTCCTTCAACCCGGCTCTGGGGGAAAACCGCAAGAGCGGCACTGTCGTGACTCGCCGGCAAGCGATCGGCAGGAAGAAGGGATAGTGAAGAGAGAGGAGAGGAGAGGCGGACTAATCGATCGCTCTGACACGAGGGACAGCCTGAGCCGTAGAGTTGTCCTTCCCTTTGCCTCTGCTGTTTAGCAGCAAACCTCCCTTAACTCCGACTGGAGTCTTTTGAATTCATCCATCTGTTGGACATGTCTGGGATTTGGGACTCTCTGCAAGCGATGATCACTGCTTACCAAAGAATCAATCTCTGTTGTGAGTGATGATGTTGGACACCAACCATTGCCTGTCTTTTAAACCCTCCCCTCTGGACTCTCCCCCAATGGCAGATGACATGGAGAAGGCATGCTTGAAGATGGATCAGGAGAGACTGGTCTACCACAGCCTGAAAGAAGGTGGGCGATCCACGGATTCAAACATGCACATTTATCCGAGACGGTTTGTGTTTATGTGCCTCGGTTGTGATCTGAGTTATCAGAACTTTATGGCTTCATATGAGTAGTTTATGAGGTTTTGTTAAAGATAACGTTTGGTTTACCGGTCAAGATAAAACAGAAACTCTTTTGGATGCGGATGTTAGCAGATGTGTGTTCAGGAGAACAGGGTTATACATACTTTGACACATCATGACAGAGTATCATGAATTTTATTGGAGTTTTACATGATTGGTCAAACCATTGTGGCCCGTTTTGGGAATTGAGTCAATGATACGTAGACCACCTCAGTTTGTCCACTTAAATCGAACTCCAGTCTGTTTGCCTAGAAATTCTGGTTCGTTTTTGGACATGGGAATGCGCAATCGAATGGATGCAGACCAAAAAAGCGAACTCTGGTTCACCTAAACCCTATGTCTCTGTTCGTTTGAAGTGAACTCTAGCTCAGTTTGAATAAATATGTGTATTCAAACATGTTTGGACTGCTCCAAAAGCAGGAAGTGGACAAAAGCACAGAGCATTCTGGGTAAATACAACCAAAACACGTGGGTCAAGCGCTAGAGGAAAAAATTACTTGTAGTCTTTTGCTAAAGAGAAATCCTACACTAACATCTGATGCCATTCAATTTTTATTTCCATATTGTGAAGAAAAAGTTGCGCTCAGTGTCCATATGAAGCATGGCTGCGGCAGCATCATGCCGTGGGAAAGTTTTCAAGGACAGCGACGCCTGGAGCTCATATTTTAAAATAAGCTATTTTACCACCATTTCATTAAGAAATGTCAAATGAAATCAAAATGAGATCCATAGAAGTCTGTAGTTTTAACAATGTCAAAATAAAATAAAATGTAATGGTTGTGAATACTTTTATATGGGAGTTCTGAATGTGTTTTGGATCCAGATAAAGATGTTACATTGTAAGTCATCTACAGTCCATCAGGGAAGTTTGGAAGTCACATTGGTGGATGCATGACAGAAGAGGAACTTAATCATAAAAACATAACTTCTGCAAATAAATTTTCAAACAAAACTACCAGTGGTACATACACACTAAAAAAAACTGTTAGATTAACTGTTTTTTCCCCCAGCTGCTTTAAACGCATAAGGAAGTATCAAAAATGACAGTAAAAGTTATATTTCTTCTTTATTTTAGTTTAGATACCACTGATGTCATAAAAAATTTTGCTTTTTAGCAGCGAGATGGTCAACACTTTTTAAATTTTTTTACAAAAGCAGGAAAAGGAAAAAACATTCTCCTGACACCCCCTAATTTGGTTCGATCTGCGTAAATGCTGCAGAAAGAACTGTTTATAACCAACATTCATTATGAGCATGAGCCAGAGGCACAGATGACACAAAACATTCCTGTGAGGTTAGATCCACTGAAGACGGAGGAGAAGCAGAGAGGAGTCGTGTTTTGCTTTATCATCTGACATGATGCATGCACACAAAGTTGAACCCAAACGGAGCTGAACTTTTGAGAGATGATCGGTATTCAGCTCGCCTCCCTTTATTGTTGCCACGGTGCGGCAGCGTGACACATAAGGAGCCACTGACAGTTTTGTGTGTGTGTGTGTGTTTGGCCTCGACCTGGCCTTGCTCCTGCCCTCTAGCTGCCCTGCCGTTTTGTGTGTTGAACATTAGCCGTGCAGTAGACGCCGACAGAACGTACAACAGATGAGCTCATACACGAGCTCGTCTTTTTTAGCTGAGTATTTCCAGTGCAGGTGCCAAAACGTCACCCAGCCAATCGTATGTCTGAGATTGTGACATGTGCCCACTTCCTCGCTCCTCTTTTTCTGTCGCCGGTGACAAACTCGGGCATCTTTAATCAGATTTACTGAAACGTCAGCACCGCAGGATTAACCCAGTTGGCTCTTCATTGCAAAAAACACTAAATCTTACTAAGGGTTTTTTTTTTAGGGGGGGTCGAGTATCTAGTATAAATATCTTAGTACACTTGAAATATGACAAAGTTAACGTACAAGTAACTTTTCAGCAAGATTTCAAAGCTGGTTTTAAGTCACCAACTTAGTATTGATGAAAAAAACTGATTCCACTTATATCAAGACATTTGTTCCATCCTCTAAGTGAAATAATTTGCAAACAGCACTGTTAGATTTCTGCAACATTGAGGAGTTAATGACTTAAATCTAGATGTATTTTTCTTGTTAGGGTGGAAAATGTGCTTTAAAAAAACACTGCAAAACAAAATCCCGCAAAGTATTATTGTCCTACCTTCCTTGGACCATATCTTGGTACAATAGAATTAAGAAAAACTAACTTACAAGAAACTTTTCAGCAGTACATAGGACCTTGTTTTAAGTCAATGATTCCTCTGTATTGATGACAAAGTATTAGTTGTCCCATAAGCTAAATAATCTTCCAATTGAACTAGTGCTTTTTCATTACTATTAAGGAATTATTGATTTTAAACAAGCTCCTATATTTTGCCAAAAAGTGCTGTGTAATTTAGTTTTTTCATATTTCACATATATTAAGATATTTGCGCTAGAAACTAGAACAAAATTATTTGGTAAGATTTTGTGTTTTTGCAGTGTTCCTTTCTGGGTGCTTCCTGCTGCTCCTTTAATCATCTCTGACATTTCTGGAATGACTGCAACACAATAACTCTCCCAACTTTGTCTTATCAGAAGGATATTTCTTGCTTTATTTGTGCAGTTTATATCTATCAGCAAGCCTTACAAGCTCCTTTTAGTGTGAAGAATTAGAATTTTGAGACTGATATGGTAGTGAAAATGTGACATCCTGTTGCTCTTTTTGAGAAAACTCTCAGACTGTGGTCTACTGTCGTTTCCTCTTCAGCTTCTTGAGGCTGTGAATTGTGCCCTTTGAGCTCCTTCGCTGCAGCTTGTTGTGACTACAGCAGCGCAGGAGCATTGCCGGTGTCCCAGAATCCCAATAAAAATCCCCACTGCCCTTTTTGTCTTTTTCCCAATTTAACCAAAATGGCCTTCAAACCTGGTTAAGTCTAAGAGAGTGTACTGGGTCTCTTTCTGCATGTCCGCAAAGCTTAAAGAGCACGGCTTCTGACTGAAAGTATTCATATCTTTCAAGTGTGTAACTTTATTGGAACATTATCAATCAGTCAAGTTTATTTGTGTGGCACGTTTTAGCAACAAGGCAGTTCAAAGCGTTGTACATCTTAAAAACACACAAATACAAAGTCAACAACTGAGAAAACCAGAAACAAGAATTACATTTTGATGAGTATCATCCTCACAAACATCAATACACGTCAAATACATGTATGTTGGTCAGTGTTTCATTTATGTGTTAGACCAACTCAACGTAGTGCATAATTGCAAAGGGGAAGCAAAATAATAAATGTTTTTTGCTTCTTTTCTTTTCTAAATCTGCAAAAGATGGCATACATTTGAATTCAGTTCTCTTTACTCTTAAAGTTCTAATTAAAATCCAGTGCTTTGCCTTTTAAAGAATATACCCAATTACTAAATTTTAGGGATGCTCTGTTGATTCTTGCATGTGAAACCAATCTTATCCATCAATCTTATCTACCTCCACAAGTGTCTGAAAATCAGACAAACCAACCCACCAGGTCAACCCAGGTAATGATAGTCAACTCAGTTTTGCCAACTCAGCAGCTTTGTTGCTAAATTTCACAACTTTGCAGACAAAAATCTTAATCAGCCAGAAAACTGCAATAAGGACGCCCCTTAGACATAGTGTTCATCTTTGTGTAATTTAATTTAGAAGACTGAATTGTCTGTCATACAAAATTCAAAGGGAAATGATGGAATTATTAGGGGTGACACAATTCAATATACTGTAGATATTGGTCTGATATCAGCCAAAAACAAAAAATTTGTATCTGATTATGTGGGCCTGCATCTAGAATCTCTGATATAAGCATCTAATACCAGCATTTAGTCCGGCCCAGCGCTTCTATCCAGCAGTGCTTGTGTCCTGCACTCAGACCCATTGGATAATAATAAACAGGTCAGTTGTGCGTATTGTTGTTGACGATTGCTCTCTATTTCAGTAGAATCACGTTTTCTAATATTCCAAACTGCAAAATAAGTTACAAACGTATGAGTCGTGCTGATATTGTATCAGTTCGATATCAGGACCAGGACATGGGAGTTCACCTAAACTTATGTTTGAGTCAAGGAGAACATTGATCAGAGAGGCAGCTGAAAGGTTTGTGGTCACGCTATAGATCCACTGCTGAGGTAGAAAACACATCAACCACATGTCTACTATGAATTTGCCTACATGCAAAATCCTATATGTAGGAGAAAAATTACACTACACATGACTGTGACACAGGTGAGGATGGTGATGTAGTGGAGGTGACATGATGCTGTTTGAATGTCTTTCTTTAGTAGGGAGTTTATTGGACATGGTTAGAGCTAAATACTGGGCAATCCTTGGAGAAACATGTTAAACGTCCTGAACGTGTAGCTAGTTCTTCAATGGAAATAATTTAGTTCACAGTACACTCATGTTGGTTGAATGGCCTAGTCAACTTGAATCCAACTGAGAATCTGTGGCAAGATTGAAAGTTAATGTTCACAGACGCTCTCCATCCAATCTGACAGAGCTTGAGCAGTTTTGTGAGGAAGAACGGGCAAAACCTTCTGTCTGTAGCAAAGCTGGTAGAGACGTACACAAGTAAAGACTTTTGGTCTATCATCTGAAATCCGAATAAAGTGTGTAGAAGTTCGATGTAGTAGCAAGATGAGAACAAGTCCAAGGTGTACTGACTTACCAGCATGCAAATTCCCCATTAGTACAATGTTTGCTTTTAACTCCCGTGTAGAGTTCATACCAAGACTTGATGAGGACAAACACTTTACAGTTGTCAAGGTTTTGTCTTTAGTGTTCCAGGTGAAAATGAGGTGTTCACACTGGAGCTGTTTGACCTTAGACATGTTTGGCTCTGTTGGTATCTGAAGAGTTACGGTCACTTGTGGGTTGTTTTTATTGCTTCCTGTCATCATTAGCCTCTTCAAGCTAGTATCTCTGGAATAAACAGACTTCGGCCCTACTTGATTAAACTTTAGGAATAAAGATAGGAAGACGAAAGAGCTGAAGAGGATAAATAAGTAAGGAGGGGAGTATGATGAGATAAGAATAGAGGGGAAGTGTAGGATTCTCTTTCCCAGAATAAACCTCTTCCCTGGAAGTACAGTGTACCCACCATGCCATCATTGGTTTGCACCGACGTGTCAGAGCTCCCTTATGTTTTTATTTGCCTGCGAAGGAGGTTTCCACAACCTATAAGTCTCAATCTTCTAATCCAGATCTGCATTTACGTCATCTGCATGTTTCTGCTTCCAGGAAAGAGTCTCTGGTGTTCGACTAATGGCCCAGGAAGTAAAGCATGCACACTTGTTGAAATAAAAGGGGCGCCTGGATAGCCAGTGATGACTGTAAGAGCTTAGGAATGGCATCGTTAGGCCTAAGAGCTCACAGTAATTCATAGGGCTTTCGGTGTTGCACGCCAGTCCTGAATTGTTGTGATAGCAGCAGCTAACTGGTTAGCTAGCCAATGACGTTGCTTTATAAGTGGGAAGGGACAGGTGCAGGGTGTCCTCAAAGTAGCAGACATAACGGCTGACCACAAATACTTGGGAGTCTTCAGCAATGTGTCTTGCTGCATAGATACGCACACACTTTACACCAGCAGGGAAAGATGATGCACACAAAACAAGGCCTGTTTATTTTGATCAGAGTGTAATTGTACCAGCATTGCTCCTTTAATTTTGGCTGTAGCGATACATCCACCATGATGCGTTCAAGAACAAGATGAAGCCACATTTTTCATAGCATTTTTAACTTTTTTTTAAACTAAGAATTTTATTACATTTTTTTATGAATGACTATTTAAATAAAAATAAATTTAAAAAATACTGATCCTGATGGGGAGGAAAGTAAAGCCTGGTGGCCTACCACCAGGCCCACACTGGGAAAAACAATGGTTCTTCTGTCAACCCAACTGGGTAGTTAAAGAGCAACTTCCTTTCCTACTTCAAAATAAGAGTCATCAACGTGGACCTATCAGTGTGCCAAGATTAACACACTCACCGTCACAGCACAGTTAATAAACGACTGTGTTCGCTGCTACATGCAAATTTCTATCAAAATCATTAGTTTATAATCCAAGTTTTCTATATCACGATGAAGGATGAAATTCAGTTTATATACACAGTCAGATGTTGATCATCAAGTTGCTGACCTAATCAAAAATGTATCTGTTTTCATCGCCAGTTTGAAGAGCTATCAGTGATCTTGACCCTGCTTTCAAAAAGGTTAAACAATGCCCCAGTCCTTTTGCAAAGGACTGGGGCATTGTTTTCTTCAGAGCTCCCTCTGTTTGCTGCTCGATTATGTAACGAGTACTTCCTGTTTTGAAATGCAGCTGCAGTTGGCCCACATGCTACATCTACCTGCTAATCAGAACTGGTCTGCTCACAATCCGGCATGTCAGTTTGTTGTTGTTTTTTTTGGCCCTACCTTCTTTGATATTTTAGGTTGTAGTTGCTTTCCATTTCTTTGATGCATGATGAGTTTTTTTTTTCACACATCTGAAAACTCCTAATGCAAAAAAAAGAAGAAAACCCCCTAGAAACAGGAAGTGTAGAGTAGTCTGTCTCCACCCACTTTGTACCCGCCTTCTGTTTGACTTAAAAAAAAAAAAAGAGAGAAAATGAAGAAGGGGGAACTGGGAGGATGAACTGGCTAGCGGAGAGTGCAGGTCCTCCTCAACTCAGTTCGACCACATTTATTTGTGTGAAATTGACAGATGGATTGCTGACCTCGCTCAGAGCTCCATCTCTGCGGTTTCCTCCGTTCGCCGGCTGCAACTGACTGTCTTCTTCTCTTCTCTCTCCTCACCATCTCTGGGTCCATGCAGTCCTCCAGCTCAAACTTCAGCAGAGACGCACTCGAGAGGAGCTGGTCAGCCAAGGGATCATGCCACGTAAGTTTTCATTTTGAATCTCTAAACTGTGTCGTTTTCTTGTCTGTTTCACCAAACTTGAATTGCGTTCCTTCACATCTGTCTGTACGCAGATGATGTAGTTAAATTCCTTAGAAAACCTCATACCTACTCAAGAGTTACCCAAATAGAAATGTTGATGAATTTCTGCTTTTTTGGGTGGGGGTTATTGCCTCTTGATGTGCCTCAGGTAGTGTTTCCGTGTCCCTAAACTAAGGTCACAGGGTGCCTTTTCTATTTCCTGCATCAGCATGTGCTGCCTACTGACACTGTTGAGTATTTTGTTACATTACAGTTTAATTCTCTCTTTAATTCGATTGTTTCCTGTTGCAAACTCAAAACTTCAGCCGTCAGTGACATTTTGCGAACAGTCCGGTCGCAGTTTCCTCTCTTCACTTCTCTTCTGAAGATGTTGGCCCCTATACGTGTTATCGGTATGAATAAGTGCGTTCTGCATACATCGCACACATTGCGACTTTTTGCACCAGTTTGTGTTATCAAATAGGGCAGCTTCCTCTTCTCCAAGCACTTCCTGTTTCATGAGTTACACGCATCACAAGAGGCAGTTGGTTCATGTTTTTTAAATATTTTTTCTGTTACTTTCGACATAAAGAGTATCTTTTTATGTTTTTAATCAAGCGTTTCAGTTTGCGTCTGATGTCGAAGGCAGCTGGTCAGTGTTGCACACCAAGAATGTGTTAACTCCACCTCCTGTGTCTGACCTCAGTTTGGAGAGATGTACAGAGAAGTTAATATCGACTGTTTACCATGGCTTTATTTAGCAGGACCAGACAGTTAAAAGCAGCTATAAAAAGTAGGGGTAAACTAGAAAAAACCCTTTTTTATTTTTATGGCTGCTC
Organism: Poeciliopsis gracilis; assembly: GCA_911649635.1. Classification (NCBI taxonomy): domain Eukaryota; kingdom Metazoa; phylum Chordata; class Actinopteri; order Cyprinodontiformes; family Poeciliidae; genus Poeciliopsis; species Poeciliopsis gracilis. The sequence continues at coordinate 345,653 of CAJVRI010000910.1, read as the reverse complement.
TGAAATGTGAGCACGCAAGCACTTCATGCAAAGAACTATTTCAGAGCTTCTTAGCCCAGATGCAGTCACAACTCTCTTTTAATTCAGTTGTTTCTTCTCTTTGGTCTTGATTTTTACTCTAAGCAGAGCTTCATTTTGATTTCTTTGGGGGGTTTTGAAAAACATTTGTGTCTGAAGCAGTCACACTACTGATCTTCTGATAACTTCTCCTCATTCTGAGCCACAGCCACCCAGCGTTGGCCATCAGTTTGGCACAGATCATCACCCTGCATAAAAACTGTAAATCTTTTTGTGCTAAGTCTGGACACTAACCCTCATATATTGACTTTTCTTTTTCTTTTTTTTGTTTCACGCAAATACCCCCATGCAATCAAACAGTGTCACTCTAAGTGGTATTTCTGTAAACTTTTCAGCTCAAGAGATGAACCTAAAGATTTATTGCCAAAAGTAAAGTAAAATTTAGTTGCCAATGTTGACAAGTAACAAGTTTTTGTTTGGTTGCAGTAAGAGATGCACCTATCCGCTTTTTTCCTGATGCAGATATGTGAGGTTTCGTGTCAGCTAATATTGATCTGATACAGAAAAACGATGATGAAGTGACTTATGTTTCTGGGGGTTTTTTAAACACAGACATCATTTCAGTCAGTCTCTGCCTTCAATCAGATCTCCAGAATGACTATATTAGAAACACCTGACTGTGGGTTGAATATATATTTATGAGCTACTAATAAACAACTTTACTAGTTGTTTATTAGTAGCTCAGTTATACAAGTTTAGTAAAACAGCATCGTTCTTATAAATTTGTAAGTTTGTAAGTTGAATTTCTTTTATAAATGCAGTAAACAATAACCATTTTATTTTCTTAGCTTGACCCCAAGTTTGTTTTTGTGACCTCCATCTGGATCCCGACCCCTATGTTGAACACCGCACTTTTGAGGCAAACCTTCTTTTGTTTGACAACTTTTCTTTTTTTAAGCTAAACCAGATGATGTTTATCCACATTCTCCACATTACTATAGGAAAAGGAAAACATGTATATACAGCAGGCATAACATTATGACCAGGGTGCCATTAGATAAACCTGTAGGTGCAAAGCTGAATTTTTATATACTTCAGTTTTCCTCAACTTTTGTAGACGTGGCTACTGTATCTGTTGGACTTCTGCTGTCATTTTTGCCTTAAGCTTTTGATATCTTTGGATCAAATGAGCCCTTTAGTTGTTAAGTAAAAACCCAACCACATTTCAAATGAGTCGCCATATCTGTGTCTTGATATTGTTGGAAAAAATCGCAAAGAGACTTCTAGATTGTGTTATGTGACAGCTTTTGACGTTTTCACCTGAAAAAAGCATGAATGCGTCACTGCAGTGGTGGAAGCAGTACAAGGTGAGAACTGGCATCAAGTTTTCGCCTTGGTTTTAGCAGCCGGGGTTAGTGTGAATGAGTAACTTTCCACAGTCTGTCGACATATTCTTAACTCAGGGAGCTGACCCACGTCCACCCAGTTGCTGTCTTTGTGAAGCTTAAGAGTTTATTAGAAAATGAACAGAAATGAAACAATACAAACAGTCTCAGCTGTTCTTGGACGCATTATATCTTTCTAGGGTTTGAAGATCTAGAAGATATTCTGTGGACCTGTGTGTGTGTCCGTGGGAACATGGAGGGCATTGAAAGAAAGTGAAAGCTCTAATTAGTTCATGGAATAGTTGTGCTGAAAAGTTTCGCTTCTTCTTTTCCTCGTTCTGCATTTTAACCAAGTTGTCCCAAAAGGAGGAGGCTGTTGTTTTGAAATGGTCTATCTGATTCTGATTCTGGTTTTTATTACTGGCTGAAATTCACCCATCAGGGATTTTGTGGCCACTTTCCTCTGTAAAGTTTTTCTCATTGTTTCAGCCAAGTCAGATTTCTCTTCAAGAACGAGAAACTGTAAAACTCAATATGTTTCTTTTTCTATTCTTATGAAACAATTTGTCTGTCTAAAGAAAATGTCTTCTATGGCTTTAGAAAATTGTTATTATAAATTTTCAGCTTTATTGATTAAGAATGGCCTCTTCAGGGTTATGGAATGGTGGTGTTTATACAGATAAAACTGAACTAAAAAGGAGAGTGCATTTTCTTTGAAAGACAGATGATGTAATTTATATATCACAAAAATTAACTGGACATAATAATTAATATGTCCAGCTTAATATTAAAGCTCTGATTTGGTGTAGATGTGTTAGACTGTCTCAAGCATTTCCTCATTTACTTATTGTATCTTTGTTAGACTTGTCATTAAAGCCTTTAACAACTGTTGCGCTTCCTCTGACTTTAGTTCAAACAAATGTAGCAACCAGTAATGTCTCCACTAATATAGCGTTATATAATGTACAGAAGTAGTGTAATTTTCAGTTGATAACATAAAAAGTTGCCAGTAGTGTAATAGAGTATTATTTTATAATTACAAAAGAACTTTGAGATCGTGTTCTCCAGGTCACATGATCATTTTTATTATCCTGGATTCTAACATATTCCTCTTAGTGATCTGAATGCCATATCACAGTAATGAATTAATCAAAAAATAAAATTATGAATTTATATTCCTAAGTCAATGAACAATGTTCTAAATAGAGTTTTGATCAACAGATAATACTTAAATTTTGTCTGTTTACAATAATATAACAGTGCTTTGTATTATTGGCTCATTTTTGAAGCTTATGATTACATTAATGGCTTTATTAATTTTTTTAAATTGGTGATCATTGGCGGATATTGTATTATTTCTCACTCAGTGAAGCCTTCTTCCATCACTCATGACTTCCACACTGAAGTACGGTGCCGCTGGTGTTGCCTCTAGCCACACTTTCCTCACTTACACACACCCTTAGCTGGGGTTTCACCAGCTGTTGACCAATCAGATCTTTGCTATGTTACATCATAACTGCCACTGGCCTCCCAACATCCTTCTGCTGGCAAAATGGTTCTTTTTGTTGTTATGCTTGTGTTTACACTAAACCATGAAGCTCACAAGATCTGCTGGACGATGAATTGTCCCAGAAATGATTGCAATAAATAATGTCATTTTGAGAGCATTTTGCACTGATATAATAAGGAGGATGATAATGGCTTATTAATGCAAGGATCCACTCTCAAACATATAAAAAAAAAAAATTCTAAAGAACATTCAACATTAATTCTGAAAATATTTCAAATATCCAAAATGAACCAATAAAACAAACACAAATAACAATGATTACAATGGATTTTGAAGTTTTTGTAACCAAAATTGCATTTGAAATATCCATTCAGCTTAGACAGGGAAAACATGCAAAAGTGGCAGGTAGTGCGAGTAGGCCTGTCGCGATAAACGATAAGTCAATTAATCGAACGATAAATTAAAACTATTGACCTCATTGTAATTATCGACTATATCGTTTCTTCCTGCCTTTTTCTCTTACTGTTGATGACACTCAATGAAAAAAGGCTCAACTCCGGTGCTCTCCACTGACCCTCCCTTCCTTACTTCCTTAGTGTAATGCCCAGCGCGCTGTACGAGCTTATGTCGCGGATTGTTGGCCCGTTATCAAAACCTGAGAGACACATTAGCCGACAGAAATCCTCGCTATAACGGTTCGATCGAAACCGTGATGTGTCCAACAATGGACACAAAATATTAAGTCCAGTTCACTAATTTTGAAACCAGGCATTAATGAATTCCTTACTGCAATCTACCTGCAATGCATGTAGCTAGTGTCAGTCCTGACTGAATGAAAATCATTATAACTATTTAGGTCACGTTAACGGAGAACAGCTGAAAAGTTGCTGGGTTTTCTGGTAGAAATTTCGCTCCAACTCCTCCCCTAGTTAGTTGTATTTTCTTTGCATGAACTGTTGAATAAACATTCATGTTGTTTCCGATGTCTGCTGGACTTCGGGTTGCACCGTGTCAGCTGTTCGGGATTCCCTCCATGTTTCCCCTCAGAAACAGGAGGAGAATTCGCGCTTTCTGATTGGCTACCGGACACATTCAACAGGCTGCGTCACTCTCCCAGTCTGGGCAAATCCTTGATTTAGATCGGAGCGGCACAACGATCTACCGTAACACAGAACTAGTGACAATCTCAGAACGAAGAACGTACTAAGATTGTCGTTCGGGGTAAAAAATCCTGCAGTTTGAACTATTGCATCAGGCAGTCGGATGTCTTCTCTATTTAAATCTAATGATTACTGAAGGGCAACATACTATACAGACTTCATAATCTGCACTCTTTTGGTTGAATGCAGTGTTTATTTCCACTTTGGTTTTATGTTGTTTAGTTTTTATTCAAGTACATTTATTGTTAATGGAAACTAAGAATCTATTTTATTTTTGTTTTTGGTTGTTTTATTTATTTTGTGTATCAGTCCCAGTGTTAAGTGTTCTTTTTAAAGTAAAGTGCGATTTCTTTAGTAGGAAATCGCACGTATTATTACGTAATTTCCATTAAATCGATGTAAAAAGGTCTTCAAACAATATTATCGTTTATCGCAATAATTTTTTGAGACAATTTATCGCCCAGCAAAATCTGTTATTGTGACAGGCCTAAGTGCGAGTGAACTACTTCACGCTGGGCGTCAAATTTTTTGCTGCGTTTCTCAAAACTGCAGCTTTTCTGCTACGTTAAAGGGGAGCATCTCTTTAACGACCGTTGTCTGAATTAAAATTATTGCACTCCTTTTATCATGCAAATGAATTTATTTATTGCCTATTCTGACAGGCTTAAATGAAGAGAAAATTTGAGATGAAAATTCAATGTGAAATTATGTAAATTCAATACCTGCTAGGTGTGTCAGCTCCATATGCTATTTGCTAATCTCATTTAGCTAAACCACTTCTTATTTTGGATATTAATCTATCCAAGTTTAGGGTTTCAATAAAGCGTCATTAGTGTCTGTGGTTCGAATTAGCTCCGCTGACCTTCTCTACATGCAGCTACTTCTGCTTTGACTCGTCATTCAGCTGGAGCACTGTGCATTCTCACTCGTTGAAGCGAGAGCTACCAGTCATCCCAGTGATAAGTATCCTCTCTGTTTTTTTATAACTTATTTTTTTTTATTTGTCCTGCCTCTCCATGCAGCCCTGAAGAGCCCTGCAGCCTTTCACGAACAGCGGAGGAGTCTGGAGCGAGCGAGGGTGAGCAGTCACCGTGGATTTCCTCTACCGAGGCAGCAGCTTTATGCAGAAAATGATTCTTTCTCTTTCCTGCAGAATAAGCGCTCAATGAGCCTTTCTCTGCTAAATGCTCATTGATATAACCACTAATAATCCAATCAGCGACTGTAATCAGTCACTTATTCTGCAGGAAAGAAAGAGTCATTTTGTAATTCTGCTAAAAAATGCTAACTCTAATTGTTTGAGTTGTGACAAACAATTTCTGATTTGAAAAGGTTGAAACAAAGTGTTGGAAATTTTCTTCTCTGGAAGAAAATGCTATCCACTGTACTTTTCATTTGTGTTATTTGCTCCTCTTCAGACCGAGGACTACCTGAAGAGGAAGATCCGGAGTCGCCCAGAGCGCTCTGAGCTGGTCAGGATGCACATTCTGGAGGGTGAGCATACGAGAAAAATTAGAAAATGTGTAAAACTCAACTTAAGCTTTTTGTAATTCTGCTTATTTCTCTGCAAGAATCATGTCTCAATTCTTAAAAGGATTTAATAGATTGAGTCTTAGCAATGTTGATTGCTTTTGCTTTTATCTGCACCAACCATCTGTATGTTTTGTTCTTTTAGTTTTAAACTCAGTTTGAAATTAAATGAAGGAAGTGGCGCAGACCCTTAGCTCAATATCTGCAATCTTCAGAAACCCAACTTCCTTTTAGCAGTGTTTCTTTAACAATTCTTCTGCAAAACTTTTAAAAGAAACACCTTGTCATTTCCCTTTCTGAAAGAAGCACAAACTCACTCACCTGGGTGGCTCTTGCTGGTTCTGTGGAGCAAAACCAATCAGCTGATGATTTTTCTTTGTTTTCTGCGTCCTCCACAGAGACGTCGGCAGAGCCGTCCCTGCAGGCCAAGCAGCTGAAGCTGAAGCGGGCGCGACTGGCCGACGACCTCAATGACAAGATCTCTCACCGGCCCGGTCCCATCGAGCTGGTCCACAAGAACATCCTGTCTGTCAGCTGCCCTCTGCAGTCCTCGCTGCTGGGTAACCGCCGACGCACACTGAAAACACTCGGCTGCATTAATAGAAGTTAAATGCCGTGAAATGAAAGTTTTTGTTGCTGCATACCTCAGATGTATACAAATAATTTCCTGTTCACAGACCTTTTTTTACACTTGGTGACCTTATAATCAGGGTTAAACTTTTTCTCAACAGTCATCCTTCTGTTGCCAGCTTGCTGAATTTGTTTCTATATTAAAAAAAAAAAAAGAAATGAGAATAGGCCAAAAACAGATTCGGTAAGTCAGGCTTTTTAAAGACTGGTGATCGGCCAGAAAACTGCATTCGGTGCACCAAGACTTTCAACTCCAAGCTTTGGTGGGTCTCATTAGCATTGGATGTAGTTGACCAGAGGTCTGCAACTTTGACAATCCAAAGATCCATTTTGGGCCTTGGACCAGATAAACAAAACTTGTTCAGTACCATAAAAGTTCTGTGACGTTTTGAAAAAACGACAGACGGCTATTAATAAATGATTATTCTTGAGCAATCTCCGATATCTTGCTGAAAAGTTATTTGTATGTCACTTTTGTCTTACTAGAAACTCCACCATACATTCTTGGTAGAATTTTGTGGTTTTGCAGTCCAAAGAAAAGAAAAAAGAATGTCATTTCCACCTTAATGACAAGGAAAAAAATTACATTCCTAAGAATGTAACTGCTTATTTTAGAAGTTCAATGCAATTATTCAATGGACAAACTTGCAAAACAAGTTTTTCAAGTTAAACTTGAAAATGTTTGTGCTCAGAGCACAAAGTATAGAATTAGGTGGAATAGATCTGCCCTTATGGATCGGGCACATCATCACCGATACCCGATCTAGATTTTTTTTCAATGTAGAAATCGATACAAGTACTGATATCAGATCGGTGCATCTCTACATAAAGCCCACTAAAATACACGGTTTGTGATTAGGTTGTGACAAAATTATGTTCATAGATCTTAAATCACTATTTTGTAGATTCATGAGATTTGAACAAACTTCTGATCCAGGAAGATGGTGTCACATTCTGGACACCAGGAAGTGAAGAAGTATTTGTGCTGAACATTTTTAATCCTGTAGCGGCTGCTCCTGCCAGTGTACCATGGACTTCCTGAGCTGTTGCCCCACGAACTCTGTCTTCACATCAGAGAAGCAATGAGAACATCCAGGGTTTTCCTCACAGCTGGGTGTAGAAACATGGGAGGATTCATCCTCCTGCTGGAAGCTGCAGCATTAAAAACAAAGCGATGACCTCTGACTGAGGCATTACCACAGCCACATTGCAACAGAGGAGCCACAGAACACAACATCTTGTCCAACTTCTCTAATGTTACTGCATTGCGACATTTTACGGATTTTGTTTGAGGAAGATGAAGGTCCAGTTTTTGTTACGGCGACCTGAAGAACTGTTTCTTGTTCCGTTCCAGATTCCCCGAAGGGAGCTGGAGGGGAGAGCTCGTCTCTAGACGAAGACAGCAGTGATGCTCTGTCCCCCGACCAGCTAGCCAATCATGATTCTCCGCAGAGCGCCGTCACGCAGCTGTCCCCGTCCCACGTGCTGGCCCAGAACGGGGACATGTCCCCCACGCAGGTATTACAGCTCATCCTCCCAGCTGAATGAAGCAAATCACGGGAGAGATTCCGCGCTGTTAACCACAACCACGTCTTCAGTTTCACACACAGCCCCCTCCTCTGCCTGCTCCAACTCTGGTCAGATTGTCAGACTCCCCTCCACTGCCAAAAATGAACAATGGGTTGGCACTGAGCTCTCGCCTGTCTTCTGGACACCTCAAGGTACGCAACATTTAAAGGGACAGTGTGATGTAAGCTAGACTTTTTTACATCATCGTGTTATAATGTTATTCCCTCATCAAAAACATTCCTGGCATTTTGCTTTGATTTTCTTCATTTATGTTTGAGAAATTCTGTCATCTCCATGGCAACTGTGCAAAATGTCTGGGTGGGCCTAGCCCCGCCTTCTAGACATAGCTCCTCCCCTTGCAGCTACTTTTTCCAAGCTTTTATCTCACTCAGCAGCACTCACATGTGACTCACCCACTTAGCTCCTTCAGACTAGCCAGCACCAATTAGCAAACTCCTTGTGGAACTGTTCATCTGCTGAGCTCACTACAGGAGCTACTTGTCAGTGCAACACTGGTAAAAACTTAGTTGGAAAGTTAATAGAGGAGCCATGTTGTGATGACTTTCTGAAGGCGAAGTTTCAACAATTAGCAACAATAGTTTTTAAAGAGACAGAGGCCCAATTTCAAGCCGATAAAGTATAAAGTCAAATTTATATATGTAAAGCATTTTTATAACTGATGGTAACAGTTATTTGATTGTGCTGTAAAATGTAACTATTCACCTGGAAAAACCATAATACAACCCCTTAAAGCATTTGGTGTCAAACTTGCCTCAGGTTTGATCATTTCTGAAGTGATCTCTGTTATTACAGCTGGCGTTACTGGTTCACCTTTCCTCATCTTTTAATCTGTTCACTTCCCTGAAATCCCCAAACCCATTTTTGCCCAGTCCCAGGCTAAGATGAGTTCAGATCGCCCTCCACAGAGATCGAAGAAACCAAAGGACAACAAACCTAAGGTCAGCAAGAATTTTTTTTATTCTTCGTTGTAATACGGTGACTCAATGTGTTTGGAAATCTGATGGAAATTAAGAAAGTGACCAGTTGTCTGGCTATTTGTTTTGCTGTTTTAGTATGTCTATATTCAATTAAAAAAATTTTTTTTTTTTTGGCCTAATTTCAGTTTCTGTTTTACTGTGAGTTACTGTTTTACTGAAAACTGTGAGTTATATTGAAATAGGAAAGACTTCTGTTTCTTTTTTTAATTTGGTGTCTGTTCCTTTAAATGTATAGAAAAGCTTTTCTTGGTAACATTGACATTTTAGCATGACATTATTTATTCTTGTAAAGAGAACTCTGTGTCAAAAGAGGAACGAATACCGTTTTTTGTTGGGTTTTTTTGTTCAACCACAATGAACTCAACTCTGACACGATCGGACATGTTTGTTTTCACTGCAATTACCAGACCTGTGTTTGTGACATAATATTTCCTAAATGCATTCTTTTATATGGGGTTTTATGTGATAAACCAACGTAAAGAAGGTGTATCAGATGAGTAATATAATACATGTGCATTATATAAATTTTAGTACACTTTTGACATCTTGTAAAAGCGACCCTCCTGACACACAAACACAGAAAGATGGAAATAGGCATGATTTGTTGATATCAGCACAGGCCAATACTGCTCTGATAAAAAAATGACTAGCCGATGTTGATGCCGATAGATTGTGCTTCCCTACTGTTACGTTTTCTACACTTTTGAATGACAATTCAGAATTGATCAAAAGATCAGGCTACAAAGAAAACTAGAAATTGATCTCTGCCACAAAAAACCTAATCAGTGCATCCCTGTCACGACTGCAACTCGCAATAATTTTTGCTATCAATTAATCTATTAATTTTTCTGACGATTAATCGATTAGTTGAATAAAACCTTTGCACATTCTGTAGATTTTTCTACAATATTTATTCAAAATGCATAAAAAAGGACAAAAAAATTAATAATTAAATTAATTTTTTAAATAAGAAATACAGTATATATGTTACCGAAAATAAAATAGATTTCATTTAGTGAACGCTTGATGATTTGTAACGAAGGATGTATTTATAGCGAAAAGATACTTGAAGCATCAAGTGAAAAGCTGGGCTCTTTCTGCTTGTCTTAGCGTCAATACAGTTTATTGTTCTGTTGGTTATTTTTGTATGTTAACCAGTTTTAATAATTGGATATCAAAAAGTGCTTAATGGAAGATTTTTAAATAGTTTTTTGCATAATTTGAATCTGGTGAAGCTAGAGCTATACCACTCTAACTTATTTACAGCCAAAGGTGTTTTTGTTTTACAATTATGGCTTAATTATTAGTCCTAATTTGTTGTTGTTTCAGTATTTTGCCTTTTGAGTCTGTATACTCCATTTAAAAATTAATTGATTACTAAATTAGCATTGTTAGCCATTCAACTTTAGTGTTTCTCGATCTCATAAAATTCCGATAAAACACATTCAAGTTTGTTGGTTCTACAAACTTGAATGTGTCGCGTTGTGGAATAGTTTGCTAAGGAAAACCTCTGATCTTTGACGGAGCCTCTCATGGCAAACGTTTCTCATGTCCCGACCTCTGGCCCACAGGTGAAGAAGCTGAAGTACCACCAGTACATCCCTCCGGACCAGAAGGCCGACAAGGAGCGCCCGCCTCAAATGGACTCGTCCTACGCCAAGCTGTTGCAGCAGCAGCAGCTCTTCCTGCAGCTGCAGATTCTCAGTCAGCAACAGCAGCACTACAACTACCACACCATCCTGCCCGCCCCTCCTAAGTGAGCGTCCGGCGTAGTTTTGTGTGTGACTGATGGGTGTTCTCGCCTCTGCTGTGGTTAGCTCATTTTAGAGCGAGTTCACAAAGTGTGTCATTAAAAGCAGAATACGAGCTAAAAACGATCCTTCGATGTCGCGTGTCGGTAAACATTTGCCTGTGGTGCAGACGCAGTCCAGGGAAGCCGAAGTTCCTGATTGTAGCTTTGGTCTGCGCCGTTAACAGCTGCTTTATCTGGGTTTTATTTGCATTGATGGGCACCTCTGTGAGGAGAGATGTTTGAAACTCTGCGCTGTTTCTTTCACCACACAGGCCACAAGCTGATCAGCCTCCCTCCTCCAGCTCAGGCCCTTCTCCTTCCCGCACGGCTCTCAGCACCACGACCACGGCCCCCTCGGCTCAGACCACAGCTGCCCGTCAGAGCCAGGCTGCAGCGGTGGGAGCCAAACCCACCACGCTTCCAGCCAACCTGGATGAATTCAAAGTAAATTCAGCTCATTTGCTCTGTAATGAAGCTTATTTATCTCTAAAAACTAAGTTTTATTGAACTATGGAACTGGATTGGACTGCAGCTATTTGCCTCTAGAGCTAGTGATGATGCACACCTGAAGGCACCATTACTATTCATAGAGTCATGTCCACAAAACCAGACTGTTCCAATGCGGGTTGAGCAGGAGTCTGCCACAAAAATGCTTGTTTTTCGACTTTGTTCTGTAAAACATGGCTTCAATTGAAAGCTTAGAAAATTTTAAAATGTTAAATACATTTTCTTCCAAGATATAAATCTATGAGCAGTTTGGTTTCTGTCGGTTTTGTCAAGATGTAAGAGAGAACTAACATTTTTCATTTATATTGGAGATTAATTTTACACAATTGCTGAAGTAGGAGTCATAATTTGTTAAAATCAAAAGATATACTCCTAGACTTTATGAAATATTTTGTTTGACTGTTGTGAATGTCACAACGTTCTATGAACAAATGATGCAGTTTGCATAGTTTGTCATTTATTGAACTTTTAGAAATTACAGCAGTTCAAAACTACTTTATTCTTATGTTTGTCTTGCTTTGTCAGCTTTACTCCACACACAGACCTGTTGCCGTGGAAACTGACTGACAACAGCTCCCGCTATCCAAAGTGCATTACAACACCTCAAAACAGGCAAACATTTTCCACACAAAAAGTACATTAAAAAGAGAACCTTCAGACTGTTACAGTTTTTTGTTTTCAGACTTGATGTTCATTTTGTAATTATTAATAAGCGGCCGTCTGAACACAGCGCTGGTTGATTAGTTCGTCATGACCAAACTGCTCAGCAGATGTTCATGTTGTCAACGTCAAGCGAACACAACTGACCTACTGTCCACTTTCTCAATTTATTATATTTTTAAGTTAAAACTTAAAGAATTAAAGAATATCACATTTCAACATTAGTCATACTGTAGACAATATCACAACAGTGCATCCCATTTTCTGACTCTGCATTACTCTACCATTTTTCTGACCAACATTTCTCTCTCAATGCAAGGAGAGTATGCGCATGTATGCTGCAAGATATGTTGTATGAAATCCAATCCAGGGATGTAAATCAGTGGTTAGCTTGTCAACTTTTAAATGACATTTCTACAAGTTTGATCCCAGGTGATTCTTCACATGTTCAGCTGACTGCGGTGAGATATTCCTCATTGTTCCTCCTCTTCCAGGTCGCCGAGTTGAAACAGGAACTGAAATTGCGTGGCCTGACCGTCTCGGGAACCAAGAATGATCTTATCGAGAGGCTCCGCAACTACCAAGAGCAAAATGGCAACACCACGGCAGATTTGAAGAACGCCGCGGGGCAGTCGGTCCAGCAAGCCTCCGCCTCTGCCGCCAACACCACCTCATCGGCTTCAAACACAGCCCCCACCTTCAACCACCAGCCGGCAGACGGCGCCTGCTTTAAGCTGGCTTTGTCCTCGCTGGCCCAGGCCGTCCCGGGGCGGGTCATGCGATTTGGCAGCACCAGCTCCAGCCCTCCGGTGTCGCCCACGCCCTCGGAACGCTCGTTGGCTGGCTTGAGTCCCGATGAGACGAGCTGCAACGGCGACATGTTTGGGGAAATGGTGAGGCTTGGATTGTCTGACGACATTAGACTATTAAACTACATTCACGCAGTTAATGTGACCTCTGCAGAGGTCTGAAAATCAGCCACTGTCTTAGCAACATTATTTACTGACTTTTCAGACAGAAAAAATCTATATTGGCCAAAATCTGAATCACCAGATCAGGATTTTTAAAGATTGGGATCAGCCAGAAGACTGCGATTGGTTACATTTGGTTATTAGACGACTGCCAGAGGGAATGGGTTGACCTGGATTTAATCTAAGGGTATCAGAATTTGTTTCCTTTACTGACAATTTTTTCTTTCTTCCATCCTTTAGGTGACCTCTCCCCTCACCCAGCTCACCCTCCACCCCTCTCCTCAATGCCCAACAAACATGGCGTCACTCCCACAGCCTTACTCCGTCATCAAGGAGGAGATCCAGAGCTCCTGCAGCATGTCCAAGTCATCGGCCAAAGAGCCCCTGGCCGCGGCAGCCATGGAAACATTGTCTCTGGACAAGGACCAGATGCTGCAGGAGAAGGACAAGCAGATCGAGGAGCTAACCAGAATGCTGCGGCAGAAGCAGAGGCTGGTGGAGACCCTGAGATCCCAGCTGGAGCAAGGCAAGATGGCCGCCGGGGCAGTGGTGGTGAAGAAGGAGGGAAGCGAGAAGAGCAGAACGCCTGCAGAGGCGAAACTCCAGACTCTAATAAACGCTTCGTCCACTCAGCCACCGGCGCTCCCCAACGGCGCCACTCTGACCGTGAAGGAGGAGGCAGAGCCTGAGAAAGGGATGGAGGGGGTGACAGAGGAGGTGCAGGCCAAGAGGCTGGCCCAGCCAATGCAGTGCTCCCAGGAGACCCTGTTGAGGCTGCAGCAAATCCACCGGCTGCAGCTGCAGCAGGTTGAGCAGCAGCAGAAGCAGCAGCAGCAGGCCAAGCTGCAGAAAGACTCAGAGGGGAAGGCCAATCCGCACAAGCAGCAGCAGAAGAAGAAAGAGGCCCAGCTCCTGCTCCGTCAGCAGCAGCTTCAGCAGCTCATCATCCAGCAGACCCAGCAGAAACAGCTCCAGGCCCAGCAGAAGCTGGCCCAGCAAAACCAGGTCAAGCAAATGCAAGGGGATGTTCCAGCTCAGCAGAAGAACCCAGTCCAGAAGAGCCAGGTGCAGCTGAAGCAGGTTCGGGTGCAGATCCAGAACCAGAAGGCGGCAGTGAGCCAGAGGAAGCAGCAGCGGCTGCAGCAGAGGCTGCAAAACAAGCAGCAGTCAACCACATCGAGCACCCAGCAGGTGAGACAGGTGTGGTTTGAGTAGGGGGGGTATGGACTTTTATTTGGAGGACTTCCATTGTGATATTAGGTGATTTGATTATGACTATTTAATGCTTTTCGGACTGGATGATATGCCAGAAAACATGTCACTGAATAGGTGTTTCATATTGGTCAACATCAATATTAATCAATTCCTTTTTTGTTTTAAATATCTGAAATATTGCCAAACTGGCGGAGTGACTTTTCCTGTTTCATGCAGTTTTCATTCCATCTCATTGTTTTGTATTTTTAAGCAGTTATGAGGCTCAATGGTAGAACCAGAAACTACTGCTGTTGCTAGGTAACCGTAATGCCTGTGATAGTTAATTCTTAGCTGGCTGTGATTGGTTGAGGTGGTAAAGCCTTTCTTTTGCCTATGTCTCCCAGAATGCTGTGCGGTTCTGGATACAATTTCAATGAAATTATTGAACATTGTGTCAGATGTATCATCTGCTGATATTGATGACACGTCTATGACAATATAATATTGTTATTGATCTTTTTTCCGATCCTATTTTTTTTTTTAGGTAACTTTATGGCTGTCACCGTGAACACTTGAAAAACTTTTCCGTTTAAAATATGCTTCTTAGGAACAGCGGCTGCTTAAAGTGTGATTTATATCACTAAGTAACGACCTTCAATCATATTTTTGTTATTAATCGTATTTATCCACAGTTTCGTATGAAACAGTGGAGAAAATGTTAAAAATAACATTTTTGTCAAAACTGTCAGTTTTGTTTTCTATTTATATTGTTAATTGAAAGTTATAGAATCAACAATAAATCAAAATCCTTCTCATGATGAGGTTTTTTTGGCAGTAAGGGTACGATAAATTCCATCACTAGTCAATAAATATCAGGTAAATTAATTTTTTGTCTTTCATCTTTGTCTTTTCAAGGTGACTCCAGTCATCATCAACCAACAGAATGGCACTCCACTCCAAACCCAAGCCATCGCTTTGGACCTCAAGGCCAATGGCGTGCCCACGCTGGTCACCGACAGCAACGGCAACCACTACCTGATCGCTCTGACCGGTCACTCCAGAGACAGGCTGAATGGCGTGTCCTCATTGGCCAAAATCAACGGACGCATCACCCTGCAGGTAACGGGGCGCCACAGAGCGAGCCACAGCATCTCCTTCATGAAACGACAAGGCTCACATCTGTCCGTCACTACACAGAGACTACAGTCCAGTCCAAGTAAACTTCCCAGCACCGACAGCCAATCAAAACAGCATCCAGTAGCTGAGCCTGTGAGCCAACCGGACAAAAAGGTCAGATGAATATCTCTGCTATAGGAGAAATGATTTCTACTATTTTAGTCTGACAAGAGATCTACAAAATAAAATAAGGGACCATCTGCTGTTTAAGCAGTGCTATAATCTGTCCACTAGGTGTCAGTGCAGTGCAATTAAAATTCAGTTATGCTGCAAAAAAATTTAAATTTCATCAAAAATTTTCGTTACTAATTGTAACAATTGGAACTGATGTATGATACTGATTAGATCCACTCAAACTGTATGTTTTCCACTCTGTGTGATTGGAGTTTTATTCTTATATATTTATATATATATTAAGGCTGGACCCATTACTAATTTAGTTAATTTATTATTCATTAACTACAGCATACAGACTATTAAAAAAGTCCAGCTGCTGATAGAACATCATGCCCAGCAGCAATTAAGTAAAACTTTACAAAAAAAGCATGTATCTTGCATTTAAGATGGAAGAAAAAAAATTGTACTTATGTTCTTCCCAAAACTCCTGAAGTGGCATAGATTTAGTTATGCATGGTACAAATTTGGATAAAGGAAAAAGAAAAATCTGTTTAGCACCTTTTACTATCTATTTCTAAAATTATCCCAAAAATAGTGAAATAAGCATCACATTGAAAAAAAATGTAAATCATGTCTTTCACATGTTGATGATGGCTTCCTTTGCTACAATAATCAAGCATTCATTAAAGGAATGCTACACTATTGCAAATTTGGGCAATAAAGTGTTTATTTTCTTATTTATAAAAGGAATTGAGTCATTAATGTGTATTTTTTATGTATTTCTAATATGGGACAAAATTATCTTAAATGATTAGATGAAAAAGAATCTGCAGAATTTTATTTTTTTATTTTTTTACCTGTCTAATTGATTACGATAATTGTCAGAATAATTCACAGAGTGATTACTGAAGCAATTGGATTGCAGGAGTAAGTTATTTTCCTTAAATACAGCGCAGCCATGGAAACGAGGCGCTTCTTCTCAGTGATATACTAACTCTCTGCTGCGCCCCCTCAGGGACAGAAGGCAGCCTTGCACTTAGACACCAACGGGTCGCCTCAGCCGAGCCTGCCCCACACGGCCCCGCCCAGCCTGCAGCCGTTCTTCAATGACATGCCCGACACTGAAAGCCAAAGTAACCTGATGTCCTCCCTGAAGGTAACGCCCCCCCCCCTCCCTCTCTCTGCAGCAGAGACCCCATCAGCATGCAGGCTCTGACTCTCACTGGCTCTCTTCACTCTGTAAAGTTTTATTTTTCCCTTGTTTCCTCTCGTCTTTTCGTCGCTCCGCCCCCAGCGGAAAGAGGAGGTGTGTCCGCCTTACGACCGGCACACTCTGTTCACCCCTCCCTCCCCCAAACAAAACGCCTCCCTCCCTCCTCAGGGCTCTAAAGTATGTCCCTCGGCATGTCTTTTCTTTCCGTCCGTGCTGCACTTCTCAATGTTGATCTCCATCTGCATTTTCCACTTCCTTGGTGTGTTGTGTGAGTTGGTACCCGCCTCTGGACGCACAAATAATACCAACCTACAGCTCATCTGTTGCTTTTCATCTTTTCCTCTTCGTTTGACAGATTTACTTCTGCTTTCTTTATAGTCTTGTTTCCTCAGTCGCTCTGGTTATCGTGTTAAATATGAAATGTCTGGAGGAAGAAAAAAAAATGTCTATCAGTTTTAATAGGTTTGATAGGAATATGAGGGGTTTTTTTTTTTCATTATTTTTAGGTGAAATCCTTGCAGTGAAGGCTGAAAATCATCAGTTATCTCATGCTAATACACTCAAAGCTTTATTTATTAATATTTGTCCGTGTCTGATGAACTGGTGTCAGATGGGCACCAATTCAGACAGGCGTGCTCTTCAGCTAAAACTCTTGATCTGGTTCCCACGACCATGTGTGCACCAGCAGAGTCATGGAACATGCATGTGGTGATTAACGATTAGATTTTAAAAAATTGTTTTGGTCTGGTTCGGCCTCTAACTGCAACCCTGACAGTTGCTGTGCCTTGCAAACATATTCATACTCCTTAAACCTTTCCATGTTATCTGGTTTTGTGCAAGATTTCATAACAAAGCAGCTAAAAATGTTTCAAAATAAAAATCTGATAAGTGTGGTATGTATTTGTATTTGACAACGTAGAGTAAATACCTTGTAGGAGGGCTGCATGACTGTTGCACATTGGAATAATACAAGCTGTGCATTATGCTTTACATAGAACTCCTAAGCTCATGTCAGGCAAATTGTGTTACTATTTTGGGATTTTTATGAATATGAACAATACTCAAGTATTTGCTAAGGGATCTGAATGCAATGTGTGCCACATCTTTCACATTTGTATTTGCGAAGAGGTTTGAAAACCATTTTGTTTCCTTTGCGTTTTTCTTTCACACAGAATCTCGGAAAGATGCAGTCAAATTTGTGGCTTGATGTGACAAAAGATTCAGACTTTCAGTCAAATTTGTGGCTTGATGTGACATAAGATTCAGACTTTCAAAGAATATGCACACTTTTGCAAGACACTGTTGTTGTTCAACTAATTCCAAACTCCACTTCCCATAAAGGTCCAAACCTTGAACTGCGTTATTTTGTTTTTCTGTAGCTGTTTTAACAGCTTTGCGGTTGTTTGCAGGAGAACGGTGTGAACAGCCAGCAGATGGATGATTTGTTCGACATCCTGCTCAAGAGTGGAGGTAACAGTCTGGGTTTTTTGTTGCTTCTTTTTTTGTTTTTTTACATATCCCGTCCAGCAGTGTGGCACAAGTGTCAGGATGTTAATGAGTTCTAAATATTATTTGTCAAGTGATTAAAATAGTATGTAACATGTAGGACATTTTATTTGTTCATAGCAGTTAATGATGCTTCATTCAAGAATAGCTACATATAAAATTATGCTTTGCTACATTGTTTTGTCTACAACAGGAAAATAATTTTTGGGGACTTCTTGTTCTCTGAGTGCCACATAGAAAGGTTGAATGTGGCTCTGCTTTAACAAATAGAAAATTTGCCCCGTAGAGAAACAGCTGAAGCAGAGAAGGAAATACTGTGCAAATTGCAGCACAGACGTAAAAGTACAGAAGAAACCTGTGCATTAAGAAAATGAACCTGGTCAGAAGAATGCAACTTAAAGCAAGATCACCTGCGATCATTTTGAAAGCCCGAGTTTATTTCAGATTCAATGAACACGGAGGCTGAAAAAAGGAGAAAGACAGAGACAAGAGATGAGAGTAGAGAAGCGGATACAGAGAATACGCCGCCATCCTGGAAGTCTGCTTCTGAGAAAACTGTCTCTGTTGAACCCGAGAGGACGCTCATGATGATTATCTTTATGTCTTCCTTCAGAAATCCCAGGCTTCAAGGCCAACCCGGACCCTTCCCTCGCACCCCTCCACTCCGACCCGCCGTCCCCTTCTCTCCCTGCATCCCCCCTCCACCTGTCTCCACCCACCCCCACAAAGCCCCTCTCCTCTCAGCTGCGTGCGGGAGAGCCGAGCGGCGGCGGCGGGCGCCTGGAGGACTTCCTGGAGAGCACCACAGTGTCGCCATTGCTGGGCATGGAGCCCGACGGTGCTGGTCTGACGCTGATCGACGACCTGCACAGCCAGATGCTGAGCACACCCAGCATCCTGGACCACCCTCCGTCCCCCATGGACACGTCCGACTTGAGCTTCTCCCACCACTCGGCGGGGCTGGACTTTGGCGACCCCACTCTCGACAGCATGGACTGGCTGGACATCTCCATGGGCAACGGGGATAGTGGTGGTGTGGAGAACGGGGGAACCAGAGGGGGCGGAGCGGCGTGCGACAGAGACGGGGGGACGAGTCTGACGCCGCTGGCGCCACACACGCCACCCAGCGTCTTCTCGGCCGACTTCCTGGACAGCACGGACCTGCAGCTGCACTGGGAGTCGTGTCTGTAGCCGCCCGTCCAGGCGGGGGCACCACGCCACCGCCCACACTGTGTACAGGCTCCGTCTTTATGTCACGCACACGTCTCTATATGCGGTTCCCGCCACTGGCACATGCAAAAGCACGCACACACAAACACACACACGGTTTGTCGCTGGCTGTTACTGAATGTGAGCTGAGATGAAATATGCAACCAACATAGAAGTTGAATTCATAGAAAGGAAGCGAGGGTGAAAACTTTTTCTGAATTTAAATTCTGTGGGAATTTTGAGCAGCTGACTGGTTAGAGCCAGGCTAAAAAAAAAAAAAAAAAAAAAAAATTACTTCCTGTGTCCGGACCTTGATTGTAAACCCGGTTCGAATGAATCCGTTTGGAAACGCGACAGATCAAGAACAAAGACGAGGAACGTTCACGCCGCCTTTTAAGGCGGCGGCAGAGTGTGTCAGTGCCTCCTTAAACTTTGCACTTATGCTGAATCTGATTGGTTTAACGGGACGGACCGGTCAGCAGCTGAATCTGAGCACCAAACAGCCAGTCCGGTGCGTTTCTGATCAGTTGATGGGACGTAAAGCAAAAGGCAGCTGTGGCTGGCCTCGTCTCCCCAACATGGCAACCTGATCCCCGCCCACACTAGTCAAAGAAACAATCATCACTGGTTGTCAGTTACTGTTGAATTGAACCATATCAGTGGCAACCATTTGAACTGAAGCCTCAGTGGAGGTTGTGTATTATTGGTAACATTATGGTAGACCACTATGTAATGCTGTATATGGGGTGTATATTATATCAATTGTTCATAAGAATATTTTTCTTTGCTGGTTGCTTTAGAGTCGAGTGAGCCGGCTTTGGGGGAACAGAGTGAGGGGGCTTCTAAAACACTCGGTCCTTGTCATTTTATAAAGAAAAAAAACCGTTGAAAAAATAAAAAAATAAACATAAAATAAAACACCAATATGTTTGCTTGTGTTCTTTTCCATAATTATTTAGTGAATTGTCCACATAAGGGTTTCTAAAAAGAGAAAACTAAACTTTATTTAACTTCAGCCACAAGAGGGTGCCAAAAACTAAGAACTTACTCAAGACAACTACCTGAAAGTGGATTTTTTTTAATCAAGTAAAGGAGGGAAAATGTATTAGAAGTTAATAATAATAAACTACAGTATAAAGTTAATTTTTGTTGAATATTTGTTTTTTTGTGTGTGCTTTTAGACTGAAAAATAAAACTGAAATGTTTGCCAATTCCTTCTTGTAAAATACTTAATGCTCGGTTAAGCCTGGACAGAGACAAATACTCGACTCAAATTAGTTCTGGACTTTGACTGAACCACCTCACTGCATCGACATATTTTCAGCATTTTTAACAGTAGTTTTTGCTCTATATTCAGTGTTCATTTTATTTTGGCTCCACCCTTTACCACAGTGAAAAGACTCTTTGTTCGTGTTTATTGACTACTGCAGTCAGTAGTTTGCATGTTGGTTCAGGTTCAGTCTTAAATGATCAGAAGATATTTTGGTTTTTTGTGTCCCCCACAAAATTAGCTTATGGCAAACTGAGAACTGAACTTTTTTTTTTTTAAACCTCCTCCTTACACATAGGCCAGATTTACAGAGTATGTAATTGGAAGTTGCCATGTCAACAGATGTTCCCTTCTTTCCAGCCTCAACTTTGGGACACCTAAGTATTCATCTTCTATTTTGGTAAATCTTTAAATTTGGAAGGAGAAAAATGGGAAACTCCAAAATCAAAAAGCTCTTCTTATGAAAAAGCATAAGAGACCTCTTCATCATCCCCTCCTCTTCCTTCTCTTTTTAAAAGTCTTAATTGAGCTCTAATACCAAGTCCTCCTCTGCCCTCCAAGCTCACCCCGAGAAGATCCCAGCCAATCTGGAGCCCAGATTGCAACACGTGCAACCAACTCGCACACAAAGGTCACAGCAATTCCCCGATGCAGCAGCAACTCCCATTCACAGAGCAGATACAAGTCCGGAGGCCATGCCGCTAATTAACTGCAGCGAGACCAAAGATCCTCTCTGCTGACAGGATCCCGTCACATGCTCGGTGAAAGCTTAAGGCAAATGTGGGAATAATAAATGGTAAAGTCATGTACCTAACGTTTGGGTCGCACTTGGTGAGTGGGGGCCTTTGCTAGCTGACTAGCTGTCCTGTGGCTAGCAAGAGTGAGTGCAAATTTATTGTCAATTAGCTCAACTAGGTTCATACATTTCTGTGGAAACGTATATAGGACTTCAATTTTAGGTTTTAAATTTCATTCATAGTTCTCATGAAAAATTATTTCAAAGGTTTTTAACCCTTCCGCTCTGAAGAGATGGGCTCATTTGGACCTCATGAATTTCTTGCTCAGTGATTGGTCCAATTACTGACCCCACGTGAGCTTTTATTTTATTGGGGCCTGCCCATAGCAATGCATGGCAGGCACCTATTGTTCTTCAGCTAATAGAATGTCTCTTTATTTATTTTTCTTCCGTCAACCGGAATGCGGCTCGTACCGCTGCGAGCCCACCCACAAAAGTGGTATCAAAACGTGCGACTCGTTCCCGGCATTGGAGCTATTACTGGTGGTGGGATTCGGAGTTACGATGAGAAAGTAAAAAGCGAAAAACAATCAAAAATTTTTGTCAGTTACAAACTGCCGAAACTAGAGTGTAACTGACGTTTCGTTAGAGTGTGGGAAGCAGTGCTATTCTGACCCCAAATAAATTTTGAAATTGCCGTTACGCCCACAAATATCGCCCTATTGGTATCAAACTTGGTCATGACATCGATACGCATGCCTGCTCCGGTAAAATGTCTACGAAATTTTCCTAGGGCTTACGGTTTTCTGTCAAGGTGCTTCAGAGTGAAGTCATGCGACAGGATTTTCACACGCTCAGCCAGGTTCACTTCCATGTATTTCTGAAAAATGTCAGACCTCAGCGCACACCATTTTTATCTCGTCGCTGTTATTACTGTGAGTGATGTACAGATATGAGTCGCGAGACTATCGGAGACGACAGATAGGCCTTTCATACACTTGAAACGGTTTTCCGATACGTATCACGGTTTCCGAATGGGAAGGAGTTGTTCGGATTGACTGGGTCAAACTGACTGGGTGTCTTACAAAGATAGAATTCTTTCTCCACCATTATGTCTCACACACATGACAGCTGGCAGAGGATCCATTACCATAGCAACGGAACACAGCAGGGCCAGCAGCTGATTAGGACTACAAAAACGCATCACTGTAGTTTTTACTATGGCTGAACTCTGAGGAAGGAGTTGGTCTTTAGAACTACTTGTGTTTTTGGGCATTTTATAACTGATTTTAATCAACCATTGTTACGCATGGAATTAGTGTGGAAATTTTTAATTAAGCTTAACTTTTCAATTCTCGCAAGTAAAAAATCATTTTCACGCATCATGGTGGGTCGAACTTCCGCGGTAAGTAAATCTTTCTCTGCCATTGTTGATTCTTTCGGACCTGAAGCTGCAAATGAATCTCTCTGAGGAATTTTTTTTAAACTTTATTCACAGATACACTGTGTGACGACAGAGTGAAACATTTATTATGCCTCAAGAAAAACCAAAAGAGATAAATACAGATAAACGATATTCAAGGAAAAGAAAAAGCCAATGGGCTTCAGTTCCCAACATTCGAAGCAGTAAAGATTTAAATTGTTTTAATAGCTGTTTACTGTCAGAGTCTTTGATATAAAATGTCAATGTAAAATGCAGCAAGGCAATGCTTTCCCAACCTGGAACAATGAATGTGATATTCATCGTGACAATAAAGGATTTATGAGAATCTGAATTGTTCAGCCTGCTTTTAGTGAGGCCAAGTTAGACATCTTCCCGTAACAGCATAAATTTTGCTTCTATGTTGTTGCGAATAAAGTCACACACATTCTGCCAAAGAGCATTAAAGTGACAGTGCCAAAACAATGGACAACAATTTAAGGACATGAATCACAAAACGTACAATTTACATCAAATTATTTCTTGAATATAGAGTTCTCATAAAAGGATTAGTGCAAACATCTGCGATAGCTTTTTATTTTAAACGGGTTCCATTGCGCTGCAATGATATTAGCTTGAATTATCTTTCTCTGTCACATCAGCACAAACATTACCATTTCACTGTTCTCAACTAGTGCTCACATTAGTATTTTGGCTAATTTTAGCTTATACACTACTTTTAACATACTGAATGGTGCAAGTCCATGTTAGTTAACATGCTTGTGACTTTCCACCTACTATTGATTACACTGCAGCTTACTTGAGCATCGATGCTAATGTTTAGCATCAGAACACTGGGTCCAAACCGACGGGCACACTTTGGCAGGCCCTGGTTGAATTTCTTCAGGAATTTTCTAGTTTTTTGATGTAATTTCAAAAATATATATATATATATATATATATATATATATATATATATATATATATATATATATATATATATATATATATATATATATGTATGTATGTATGTAACCGGATCCAAAATGCGTTGTGCTGGTTTTAAATGATCAGGCCGTGATACGCCTTTAAAAGGGTGATTTATTCTGACAAGAATAACAGAAAGAAAATAACCGAACAGAAGATAAATTCACCCAGGTTACATATATAAAATCTAAATTCATAATTTTTGTTTTTAGCTTTACCTTGATAGATTTAACTAGGGCTGACTTTTCCACCCTCTGGGCTGCTTTCCTCATTTAAAACAACAACAGATAAACAATTTGATAAAAACATTAAAAATGCCATCTTGCCAGGAGCCCGAGGTGAAGCCGGGGGCGACTGCTGGGGTTTGGAGTGAACACTGGAACGGTGAGAGGAACCACGTTCTCTGAAAGAACAAAGAAATCAAAACACATCAGCCTCACTGAACTGTAACAAACAGCTTTACCAATCTGTCCACAAACAGTGTTTTGAAAATGGAAAACAAAGTCAATGAGAGCCAACGAAAATGGCCAAGCCAAGTTTAAAAGGTTACAGAGACTTCAATACATTTTCAGTTTTTCTAAGCATCTTTTCTTTTGGTGGTTGTTTTGTTTGATTCTTTTGGCCTGTTTTTGGCTGCACTTTCACTGAAATGTGAGCAGAGACAGTTTGTCAAGTGGACCTCTTAGTGAAACCCGACGGGCATCTTTGAACACGGATTCTAAGCACAGCTTGTAGTTGTCCAAAGAATAGAAAAGATTCTCACAGCATTTTGAAGGTTAAACAACAAGGACTCTCTTCCTGTTTGTTCCCTAGAAGAGCCAATCAGATCCGGAGCTGCAGGTAGAACCAAACTTTTTTGTTTTTCATGCGAGCTTTGTCTCCTTCCTCATGTTTGTTAGGCTTTATGGTGTGAAAGGAGCAGTCAGGTTTTGGTGGTTCGTGCTGTTACTGCGGCCACTTTGATGGCAGACGAGGTGATGGCTGACATTTGCCCAGGCAGGGAGAGGAAGACGGCACTGTCAAACTCAAAAGATTTTAATGTGCAACAAAGTACATCCAGGAAGTATTAATAGAGTACTGTTTTTGTTTTTTTCACATCTTTATTCCAAACGGTATTAAATTATTATCTTTCCTAAAGATTCTACATACAAATATCCCATTATGATAATGTGGAGAAAAGTTTCTTAGTGTTTAGAAACCCTTGAAATGACCTTTATGGAAGTATTCACAACTTTTGCTTAAAACTTTGTTGATCCACCTTTGTATCAGTTACAGCCTCAGTGATTTTAAATATGATGTCATCAGCTTAGTTTTTACTTGACCTTTAAAAAGGTATTAACAGGGGAAAATCCTTTCAACTCTTGTCAGTAGGAGAACCTTCACCAGTTTAATTAACTAGAGCAACACAGAACATTCAAAATATTTTCAAGTTTTGATTCATTTTTCAGATGAATTTTAATGATAAAAATGTGGACTAGTTTAAGGGAGCAGACTGGCTGTGTGCTCGTTGGCTTATCATAGTGTAATGTGGGACTTTGTGTGTAACATTACCTCACGGCAGCCAGACTGCCTGCCTGAGAGTGACAGAAATGTGAGCAGATTTTGGTTTCATTCGTTTTTAAATATGAATTGCGTAATAGTTAAGGGGATTCAGACTGGAGACTGATAACGAAAAAGGATGTTTTTTTGTGAACATGGAAGAATGAATATCTTATGAGGCGAAACTCTCTGCAGGAATCCCACTCTGCATCAATGACCGTTAGGCAGACATAAAACAGAAACAAAAAACCTTACATTTTCAATCATCTGTTTTTTGGGGGGCGGGTTTCCATTTCATTGGATTTTAATGCTCTGTTTGTGTGACTGATTTGATATGGGATCAGTGCACGATGGAGAATGGATATGATAGGCGAACAAAATTGGAGTGGGTTCATCACGATGGCAGCATCAATAATCGACTGGTTCAGGCCGAGCGGCCACAACCTCGGGGTTTTAATTGGGAGGGAGCATCGGTCCAGACGCTCGGTAAGAGCAGAGTACGGAGAGGTAATCAAACCAATTGTTCTGTAAGTCAGTCATAAATTACTACAGTCCTAACAGTAGATAATGTCCTCACATGATTGTCTTTCTCTGATCTGTCACTGTAAAATGTTGAAGGTAGAGTTACTGAAAGTCACTCCCTGAAGTACTAAATCTCTGCTATCTGAGCTCACCATGACTTTGAAATGATTGTCAACTTTGCAGATGAGAAAAAAAAATTAAGAGACTATTAAAACTGCAAAATTAGTTGGCAGCCCCGGTGAAGATCTACCAGAAATACATAAATAAAAAAATACATAAACCTTTCAAATGACCAAAAAAAACCTTTCCAAAACACATAAACCTTGCAGCCTCACATTGAAATGTGTGAGGTTAAATTGAGATCTTCTCATTAGTAACCCATGACTTTATGTCTTCCTGGGGGACAAATATGACTCACACAGAGGTCCATCCTTTTCACTTACTGACCAATTGGCTGGACAAGGACCCACATTTACTGAATGTTGCCGCCATCATGAGGAGGACGATGGTAACCAGTTGCAGCAAGGCTTCATAACAACCAATAGATGCTTTCTACATCCAAACTGGGCGGTCTGATCCAAGACAAAGGATTAATTTGTGGAAAAGCACCTCATCTTCTCTTAATATAGAGGAGGATCTGTGATTCTCTGGGCGTCTTCCTTTTAGTAAGACCATAGAGACCTTGTTAAGATGCAGAGACAGTCTGCTTTATGACACACAACTGAATTTCTGATGTAAGCTTAATGTGCATGTTGTGGGCAGTGGATTGACGAACAGTTGGAGCGTCATCAAGTACTTCTGCAGTGTAAGGAAATGTTGAGGTCTCACACTGCTGCTAATCTATCAGCAGAGTTTAAGGCAATGTTGGATCTTTGGGAAATCCATCATGCAAAAGTTCATGTTATTTTGCAAGTTAACGCTTGTAATATGGCCAAAACATTGGATGATGCTAACTTGGAAAAGTTTACCCTGCCTGGCACACACACTGCAACCCGTTGAAAACGAGGGAGATCTACTGCAGAATTGCAGACATTGTTGCAACACGAAGGAGAATTGTTGGATATTTTAAGCATTCATTTCCCCATTCCCAACCCTACATCATACAAACACGGTTGGGTCAGCAAAGGAAAAGAGGAACATAAGACGCTTCAACGAGGTTGAGCAGCACGGTCTCCATGCTGCTGTCGCTGCTGGATCAGAGACATCCTGTTGGCCCGAATGCTGCCAGGCACAAGTTACCAGCCACAGTCACTGCATACCAGTGGGAGCTACGGGACAATGTGCTGACCATCCTCACACCTTTTCAGCTACTCATGAAGGAGATCAGTTTGTCAACAGCTACAACAGCAGATGTGATTCCAGCCATCATTGAGCTCAAGTGGCTTTTGGAGAGGCAAGCAAGCACGGATCATGGTGTTGGTACAGCCAAAGCCACTGTTGGAAGCTTGTGTGAGAAGATTAAGCAATGTTGAGCATGAGTCCTTGCAGCTTGGGCACTATTTTTGATCCAAGGTAAGTAACTATGAATAATCTATTTTGGGGCCATAATTACTTTTAACCTACTGCTTTATTTGAACAAACATTTTGATTATATTAAAAATGAAAATAGTTTGATTGAAATGAATTTCTTTATTTACATGGCAAATGACAAAAATTGATAGAGTATGCACAGCACAATGATTGATCATCTTTTTTGTTTATGCAAAACAAGGTGCAAGAATCACTACTTCTGAACAGAGATGGGATCAAGTGAAACCTGTTGCAGGAACATATCCTGAAGTGGAGCCTCCTGACATAGATGCACCTGCAGCCAAAAGACGCAGTCGACTGTTTGCAGTGTATGATTATGTCTTGAAGGAGAGCACTGGCAAACAGCGATAGCTGGCTAACCCTTCAGTGAGGTTTACTACAAGGTAAGATGAAGAGAATGAGGTATAAATAAAAACAGGGAGTCAGAACTAAACCGGCTGTGAGAACAAAAAATTGGGGGGAGAAATTGAGACACAGTGGAAGCCCAAGAGAAAAAAAGACGATATGTTGATGATTAACTGAAGAGGAAAAAGCTGGTGGAGAACTTACAAAAATAGCTGCTTCCTATTAAAATCAGCTTCTGTCAGTGGTACTCATCTCCCTGCTGCTTAGCATGGCAAAGTTGCTTATAATACAACACATTAAAGCAGATATTGGAAAGCAGATCCAGGTTACGGGCCATTGTGTATCTTAGGAAATGTCCCAATTTATGTTCTGAATTAGAATTTTTATCTAAAACGCATCTTTCGGTGAAATCTCATCAATTTCAGGTAGTTGATTGAAGCTCTGAGATTCTTGCTCAGGGGGAATGTATTTTTTCGGCAGGCAGAGTAAAACCTTACTCAGGATATTTAAAAGGTTGAGAAGGTGCTCATCTTTTCTTTCCTCTTTGCAGTAGACTGATTCACAGATGTCAAACCTTCACTTTCACCTACAAGACAGTTTTGTTTGGAATGAGGCAGGTATTGTTAGGACACTTCCTTTGAAAGACAGCAGCATGCTGTAGTTGCAGAAGCAAAAACTCAGGCATGGGAAGAATTCAGAGAAGCTACGAAGACGGAGTCTGAGTTGGCCTCGTGCAACTTCTGGAAAAACCAATCGATTCTGACTCAGACGAGGAAGAGAGAGGCCACCAATTGGTGTTTGTATTGTTGGAGTGTGGGGATTACAGACTCAAGATATTGTTGAGTCTATCAAGTCTCAAGATCAGTCAAGTCACCACATCTGTCATGGAGACAGACGTGTTGCAATTGGAAGGTGAGTGTGTCACTAGCAGAGGCTGAAGAGTTTAAAACGTTCCCCAGCAGGTAGAGCGCACTCAATTCAAGATGCTCAGATCTCCAGGCTCTATGGGATTGTTGTGGTTAACAAGCCTGTTCAAAGTTTTATGGAAGACTAGTCGGTTGTCTGTGGAGTGGCGGATTGGGATGTTGGTCCCTTAAAAAAGAAATGGCACCAGAGAGTGTGTTCCAGCCTTCAAAAGGTCACACTTCTTATCCTCTCTGAGAAAGTTTACCCTAAAGTATTGAAGACAAGAATTACCAGTGAACCTCTTCAGGAGCAGTTTGGTTTTCTGGCCTGGCTGCCTCACAGTGAACCTGATTTTTATCTTCCTGGTTTGTCACATGGAGTGTCAGGAGAGATTGGCTGTCTGGTCTGTATGCGTCTCATGGATCAGAGATGGGGTGAGGAGATCTGGAATAGAACTGCAGCCTTTCCATGTCAAACCAGAGGAAAGCTTCATTTCTATTCTGGTTTTGGAAAACCTTAGATCTACCAGAATCAGTGGGAGTGTCCCTGAGGAGAATGTTATCTCTATTTCGATTCTGGACCCATTACCTCCGTAACCAAATCTCAGAATCTTTATGACAATTGATCTACAGATTGTTGGACTTCTTGAATGCATGTGCAACATTTCTATTTTAAAAAGCACCACAATCGCATGAGATGGAAAACTGACCGCTAATGGATTATAATGTCCAACCTCATCTGTGCTTTGAGCACAAAAAGTAGTTATGTGATTGGCTCTTTTGACAGGAAGCGTTGACACCTTGACCTTTTCGAGCTGCAGGTCAGAAAAGTCTCTGGCTGAACAGAAATCGATGGCTGGACTTTATCAATTGATTTTATGTCTGTCTGTTTAAACTCATCCTGATCAGTGTAAATATCATCAGAAGTACAACACCCATTTCTTATAATTTGATGTCTTTGGCTACAGAAAGTCAGTTTCCTTCTCATGCCTGGTGAGCATGAAAGGTCACAACGAGAAGCAGATTTGGATGCAATAAGTGTGTTTGTGTAAGTTTTATATATATATATATATATATATATATATATATATATATATATATATATATATATATATATATATATATATATATATATATATATATGAAAAAAAATATGTGTGGAAAGCTGTATGGAAGGAGAGAGCAGAAGGGCAGGGAGACAAAGACGGCGGGGAAATGAGATTCATCACAAATCTCTCCAGAAATGATGGCAGTAATGGACGCAGCAGCGTCAAGGCTGATTTGTATCTGTTGAGTGGAGTCCGGGGCCCCGGCCCTTCAAATTGCTAATCAAAGCTGGTCGTGAAGACTGACAGTTATTCTCACTGGGTCCCGGCGAACAGCTCATTCACTTCTATAAGGTACCGTGTGCAGCTGTAATAGACCCAAATGAAGCTGGATATTTGCATCTTCTTTGATTTGGTAAAGGTCACAGCTGACAGGACAGTCTGGTGGGAATG
The DNA here is from genome assembly GCA_911649635.1 of Poeciliopsis gracilis. Taxonomy (NCBI): domain Eukaryota; kingdom Metazoa; phylum Chordata; class Actinopteri; order Cyprinodontiformes; family Poeciliidae; genus Poeciliopsis; species Poeciliopsis gracilis. Next base: position 315,755 of record CAJVRI010000910.1, on the reverse strand, counting down.
GAGACACACACACATATTTACACTGTGTGCACTGTCCTTGTCTCTAAATAGCCCAGCCTCAGACAACCTGCCTTGTTTGTGCTTTTTAATTTTAAAATATCATATTGCTTTTTTTTTTTTTTATCCCGACATAAATATCAGTTTCTTACTTAATCTTTGAGGCGAACAAAGACAAAATTCAGTTGTAAGTTTAGTGGACTTTGCACAGACACAACAACGTCTGGCTCTAAACTTTTCCAGTCTTGTTGTATTTATACCATATTTCTAAAACAAAATACGTCTTCATAAATCACAGATTTTATGCTGGTCTGGCTCCAACCTAGAGCCATTTGTTTTCTGTTGACTGTGTTCTTGCTTTCCCTTAAACAGATAACGGCAGCGTTGGTCCATAACCCCGGACTGAAACCGATGACTTTGGCTTGTGTGTGTTTGTCGGGCTGTGTGGAAATGGCGAGCCCTGTGGGCTCTGCTGACCTCTTTGTCTTTGTGGTTCTAATCAGTCGACTAAGTGTAGGCACACAGTCAGAGGACCAACACTGACCAGTCACCTCACTGCCTCTAGTGACTGAACTGCAAACAGCCAATAATGTCTGCTCAACATATTACACTGACTTGTATGTATCTGCACAGTTGGTCCGAACTATACCTTTCTAGTTCATTTGTATTTGTTGAATAAAGTGGTGGCGCACTGCGCTAGCCTGCTAATGTGAATAGCGGAGTTGATTTTTCATTTACTTGCATATTTGAAATATTTAGTGCACCTAGCTTCCCTTAAGTTAAATTTTCCCAATAAATTCCAAAGCGCTAATTTACTTGCCTGTTTTGTAAACTTTTAGTTGAATTAAGTTCAACGTCTGCGTCAGAAGTTTTGTCAAAACTCTTCAGATAGTTAGATGTTCATATTCATGCTCTTGTTTTGACGTGGGTGAAGATTATTTACGCAGCAGTTCCGCTTCCTCTCGTCATGTTTGTTTTTCTTAAGAAACTTTAGTGAGTAAGTGGCAAGTACAAAAAATACACTTCAGACCTGTACCTTTTGTTTGGTCCGACTGTTATCTAAAGTGACATATTATTTCTACGCTAAATTTGCCATTATCTTTTAAAGACAAAACACAACAGTGTTATTGTACATTGTCTCCACCAAATAAATACAATTATTTCAAATCTGATTGAATTATCTTTTTCCTCAAAATTCTACACAAATCACATTTACAAACGTCTTCACAGTTTTGCTACTAAGTTCAAAAACTCGATGCGTTTCCTCTCAGTTGGAAACCTGACGACAAAAGGCCAAACAATTGATGCTTCATCTGGGAGTGCGGTTAATATAAAACGGCTTCAAATTTAAAAGTTAGTCAAAGAGCTAAATACTAATTCTCAAGAAGAATCTGTGATGGCACTTAAAAGTTGACGTTGTCAGACATACTGTAAAAGCGGGAGTGCCATCGTTAAGTGGCAGGGCACACACTGTGCCAGTCCACAGACGCCCTGTGGGGGCATGGTGTTAAATATTGTGTCTGCCTAGTGCAGACAGCAGAGTGGAAAATAAAAATGTTTTGGTGCGTAGAAAACAAAGCACGCATTAATGTGTCACCACAAGTTCTATTAAAGCTGGAGATGATATGTGGTGTTGGATGCTCATTGCTGCTTAACAGCATGACGGCACAAACGACAGCAGTGGAAGATATTCAAATTCTTTTGCAGGGAAAGTTAAAAAAAAAAAAAAAAAAATAGTTAGAGTTTATTTTTTCCTCCTCTTATTGGTCAAATCTACAAACCAGAGCCTGCCATGCCGAGGCGAGGGGTGAATTTACAAGAGCTTAATCTGGTCAGACATCTTTAAAACAAAGCCGCAGTGTGGATCTAACTCTGAACGCTTTCAGCTCAGAAACATCAGAACGGCTCCGCATCTTTGTTCTCTGATCTCACACTGTGCGCCAGCAGGGCCAACAGGCAGTTAGCCTCATTTACACACACGTTCACATTCGATTGAACAAGCAGATGAGACGGAGTAATAGGCTGGAATTTATGGCTGGTATGTTAAAGAGGCAAGAAAACTGGAAAGCTCTTCAAAACAGTGTAGAGGTGACTCCATGCCAACACGTCACTTTTATCACTGACTGTCTCGTTTCTATTAGCATGTTTGCAGATGAAAACAGTTTCCCATTCAAAGTAAACCCTCTGCTCCACAAAATGACTTACTAGCTTTGCAGGGTAAAAATTCTGTTGTTGCTTTATTGTAATGTTTTGAGACCTTTAGCAAACGGTTTCCACGGCATATAAAGCACTGCCTGAATTAACACACTTAATTGGTATTCATTAAAACCTCTTTGCATGAGGAGACACCTTGTGATATCGGACTTCATTAGACTGAACGGAATATTTTAGGTTTGTTTTTAAAAAGCTCTTATTCATATTGACAGAAGAAATTAGTTTAGCTCCATGTAGGTTATTCTTCTCTTGATTTTTTTTTTATATTGCTAACCGTTCCCCTCCTTGTCTTTCGCACCGTGGTCTTAAAGACGGTCATTCATTTCACTGTAGGCTATGCATATTATTGAAATGACAATAAAAACCTGACTTGATTTTGCTAATTCACGTTAGCCTGAGAACACAGAAACACACATATGTGTCTCATACAGAAACAATGGGATGTAAAAATAACTTCCAGGTGAAAGTTATGAGTTTATGTAGATAGTAAAGTGGAATGCTTGTTCTTGTGGACCCAGCTCCACATATCTGTTAGCTTTGATTTCTTATCACACTCATTTTCTCCTTTTTAAAATTTTTTTTTTTATCCAGATCACTTTAACTGCTTTCTACTGCAGAAAAGACACAGACTACTGGTCACTAGTGAAGTCTCTATTCAAGTTCACAAACTCATTAAATTCATAATGCAGCATTTAAGCCAAACTGCATTGTTTTGCATAACACAAAGCATGTGCTCCAGTGTGGAAGGAGGGGGGACTTTAATAAAAACTGTGCCCATAACACATTAAACAGAGCCTGCAGTAATGACTCAAGCAGGTCAATACAGCTGCATGCTGGGAACTAATTCTCAGAAAGTCTTTGATCTTTCTGTTTTGTTGTTGCCCTATCAGCTCAATCAAGACTAAATCATGGCTTTGTGTGAAATAGAAAGATTGAATGCATGTTCATTCATTCAGGGGAGAACATGTGCAGCTGCTGCTTGGACTGATATGTGGCAAAAATTACATTTATTTTGGAGACTCGATGCTCTGTTTTGCACATTGTAAATTGTTCGAAAGAAAACACATAATTGCAATAAAGCAGTTATCACTGATTCTTTCCAGAGCGGTACGGTTCTGGGTTTACATCCGCATGTCATACATTTGAATCGGTTGAGTGTGAAAATAACGGCCTCTTTACACTGGCCCAGTTCAGTCCAGTTGCCTCTCACTCAATAGCAGCTGGGTGAGGTTCCAGGTCTGCTCTGTGATCCTCATGAGAATAAATCAATAGAGATAATGGATGGATGGATTTGTTCCCCTGCTGACAGTGAGCTGGTATCTGTGACCCAGTAACGTTAAAGTGTTTCTTTTCCCCAAAAACATTTATTGATGAACTTAGCAGAAAGACAAATGGTCCTTTTCATGGTTCTTTGGTCAAATTGTCCTCAACATCTGTGTTGGCTGTTCCTGATTTTTGTTTGGATGCATCTGAGGTTTTATAGACTATATATGTATGAATACAGTATGGATTCATGATGTCAATACACTGCAGTTACTGCTCTTAGTCTTTTGGTGTTCAGTCTCCACCAGCTTTGCACATCTGGAGTCTAAAATTTTGTAGAATTGCTCCTGGTTAGTCAGACAAGATTCTCTGATGAAATCCAGGTCTGAACTTTGAGTAGGCCAATCTAACACATGAGTTTAACCTAAGTCCTTGTGCTGTAGCTCTTGCTGTATTTTCAGGGTTTTCATGCCCATGATTCATATAGATCAGACCTTTGAAATGCAGGACTGATAGTAACCGTTTGACCAATCTGAGTGTAGATCTCTGCAGCTTCTCCAGAGTTACCATGATCCATTTGAATACTTCTCTAATTAATACTCCCCTTGGCTTGCCTTGTCAGTCTGAATGGGTTTGCAGCTCTTTGTTTTTATAGAGTTCTGAAACAAGAGATGTTATTTTATAACCTGACTCTGATTTAAACTTAGGACTTAGCAGCATGATGAAGACAGCATTACAGCCCGTTTTCCTACTCATGCCTACCGGGAGAGATCATCTACCCATTGCCAAAGTTAAAGGGTAACTTCCCATCACACCTCCTGTCTTCTATTTCACCTGATTTCCTGGGCTGAGCAGCATCAAAGCATCTCCTGGATCAACTCAATGAAGGAGTTCCCTCTGATCGCGGCACTTATGCTTCGGAGAACTCTGGAAGCTCTTTCATGTCTTCACGACAGACAGCAGCTTCAGCAGAGTGACGGCTTAAAGATACATTTCAAATGAAAAAATGCACAGCTGAGTTTATATCTGATGGCAGTTGCAATAGCTTCCAGCAAACCACAAACTTGTTTTTGACACACTGTGCTCTCACTTTGAGATAAACTGTCACTTATAGTAAAGTTTCTACTACATGGCGGTTACTGATCGTTTAGCGGTTTAATGAAATGCGATATGGTTTAGTTGCTCTTAGTCAGAACCCGAACCCTTTCCCTGAAGTTCATTTACATTGTAAGGACCTAGCAGGGACAGCATAGCCCTCAGGATAATAAGAATATGCAAACTCCTGAAACGCCCTCTGACCTCTGATTCTACAGAGAGGTGAAGCTGCCAAGCTTAACGAGAAGGAGATTGACCTCTCTTCAGGTTTTGGTTCAGTCTTTGCCTGAAGTTAATCGTACCAGGTACGCTGATGTGTTCATGATTGGCGCTAAGATAAATTCGGGGAAGCAATGCTAACACTGTTGTGGTCAAGAAAAAGCTGAGTCAAGCTCTGAAGCTAATTTTCCACTTATGTCCTGACCCTCACAAATGGTCAAGAGCTATGGGTCATAAACAAAGGAACACAGATCCGCCACAAGTAATTGAAAGAGCTTGTGTCGTATAGGGTAGCTGGGTCCACCTTTAGAGATGGGGTGAGGAAGTTTACTCTGAACATTCAGGGTGAGCTCGGAGTAACACGACCAGGAATACTTGGGCATTGGAATGGGATGATTCCTGGGTGGTGTCCTCTGGACGTATTATAGAAATCTGCACCTTGAGCAGATCCTGGATCAGACCAGGAGCTCACTGGAGAGGCTATGCATCCCCTTGTGGATTGGTTTGTAGTTTCCATTTCACAACCGACCTACCTCTCTCTAACTACATCGCTACCTACCTCTACCTACATCCATTTAGTTAGCTACCTATTTCTACCTAGTTTTCGCTACCTACCTACTTCTACTTATCTACCTCCATGACTACTCTAATGGCCTAACAAATCCATCTTTTCCCACCATCCTACTTCTCTGGCTATAAAGTGTTTTTTAATCTCTCCCCTCTTCCTCCTGCTGTAAATTCAGTTTTCTCTCCTTTTTCTCAAAGTTGCTCTTTCCTCTTTGGTCTTCTGCCAAGCCTTTCCCCACTCACCATTCTTCCTACTTTCTACCATTCTCCTTATCTCCTCATCTCATTCTGTGTATCCTTTCCTTCTTTTTCGCTGTGGGGCAGCAGCCTGCTCCCTGCTGCCCCACATAAACCTCTATTCTTTTTCCCCCTCCTATTACACACTGTTATTGCTCTCTCTGGGTCCGTCGTCCAGAATGCAACACAGAGAAAACTGGAAGACGAGTCAAGTTTGCTCGTTCGGCACACGAACTGGAGCATTTTGGGAGAGGAGATTAGTGGAAGGCAAAACAAAAACCCCTCTTGTCAATCTGACTTATAATTCCATTGAAAACTGCACAATTGGTGGTTTACTTTGAGAAAGTAAGCCTCAATAATTGCCCTCAGCAGTGGCATTTATGGTTCTGTGAGTGTATGCAGTGCAGAAACATAAAAGCAATAGTTTAATTACAGCACACATTGTTTTTCATATGTGTGCTTACTTTTTTGTAATTAGTGTGTGGAGCTGCAGGTGTTTGTGAGTTCCTTCAGCGCTGGCTGCCAGTCTCCGCTCCTGGTTTTTGGCTCGTGATGCTCAAGTTTCAACTTAGACAAAAGACCACAGAAAGCTGGAGCTGGACCCTGCTGACTCCTGAATCTTTTAGACAAAAAAAAAAAAGATGCTTATGGAGTACACACACACATTTACATATATACAGGCAACAATGAAGGCTGGAGGAAGACACTCCGCTGCAAGAGTTGAGAAATGTGATGAGGAAATGGGAGAGTGTGTGAGCGATTATGGAAGTGATTCGTACATGATGAGCAGCGGTGACTGTAGCAGATGTTGACTGTCCTCTGTGAGCCTTGCAGATGCAGAAATGTCTCACACACACACACACACACACACACACACACACACACACACACACACACACACACACACACACACACACACACACACACACACACACACACACACACACACTCATAAAGATGCACAAACTTTGCTTCATTGAGGATGGCCAAAGCATGACCATGACCTTAGAGCATCTCTTCACCTTTTCTTTTGAGTCCAGTGGATTGTGAGATATTCTCCAAAGGCATTTTAATTTAAAAATAGAAACTGTGAATTGAGTTGGACTGAACACCTCATCATGAACATAAATATTATTATTTTTATCATCAGGTTTTTATGGGGAGGCCAGAAATATAAAATCAATAGTCCAGTGGAGCTAAAAATACAGGACCGGACCTTCATGTAGAACACAACAGAGTTGGGTTATAAAACCTGGTCACATATATCTCTAGCTACCCAATTAGGCAATTTAGCGATCCGTGTAGCATCAAGCTATCCGACCATGCTGCCCTTCTTTTTTTCTAAGAGCTAACTCAGCATCCAAGCCTGGTAACACTGGACGTTGTTTTTATGGCCATTATATGTTGGAAACTCTTTATCTTTACTTAATCAAAAAACAAGTAAATAAATAAAACATTTGACTTTTGTAGTCCAAAAGGCCTGTCCAAATCTAGCTAGAACAAATACTTTGAGGACAATAACTATGTTTCTAACACATTTAGGTATATCAGCGCCTCAGATAATTTTTTTTGTATCCATACCCTGACTTATACTTTTCAATAACATTTTCTTTGATTTGCTTGGATTGTTCTTTAGTCTTCATGCTGTAATGATAGCTAGGAAAACTGATGAACCAGTGAATGGGTCTTTTAGATATAGACGTTGTCACTCTACTCACTGCACTAAACTCACCTCAGACTGAGAGCATGAGCAGCGACTGGCGGGACTCTGTCGAATGAAGTGAGTTACTTTAAGGGGAAAGAAACTTTATTCAATTTAATGTCAAATATTTGCATATAATTTTCACTGTTTTGTGGAAATCAGTTTTTGATTTGACATTTAGTTTTTTGTAAATTAATTTGTAAAGAAAATGGTTAGTCATGACTCATTTTCATAATCAGTAAAAAAGACAGAACATCTTAGGGGTGAATACCTTCAATAGGAACTGAATCTGTACAGTGCTGTGAAATAGTTCTTCCCCATCTTACAGTTTTTCTTTTACATTCTAATTGCACTTTTGATCATGTTCAGATTATCAAAAGGACATGAGTTGTTCAGATGATCATTTTATATACTGAGGCTGTCCAAACCAACCTGGACAGGTGTGAGGCGAATGGGCATGATCAGCACCTGGAAGGTGGCGCCACAGTTTCTCTGTCACTTTGAAGCCGCTTGAATCGTCTTCTAGGAAAGACGATTCATGATTCTGTCAATTGTGGCTGAAGTAGCGAAGCCGCCCGGCACGCCCACAGGTCCACCAGCGTTGATGTGTCGTTCTGATTCTGAAATGCTGCCAGATGTTATGGCACATAGCAGCCATGTTCAACATTCACACTTTGAGGAAATAATTGGCTCTGAAGTCAGGAAAAGACAGGCGAGGAATATTTTTTCAAAGCATTTTTTTACTACAAAATGCATAATGCTAATATTTTTGCTGAATGTCGTGTCCAAAAAATAAGTCCCTTCTCAGGATATAAAACAAACAAGACGGAAACAAAATCAAGAGTCCTGACTAATTACTGTCTTTCAGAGAACATCTTAGTTTTTCCCTCCATTTTTTCCTTTTTTCTTCCTTCCTCCCTCCTTCCAGGCTTTTTTCCTGTGGGTATGATGGGAGATGCAGCTGGATATTATGCCCCCCTCTACACTCACATTCAGATACAGAAACACGCTCTTCCTCTCTCTCTCTCTCCCTCCCTCTTTCTCTTTCTCTCCCCCCTTCATGTCTATCTAACTCTGCAGAGAGGTAAACAGAAGGGAAGATCTCATTTAGTTCCTGAACTGTTGCAGCGCTCCGTGCTGCCGCTCACTCTCTCTTGAATCTTGGTCATTTAGAGGCACCAAGGAGACAAAAAAACAAAAAAAAAAAATCTTGGACTGGACTTGCAACTCGGAACCATTTGCAGAAGGAGAGAAGGCAAGAATTAGATAGAGCGACAGGGATCAGAGGAGTGCAACGTTTTGCACACAATGAGCGTCCAGCAGCCATGGAGAACACATGAGCAACTGCAGGAACATGAGGAGTGATGCTGCTGACTGAACTTTGTGGATATCACTGAATTCATTCCCTCAAACTTTTGGAGGGAGTTGACTGTAAAGACAGAAAAGGTAAGAAATATTCATTGTGCTCATTTCACTGCTGCTCACTGGAAAAAAATAAACGAAATTGTCACTTTATAAAGAAAAAAAGAATTGGTTACCCTGGTTTCCTGGACGTGATGACTGACTTTTCTTTAGTAATATAAAGTGGAATGATTTTCTTGAATCAGCACTTGGTTTAAAACGCTCTCAATGTTTCACCGATTCCTTAAACATGATGCAAATACCTTTATTTTAAGGTCATTTTTAGAATCACTTTCTGCTGCAAAATGACATCATCCAACAAAAAAATAGTTTCTTTTCATTTTTTGGTGTTCAGTCCTGGAATCTTACAGGATGGGTCTGGTTGCCTTTCAGTGTCAGAGGCAACCAGAAAAGGGTTGTGAAGTTGACTTTATTGAATGAACAGCAGGAGTGACTGTGATCGCCAGGCTTCCGCCATTTATAATGCAAGATGAAAATGACCTTATGCTACAAAATAGTGCAGCGCATAACATGGTGACAGGCAGTGGTACTGGACTGAGGCCCAACACAACTTTTTCACTTCCGATACAAAACTGAAATTACAGCATTGAGTATTGGCCGATACGGTATCAGCACAAATCATATGTACTTTTGTTACTTATTTGTAGTGTGGGATGTTAGAAAAGGTTGGATCAAGTGATGTTGTCATGACAACAACTGACATGTCTATTATTTACCAATTGGTCTGATGCAGGATAGAAACGCTGGACCAGACTAAATGCTGGACCAGACTAAATGCGGGGTCAGACCAAATGCTGGACCAGACTAAATGCTGGGTCAGACCAAATGCTGGACCAGAAAATAAGCATTTCTGAATTTTCTGATTTCAGAAATTAGTTCTGAAATCAGAACCAATTTCTGATTTCAAAATCAGATCAATACAGTCCTACCAGGGGTCAGCAACATTATGCCCAGTTTTTTTCAGCTTTGTCCTGTTTATTATGAAACACAAAAAAATTTGTTTTGACATTTTATGTATCAGTGCATCTAAATGTAGCTTTCCTGTGTGTGACCTTTGTTTTGTCCCAACACTCTGTGTTTGAAATGTCACCCTCCGGTTGCCTGAAGGTGGGACACTGGAGACGGAAACTCTCTGAGAAGCATGGCGGCCACCAGCCCTTCCTCCTGCCACCCTTTTCTTTTCTTCTTCCTTAGTTTCCTGGTCAGCCGGCCAGCGCTCACCCAGGACACTTCCTTCTCCACGGCGACAGTAACCGAGGGGGACCCTGCATTGACCTCCACCAGACTGTCTAACCAGACAGCGCCCAGCTTGGCGGACGTAACCCAGGGCACACCTCCGGAGACAGGGCTCTCCACCCCCACCAGCGGTGGCGATGCCGACGACGAGGACGTCCCGCCGGTTGGAGGGACCCGTTGCCAGGGTTACTATGACGTAATGGGCCAGTGGGACCCACCGTTCAACTGCAATGCTGGGGTCTTCCTGTACTGCTGCGGCACCTGCTTTTACCGCTTCTGCTGCCAGTTCCGTCAGCAGAGGCTGGACCAGACCATCTGCTCCAACTACGACACGCCCATCTGGGCCAACACCGGGAAGCCTGTGGCCACCATCACTGAAGGCCATGGGGATTCAGACCGCGATCGGACGCACCTCATCGTTTACATCATTTGTGGCGTTGTCGCTGTCATGGTGTTGGTGGGCATCTTCACCAAACTGGCTCTGGAGAAGACCCGAGGAGGAAGTGGAGGAGGGGCGGGGATACCTCAGACTGACCTCAACTCCAGGTGAGGAAATGTGTCTGAAAACCTCCTGTTTGCTGTGCGACCGGTTCTGTTCAGAAAGTTACATGCAGTCGTCATAGGGGTGAAATGTCACAAATATTTTAGGCATTCCTTCTTTGCCTAAGATGGAATAACAGCACAACATGCAATACCAAGAACTGCAGGCTCAAGTTTCAAGTTCTCTAACTGTGACCTCCAACTGGGTCAAATTTCTACATACAAACTCAAGCATAAGTTTAATTATCTACATAATAGTTTCTGAAATGTCCCTTAGCACGGTGCATCTCCATATAGACTTTTCATAACTATCAACACTTTCTTCTTGACAGAGAAGAGGGAGAGTTAATTAACTTTATGGGATTTATGCCAGACCTCAGGCTTTCAAGCGTAGTTTGCACATTTTCACAGGATTGAAGTTGGAGGATTTTGGGAATCAATTGAGCAACCCTTCCATTGTGCATGTAGATCATTGCCTTGTTGGCGTACCCAAAGGTGTGTGAGTTGACCTCGGGGTCACCCTGTTGTGGAACAAGTTTATCAAAGGGTTTGGTTGGTTTGACACCGAGCAGCGTGAAAATGAACCACGTCTGAAAATGGAACAAATGTTGCAACTTTGGTCTCCAAAGCAAGTCTAACAGAATATCAGGTGTGAAAACACCCTATGCTATCTTGCTGTTCCCAGTTGTAAAAACAATACCTTGTTGCCATGGTTACACATGCGCACAAAAGTAGGAAAGTAAGAGCAAGAAAACACAGCGTCCAAAACCAGAGGAAGTGATTGTCCGATCACGCAACGCCTCAACCAAAAAAAGGAACAAAAGTCTACAAAAAGAATAAATGAGAATCAAAGAACCAGAAGCTGCTCCAACACGAGCGGCGTGATTCCAGAAGACTGTGTGTTTATGTGTGTTTGCCCTGCAGGCGTAACCACAATGTGAGTGAAAAGGAATATTGATCATGAAACATGGAAATGCAGTGGAAAAGTTCTGTTAGGGGAAAGATGGATTTTCATTAGAGTTGGTAATGGCACTCATTGGTCATAAGCTGCCATCTTTAGATGACAGTGTACTTATTGCGCTGGATTTTTTTATTTTTTTTCCCTTTATGAGGCTAGTAATGAGATGTCTGCACATAAAAGGAACAAGATTTCTTTTCACCGAGGCTTAAACTTTTGTTTTTGCTCATTTTAACTGTTTCTAATTGTGTCACTTTTCTCTTTTATTTTATTGTGTTTCTGTTTTCATTTGGGTTTTTGGCTTCCTCTGTTTCTCGGATACATTTTTGTACCACTCTCTCTCTCAGATCATTTTTCTCGCTGGAAAACATAGAAAGAGAAATGGACAGATACACATGCCAGCATGCGTAGCCACATGTAAACACGCCCAAACCCCACAGCTGGGTTAAATATCTGCTCCAGAGTTCAGCCTGCTTGCCTCAGGTAATCGTTACAGCGAGCAGCGCAGGCTAACATCTCTGGACCTCCATCCCAAACTATACGACCTCCTCGTTTCTTTCCCCAGCACATGCCATTTTATTTGTCCTAATCTTTGATGTATTTACCATAAGCCTTCCAACATCCATATTTATTAACACCCTTGGTAAGGATGTGTAAAAAGCCTTCCAATACATTTTCATTTCACATCAGGCAACATAGATGTTGTACATCTATTCGCAGTAGATGCTTTTAAACATTTGAAACCTGAACTTTGGTCAAATCAGGCGTAGTTTGAGCTTACAGGTTGGACTGGTGTGCAACAAAAAACCAAACAAAAAGCTTTAGCATGAAATGTCCTGGAAAAGCTCATCATCTCCACTGCTGATTATGGTGGAGGGTCTGTGCTGCTGCGGACCTGTTGTTGTTCCAGCCATTAGAAACTACACTGGAATATGATCTTCCCTGAGTCCGGTCTGTGTTTGTATCCTTCACAACACAAATCATGTTGAAAGGAGATCGTACAACAGCCAGGGAAACGAGAACAGTTCCACTCATTGATTTTTATAAATTAACTCTAAATTAAAGTTTGGGGAAAATATCAGTTTGATTACGTAACTACAAAAAGAAATAAAGTTCTTGTAAGGATTCTTACAAGTCCTTAAATTGACTTTATTCCTTCATCTAAAACACACCTGTGTTGCCTTAATTCTTTCATGTATGTCTGATAAGTCCTTTAATCTCCATGGCAACCATTCAGCTGTGCAAAACACCTGGGTGGACCTAGCAGTTTCCAAGTTACTGCCTCTCAAAGCAGCCCTCCCCCATTTCTCTTTCACTCAGTCCCTTCAGACTAGCCAGCAGCAATTAGCAAACACCTACTGGAACTGCACATCTGCTGAGCTCATCATACAAACTACCTCTCAGTGAAATGCTGGTAAAACTTTGGTCAAAGGGTCAATGGAGGAGTCATGTTGTGATGACTTCCTGAAGGCAGAGTTTCAGACAGAGCAGGAGCTTCTTAAAGAAACAGAGGCCTAATTTCAAGACATTTAATTATGAAGTCAAATTTCTTTTAAGTCATGTTTGATATGTACGGCGTTTTTTTAAAGAATTGCACATAATGTAGTTACTTGATTGCGCTACATAATAACGTTGTGCCTGGAAAACAGAATATTGCCCCTGGTTCTGGTTTTCTTCATCTTTCCCTCATCACCTTCCTCACAGACCTAGACACCTTCGCTGCTAGCATCCCCCAGTGTGCAGCTCTGTTTCTGTTTCTCCTACGAACCTGAACGGCACACACACACACACACACACACACACACACACACACACACACACACACACACACACACACACACACACACACACACACACACCCACACACACACACACACACACACACACACACACACACACACTCAAACACACCCAGACAAGCAGGATTAATACATCATGCAGGGTGGCACCTCACTAAAATAGAACCAGTCTTGCTGCATAAATGGGCTGCCTCTGTGAGCCCGTCTCAGCAAATTACCTCCCCTCCCTGAGATTAAACACTTTTCTATGAGATTACGGCTCCTCCGTTCCTGGAGTGCTCTTCCTCCGCGCTTGTTTTGTTATTAGCCTGCTGACATAAATCCCCCCGGTCCAGGAACGCATAGTCAGGAGCTTGTGTGGCATGCGCACTTTCTTAGGTGGTATCTGAGGTGCTGAGCCCACCTACTTCAAAGTTTGGTAATAAAGAGGAATGTTTTTTTTATTTCATGACACTTACTTCGTTCTGCTTCCAACGTTACGACTGCAGGAGATGATTAACTCTGAAATCCTGATAGTTTCTCCAAAATCAGCTTGGAAGTTAAAATCTGGCGCCTCTCATCCCGAACACATGAGTTCTGCAGTGCTTGTTCCAGCCGAGGGTCTTTGCTTGTTTGCACTCTGCCCCCTCCCTCACACTCAGCCAGCGGTAAGGAACAGAAAGGGCCGCCCTCGGCACTAAAGTGTCACGTCTAATGAAGGGCTCCATCTGCAGAGGGCCCTCAGCTTTGGTACTGAGAGAGTAAACAAACACCGGTGACCTTCATGATTTCACATAAACATGGCAACACGTGTTCTCGCGCTAATTCACAGTTTCATTAGGAATGGGAATGATAGTCGTGGCATATGGGTTCGGTGAGTGCTCAGATCAGTTCAGGACTGAGATCCACACACCAACGGCGACTGGTGCAGGTTAACACTAGCCTGCTTTGGGAAACTAATCCTATTCCTTAAAAGCTGTGTGTCATTAGAAACCACAAACTTCAGTTCATTTCACTGGGAATTTGTGGTTTTCTAGGTTTTATTCTTTACTCTGATGCACCTAAATAACATCCAGTGCAACCGGTACTACACTGCAAACAACACAACATCTTACTAAAGATTTCCATATGGCTTTTCCAGTTGTTTGAATAAAAATAAACGGTTGGGGGTTTTGATCTTGATTTAAAGGAACTCAGTGTTTGAGCTGTTTTTCAGTTTTCTTGAAGTTTGTTCCAGATTTGTGTTGCATAGAAGCTGAATGGCACTTCCCCCGCGTTTGGTTCTGGGGATTCAGAGCAGAACCAGAATACAGACTTCTAGACCCGAGAGGTCTAGAAATCCAGCTTTCATGGAAGAATGCAAACGAGATTGATACCAAATATTGATCTGGAAGAAATCCTTCCTTTTGGGCACGAACCGTGTGGGACGCAAAGCAAACATGTAGGACAAAATGCTCTGCAGGTCCCACAGAAGAAACGAGGCTTTGTCACAAGAGATGTAGCCAAACGCCTGAATATGTGTAAGCCTTTAGATTGAAATCCAATAACCTTGAAACATTAGACTGGCCCAGTCAAAGTTCAGACCTAAACTCAATTGAGAATCTGTAAGCATTTCATAACGTCTTCACTTCTTACAATGCTTAAGATCCCAACTGCTTTTGACTCAGCACAGAGATGACGCTCACATTTATCTATTGCATGTAATCTGTTGTTCACATGAGCCACATCCTCTCTCTGAGTGTAAATAAGGGTTGTATAAGTGAGGGCACTGAGCCAGCGTGAGCCAGCGTTGTGTAGGGTCTGCTCTGATTTAAGGCGGATAAACATGGATGAGCCACAGTCGATGCAGGTTAAACTAATGGGCCGTTTCCAGCAGCAACAAGTGGGCTCACCCTGTCTGTCCTCCACATTCATCGAGCCGACAGAACAACGGTTCATATTTCAAGGGCATTTCGCTCACAGTTTGTCGGGACTTTTAAAAACTGATTTAAAACTTTAAATTGAACGACGCCAGGGCGAGTCAGTCACTAGTTATTGACTAGCTTAATGTAAAAAAAAAAAACAAACAACAGAAACGTAGCTGATGCTTCTCAACAATGTGTTGCTGCTTCATGTTTAGACCCTCATAAAAATGTAAAACAAGAAACTGTATGATGACAGGAAAAAATGATGCGGGGAAAATATTCACTGGCCAAAAAACTCTTTATTTTAAATGTCACAAATCAATGGAAAAGTATCTTTCAGTGGTTAACACTATTAACCACAGATTATGGCTGTTTAAAAAAAGTACATTTCTGCCAAAATTAATCAGAAAAGTTTCTAGAAATTTTTTATTTTTTTTGGCTGAATTTGTGACTTTACCAGATCAGAAATTTCCAAGATGTTTTCTGGAAAATATCTAAGATTAATCTAAACATTTCTGAGTTTTTGGGTGGAAATTTCTCTCTCTCTCTTTTTAATCTACAATGGTCCTGATAGAGAGTCGTATACATTTGAGCTTTTGGAAGAAAGTTACACATTTAGATAATTTTTCACAACCCACCTGTGATTACAGTTTTCATGACATGAGGTAATTAAGATACTGATGAAGGGCGATGAGATTCCAGTTCCTAATAATCTAATCACCAGCCTTCATTACAGCAATAAACAGTTTTGCCATGTGAACATCAGAGATGATGGTAATTTCCCTGTTATTGTCTTCTGGACAGGGTGGTGCGTTTTAGGGGTTTAGATAGAATGTTAACATGGTGGTTTATGTATAAAGCAATTTTACATTTCAACCAAGGCTGACCAAAGTGCTCAAAGAGATGCATAAAGTAGAAAACATAATCCATCCATTTTCCGTCACCCTTCTCCCTAAGAGGGTCGGGAGGTGCTGGTGCCTATCTCCAGCTGCGTTCCGGGCGAGAGGCGGGGTACACCCTGGACAGGTCGCCAGTCTGTCGCAGGGCAACACAGAGAGACAAACAACCATGCACACACACACTCACACCTAGGGAGAATTTGGGAAGGCCAATTAACCTGACAGTCATGTTTTTGGACTGTGGGAGGAAGCCGGAGAACCCGGAGAGAACCCACGCATGCATAGGGAGAACATGCAAACTCTGTGCAGAAAGACCCCGGGCCGGAATCGAACCCAGGACCTTGTTGCTGCAAGGCAACAGTGCTACCCACTGCGCCACTGTGCAGCCCTAGAAAACATAATGCACACATAAAATATGGAAAAATATTTATAAAATATAAAAACTGTATCTGAAGATTTGAAAAGGAGCTCAGCTCATCTGGAGAGTCCCAACGTTTAAAAACATTAAAAACTGATTTCAACTGGCTAGTAAAGAGGCAGTATTATGTAATATGTACTTCTTTTGAGCTCTACATTATGTTACATTGTAATTCATAAAATCATACTGGAGTGTTGCTTTGATTTCAAGGTCTGACCTAGAATCAGAGCTGATTCCAGACAGCAGGTCTTGCTCTTTTATCTCTGCAGATCGTCCACTAAGAGGCTTCTGTGAAATGATACTGAGTTTTGACTCAAAGGTTATGAACCTTTGCGCACATTTAGCTTTACTGCTAAGATCAAGGCCTCATTTTCCAAAGTTACATACGCTCTGGGTTGCATCAAAATTTCAAAGGTTTCCTTTTTCTTTTTTCTTTTCTTTTCTTTTTTTTTGGCTTCTGCTCATCATTTTCAGTCAGTTTGACAGAATCTGGCTGGGCAGGCTTTGCATAGCAGACATGAAACAAGCCTCTGACTCAGCAGAACTTACTTTAGTGGAGTGAAGCTGCAGCATCATGTCTGCTGCTGGCACAACTCAGGAACCCTGAGATGAACCGCATGTCCAAAACAACCCAGAGACAGTCGACTCATTCAAACAGGGTGGGATTATGGGATTAAATGTTTAACCCCTGTGTTGAATTTACGACCGGTTGAGTTAAGGCAAGAATATTGAACACGGCTAGCAATAACATGAACCAGCTACTTCAGAGCCATAAGGTTGATGCTAACTGAGGTGAACAAACTGGTTCTCAAAAGCTGCAAACAAACCCACTGACATGTGGGTGATGATGCATTTATTGCAGAATTTTAACAAAGACGACTTTATTGTTACATTTATAATGAAATAATATTTTTTCATCTTCCAATCTAAAATGTTTGAAAAGTTTCTTTCCTCTCTGCTAAACTTCCTACAGGGCTGAGCTGTTGCTCTGTCACCACAGCCCAGTCCGCATGCATGCACGTTTCCACACAGACGTGTTAAAGCATACCTAATGTATGTGCCTGCGTCACCGTTTGGCACGATTCTTCCCAAAGTGGAGAGACAAACATGTTGACGGATTTCTGGTTGCATCAGAAGTGACAAACCACCCAAATCTCTCATGCTGCGTCGCCTTCTTCCTCCGTCTTACCTTCCAGGCTTTACTGGGCCCACACAAGCCTAAATGTGGGTCAGCATCCACGGTGACTGGAGGGTCTGGCTGTGTGCTGTTTATGCTTTTGTTTTTGCTTTGTTTATTGGAGTAAAGGGAATGAAAAAAAAGGAAGGTGGGTTCGGAGGTTTTATGGCCTTAACTTGGTTTCTTAGGCATAAAAAAGTGTTTTTGTATTTTTACCGAAAGCTAAAATTTTTACCAGTCGATATGAAAATGGAAGTTCTGGTGCTGTGGTACACACCGCTGGCTCCATCTGATCATTTTCCCACACTTTGAATTGATCATTTGTGGTTTCAGAAATACCCGCAGTCAAAACTGTTACCTGAATAATTAACATTGTAATAAAAAGAGACGTTCTGTTAAAGAACAAGTCAAGGGGAGCTCTGCCTTTGTTTCTACAAATTGATTTTCAGAAGAGCGTTTCTGTATTTCAGAATTACTCTGTGAACTTTATGTCTCTTTATGTCTCATCACATTTTTAACATGGCACTGCATTTGGATTAAACACCTATTTGTTTTTTTGTTGTAGTTTTTAGTTCTGGTGAGCATGGCGTGGGATTCAAACTCTACTTAACCTGGACTCCTAAAGTTAAAGGCAGTCTAACTGCCAGCCTTCAGTAATCATATAATAATAATAATAATAATAATAATAATAATAATAATAATAATAATAATAATAATAATAATAATAATAATAATAATAACAGAGACCAGATGTGTGTCCAGTCGTGATGCACACCAAACTGTTCCAAATGTGAAAACCTCTGATCATGTTCATCGCAGCATTTCGTAGCATCTTCAGTTCTGAAAGTCCCAGATTTTGTTTCAACACGCATTCGGACGCATTCAGACCCATTCGGACGCATTCGGACCCATTCGGACGCATTCGGATCCATTCGGACGCATTCGGATCCATTCGGACGCATTCGGACCCATTCGGACGCATTCAGACGCATTCTCCCTGTTTTTGTTTAATAGTTGGCGTGAAACCGTAACTAGAACACAACACTACAGCAACAACAAATATGTTCACACTGATTTCATTTAGGCAAGCAAATGAGCGGCGCAAACACTTCCTGTCAGAATTATTTTAAACCACAAGTCACAGACATCTGTAAATTCAGAAGTACTGGAGATATGGGTGTTTTAACAGTGTGTCGTCATGGTAACTTAGACATCAGTGACCGGAATGGTAGCCTGAACTGTTTCCTGGTTTTTAGTAAACAGTGAAAGTTTTTTTAGCAGCAAACAGATGCTGAGATTAGCAAAGGACATCACATGCTAACATTATATCCACAAACATAACCCTGAATTTTATTCTCTTATTGTAGATGCTAATTATTTAATGCGATCTGAACTGCTAGTGTGTGGGGAAAAAAATAAAAAATGTGAAATCCTGCGAGGATGAGAGTTGAAACTAATCAGTGTGTGTGATCCATCCATCCATTTTCCGTCACCCTTCTCCCTAACGGGGTCGGGAGTTGCTGGTGCCTATCTCCAGCTGCGTTCCGGGCGAGAGGCGGGGTACACCCTGGACAGGTCGCCAGTCTGTCGCAGGGCAACACAGAGAGACAAACAACCATGCACACACACACTCACACCTAGGGAGAATTTGGGAAGGCCAATTAACCTGACAGTCATGTTTTTGGACTGTGGGAGGAAGCCGGAGAACCCGGAGAGAACCCACACACGCACAGGGAGAACATGCAAACTCCGTGTAGAAAGACCCCGGGCCGGGAATCAAACCCAGGACCTTGTTGCTGCAAGGCTACCCACTGCAGCTAACCTGTGTGATCTAATCTGGTAATTGATTGTTATAGGACATTAGCAAAGACTCATCTCACTGAAGCTGTAATGTGATCAGGAACCATGAAGAGAACACGGCTCAGATTCACTTACATAATTTAATCCAGATTATTAAAGAGCAGTTGCTGATTTAATCGCCAGAGCATTGACGGACGTGGAAGTATGTGCTGCAATCAGTTTGGCTGCAATAAATGTAATTCTTTCTATTTATCACTGAGTGAAGAATAGAGTCAGAAGAGAAGAGGGAGACGCTGTTTGCATGTCAGTCATTAGAACTAGCTCTAAATTCAGACAACACAGATAAAAAATGTAAAAAAAATCATATTCAGCTCCCACTAGAGCTAATATGAGCTACTTTATTTACAACTCTTTCAAGATATATATATAAAAAAATCTATAACTTATTAAATGCTGGTAGATGAGATCTTCACTCAGTCTGCATGGTAGCTGTGTCATCACTTTGCAACGTGACGTCATGCATGTGAGACCAATCGCTAATGATGACTAGCATTGGTTGTAGCTACTGTCAACATGTCATGCTACATCTTAAATGTACTCCTGATATGTAACAGAAAAAAGGAAGCAGTGCTTTGCTAGATAACAAAGTGTATATAGTGTTTCACATTTCACAGGTCAGTGAAAAGTTTTCATTTTAAAAAATAAAGAAAGAGAGGGAAGTAGGTCAGAGATGCTAGCTTGACTTTGAGAAACTTAATATGTAGTTGTGTTGTGGGATTCAGTGAGTTTCGGTTCAGTTTTTTCTTTTAAAAAAAAATCCAACCCTCTCATGTTTTCTCTGGTTAAAATAACCAGTAAAGCACCGCTGTCTTCTGATCGCAATCAGTAAACTTACATATACTCCAGTATTACTGAATTTGTGTAGGTCTCACAAAATCCACTGTTATCTACCACACCTTGCTCCAGCTAATTCTTTTCTCAGTGGGGGGGTTAGCTTAACTCCTTTGGAGGCATCATCTGAAATTCTAATGAAAAGTCTATAAACACCATCCAGCCTGGAGGCAGGTGCAGATTTTGTTGGAGATTAAACGTCTAAATCAGCAAGTTGTTTGAGCGGCAAGCCAAGAGAAGAGAGTATAGCTTGAAGGCAGTGAGTCAAAGAGGGACGAGCAGCAGAGAGAAAGTAGAGATGAAACACAATTTTAGATTGGATCCAGGTAGAAAACGGGCCAGAGAGAGAAATGCATTAGAGTTTAAAAGTAAAGGAGAAAAAAGGGGCTTTTTATGCAACATTTAAGTCTTTGTGGTGTGATCCAAATGTGGAGTAAGCAGACGAATGCATCCTGATCAAAAACCTGTGAGTGCCCTCGGTGTGTAGGAATGGATTCACAATCACTCTGAGATCTGAATCAATTTAAATGAATGAATACAATTTCCTGATGCTTCTGTAAATGGAGCTAACCTAAACATTATTCATGCAGCTCCCATCGATTCTGAGCCCGGACCTACTCACCCTGATGATTGGGATTGTTAACATTCACCTCATGCATCTGTTACAGCAGAGTGTTAGGGTAGAAAAAATGTCTTAAATTACAAGACCAAAGTCGTGACATAGCAAGAAGAAATCATACCGCAACTAAATCACAATATTAAAAGAATATTGTAAGTAAGGTTGCGAATAATATACTCAAAATGTTACGAGTGAAAAGTTGTAATAATTTGAGATGAAATTCATACCACAAAAAGTCACAATATTACAAGAATAAAGTCATGATAATAATACAAGAACAAAGTCGGAATGATGCAAGACGATACGGAATGATAATATTACCTAAAAAGTCCCAAGACAAATATGAAATAGTACAAGAATAAAGTCATAGTATGACCAAAACAAAGTTGTAACATTAGTAGAATGAAGTAGTAATTTTATAACTCCTACATAAAAAAATAACAAATTAAGATAAGAAACATCTTGTGAAGTTATTATTTGATATCAGTTTTACAAATAGGAAAATAATATTTCAACACACCAGCAGAAGTTTGAAATGATTGAGCAAACGAGTGAGTCTTTCTTGTAATTTTAGGACTTTCTTCTGATATTTTTCTAACTTTATTCAGCTTTATTCCTTGTCATAATATAACTTCATTCTCTTTATTTAAAAAAAAAAGAAGAAAAATCTCTCAGTCTGGCCTTAATTCTCAGCTGTAATCAAGCCTCCTTCTCAGGTGATGACCAGCGGGGTCATGCGGAGCAGCCTCTGACTCTCACACTGCAGAGCATCATCACACCTGCAGACAGCTCATGAGCGAAGTGGCTGGGTGTGAACAAGTGCCCCCTGGCTGTAGCTGTCAGGTCAGCTGTGCTCTGTGTGTGGAACCTCAGGGCTGCAGTAGTAAAACAGAGGAGCGTCTGTGGACATCGACTTTGAAGCCTGGCCGCAAATTCTCAATCGGATTTAGGTCATAAGACGTCATTCAATGAATTAATTTTAACACGTTAAAAGTTTATATATATGGGTGTGTGTGTGTGTGTGTGTGTGTGTGTGTGTGTGTGTGTGCGTGCGCGTGTACACACAGTTACCACTGAAACATTTATATTTGCGTTTTTTGTACGTCTATAAATTTGACACATTTTGCATTTTGCAACAATCTGATGGTTGATTCATCTAAATATTAAAAACTATACATATCTTTCTTATTGAGCTTGTATTTTTATTTATTCAATAATTTACTGGCAAAAATGTGGTTTGGATTGAAATTCTGCTGATATGTGGAGTTAATTCATTTCAATCCCTGTGATTAACTTTGTGAGAAATGTTTTCATCAAGTCCCACCGCTAGCATGAACACACTCAAGTTTCTGTTTCTGCAGTCACATTTGTTGTGACTGCAGAAAGTCTAAATGTGGCCATATTGCACGGATGTCATGAAGCGAATAGGCCTCTGGTCATGTTCAGCTGGATGAGATGTACGCTCTGAAAAAAAAAACTACCGAAGGACACACGGACACTGAAGGCGAACATGATGGACTGCTTCAGTCAAACAACCTACTGTATATTTCTCTGTTTTATGAGTTGCTGTGCTTAGAAAATGTAAATGATTAAAGCTGGACTTCTTGGGTCAAACCGAACCGAAAATCACAAATCAGCATTAGCTTGGGTATGCTTTGATAATGTGTTTCCTAAGGGCAAATCAAATGCAGACTTAATGTGTTCAAGAAGATTCAACTTTTTTAAAATGACTGTTAAAGGATTTGCACGATGGGGCAACAGTCACCCATGTTGCCTTGCAGGAATAAGATCTTGGATTTGAATCCTGCCATGGAAAATGGATGGATGGATGGATGGATGGATGGATGGATGGATGGATGGATGGATGGATGGATGGATGGATGGATGGATGGATGGATGGATGGATGGATGGATGGATGGATGGATGGATGGATGGAAAAAGGAATAAAATGAAGAAACTTAAACATTTTTCCATTCTCAATTTTCTTCCCTCCAGTTTAGAGTTATTTAGTGATGGAAATGGGGGGAAATAGGCAACCCCAAAGGTTAAACATTTTCACTTAGGATATTATTTAATAAACTAATAAACCAAACCAATAGTGTTGATGTTGAGGGTGGTGATGCCCTCCATAAGTCGTGTCGACATGTTGATAAGTAGAAATTCAATTCTTTGAAGCACAAAAACTTGCAAGTTTAACAGTTACTTGCTGTCTTTGTACAACTTTAAATCAAATAGCGGCTCTTTGTGTCGCTTCAGTTGTTTTAATAAATTTGTGCGACTCTGCAGGACGCTGACAGACCTGCTGAAGCAGCAGGGCAGCGAGGCGAGCTCGGTAGAGAACGCCACGGCTGGATCGCCCAGCGGAGGGAGAGCCAACGGCGTCTCGGCCAGGATGCCACGCAGCAGGAGTGGTGAGTGCAGATCCGCTGTCTGGAGGCATCAGTTCACAAATCCAACCTTCAGTTTAAAGTTATCAAATGTTTTCCAGGCATGCAACATCATTTATATCACAATCAGCACAAAATGCTGTATGCATCAAACATGGCGTCGCAACTCAACACCTTGAAATTGGGCCTTTGTCTCTTTAAAATTTCCTGCTCTTTCTGAAACTCCGCCCACAGGAAGTAAGTCATCATAACATGGCTCCTCTATTAAACCTTTAATAGAGGAGCTCAGTGTAGGAGCTCTGAGAAGTAGCTCCTACAATGAGCTCAGCTGAGGAGCAGTTCCACCAGGAGTTTGCTAATTTCTGCTGGCTAGTCTGAAGGAACCTGCATGAAAGAATCAAGGAAACTTTAGTAACATTATAATATGATGGAAAGCTTAAAAAACTGATATTACTGCCTCTTTAACTACATTTATGCATAGGTGTGTGTGTGTGTGTGTGTGTATGCGTGTGTGTGGGGGTGTGTGTGTGCGTGTGTGTGTGTGTGTGTGTGTGTGTGTGTGTGTAGGACTTCATGACACTTATTGAGACTTCTATGAATTTCTTAAATAAATGCAGATGAAGCATTTCTGTTTTAATACATAAGTCTCCACATTTTTACTGTGTTCAGTGTCGAAGCAAATCTGTAATTATAATCTTTCACTACGAGGCTCATTTTTTTGGCTAGAAGAGAAAAACAAGGTTCAAATCCAACTACCCATAACCAGACTAATAATTTAAAGGATTAAATCAATGTTACATGTGACAATCTGAGTTGGTCTTGCCACCTTGCATAGAGAGGTTAACGGTAATGCTAAGGGTTTCCATAGCAACCATTTATTTTAGGGTGTTTTTCTGTGCATTTTCAAACAGTGTTGTTTATTATTGTGAAGGTTCAGCTCAATTCAATTCAAATATACTTTATTGATCCCAAAGGGAACTTGCTGGTGATGGAGGCAATGCAACCTGTGCCTACAGGTAAGAAAGAAAACAAAAAGTTTAGGAAAAGTCATTTTTTTTATTTGCTGTAATTGTTAACAAATAAATATATATTGGAAAGCAGGGAGCGCAACTTTAGAGGAGCTCATTAAGCTGCTTTTTCTGGAAATAACTAAACAAATCCCTGCTGTCGAGTTTTTTTCTTTTTTTACAGTCTGCCTGCACAATGAGCTCCTCCGCTGCTCACTGTGTGACACCGTGTGAGGAATTAAACATATCAGCCCTGGATATCTGGGGTTTCATGAAAAAACGTCCACGTTGCACACATTGTGGCTAAAGTATTGGTTTTTGATGGAACTACTGCTGTTTGTTCTGCACATCTGATCTCTTGTCACATCTGTCAGAACTGAGGTGAAAGTTCAGACAGTCGAGATCAAATCCATTAAGTTTCTTTGGGGAAAAAAAAACAATATCATCTTGTTTCTCTTAAAAAAGGTAAACAATCTTCAGAATCAGGCTGTGCAACTAAAATAATCACTTCAATGAAAAATTCACAAACATTGTTTTGATGTATGCCCTGCGACAGACTGGCGACCTGTCCAGGGTGACCCCGCCTCTCGCCCGGAACGCAGCTGGAGGCACCAGCACCTCCCGACCCCGTTAGGGAGAAGGGGGGCGGAAAATGGATGGATGGATGGATGTTTTGATGTATACATCTACAGAGATTACATGAACTTCTGTCATTCCTGATTTAATATTAATATTTGTAAAATGGCTTAGCAGTTCAGACCCTGAGCATGTTTGTCTGTTAGTGTTGAACTCATCATCATCATCATGTTAATGTAATCAAGCTGAGCTCCATTAGGAAGCTGCTCTTTCCTTTGGCTTTGTGCTCCATCAACACATCATTCATGCATATGTGACGCATTTTAATGACCCACTTTGATGTACTTTATCAGGACCTGATGTGATGAATCAACATAAATTTGAAAAGTGTGGTGGACACTTGTTTTCAGTTTTCTTCACTTAGTTCTTTATTTGAAACCATTTGTCCTGAAATAACAGCTGTATTCTCTCTCTTTTTTTTTCTTTTTTTTTTTTTTTTACCAGCTTTCTATATCTAAAACATAATATATTTGCCCATTTTGAATTGAATAGTAATAGAAGTTTTCCTGAAATGCAAAACATGGTTTTTTTTTGGTAATTATGTTGAAAAACCCAGTCAACAAAATTAGGGAGAGTTTTGCACCTTTAAATAGGGCAGAAATAGATCAAATCGACTTTTTTGAGCTTTACATCATGCTATAATGCTATAACAGATGCCTTCATTCTTTTATGCATGTTTGAGGAATTATTTAATCTCCATGGCAACCATTCAGCAGTGCAAAACACCTGGTTGGACCTAGCACTGCCTAATGAGAGGTGCAACTTCTGAGATTCCCTCTCATAGAGCAGCCCTACCCTGAGACTCCTCAGCTCAACTCCTTCAGACTAGCCAGTAGCAATTAGTAAACTGCGCATCTGCTCATTATAGGAGCTGCTTCCTAGTGAAACGCTGGTAAAAATGTTGTGAAGGGTTAACAGAGGAGCCATGTTGTGATGACTTCCTGATGGTGGAGCTTTTAAAGAGACAGGCTCAAATGCAAATCATTAAATCACAAAGCAAAATTTCTTTTAAATCATATTTGGTTTTCTTGATGAATCAAAACGTTAGTAATGGGAATATTGCCTTAACAGTAACTATAAGACGTCACCTCATTTTTTTTTTTTTTGCTTTGTTTTTTTCTTTCAGCCATATTCGGAGCACCACAGTGTTTACAATGAATCACCCACTCTGTCCTAGATCTTCACTATTTCCTCTCTCCACTCCAAAGTTTGCATCAGGTGCACAAATGTTTCTGTAGCATTTTAGGATAATGAGGTTGTGGTTAAAAAAAAAACATTCCTAACTGAGCCACAGGACAGAAATGAGTCCAGCGGAACAGCATTGGATTTTCCATTACAGATGAGACAACAGACAAAGTGTTGGAAAAAAAAGTTGTGCTCATTAGAGATAGTGACTGAACCCATTTGGACTGATGGGTGTTTCTGTTAGAGCGACTGCAGCTCATCTCTGTGGCCCGACGCTGATTTTATAAGTACGTAGACAGAAACTAATCACGTTGTCATGGGAAATAAAAGCAGCAGGAAAAGATTCATTCGTGACGCCTGTCAGTGTGTCATTAAAGTCTCTCGTTTTCAGGGATACATCCACACGGAGGCCATTTTGTTCGCCTGCACTAACAGCTAGTGCAGTTAGCGGGGGATAATCAATAGCTTCATTTCCTATGAAAAGACAAACATCCAAAAAATAGGACAAAACTACATGGATAACTACATCATAAGATAATTACATCTTAATTAATTTAAGAGGTGTATCTAAATATTTAAGTATGGCTTAATGGGATATTTACTGGTGTGTAACCCGTTCAAAAGGTTTATATAAAAATACCTATTAAATTAAAAGGAAAATAAGTCCATTTATCAATGCATATGATAATGTCTCTCTGTATTTATTTTTGAAATTAACAAATTTAGAATGATGGCGGTGACCATAAAAAACAAATAAATATTAGTTTATTTAAGACTTATCACCAGTTATATACACAGTTATATTTATTTACTTATTTAAGGTTTAGCTAACCAGGCATGTAGATTGAGAATAAATCTTGTTTTTGACTCAAACGTTCACGTTCAAACAGACTGATGTTTTCAAGCATTTATTTCTCCTAATAATTGCTGTTTTTCTTAAACTAGAATAGCAGATGATTGTAATATTACATAAAATGAAATGAAATGATTTCAGACTTGTGTTGGGCTTTAATAGGACGCCCAAAGATGCTGCTCTTTGAACTCCTGCTTTTAAAGCCAGCCTTTAGCTCATTCTCCTTAATGCATTAAATCTGCCACATTAGTTACGTTTGGTTTCAAAACACAACTTTGACATGCCAGAGGAGTCACAGATCTCTGAAGCTGCAGCCGCGAAGACTCACATTAGCAGTCCGTGCCTGTTCTAATCTCTGTACGGGAGGCAAATATTTGGACTGAAAACCTCCAGCCAGCATGACTCAGTGCTGAAAAGAGGCTGGAAGCGAAATGAAATGACCTAAATATGAAAAGACAACTGCAGAAGTAGAGTGACCCAGTAATAAGTGCCACTTGATGACATGAATTTCACCTTTTCCTGCTTTTAGAGCGAGTTGTTTCGAGGTTGTTGTTTTTTTTTGGCATTACACTCTCTCCTTTATTACTTTCCCCACGGCAGGAACACACAAAACATATAAAGAAATACTTTCTCACGGTCTTGAACATTCACTAAAGACCAGTTCAAAGCACGGCCACATAATGTCGACCTATATTTTATGTGTTTGTGTATCTGAGTTGGAAACGCGCATGTATCCAAGGGCAACTGAGATTTATTTCAAATTTGACGTATAACAGTCAACTTTGTTTTAGTTAGTTTGTGTTGAGCAATCAGTATCCTACCTGAAGTAGACTGAGAGCAGTACGTGACGCTGAAACGATTGTTTGTTAATCAATCGTTGTTTCGCTCATCTGCTTCCACTGTGGCTGCTAAAACATCCCACTGATAATCGACCACTTCATGCTGCATGTTCATCAGCTCATCATTTCACAATATGTGTGCATTAGCCAGATGCAGGCAGCAGCCCACACATTTTGTGGCTCTACTAAGGCGCAGACCCACCAATGGGTGTAAAGGTCTGAACTTATTCAGCATCTTATTCCATCTCCTGTTTAGCACATTGACTTTTTTCACAAAAGCCAAAAACTACTTGGAAATCCAAGACGTTTTTCCACGTTTCCACCTCTTCTAATGTGATGACTCAGAATCCACATCAGACTCAGGATTTGTCGCTTCAGGCGAGGGCCTCATCTGCAGAGGTGAATTTTTAAGCAAAAAAAGCAAAACAAAGAGAAATATTAAAATGGGCTTGGTGTAGTTTATATTACCTTTATGAATCATTCATATCCCTTTAATAGTTCCCCATTTTACTCACAATTCCCCGAGTCCCTCTGTGCTGCTTGTGACAAACTGCTAACCAGGGATGTCCAAGGTGTGGCCAGAGGGCCATTTGTGGCACCTGGACTGATTTTGTGTGGCCCATGACTGCAGTTAAAACATGATACGAATTAGCCGACTAACACAGGGCAGCATTGCAACAGAAAATATTTGGTACGACACAAATGTTTGCTGCTTAATAACCACACTTCCTTGCGTTCTCTTTAATTTCACAGAACAGTGCACCCCATTCGTTTGCAGCAAATAGCAGAAAATCACCAATACTTAGAAAAAACAACAAACAAAACAGAACAACCACTTGCCCTTTCTTTCAGTTACCCTCTGTCTCTTTCTCTGTGCTCATGATTTTCTGTTTCTCTCTAATGTCAGCCTGTAAAGTACTTAACATTCATAAGTTGCTGCTCTTACGCATATTTCTCCATCCTTCCCAGCTGTGACAGGATCAGATGAAACTACGTCTTCCAAGCTGTGCTGTTTTATCTTTTTTTTTTTTTTTTTTTAACATGTGCACACATTTAAACATCTGACCTTGATTTAAAAAGCGTATCAATACAGTTGATGATTTTGTTTTGTCAGCTGAACATGCAAGCTGGCGAACTGATTAAACAGAGACATAAAGATTCAGCAGATGTGAGTCTCAAATGACCTGGATGCTTAAGTGTCCCTGTGAGCATCCATGAGTGCTGTGCATGTGTTTATCCATCCCTGCGGCGGACACCAAGCGCGCCGGGTGCATCAGTGGGCTTCATTAATGCTAGAAGCCGGAGCTTCACTCCCTCACCCGCCTGTTCCATTGTTCATTAACCTCGATTCCTTCGGCACGAAGTCACCATACCATACCATACCAACTTTATTTATAAAGCACTTTAAAACAACCACAGCTGATACAAAGTGCTGTACACAATAAAAAACAAATTAAAACTCACAGTTTAAAACAAACATACAATATAAAACTAGATCTCGCTGGAGTTGAAAGCCAAGTTAAACAGATGTGTTTTAAGACGAGCTTTAAAAGTGGACAGTGAAGGGGCCTCTCTAACCTGCAAAGGCAGGCCATTCCATAACTTAGGACCCACGACAGAGAAAGCCCTGTCCCCTCTGAGCTTCCTTCTAGATCTCGGTACCTCCAGGAGCAACTGGTCTGCAGACCTGAGAGACCGATAAGGTATGTAAGGGTGAAGAAGCTCAGTGAGGTAAACTGGGGCAAGATTATGTAGTGATTTAAAAACAAACATAAGAATTTTAAAATGGATCCTAAAATATACAGGCAGCCAGTGAAGTGAGGCCAGGACAGGAGTTACATGCTCTCGTTTTCCAGTTCCTGTTAAAAGTCGTGCAGCCGCATTTTGAACCAGTTGCAGACGTGAGAGCAGAGACTGACTGACTCCCAGATATAGAGAGTTGCAGTAATCTAGTCGAGTTGAAATAAAAGCATGGATCACTGTTTCAAAATGCTGCCTGGAAAGAAAAGATTTCACTGATGCCAATCGCCTCAAATGATAAAAACTGGACTTAACCACAGCTCTAATTTGGCTGTCCAATTTAAAATCACTGTCCACCTTAAAACCAAGGTCTGTAATAACAGGTTTAAAATACACCTCCAAGGGTCCCAGGTCAATAGAGGAGGACTCACAGGAGCCACTGGGTCCGAACACCATCACCTCTGTTTTCTTTTCGTTAAAATTTAAAAAGTTCAAGGCCAACCAAGCTTTAATATCATAGTAAAGAGCTGACCTGAGCTCCTTACTATACAGTATGTTGGTGTCACATTAAATTGCTGTAAACTCTATCATAAGACCATGTCAGTGTTTCTTATGCCTTGCAGAAATTGTAAGCCAACCATTTTTCTTGATAAAATTTACTTGGTTAGGCATGTCAGCCTAACCAAGGCTAACGCTAGCGCAATAGAGTTAGCTTTAGTTAACAAAAGCCAAGGCTAACATTAGCCTATCCAAAGCTATCACTAGCCTATTAAAGGTTCACATATGCATATCCAAGGCTAATGCTAGCCTATACATGCTAATGGATTATGCGCTCGTTTAACTGCCCTTATCTCCGATTTTTATACATTCTTTTTTTTTTTTTAGTCTTTTTATTATTATTTTTAAATGTTATTCTGCTGAATATCCCATAGGAATGCTGTCTTATCTGCTGTGCACTAAATAGTCAAGAAATGTTCTGGTTTGAGTGAAGTAAAGGCCTGAAAACACAGCAGTCAATAAGTTCACACCCTGTCCTCATTTTCCCATGAAAAAAGTTGCCATGACAACGCATAAACACATTATATTCGACATTGGTTGACATGTATTTTACTGAAGGAACTTTATCAAGACCAGAGTTCAGGTTGGTGCAGAAACAGGTGGAGAAATCACAGAATGAAACGACGACACGTTAAGGCCACTGCAGATAGAAAAAAAAACTCAAAAAGTTTAAGATTTGTAGAAAAAATTATTGGAAATTTCATTGTTAGAAAAGCCACAATTTTGCAAGAAAAAACAAATCTAATTCTGACGTTAATCTCTGAAATTTTCTAGAAAAAAAAACTCAGAAATTTCCAAGGTGCTCATGCCACATGCCGCCCTGCCCAGTTGCCAGAGTGACCCGTATCAGAAACCGCCACTGACTATATATTACTGTTTTCACTTGTGTGTGTGTGTGTGTGTGTGTGTGTGTGTGTGTGTGTGTGTCTTAACAGAGCAGTACCAGCTGAATAACGCAGCCTATGGCGCATTTGGACAGGGTCTTCCGCAGCCGCATAATAACCACAGCACACTGGGACTCAACAAGTACGCCTCCCTCAAAGCCGTGGGTACGTGGCAAACACCCTCACACTCTCCAAATGACGCTGACTGCAACCGACACAGTGACCTTTACTGTATTCTCAAGATAGCAGTACAGGACCCGCATAAAGACGAGGCTGCCTTTCCCTGTGGACAAACCAGTCGTCGATCTTAAAGACTGAACTCCACATGTTCTCCATGGCATCATTTTTCTACTAATTATCAACGACAGGGATCTAAAATCTTGCCGTTTTTCAAGTAGAAACTCCCTTTTTGGTGAGCATAGCAATCATTCTGTAGAAGAAGTTGCGCCATTTTCTGCTTTAGCCAGTCAGAGCAAAAGATTGGCTGCTGCAGTTGTAGAGAAAATGTGGTTTTGCAAAAGAGCGCTGAATGTAAATGTTTTTGAAAATGTTTTCTAAAGCGCTGAAAGTCTATTGAAGCCAGAGGATAACACACGCTGAATAAAAATGAGGCTTTTTGTTTTTCTCTCATTGCCTGAAGTGAAATCAGATCGAACTTCTGTTAAACTGTTAGATACCAAAATAATGTCAGTTTGCTAAATGCCAGGAAACAGTGAGACACACATAATTCACAAATAGAAAAGGCAGCTGCTGATCTAGATCATATCTAAAGTCATTTGAAGGAAAATGCAGCTTGAGAAGCTGAAATACCTGGTCAAAATGCTACGAGACACGCGATTGGCTGGCTTTCGCAAAGCAGCCAATCCAGGAGGCCCATAACTCCACTGTGAAAAGTGGAGTTATGGGCCACAGCTTCACCACAAGGTCAGGCAATGCAAAGCTCAGAGAAATTACATGAAAAGGGAATTAAGATGTTTTACACCGAAATAATATATATAAAT
Organism: Poeciliopsis gracilis; assembly: GCA_911649635.1. Classification (NCBI taxonomy): domain Eukaryota; kingdom Metazoa; phylum Chordata; class Actinopteri; order Cyprinodontiformes; family Poeciliidae; genus Poeciliopsis; species Poeciliopsis gracilis. Next base: position 283,728 of record CAJVRI010000910.1, on the reverse strand, counting down.
GTATGTATATATATATTCTTTTTTTTTATGTAGCCAAATATTTCAGTGCATATTTAGAAATATCAGCAATATCGGCTTAGCACCACAATGACAAAACAGCTGTATTTAGAGACCAACTGTTTCCAAATTAAAGCACTTCTACAACATTTTAGCTTTTTTCTTTTCTTTTTTTTTTGAAAGAATGAACCTTTAGATTCAATTTATGACACGATTAACTTATTAACTTATGACGCAATTAAAATTTTCGTCCCATTCAAGCAATAATCTAATAAAGTAGTAAAAGATGGTACAAAGTTGCTTTAAATGAAATAAAGCAGGAATTGTAATTGGGCTTAGTCTTGGTCCAGGGATGACTGTAGAGTCTGGTTCATCGAAATGACCTGTCAAATATTCACAGACGATTTTTAGACTTCTGACGGGGGGATTTATGAGACTGTCCGACACGCATATCTTTATGCTCATCGTCTCCATTGCACTTTTCAGGAAGTCTGTCCTTCTCAGGCTGCCATATGCTGCCAACGTCTCAGCAGAAGATGAGTGAAGCTGCTGGATCACCTTCAGGGCATGCGGCGATTTAAAACAGTGGAAAACCCTCTGATCTTCTTCAAACTGTTCCTCTCATCTTGACCTTCTTTTTCTTTTCTATTCTTTTTTTTTTTAAATTCCAAACAGACTTCTTTATTTTACTAAATCAAACTCTGCTAGAGGAACTAAGCTTTCAGCTCCCCCTAAACAAATGATTTGAGGAGCAGATATAGGCAAACCTGAAAACTTGACAGAAGCCTCATTTTTGCGTCTGCAAACAAAAAAGTCCGTCTCGTTCCTATTAAGAAACATGCTGAGGGCGAGGAACCTGAACGCATCGCGGATTAAGCGTGATTCAGAGATGGGTGTTCTTCCCGAGACAGACTGTGTTTTCACGTGGACGGTGCGTTCAGGGCTGCTTCCATATGACTCAGTGCTGAAACACACTGTGACAAATTCAACATGACTCCAAAGAGTAAACAAGTTTAAAGAGGCCAAATGGAAGAAAAAAACGTTTTTCTACTGTTGGCCTAATTATCAGATGAAAATTCATTTGTTGCAGTTATTTAAGAATATGGCAAGAATCTTCTTTCTGTGGGAAAAGCTAAGGCTCAGAATAATAAGAAAAATAAATAAATAAATAAATAAATATATATATATAGCAGAGATATGAGGTAGCATTTATGCTAAACAAATAATTCTGAATGTGAGTCCCTGTCCAGAAGCTATTGCTGTTTGTAGCATGCTAACATTCAGGAAGATAAAACCACTACAATTTGCATCACTTAGGCTCTGATAATGATAAACTTGGACAGTTTCATAATGTTTTGACTAGGAACTTTTTCAATGAGGAGTTGATCTGAATTTGAAATACTTCTTGCGTTTCCCTATGCAGCAGAAACCTCTTCCCGTAGCTACTACAAGAGCTTTCCTGTCATGGACTTCTCCAGTTACCAACCCGTAGCGCCTCCTGCCTTCCAGCCCTCGCAGCCTAAGGAGAAGTCCTACATCCACCAGCCTCTGCCTGGGCACCGCGACCTCCACACCCCTCTGTCCATCTCCATCCCGTCCAACCACCTGGAGCACTCGCGCCTCCCCAAGACCACCACACACCCGTTCATCTCCAACTCGGCCTTCAAAGCCTGGGAGCCGGCCGGCCGCCACGTCCACAGGCAGACCTCCGCTCCGGCGCACACCTCCTCCTCTCTGCACAGCTCCACCCGGAGACACGGCTACTCAACACGACGGCAGCAGAGCATAGAGAACCTGCAAGAAGTGGTTAACCAGTCCTATGGAGGCATGTACAGAGGAGGAGGCGGAGGGCAGGGTCACCACGGCCACGGCCAACACGCTCCTCAACCCTCATACTACAACCACACCAGGCAGAAGAGCTACTCCACCCACAGCGCCACCGAGGTGACTGTCTGAGTGACCTACCACAAAGAAAGACTCTGGAGCGAGCTGCACTTCCTTACAGCCCAACATGACCGGGGGTTAAGTAAGGACACGCCTTCCAATGTACACGAAAAAAGCAAGAGCTCAGATATTCAATATGAGAAAAACCAGGGGACAGAATCATTGCTACTCACGAAGGACTCAAGATAGAAGATGGGGCTCAGGCTCCTCCCTGCTGCTTTGGGGCTTGAAGATGTTTAACCGCCGCAGTTTTGCGATTACGGTTGATCAAGCTCTGTCTGGATAAAACTAATGTTTCTCTGTCTATATTGTAGAACTCGGAGCTTTGCTTTGTCCACAAACATGGTTTTATTTTGAATATTTTGGTTTTAATATGGATGTCGGAGCAGCAAATTCCAAACTTGTGTTAGTCTGGTAAAGGTTCTGGTAGCTAGCCTGGATATGAAACCAAAACCCAACTAGTTGCACTGTAATTAGTTCCCTTAATCCAAAACAAAAAAAGAGCCACATTTTAGGAAACTTATATTATGGTGTATTGCCTGGAGTAAAGATGGCGTATCAGTGACACTGCTATGCAATATGGCAGAGTTGGGAGTAGACTGAGTTAGCTAACGCCACTTAACTAGGCAGTTAGCTGCCTGGCTAACCAGCTGATCATATTAAGTCTGGGGTTAAACAATGACGTATCATTTTACCAGAGTCTGGTAAAGAACCACCAAAAAACCCAGTATATATTCATAACAGAAGAGGAAAAGGCTAATTTTAGCGTTTTTCATTGTTTTTTTTAATTAAATATGCTAACAACGTCAACATAAACCATGAAACAGAAAGATGCATCTCATCCAATTGGAGAAGCACAAGAAATTCAAAATTGGCTTACTATAATTGCTTTTTGTTTCTGTATTTATAATAATGCGAACAGGTTGGAAAGCTAGCGTACAAGCTAATAATACTACTAGCCTTTTAGCTAACTTGTTTGTCCAAAGAAATTCAAACTATCTGAGAAACTGGAAAGTTTTTGTCATTAATAGTAGTTCATAAAGACAATTTTCATTCTTAAAAAAAAAAAGAGTCTCCAGGTAGTTGAAGTAACTAAATGTTTATTTCAGAAATAGTTACACGGTAAATTATAGTTAGCCTGTCTTCAAACTGGCCTATGTTTTGTGGTTATGTATAGAAAACTGCTCCTTTGAGTTTTATAATTCAAACATGGTGTTTATTTTATGCATTTTCAATAAATATAGAGGATAATAGAATAAGGAATCATGCAGTGCCTTGCAAAAGTATTTATACCACCTGAATTATGAATTATGTCATATTTAGTCACTTAATCACAGCCTCCAATGTAAAGAATATAAAAATTGAGTTTTTGGCCACTTTACACAGAGACCCCAAAATAAAATCCTGCGCAATCAACTCCCGTGAGAAGACCTCTGTTATTTCCAATTTAATTTCAGAATAAATAAATAAATAAATAAATAAAAACTTTTTCTGTTTCCAGGTGAACAAAGCTGGTAGAAACGCCTCAGAAGACCTGCAGCTGTAACTGCAGCCGGGTTCTAACAAGCAATGACTAAGAACACCACAGTGTGAATACTTCTGCAAGGCATTGAAGTGACGACTCCTTTTAACCAATAGGGTTATTTTTTCTCTCTTTTGTTGCACTGTTAAAAAAACAGAAATAGTAATAAAATGATCAAATATGCATTGATTCTTCAACTTGATAAATGCACAGAACTATTTTTATGTTTTGTTCAAATAGTGTAGGGGTTCATCTTTGCTTTATGGGGCTGACTTCTGTCAAATTTTCCATTTCATTCATGACTTCGAGTTAAAAAACAACAACAAAAACTGCATTTTCCAAAATGTATGACTCGTCTAGTAAATAAAAAAGCGTCCTGGAGTGATCGGAATAAGTTTAGATCGTCTAGTGACGACTGAGAAGTTTGAAATTGTGTCGCTTTAAAAAATACGCCTCGCTTTATTGTACAGCTGAAGAGTTTTGCTCTCTGTTCTCTCGGTCCACCTCCATCCGTTGGCCTTTCCCCGGATTTTCCACCATGAAACACACTTTGCATTTCTTTTCTGTCAGGCCAAGCGTACATGGACAGCTTCCCCTGGGTCACATTAACTCGATGGTGAGGACAATTCCACCGTCATGTCAGCTTCTATCAGCCTCCATCCCAACAGGAGAGGGAGTGAGGGGACAGCGAAGGAGCCAGAGGCTAAGACTCTTTAGAAAAAGAAGATAAAGGAGGTAGAGAGTAGAGGAAAATAGAAAAACAAAACGTACGTTGCTACGTGTCTCCCAGATCTGGGTCTGAACTGTCTGAGTCGTAACTCCAGAGTGTGTAGATGCCTGTGTGTGATTTCTGACCCACGGGTTATTATTGCAGGGGAATTTATTGAGGCACTTCCAGGCCTGAAGGATTTGACATCTTTCATTTGATGTGGCCTGGATTTCAAAGGACGTTGTTGCAGCTGCAGCTGTTGCTCGGTTCACACAGCAGCTAATGGAATCCCTCGCCTGGACCTCACAGCGGACGAGGCCCCTATGAACCGTCGCAGTGCTCGGTGCATCCATCTAGGAAAGCTTCTTGTTAGATTAGACAACGAGATTTTGTTGTTTTTCTGGCAGGTTTTGTTTTTTGTTTTATGTTGTAAATCGGTGATGCTTTTGCGCGGGTTCTGAGATTTGAAATTAGGTGAGACGCGACATGAAAAAAATAATCTGAATTGTTCATTATCAACTCCTGGTTACGACGTTGATCGAGGATTAGAATGAATTACTCTGCTATTGCAGCAGCATAATCTCACTGAAATATTTAGAAAAAAAGATCTAACCGTTGATTTAAATTCATTCATTTGTTTTGAGAAATTATCATTTTCAGAAATATCACTAAGTTTTCATGACAGGCATGCAATGCCAACCAGCCTACCATCACAAACATAAACACAGAGTTTGCTGAAAAAATGAACATTCTGATGATTAAAAAAGGGAAATATTTTTAGTAATCCTTATTGGCCTAAACCCAGAAATGATTTGCTTGATTGATGGGCGAAAATTCAGTGCATGTTTCAACGTGGATCCATTCTTGTCCAAACTGACATCCAGATTGTTTATTTGTTTTATTCCACACATCGTCCAATCAGAAACTCACCTTTACCTTAACGGTTCAAAACAGCTCACCGCAGGTTTGACGTATTCTCAAAAACTCCAGAATTCCAGTATTTTTTGTTTGTTGTTGTTCATTTGGTTGCTTTTTACCACTAGATGTAATCACTGGAGTATTAATAAGTGCTGTGGTAGAAAATAAATCAAACTCTTGTTTATCTTTCTCTGCACCCCATTTTTCTGAGCATTGATGCAGGAGTCCTCACTGTCTGTGTTTGCTGCTTGTTATTAATGCTCTAAAAATGCTCCCTGGTTTTAGCATCCTTCCCAGTTTCAGGGAGAAAATGTTTTTTTATCACTATAAAAAACAAAAAAACATTTTTGTATCTGCTTTGGTAAACTAATTAACCTGTTTGTTGTGTGTTTATATATATAAAAAAAAAGATCATTACCGTGTGCATAGATTATATCTTTTATGCGAACTGTTCTTTGTTGTTTGAGGAAGTGCATCAACTTAGAACAATCTTGCTGTCTATTTATAATCACTGTCTATGTAAAGGTGTTCCTTTCTCTTATAAGGGCTGTAAACAAGTAGCTGTTAACTGCAGTGTCATTACTCCATGTCAGGTTCAGAATGACTGTATATATATATATATATATATATTGTTTTCATCTGTACTTCTTGCAAAATGTTCTTTATAAGACTTTGTTTAGAAACGGATGCCACTTTTAAAGATGAATTAGTAAAGACTGTATAACATATGTGAGGCTTTGTCTGTTTTATTTTTATGTTAAATGTTTTGTTGAGAGGTAAAAACCTCTAAAATATCGTATTGTATTATGTACTATGGTACACTCAAATATGCGTTTACAATATAATCCCTGATCCAAGTCAACACGTTTGGCTATGTGGAGCCATCTTGTGGTTGTTCTTCGTACTACATGGACACAACATTCAGGTAATTTTTCTCAACAGAAAAGACAGAGAGCTGATAGCAGGGAGACTTTAATAGTTCAGAATCAGAGCTTCGTTTTCAAACATTTAACAAAACCCATATTGTGAAAGAGGAACTTTAGCATCATTTGAGATTAATATGTTTCACTTACACAACTTCACACTTAAAATTGGGATTAATAACATTTAAATGAGGCAAAACATGTAAATTAAAGCTTGTTTTTTTTGGGGGGGGGGGGGGTTGATGCCCTTACAGCCTTCTGTAGGTATGGTATACTTATTTTTTCCATCTATAGTGACCTGCACATAATTTATAGTCATAATCAAAAATTTTAACGAGTACAAAGGAAAAAACTACTTCAGATGAACTTGATGTCTCAACACCATTAATAAGGCCTCTTTGTACAAATACCTGATTCTGGTACTTAGTGCATAAAAACAGTCCCTGCCAATAATAAAAATCCAAATGTAGCAAATCAGAGGTATGTAGCTGATTGGTCCAGAAAAAAACACAAACAATGTTACTAAATGACATGAGGTTCAAATATGATGTTTGTTTTTGTTAAAGTGCTTTTTAAATACATTTTAGAGATATTTTAAAATGGGTTTCCAAGACAATGTTATAAAAAGCCAGCAGAACACTTTTGACTACCCAGTGATGGTGGGCCTTGCATTTGAGCTTTAGGAATAAAATAAAAATTAATACCACAACCTCACCAGAAAAGAGCTTCATAGATTTGTAATTTATACTCACCAGCAGCTAAAAAACAAACTGTCCCCATAAACTCTAAAGGAAAACCATCAGATAAAAGTTGATTTTTTTTAAAAAAATGTTTCTTCGCAATGTGTTTCAGTGGACCCAACAGCTATCTATGTAGCTAGATACGTGGCTAAAGTGTGTAGCTATCGTAGCTACGTTCTTTTTTACATTTTATTTTTGCTCGTCCTCAATGTTGCAGACGGTTGTCAGCTGTCACCCATTTGGAGACAGTAAAAGGCCAACATTTAGTCAAAACAGGAGCTTTGTACTGCACTTGAAGGATAAATCCCGTTTGTAGATTAGGTTCACTACAAGGCAACAGGATGTTTCGTAAAATCACCGCACCGTTAGTAGCTTTTGATGTTAAATCAATGGGACAATTTCAAAACTATTCTACAGCAGAAAACAGATTTTTGGCTGAACAAATGGAAGTTTATGAACAAAAGCTAACAGAGAGAAAATGTTTTGGGTTTTTTTTTTTTTTTTTTTTATCCACAGGCTTAGTTTGCTGGTTTTCCTTGCCATACATTTACATGCAGAAACAAACCTTGAAGGTGACTTTTTTTTTTTTTTTTTTTTTTTCAAAAGTAGAGTGAAGGGCCCCAATGACGGCAGCTTAGCTGTAAATCTGACTGGTAGCAGAGGTTGCTGGCACAAAGGTTATCAAGTGCATTCTTCTGTATGCATAGCTTTATTTATCGCTGTCCAGTGATGTTGTTTCCTCCTGGATTTATGGCCATGGAGTCCAAGAGCGGGCGGAGGGCCTGGCCAAACGGACTGCAAAATGAACGCAGGGAGAGGGACGCTGAAGTCAGAACAAATCCAAACAATCTTTCGTTTAGAGGAATATACAGTGCCTCTTGATTTATTTCACTTCACAAAATGCAAACTGTAATGTATTTTACTGGGACTTTCTGTGACAAACAATAAGTCCAGGATGGCTCTGGAGGAGGTAAAAACACGCACGCTCAGGTAAAATGGATTTCAAATCTTAACGTTCTGAGACGCTCTCCAACAGCAAAGAATGTTAAGGAGAATCGACAGCAATATTTGACCAACAAATTAGACATGGTTCATGGAGGTGAAACTTACGTGGAGAGTATTTCCGATGGAAGGTCTGTGATGTACGACGGGATCTTTTTGCCGGTGAGGAACTGTGCCACGTCGTTGCTGAAGGTGTTGCAGTTGTGCTCAAACACGTTGTACTTGTCGCCTCTTTGCAGCCGGAGAATGAAGAGGAAAAACAAGTTTCATATTTTGGAGAAATTATTTATTTTGTCCCCTATTTTCTCCTGCCTCCACTATGCCATGGTGTGATAATCCAGCTAATGCTGTGGAGTAATTTTCTACCCTTCTCCCGACTGATACCTTTGAAATCTGTTGCTTTAGCTCAAAGATTCAAATGAGAAGATTTGCAGACGTAAACTAAGAAAGCTGCTTCAACAAGATGGATTGAAGGGCGTCCAATCAGGTTATCAATGGTTCCTTTCTATGTCCTTTTCCTGTTTTAACCAGATCGAGGTTCGCTGTGTGCACTTCAATGTCTGCCGCTACCTGTACTCTGACTCAGCCAGCGACTCCAGATACTCGAGAAACAAATCTTCATTCACCTCGGTGTGACCCAAATCCACTACTGAGTTCGGCTGGCCCAGCACAGTGCCACACTGAGAAAACACAACACACATCAAACGCTTAGTGGACAAACACCAGTTGCTCCTCCCGACACTACTGCAAAGATGGAGATGATTCTTACAGGCAGGCAGTGGTTGATTCCTGCTCCACCAAAGAAAAACTCTTTTCCGTGGACAACAATACCTGTGTGCCTGGAAAAAAAAAGAAGAAGAGGCAAAAAAACAAAACACGTCTTGTTACCAAAATAAAAGCTGGATAGCGAGCTGTCATTCAACAAATATACTCACCATATCCCGTCTAACTGTCTCCCTGTGAAGATGAACACACACAGTCTGTCAGCGGTTTATAAGGTTGCAGCTTTAGGCTCATTTCAGAACGAGGAAGAAAGTCACAAACGTACCTAGCATAACAGGACTCAGCTCGCGAGCCATTCCCCGGGACAGGTCGTAAACGAACAGTTTCACCGGGAAAGAGGAGTTGTTCTGGGCCATGGAGCACCGAGGAGCAACGAGGAGCGACGAGGAGCAACAAGGAGCAACGAGGAGCGACGAGGAGCAACAAGGAGCAACAAGAGTCTTTTCCAACTGAAACCAACGGCGAAGTTGTCTGACTTGACTCGACAAAAGTTGACCTCCGGTTAGCTAGCTAGCAACAGAAAACGTAAAGTGGAAGCAGGGTTATAAAAATCACGACGAGGTAAAGACTTAAACCGGAAAATTCAGTCAAGTCCAGCCTGAGATTGATGGGCGAAAACAGTTAGTGCTGTGTCACTGTCTTAATGTCATCATAACGTGACTGTCAAAAAGTGCCTCCGCATTCTGTACGATAAGCTCCACCCCCTTCATTGTGATTGGCTCTTCAGCAGAGAGGCCAATGAGAACCGAGTCTTCTTTAACGGGAATGGAAGGCTGGCAGTGCCAAAACATTACCCTGTTTACTGTACATGTACAAATATTTTTAATATAAAGACTTATTTTTTTATGTGTTAAAAAAAAAAGCTACTTGTGAACTAGAATGTGTCAGTTATCAATATCCTTATATGCTAATACTCATACTACTTTATTCACTAATCTGTCATTTACACAAAAATATTGTACACAGAAAACAACGTGCAAGAAAATGTGCCAACATTTGAAAAAACCAAGAGGACGATTTAGCATCTCCTCTTTGTTTGCTTCCCAATGTGAATGTAGATTTTAGATATCCATAAAGAAATCCAGATTAATAAAGATTGTATCAGGGCAGATTTAGTAAGTAACAGATCATTTGGCTATGTATACAGTGGAAATGTTACATATTCTGATGGCATCACAATCAGTAGAGCAAAATAAAGTAGAACGAGTGTTTATAGTTCAGATTTATTGTTAGTACTACTGTCTATTTTGCCCTCTTGTCCAAAAAACATTCTCAACTAGTGTATGAAATCTATGAAATTATTTTTAGACTTACACAATTTAAAGTAAAGGTTAGGTTTATGTTTTAACCTGCTAATAAAGGCATTGAGGAGAATGATGAGCAGATCATCTAGCCATGAAAAAACTTAGAATGATGAAAATTGCCTTTAGTAAATCCAAAATTAAATTTATTATCAAGTACCAAGTTAAATCTGGATGACAGCAGCTTTGGGAGGAGGGAACTAAACATCAACATTTGTTGAGAATAGAAACAATTGAAGGAAGTTGAAAAGAACAAGCTGCGATGATTAAGTCACAGCTACAACATGCAAGGCTGTAGCCAACATGGAGGGTAATTACTCAAGAGGAAAATGTGGCATGGATATGAGACAGTAAAACATCAAATTTAATGTGAACAACATTGCATGTGTGGAGAGTGTTTTAAAACAAGAATTAAAGAAGCATTAAGGATGAATAGGGCATTGGTTGAACATAAAACGATAAAGAAAGTTTTTATTACATTTCTAAAGGAAATGAGAATACATATTCAAGAATATAGTTAAATCAGGTAAGACAGATACTCTGGTACACACTCCAGCACAGTAGATGATGATAATACATCATAATTTTGGTGGCCAAAATTATGATTATTATAAAAAAATAAAATAAAAAAAATCAAAGAAGAAAATGTTTTGGCACCACCCCACTTCCATACTGGCACGTTCACGTACCCGAGCTCCCATTGAAACTCGCTTGGACTGGTAAGTTGTGGAGCGCGGTAAGTGATGAGGACCATTGAGTATCTCTTATTCTTGTGCTTATTTTAGTTTATATAATTTATACGCATCACTAAGGAAACGGAAGCGTCATTAAAGCAGGTGGAAGTTATCAGTTTATCAACGCAGAGTGGTTACGTTAAGCTAGCTAGCTAGCGTTATTGTTAGGCTTAAGTTGGGTTTATTTTAGTGGTAATAATGGCACTGAGTAAATCTTAGCTGACTTCTGACTTGCGTGTAGTTTCGACGTGCGTATTTGAGATTTCCGCTGAACACTTTGCTGCACAGCAGTTGACGCCTTAGAACGGATTTGTGAATACGAAGTTTCTGCGTAAGCGACGTTGCTTACGTGCGAAGCGCGGACGCAAAACGTCCAAGGCGTCTTGTTGAAATGACTGCATCCCGGTGCAGAGCAGACAGCCGGCCAGATGGCGGAGTGGAACGCTTTCTACCAGAACGAGGACGACGAGCAAGAGCAAGAGGAAGCGGAGCTGAGTGGAGGTAAAACCATGTCTGAGCCAGATGCCTGGCATCACTCTGATCTGTCCAGGTCCAGACCTGAGTACAGTGAACTCATCGGCTTGATTAAAAAAAAACAAAACAAAAAAAACAACTGACATACGGCAATATGGTAGAAATGATGGTCAGAAAATGGGTCACTATTAAGGTCACTATAAAGTTACTTATAATTCCTAAGGTATCTACACTATTACACCCTCACTTATGTCAAATTCTGATTTGAATGTTGCATCTGAAGTCAAGACTCGATAGACCTGACATTCCAATTGTGTTAAGGTCAAATTTTGGGAAGTTGTTGTGAATTCCATCTCTTCTGCTGCTGGAGTCCGTATTCAGTTTCAGAGAGATGATATTCTGTACACCTTGCTTGTGACAAACGGTTATTCTTTTATATACCTCAAGACTTATCATATATATGCTGTGCCATACATATTTGACATCCCCCAACACATAGCTCTAACTTAAAGTGCAGTCTTTCATACAGGCACTTTCCACACTTCCTTCCATCTCTCTCTCGAAAATATGTTTCTACAATCACCAGGTCATGGTGACGTCACAAAAAAGCCACTAATCAATCTAGCGTTTTGTTTTTTATTAAGTTCCTCTTTTTGAAGTGTTTATTTTATGATGACAGAATCCTGGAGTTCACACAAGTTGAGGGCAAAACATTGCAAACTAAAGCAAGTGTCTGTCTTTGACAGGAGATTACAAAGTCTCAGGCCGGGACAGCCTGGTCCTCTTGGTCGACGCCTCAAAGGAAATGTTCATCAAAGGCGAAGATGGACAGCCCTCTAACTTTGACATGATCATGCAGGTAACAAGTTCAGTTGTTTTTGTCTTTGTTTGTTTTTTCAGTCCTGTTGACATTCTCTTACCTCTGTATTCCGTTGAAACAGCCAAAAACTCACATCTTTATGTATTTTTAGTGAAACATTCTTGAAATGGTTTTAAATCTCCAAGTTGCTGAGATGAATTCATCGGCATCTCGTGTCGCCGCAGGTCGTGCGGAGTGTGTACACCAGTAAGATCATCAGCAGCCACCGGGACCTGGTGGCTCTGGTGTTCTATGGCACAGAGCAGAGCAAGAACCCCAGGAACTCATTCAAACACGTTTACGTGTACCACGACCTCGACGAACCAGGTCAGAGGCCGCACGGCGGCCAAAGGGGAAAGTCACAGCGTGAAAGTTAACACCTTTGCCCCTCCAGGTGCGAAGCGGGTTCAGGACGTGGATGCTCTGCGGGGCGAGAAAGGCGCGCAGCTCGCAGCGCAGACACTGGGGAGCGGGGAGAGGTCTCTGGGCGACGCCCTGTGGTGCTGCGCTAACCTCTACAGCGACATCAAGCTGCGCCTCTCGCACAAACGCCTCATGATCTTCACCTGCACGGATGATCCACACGGGGGCGACAGCGTCAGGGACCGGCAGGCCCGCACCAAAGCCAGCGACCTGAAGGAAACGGGTCAGTTTGGAGAAAAAGCTGCCTCTGTTTATATGGTTAATGAAAGTGTCTTCTGTCAAGAAAGTACATTAGGTTGCCTACGTCATTTAAAGGAAATGATTACATATCCACAAAATTGATGCCTAACTTTTATTTTATGTTCCTCTTCTGACAGAAATGGGTTTACCTGCAGGGATAAATCCCAAGTAACTTTGTTGTATAAGATATTCCCTTTGACTTAGCCATCGATTTTCCATTTCTCAGCTTGAATTTTCATGTGCATTTTGACTTGTTGTCATGTTGCAGGTCCTCTTGACGATCCCCTGGTAGAATTCGTGGTATATTTAAATTTATAGTACCTACATGCCTAAATATGTTAGGAAAACCCACGTAAGCACATGTAAATCTCAACCGTTTTCTAACTTCACAGCAGCGTCTGACACACAAACGGTTTGCAGCTTCCTGTTTGATCAGCCTGTGTCTGATCTGGGTGTCTTTAGGTGTTCTCATCGATTTAATGCACCTGATGAAACCGGGCGGCTTCGACGTGTCGCTCTTCTTCCGGGACATCGTGAGCCCGCCCGAGGACGACAGCGAGCTGGGCCTGCAGCTGGAGCCGTGCGACAAACTGGAGGACCTTCAGAAACGGGTCCGGGCCAGAGAGACCAAAAAGAGAGCCTTGGCCAGGTAACGGGAAAAAACAAAAAAAAAATTTTTTTCTGTTTCTACACAGAAAAAACATCTGTCTCCGTTTTGCCATTTACTTGTACTAGTTCAAATAGTGGAAGACTGGCTGCTATGTTGTATTGGTACAAATAGGACAGAGACACAAGGACCTGATCTGCAGTTCAACCCAGATATTTACATACACTGTAAAAAAAAAATGTCAAGCTTTTTGTATTTACCTGTTGACATTGAATTAGATTTGTTTCATTCCAATTGGATGTGTGCAGTTAATACTTTCTGTTAAATTCAAAAAATAATGACGACTTTTTGTTTCATTAAGCCAAAATCGTACCAATAATTAGTCATTTTGCATTTAAGGTAAAAAAAACAAAAAACAGACAACAATATGTTTTCTCTGTAAACCCAAAACTCCTCAGGTGGCATAGTTTTAGCTTCAAATTATACATGTATATGTTTAAAAAAACAAACACAAAGACATTCATTAAACACCATTTGCTGTCCAATTATTAACCGATTAATCCGAAAAATAATCAACAGGTCAATACATTGTATTGATAAGTCGAGGAGAAAGATCTGAGCTTTTAACATGTTGATTAAAAGTTGAAAGTTTTTTTTTGTCTTTTTTTTAACAATAAATTTTTTTCTTATTTAAAAAAAAACCATTTGCATTATTTGCTTCTTTTCATATATTTTGAACATAGTTTATAAAAGGTGTAATTGTCAGAATAAGTGATAAATGAATCGATTAGTAAAATAACTATTGGTATGTAAACATCCGGTTTTAACTGCATGGAATCAAATCGTATCATAAAGCCAGAATTTCCCAATAAGACCAAACAAATATTTCCATTCACAGGCCCCCTGCTGTTAAGCTATGTGTTCACACCCTGCTGTGTCGTGTTCAGGTTAAGCTTGACTCTTGGTGAGGGTCTAAACGTAGCGGTGGGCGTGTACGCAACCGCGGTGACGGCTCGGAAACCCGCCTCCGTCAGACTGTACCGGGAAACCAACGAACCGGTGCGCAGCAAAACCCGCACCTTCCACACTCAGACCGGCAGTCTGCTGCTGCCCAGTGAGATCAAGAAGGCCCAGGTACATGACGGCTGGGTTTAAATATGAATGAACTTTTTCAAATGAAATTATTAGCATTGTTTAGCAGTAATGCTTAGGACCATTTCTGGTCCTTATGAGGGACCAGAAATGGTCCTAAGCATTACAGCTTCCTGTTTGATCAGCCTGTGTCTGATCTAGGTGGTCCTCAGGTGTTCTCATCGATTTTAATGCACCTGATGAAACCAGGCGGCTTCGACGTGTCGAAGTACCAAAAGATGCGTTGTTCTTTACTTCACTAGTAACATTTTCGGGCTATTTGTAATTTAGAATAATAATAAAAGAAACAAAGCTGTGGCAGAAAGCAAAATTTTGTTTACATAAATAACTATGTTATTCTAGGGGTAAAGATGCAGTTAGTCAATCTGGGGCGTGGCGCTGCTCAGGGCGTATAGTGGCATGCTATATATCTTTAATTGTGTTCTAAAAACAAAAGTTCTACAACTCACCCTAAGAAACTGAGAAACGCTCCAGCAGACATCAATTCCTTCCCGTGTTTTCTTCCCGTCGATATTTCCATCTTCTTTTAAACAACTTAAACACAATCCTTTGGTACGCTAAATGCATGCTTCGCCCTTTGGGCTCACATCATGACAAATGATGGACCACTAGGCAGGTTTAGAAGTATGGCGTGAGTTCAGTTTTGTTTAATGGTTCGGGTAAATGTCCAGGCTGGGCATAAATGCGGTAATTAAAGTGGATGGAAGTAAATACAGAGTCCTAATACGGGTGAAAACTAACTTGTGTGTGTTGTAGGTTTACGGTGGGAAACAAATAGTGATGGAGAAGGACGAAGTGGATGCTATCAAGAAGTTTCACGACCCCGGACTGTTCCTGATCGGATTTAAGCCGATGGAAAAACTCAAACTGCATCATCACATCCGACCTTCTGTTTTCATCTACCCCGAGGAGGACGAAGTGAAAGGTAGAACTGTGGATCTGTTCTGATATTTTGCGTAGTTTAAAAGCTCTTCTTATCTTCTGGCTGCATTTAAGGGAATAGTATTGGCTCCTTCAGACTAGCCAGCAGCAAATAGCAAACACCTTGTGGACCTGCTCATCAGCTGAGTTCGTTGTAGGAGCTACTTCTCAGTGAAACGCTGGTAAAATGATGTTAAAGATTCAATAGAGGAGCCATGTTTTGATGACTTCCTGAAGGCGGAGTTTCAGCCGACCAGGAGCTTCTTAAAGAGACAGAGGCTCAATTTCAACACTTTAAATTATAAACTCCAATTTCATAAGTCATATAAATTTAGTGTTTTTATAACAGTCGAAGTTGCCATAGTTACTTGATTGTGTTTTAAAATGTCTTGAATATACATAACACTGACCCTTTAGAACTGTTTTGTTTTCTTTTTGTGTGTGTTTGTTGTTGTTTTGTTGCACCAGGAAGTGCCTGTCTGTTCTCTGCCCTGTTGAAGAAGTGCATGGAGAGAAACGTGTTTGCTCTGTGTCGCTCTGCCTTCCGCCGAAACTACCCGCCCAGGTTTGTTGCCCTGGTGCCTCAGATGGAAGAGGTTGACGAAGGGAAGGTCCAGATCACACCTCCAGGTAAACAACCGTTGGCATTTTCGTGTTTACTGTGACTCTTGGTGGTTTTAGTGTCGCAAAAAGCCAAAAGATTAAACCTCGATCAGGAAGTGGAAGTAATAAACGGAATCTCTGTTGCAGCTAGTGTTCATATTAAGGTTTTTTTTGTTTGTTTTTTTTTTTCTACGATGGATGTACGTGGATCTACTCTCTGCTCCCTTCATTAGGTTTCAATGTCATATACCTGCCGTATGCCGACGACCTGCGAACTCTCGATCCTCCCAGATGTCCGCCGGCCTCACAAACACAGGTTAACAAGATGAAGGAGATCATCCAGAAGCTCCGCTTCAAATACAGGTCAGTTTACAAAGACAGAGGTTTTAGAAAAATCCCCACTTGTAAAGTATTTCTTACACTTCTGCTGTTATCAAGCAGAAACATTTAGGAAGCTTGGAGTTTACAGTGAGAGGAGCTGCCGGTAATCATGTCACTAGTGTGTTTTGTTTTTTTTGTTTGTTTGTTTTTTTTTATGTTCAAATTTATGTTTTTTTTATGTTCAAATTTATATAATAAATAAATATGGTTTTATTGATCCCATGTTGGGGGTGGGGGTTTCATTTATTTATTTGCCTGTTTGCAGTGCCCTCAACATGCCGTTGTACAGACGTGATGACGTCTCATTATTTATTGTAGTCCTCTCTGTAAGCTGCTTCCTTCCTCCTCCATGTCATGCAGGAGTGATGCTTTCGAGAACCCGGTCCTCCAGCAGCACTTCAGGAACCTGGAGGCCCTGGCTCTGGACATGGTGGCTCCAGAGGACATCGAGGATCTCATTAGTAAGAAGATTTACTTTACTTTGTTCCCCACAGATTTACTTTACTTTGTTCCCCACATCTGTCTCTACTCTCTAACAGAGAGTAGAGACAGATGCATATAAGATGCATATAAGATGCATATAAGGCGATATAATCAGAAATATATCGCCTTATATGCATGTAATATCTTAGTTTCATATTTTGATTTTAGTGGCTGAATTAGAGATTTTCTATGATTTTTCTAACGTATTGAGATGCACCTGTGAGGCTTTGATGAGTTAGCCTCACAGGTGCTAACTCACCTGTGAGACTTCTGTCTCTGCTGGTTCAGTAGAGACAGAAGTACTCTTCTGTCTCTACTCTCTAACCTTCTGTTTTTCTTCCTGTGTTTTTGTTTTTATTTCTGTCCTTTTCCCACACCTCAGTGCCTAAAGTGGACCAGATTGACCAGCGACTCGGCCCTCTGGTGGATGAGTTTAAGGATTTGGTCTACCCTGTCGGGTACAACCCAGAGAGCAAACCGGCTCCCAAACGGAAAACGGGTCAGGCTCTCGATTCGGTTTCCGCCCCCGTATTTCAGATCAGACGCCGTTTCCAGCCTGATTGTGTCTTTCTGTTCGCGTACAGCCGATTCCGGGGCCGGAGCCGAGAAGAAGCCCAAAGTGGGGGCGACGGCGGACGAGCTGAAGGCCCACATGCTGAACGGCACTCTGGGAAAACTGACCGTGCCGGTGCTGAAGGAGGCCTGCAAGCAGTTTGGAATCAAAACCACCGGGACCAAGAAGCAGGATCTGATAGACGCTCTGAGCGAGCGACTGGATTCATGAGGATGTTTTCAGACGTTCGGGGAGGTTGTTTTTTTTATGCGCCGGATTAGAGAAGTAGTGAAAGTTAAGTGGAAGAATAAGCTGAACGTCTTCACTTGTATTGTGGAAATCCCAGAGCTTCTTTTCCAGGCAGAATCATTGGTACACGCCTGTAATTAAACAGACAAGTGATGATTATTGATCATGTGTTCCATTAAAACGTTTCTTTATAAAAGCGACTCTTTATTGTTTGATTATTTCAAACTGAAAGAGGTTGTAGTTCTCAGGCAGCATTTCCAGTTCTGCCGAAAAAGAAGGCGCGGCTTTCCAAAGGCAGGCCCGTCACACACATACCTGGAGGCATTCTGACGGCTCCGTTCGGGTCAATAAAACCGGCGCTGATCGTGTTGAGGGAGCGTCTCCGCACTCAGCAGGAGGAAAACGTCCCGCTGTGAACTGTGTCAGAACCAGACGACGTTCCTCAGGAAGGTTTACTTCAACACACACACACAAACACACACACACAAGATAATGAGTCTTCGGATCTGTTTTACTGTTCAGAGAGGCAAACATGGACTTTGTGCTTGGTTGATCTTTGCTTATGGAAGCCATAGGTTTCCGGATTGTTTCAAAATAAAGGTTTCAGGTTTGTGACGTGTGTGGGTGTGTGCGTGTGTGTGTGTGTGTGTGTGTGTGTGGTGTTTTTATAAAGATTGATGCTGAAATGGAGTGTCAGTGTGAAAACAACGCCGAGGCTGCCCCTGCTGGTAGGAATCTTTAAAGTTTATGAGAAAGAAAAATCCATTATTTGTGTTAAATGTGACAATGTAGGAACTGATTTGACCTCAGAAGGCCATGCTTATAAAAAATACTGCAATTGGTCTAATTTTGGAATGCTGTGTGACTAATGATACATGTGAAGACAAACACACACCCCTTACATAATAAGTGGGAAATAGCAGCGCTGTACGAATAATCCTTTTTATTTTGTTTAGGCTGGTTCATGGGAGGCAGTAACATCCAGATGGGAGCCTTCGCTGTGGTGGGCTACCTTCTGTACAGGTTTTCACAAAGTCAGTTGCCACAACGATCTCACATATTCACAATCTAATTATAAACAAAAAAAAATAAAAAAAATACTCAAGAATAGTCGCATCGTTCTGCTAATGTGCCTTTCACTGAAGTACGGCGCTTGGACACAGTGCCTGTGTGTGCAGTGGTCTGATCAGTATCCAAGTTTAAATCATATCAAGAGGTTATGACATGACCTTACACATACTAAATGTGGTTAAGAACCATGCAAAGAGTGAAACAAAAATATTTAGTAGAAGTTTGAAGATTTAATGAAAGCATATTTGCCTGTTATGGATCATTTCATTTATTTGAAAGCAGTAAAACCCCAATAAAATACATTGAAGTTTGTGATTATAACGTCACCAAATGTGACAAAACTTCAGTAACTTTTAAGTACTGTCACAATTGCCCTTATTTTCTATTTCATGACACAAGGATTGATAATATATTAAGACAACAGACTAAGGTGACTATTATATGGAATTCTGACAGTGTGAGTCATTTTTATCCGGACGTTTTAAGCCGTTTGGTTTTCCTGCAGCTCTCCCGGCGCTGATCCGTTGGCCGATCCGTTTCTTCTGCTACATAACTGGTGAGTTTTTTTTTTTTTTTTTGTTCCGTTCTGACATATTGACGCTTCACCATAAAGTCTGGCTGGTACCGAAATGACAAGGCAAACGTTTTGTTGGTCCTGCCTCAGGTGTGTCAGCTTTTTGGGGCTGGGTGAGCCGCCTGGTTGGAACCTTCCGCGGTACGAATGATCAGTCTTCCACCCAGTGACGAGCTTCCACACGAGAGCTTAAAGCAGCCAAAATAACAACTCTTTCACTTTTCTCCTCTTTGTCTCAGGAATCAAGAACCTGTTGAAACGGGTTTCTCGGGTTTGGTGGTTTCTCGACGGTGAGCGCCTCTTCCTTTTATGTCGGGTGATGTTTCAGGAACAAAAACACTAAAGGCTGTAATTACAAGTTAGACTAACGTCTTAATTTGATGCGTCCTCAGCATTTTCCTCCAAATTCAAGTGGATGGTTCCCATCATCAAAGCCATCACAGGTCATTATGCTCCTCTTTATTGTTTGAAATTGTGTGGTAATTTCCCAAGGGTTCTCCTTACCTCCGACAATCCTCATTTATACTTTGAAAAGTAAATCTACTTTAATGTTTTTTAAAAAAGTATTTACATTTCCAGTGACGTGTTGAAAATTTACTGGCAAAAAGCAGAATTGTGTCTCTCCAAAACAGCTCCAAAAAGTTTGTAAGAAAAAAAAAGCCATTATTTGTGTTAAACGTGACAATGTAGAAATTGATTCTGCCTCAAAAGGCCTTGCATTTTAAAGATGCTGCAATTTTGGAACTTTGTCAGAATACATCATTGCAAATGTATAAACTAAGAAAATGTTTTATTTGCAGTGGCACCTCCAGCCCTTTTGTTTTCTGAAAAGCTCTAATTATAGGATCTACTGGTTTATGCATGAATGTGACCCTGCGTGACCTTTTCCTTCTGCCCCCGACAGCCCACCGACCCAAAGCTCCCTCCCAGAGTCCCCCAGTCAATTTTTTTTTGTTCTGGTTCTCATAACCTCCTGAATATGTGGAATTATGACAATACACTAACAATAAAATACACTCTGTTTTTATATATATATAAATGTATTTTTTTAAGGTAATTTAAGCATTAAAACTTCTCACGTCTACAGGATCGTCTGAAGACGGACCACAAATCAGTGGCACTTCACGAAAGTCACATTTGAGGTTGATCTTCCTGGGGCCAAACGTAGCGGACCGATACATCATAGCGGACGATTTGTTAGCAATAGGCAGCAACAAGACGAGGCCATTCAGCAACGTGGCGAAGAATAGCATCAAGCAGACCACAGTACTGGATGGCAGAGAGATTACAGTGATCAACACCCCCGATGTTTTAGGATCGTCGATGGGGAACGCCAGCCGTGCCAGGGAGGCCCTCAGGAGCCTCCAGCTCACTACTCCCGGTCCGCATGCCTTTCTGCTGGTAATCAAGGCTCAAGGCTCTGGCAAGTCGGTCGGCCAGGACCTCGACCGAGCCGTTCGAGGAGCCCTTGAGCTGTTTGGAGAGGGAGTCATGGGATACATTATCCCTGTGATCTCTTATGTGGAAGGCAGACATAGCTTCACCGTGGAGGAGCTGCGAGAGGGGCTGGAAAAGGCCTGCTCTTTATGTGGTCAGAGTCCAGAGCTTGTGGACATCAGTGCATACATTCCACCTAAAGGACAGTATTCAAGCAGAAGGTCTAAAGACTGTGCTTACAGAGATCTGATTGAGCGTGTGTTGGATGTGAAGGAGAGTAGGGGCCATTTTGTCCATGCGCTGTACAGGAGGGAGGACGAGCTGAGGGAGAAGCTGCTGGATGACATGTCCTCCACACTGGCTCAACAACTGGGCCACAGGTAGAGAGGGGAACTACACAGAGAGAGGAGTTGGAGTGTTTGATATCCTACATCGACATATATGTTTTTTTTTTTGTTTTTCCATTTGCCCTACGGTTTTGTCAGTAGTTGCGTTTCCATGGAAAATGTGTGCAAAACTTTGTCGATATTTTGACGTTGAAAAAACACATTCGTAATAGCGGTGTTTACATTAAATAGCAAATGCCTTTACAAACACTTGGAAATAAGTGTTTATAACACTTATTTTAAGTTAGTAAAAAACATCCTTCAACTATTCATCTTCTTCTTCGTTGTTTGAGCCTGTTGTAACATCCGGTTGTTGATCACGTGACTCCAGTGATGCCAGGAAAATGTCTTCATTTCCATCCATCGCCAGAACCTTTTTTTTGTTGTTTTATCAAAAAAAAAAAAAAAAAAACGCTGCAATATTTATTAATTGCAGCGTTTCCTTTAAAGCTGCAGTATGTAATTTTTACAAAGTGTTTCCTGGAGCTACTGTGACATCTGAAGAAATGCACCACTCCCAACCTAAACTAACCAATCAGAGCCAGGAGGCGGGTCCTGGCTCTGATTGGTGGTTTCTAGTTGCCACTGGGAGAAAGCAGAGGAGCTTTTTTTTTTTTTTTCATATTATTGTCAAACCAAACTTTCATGACATAGTGACAGTTGCAACAAATATGTATATAAAAAAAACGTGGTCCATAGGGTGAATTATTCAATATTTTCTCGAGCCAACACCAGAAACGACTTCATCGGTTTTGTCACATTTTCAACTCCAAATTCCATTTGGACTCTTTTTGTAAGTTATGGGGTGCACATGGACTTCACATGTGATTTAGGGCTTTCACATCATCAACAAAAGAAATGAATAGGTTTTACATGAATAAATGAATTTATTTAAAACGCAGCAATGAACAACACATTAATTAACCTCTGAGGGAGAGATGTGCTCTACCAGCCTACAGCTGCAAAAATCACTTGTTTGGAGGCATAGACGTTTGTGTGTTTTTTTGTCTTTTTTAATAAGAGGGACATCTTTATCAAATCGGCTGATATCTGACACAATGAAACTCAAAACCAAAAGCAATATTTCGAGACGGAATCATAACAAAATCTCACATTTGTGGTTCTTGAGATGAGTGATATAATTTTATCTGGGCTGGAGGAGGAACATAACAACAAAACAAACAAAACTCACACACATACACAAAAGCCATTTGTGCCCCTGAAGATTTTTCTTGTTCATGAAAGGTAATAGAGAAATGGGGCGCCCCCCTGTGGTGAGCATTGTGTTAACACTGAGACAACATGTTTCCAATTTAGGATTATGCCAAATTAAAGGGCTATTTTGGTCTTTTTCTTTTAAGTCTGTACTGGAATTCTGATCTCCAGGTCTAATGTATACATATTTGGAGTTCTTAGACTTTAACTGAAAAACTGACTTGTCAAAGCACAAGATTGTAAAAATATTTGTTCTATTTAGAAAAAGAATCAGAGCTTTCATGGTTTTAGAATTAGGGAAGCAAAAAACAAAATATATAGTGACTGGTCAAACCTGGATTAAATAATTATTGTAGTGGTTATTGTTGCGTCCAAGTGTAGCGTAGTTGATTCTGCGTTGTGTCTTTTATGCAATAACAGCCGGACAACAGCTGATGTGAAGGCAATTTTTAATGCACCTGCATTCAAATGGCAGAAAATAGTATCAATCAGAACAGGTTTTCTTTTCGGTGCTCCACAGCGCCTTCTCCCACGGTATCCGGACAGAAAGAGCGCGCGTGCGACTTGTGTAAGGTAACACATTTACCTTGTGAAATAAAAATTGCAATAATAAGTAACTGAGCCCAAACATGGGCATATGAACTTTAAACAGTACATTGATAAGGACAAACTAAAATAATCCCACACCATAAATACTAATGAAACATCACATACCTGCATTCAAATGGCAGAAAATAGTATCAATCAGAACAGGTTTTCTTTTCGGTGCTCCACAGCGCCTGTTCAACCATAAACAATACTATCTTCAGCACGTGCATATAGGATTTGTATTAGCAATGTTTCCTGTATAAAGCAGCCAGATGACTGCTAACTGCTAACCTTAACGCAACAAAGGTTAAGTGCTACAACACACATTATTTTACAAAAACAGTAATACAACTACCACTTATTACACTTAACATTCACTTATTAAACACGAAAACGAAACTTCATACCTTCTCCCACGGTATCCGGACAGAAAGAGCGCGACGGAGAGTGTGGGAAAACCTTAACCGACTACAATGGTATGATCCACTAATTTATATTTTTAAACTCCAAACTGATACTAGAAACAACGATCCATGAACTAAATATGTTCAACAGCAACCATAAGAATTCACATTTTTATTCACAACACATGGAATTTTTAATAAAAATAATAATTTTGGGGGGAGTCACGTGATGCAGCCTCTGCAGGCAGACGTGTGTCGGTGAGCTCCTGGTAGTCTTCGGCGGCAATGGTCTTATACTAGCAGCTACATTGCTCCAGTTATAGAATTTATTCTTGAAACAGTGGAATACTTGAACCTGACTAATTAGTTCCGAAACTTAGTTGTTTTTGGAAGTTTTTCATCGGCTTAAGAGAGAGGCCTCTCATGCGGGGAAGATGGCGGCGGATCAAGACAAACCAACACTGAAATCCCTGATGAAGGCTATCCGTGAATCAAAAGAAGAGCTCACTGGGCATATAAATCAAAAAACAGATTATATCCAACAATCGCTAACAAAAATAGAACAGTCATTGTCAACGCTGGCTGAACAGGTGCAGGAAATGGAGACCAGAGTTGGAGCTAACGAAGACAACCTCTCTGACGCACAAACACGCATACTCAAAATGGAGAAGGAAATAACTTTCCTGAAAGAAAAAGCTGATGATTTGGAAAACCGGAGCAGGAGATCAAATGTCAAAATTATAAACATCCCAGAAAGATCCGAAGGTACTGACATGGTTGGTTACATGGAACGGCTAATCCCGCGGCTTCTCGGGGAGGAACACTTCCCAACCCCGGTTACCATCGAGAGGGCACACCGCCTGGGGAGAGCGACTGACCGGACCAGACCTATCCTGGTTAAGTTTTTGAACTTCAGGGATAAAGACAAAGTGCTCCGCTTGGCCAGGGACAAGGGGACAGTGCTGTTGGATAATAATCGAGTCTCATTTTACCCGGATTACAGCATCGAGGTGCAACGCAAAATGCTCGCTTTCAGCCAGGTGAAGAAAAAACTACGAGAGAAAAATATTGAATACGCCACCCGCTACCCTGCCAAACTGAGGATCAGTCATTGAGGAGGATTTAAGCTTTTTTCAGCCCCATCAGAGGTGGAGACCTTCCTGACCTCTGTTCAGGATGAAGGATAGATCATCTCCCTTGTTGGAAGAACAGGCACCATGACTGTTAACGGTAAAACAACGTTACATTAAACAACCCATAATTTCTGACTTTCCTTCAAATGTTAATCCATTTCGTGTAGCAGTGGGTGCACCTCGGCCTATTAAATTATAGGTGAGTTAAGTAGATTTTGTTAAATATAGTTAATATTGTTCCTGAACGTTTTCTTCTGGAGCAATCATGTTCTTTTTTGGAAAAATTGTTTTCTGCCGAAGATACTACAAATGTGTAGAAGCGGAGTTTATCCCACAGTTTGTTTTTGTTTTTGTTTTTTTTGGTTAATGGGGGTTAAAGTGTGGGTTTTCTCTTTTTATTCATTTCTTTTGGGATTTAGGGGGCACTCTCTCTATGGGGTTTATCACGTTAATGTTGAAAACTGTAAGCTCATGGCAAAAGATCAGAGATCTCTTTATTTTGTCCAAGTTATGTACATCCCATGTTACCTATCCAGAATATTTTCTTTATATTACTTAAAATGAATAAGACAGGACTACTAAATTGTGTTTCGTTAAATGTTAGAGGGATTAACAACCCTATTAAAAGGAAGAAAGTCCTAACATACTTTAAGAAACAAAACACAGACGTCGCCTTTATCCAAGAGACCCATCTTACTGATATAGAACATTTAAAGTTGCGCAGGGATTGGGTTGGTCAGGTATTTTATTCTTCTTTTTCATCTAAAGCTAGAGGTGTAGCCTTACTTATCAATAAAAATCTCAGATTTCAATTAAATCATATAGATAATGACAGATCTGGCAGATTAATTTTAGTAGATTGTGTCATAAATACAAATAGGGTAATACTTGTATCCTTATATGGCCCAAACTTTGACAATCCAGAATTTTTTAACGATTTAATTCTAAAACTGGCAGCGATTGAAGCACCATGTATTCTGGGCGGGGACTATAACCTGGTTCTAAATCCATCAATGGATCGCTCCTCTCCTAAACGTGTTACACTATCCAGATCTGCGGTGGTTCTGACCCAGGGTATGAAAGAATTAGGATTGGGGGACGTATGGCGTTTACATAATCCTACCGGTAAAGATTATTCATACTATTCCAACGTCCACAACACTTATTCAAGAATTGACATGTTTTTGATCTCACACCCACTTTTGTCACAAATTAAATCCTGTTCTTACTTAGCTGCTACGATTTCAGACCATAATCCCATACAAATGAAGCTAGAACTACACCAACCAGTTTTCTCTTCTCCTAGATGGAGATTTAGAGAATATCTTCTTAGAGACCCTGAATTTGTCACTTTTATGAATACCAAAATTGATATATATCTGGAAGTAAATTTAAATACCTCCTCACATTCAAATATATGGGAAGCGCTCAAGGCTTATATGAGAGGGCACATTATTTCATATGTCTCATATAAAAACAAACAAAAAAGGGAGCAGCTTTCTCAATTAGAAAAAGATATAAGGAGTTTGGAGATTGATCATTCAAGAACAAAGCGCCCAGAATTACTTAATGTTTTACAACAAAAACGGATTTTATATGACAACCTGTGTACAAGTAAAGCTGAGGCAGCAATGGCTAGAACAAGATATCATTACTATGAATTCGGCAATAAAACAAGCAAACTCCTGGCGTGGCAGATAAAAAAAGAGGATAGTGAAAGATATATTCAGAGTATTAACACAGATGATGGTAGACATTTAGAAAATACAAAAGACATTAATTCGGAATTTAAAAAATATTACCAATTGTTATATAAATCTGAGCTTCACAAAGACAGTGTAGATATAAAACAATTTTTGAATCATTTACAATTACCCCAGATTAACACAACTGACAAAGACATACTGGATGGTGAAGTAAGTGAGGAGGAAGTTCGCCTTGCTCTTAAATCATTACAAAATAATAAAGCCCCAGGACCAGACGGCTTTCCAATTGAATTTTTTAAAACCTTTTCAAACAAATTATTAACCCCCCTTACAAACATGATCAAGGAGGCATTCCAAAAGACAACACTTCCTCAATCTTTAGAACTTGCAACAATAACATTACTTCCCAAACCTGGAAAAGACGTACAAAAGTGCAGCAACTATAGACCCCTGAGCCTTCTCAATTCCGACTATAAAATCTTGTCTAAAATAATAGCGTCTCGACTGGAGAAAATAATCCCAAAAATTATCCATGCAGATCAAACAGGTTTTGTTAAGAATCGACAGGGAGCGGACAATAACAGGAGGTTACTTCATGTTATTGATATTACTAAAAGACAGAGACACCCCCTGGTGATTCTTTCTATGGATGCTGAGAAGGCGTTCGACTGAATTGAACCTGATTTTCTTTTTGAGACCATGAGAACCATGAATTTTGGTGAAACCTTTATTAGATATGTAAGAACACTCTTTAATGGCCCTAGATCACAGATTCTGACTAATGGGGTTCTGTCGGACGCCTTCTCGCTCTTTCGTGGCTGTAGACAGGGCTGCCCAAGCTCTCCTAGCTTGTTTTCTATTGCTATAGAACCATTAGCGATAGCTATCCGATCTGACTTATCTATTACAGGTATAAAAATAGGTACAGAAGAACATAAAATTGCACTATATGCGGATGATTTGTTAGTATTTATATCTCAACCGTCTAAATCCTTACCATCTTTACTGACATGCCTTGAGACATACAGTGCAGTTTCCGGCTACAAAATCAATTACTCCAAGAGTGAAGCGTTTCCACTTAATATGACAGAACAGGAGACACAACTACTGCCTGGCTCATTTAAATGGTGGATGGATGGTCTTACATACCTTGGCATTAATATTAGTTCTTCGCATGACCAAATTTACAGAAGGAATTACATCTCATTATTTAATAAAACCAAAGCAGAACTGGAACGATGGATAGATCTCCCATTATCCTTGATTGGTAGAGTTAACTCAATTAAAATGTCTATATTACCTAAATTTATTTATTTATTTCAATGTATCCCCCTAAAAGTCCCAATGACATTTTTCAAAGATTTGGATAAAGCAATATCTCTATTTTTATGGCGAAAGAAGGTCCCAAGAGTTAAGCTTCTTACTTTACAAGCTCCCTATGCTAAAGGAGGATTAAATCTTCCAAATTTTAGAGTGAATTATCTGGCTTCCCAGTTCCGTACTCTATGGATGTGGACCCATTCAAATGGTAACAATGTGAGGTGGGTCTCAATAGAACAACAAGAATTGAAATCCAGATCATTGTCAATTATCCCTTTTTTGAGTTCAAAAAAGCAACTCTCTACAATTACATCAAATCCTTTAATCTTAGCTACCCACAATGCATGGTTACATACCTTCTTGCACCTAAACATACAATTATTGGTTAACACTCCACTTAAAGATAACCCCAGCATTCCCCAACCTATAACGGATGGTATATTACAAACCTGGGTCAGAAAAGGCATTAGATCAGTCGGTGATCTTTATACCAATAATGTCTTTGCCAGCTTCGATCAATTATCTGAATCCTATGACTTGCATAGACACAGTTTTTTCAAATATTTGCAGATCAGACACTGGATTAAGAGTCAATCATTAGAAATATTTCCAGATAAACCAGAGGAAACTCTGCTTGAATCATGTTTACTGGATCCAAAACGTATTACTACAAAAGGGCTTATTTCTTGTGTTTATAGAATGGTTCTTGACTCATCACCAACTTATAACAAGTACTCGACAAAATCAAAATGGGAATCTGACTTAAACTGCAACTATAATGATAAAAACTGGAGCGGATTACTAAACTCATCTCAAACAGTATTAATATCAACAAAACACAGGCAAATTCAATTTAACATTTTACATCGTACATATTATACTCCATATAGGTTGAATAAACTGAATGCCAATATCACTAACAGATGTCATAGGTGTAAGACGTCTGTAGGCGATCTTCTTCATATGGGTGATTCTCACGAACATGGTCCAACTCATAGTGAAAATTAAAAAACATTATATACTCACAAGAACACTCACTCCTTATAAAAGAGATCCCAATTTTACTTTTCACTGTAAAATTATAATCTACATGTACAATTTCTAGATATTTTTTAACATTTTATTCCAACTTTGAGCAAATAAATTCATTACCGTAACATAATTTCCATGAAGAAATTTGAAACCACAAAATCTTTTTTGTCACCTTTTTTGGACACCCAGGATTTAAGTGTGGACAGAGGGACAGATATAAACAAAAGTAGGCATTTTCAACAAAATGTTTTATTTTAATACAAAAAATCATTTCATCACCGTAACAGTGTTGCAAAATTCAAAGTCAATTTTCATTGTGATTTTGTATCAAATCATTATATTGAAAAAACAATATAACTATAGTATAAAGGGTTTGGCACATTTCATCAAAGGGACTAAAATATAAAAGTAATTAATGTAACTAATCTAAATAAATCCTCATAAAGTTAACATAGCGGTAATGAAAAAACGTGTCGGTAATGAATAACAATGTTTCGGTAGTGAATCCTTCATAGCTATATTATGTAACTATACAATAAAATACCCTTGTAAAACATATATTTTTCAAATTTTATTTAAGTTTATTAAGTCAACATACTATTATTGTGAACAGAAGACAATGGGAAACAGTTTGATTTAGGGTAAATGCAAAAGCAAACAAGGCACAGAGACAACAGATATTGAACTTCAAAATAACAGGAAACAACAAAGAAATTACTGAATTCATGTTTTTTTTCCAACTTTGTACTAGCAAATTTCCATCTTTTCCATCCTTTGTTTCTAAAGATTTCCACCAAAAAAATCTAAAATTTTGTACAATGTACAAGTACATTTGTAACTTTTGAAACTCAGAAATTTCCACATTTGTTTCTCAAATATTTCTGATTTTAAACCCAACTGCTTTAATGCTTTAATATGCCACTATATCTAAAAATTCATTGGACTTTCTTTTTGTACTTGGCCCAGATTTCTGACACCACACAGAAGTGTCTTGCAGATGAAGAGGTAGGCAGTGGTTCAGGAATGATTTCTTTGATGTCATCCAAATAATACCACACCTTCTCACCAGCAAATCTTATTGATGGGATGTAGAAGCGGTTGTCTCCCGCACAGCTCATTGTATCGACCTCATACTGACCACTGGCAATCTGGATTAATGAAGTAAAAACAAGTTTATCAACTGCGTCTTTCAAAGACAATTTGATTATGATGTTTATTACCTCTACATTACATGTTGACAATCTGAATCCAATACTTGTTCACCTGATTTCCCATTCTCCACTTAGTCTTAAACCTACCTGTGTTACTGTGCCAGGATAGAGGTCTCCATCATAGTCCACAAGGACCCATGTTCCTACTTTGATGGTCTCTTCAGATTTCCTTTGAGTGAAAACAAACTCCTTTGGGGAGAAGCAGTCACAAGAGTGACTACAGAAGCACGAGACCTCTCGAAATTTAATATTTCCTGGTTCAGTAGCAACAACCTACGGAGACATTATGTTTAGTTTCATCTGCCAAAACATGAAAATGTCAGGTTTATATAACATATATTTGTTTTAAAATGCAAACTTTAATTGATACCTGATGGATTTTCATAGTTCCTGGGACTGACTTTAGGAATGGAGGAACTAGTTCTCCACAGGAAGTAATATTATCCTCTGTTACTTCAAAAAGCCTAACAGATGAGTGCTTTGCCAGATTCTCCAGTAGAGCAGAAGCATTTGGGATATCTGTCCCATAGGCCACCACACGATCTGCCAGGTTTTTGAGTGCACCTCCTACTCCATCAGGCGCTCCCTTCCCGTGAGAAGCCTCAGTGAAGTTCCATGTGACAGTCTCAAACCCTTTCATGAAAGGCACTGTGGACGCAAGGTAGAACGCTATCTTGTTCCGATACTGAGACGTTGGTCCATCAGACAGAAAATGAATATTTTTTGCCAAGGGGTTGTTAGCTCTAATGTAGTCTAAAACTGGTTGCAAATGTGCCCATGTAGCAACAGCATCGTGCTGCAGACTGGCAGACACAGTAGCAAAGGACTCAGCGTGACCATGAGTGTAGTATAACACCCCGGTATGGAGTGTGACTTGCTGATGGGATCCACCAAAGTGAGTGTCCTTGATTTCTTTGCTCCATTTACAGGTGTAGTTTTCGCTGTAGTCAACATGGACTACAACATCATGCTTGGTCAAATTTTCTTTTAATTGCTTGAGATGACTGAACTGGTGCCAAATATTGTACAAATGAGTACAGATCCGGGGCAGTTCCATCTTTGTTAGTTCTACAAGCCTTTCAATACTCGCAACTTTCTTCTCCATGGTTGTGACTTTGATGTCTGTCTCAGTGGTAGTGCCATCCTGGAGTTTCTTTGTTACTGGTGTTGACCTTGTTGTCCATTCAGTCCAAGATATGATGTTGTTTTTTGTTGTTGGATCCACGTTGACAGGGAAAGTAAGATCTTTGCAGGCTTCACATCTACCATACATACAATCAATGTTTTCTGAATCACAGACAGATGAAGCCACTACATCAGTAACAGATAACGTATGTATCATTCCAAGATGGTGCATTTTTTTAACTTTACTTGAAAAAATTCTCATGAATTTTACAGGCACATGTTTCTCTGTCTGTGATCTTTGGTCTCACTATCCAGAAGGGCTTCAGCTTAAAAAAACTGGGAGCGGGACACATTGAGACCTGGGTTGTCTTTAAGAAATCTCTTGTGGAGATTTTCCATGGTGTCTGAGAGGAACCTCTTCCTGTAAATTTGTCCACCTTTCCTGACTTCCCCAGCTTTTCCGTTTATTAATGTGGACACATCATCTCTGTTTAGGAACAGTTTGACATTGTCACTCATCTGTCTTCTTTTGCTTCTCTCACACTGTTTCTTCCGGTTCTCTCTCCTCTTTTTGGCTCGACTTGTAATTACACTTGTGGACCTGTGTGCCTCCATTCGTTTTAGTTTTTTCTTCAAACAATCTAGTTCCTTTTTTTTCTCAATGAGAATTTGCTGTGCCTTCCTTAGTTTTTCTCTTAATTTGTTTGTTTTTTTCCGCCTTGGTGTTGATGGCTGATTGGAGTATATGTCCTTTGGTTGGATGATCCTTTCATAAGGTTGTGGTTGAGGCTGAGGGTTACTTTCATTTACACTGTCATCTGAGGGAGGGGTTTCATTTAGTATGTCCTGAATTATTTGTTTCTTTTTATTGTATCGATTTGAATTTTCCCGCCATTTTTTTCGCTGTTTCTGCAGCTGCCTGGGTGTCAGATCTGCAGCTGCCTTTAACAACCCTTTTTCCTTGCGTTTCTGATACCTGTTAAAATAAGATATCAATAGGAACATTTGTGAGACAGCAAAGTCTTCAACATACTCCATACTGTATTTGCACATTGTAAGCGTGAAAAACAAAAATAGAAGGAGAGCTGAGACAGAGGGAAAAAGAGAAGGAGAAAGAGGCGCAGAGAGACACTACCTTTCCCTTTCCTTTCTTCTATACTCCTCTAGAAGCTCCGGATTGTTATAAATCTTCTGCCTATGTTTTTCGACTCTAGCTTTTGATGCTGCCCTCTTCTGTTCACTTCCTTTTGCCCTTCATATTAGGTGATATCAATTAGCATAAATTAGCATAAAAGTTTTCCTAAAATTTTTTTAAAGTAACAAACATTACATTATGAATCACCTATATGTTTATCTATTTGCTATTGCAAAATGACACTGTTCATCACCGTAATCTTATTTCTCATTACCGCAACAGGCCTCAGATTACGCGGTAATGAAAGTTATGCATTACGGTAATGAATGACATCCACATGAACTAGCTTAAAATTCTAGCATACCATGATGACTCAGCTAAACTTTTCTCACAAACAGTATGAATTCCCTAATTTCTTCTGTACAAGAAAGTATCTTCTCAATAACTTTTTAAGAACATGAGGTATTGTACATTACGGTAATGATCACCTATAGTGTACAAAATAGGCATATGGAACGAGAAACTTAACAGTTATCATGATCAAAAGATGTCAGACAATCTTACCTTGTCGCCATCTTGTCTTCTCTTCTTTGTGATGCATCATGTATCAAAAATAACTTTATTTAAAAAAAATGCTGTGAAAATTACAGGACTTTTAATACAGTGCAACGGTAATGAGAGTTGCACCTCCAGACACTGACTTTTATTAAAATATTCAGAATTATTTAATAGCAAATTATTACATATTATCAAATTTTATTATTTTATGTACATTTAAACAAATTTATGATATTTTTTGTAAACTTGCTTGATTATTTATAATGATAAATTGAGGTGAAAGCGTTTTTTTTCCACTTAGGACGCATTACGGTAATGAATTTGTGACTTCAAAAACAGTTAAAAAACATTAAAAAACTTATTTTGGTAAGTAACAATGATCTTTGCAAAATATTAGAAATAATGATTGTTCAAATAAAAGACGATTATTTTGAGTTTTTTATGAATATGCCCCTAAAATCTTCTAAGACATTCGATAGGTTGGGTTCGTGAGAATCACCCATATGCTCTGGAATTGTGTACACTTGCAAACCTACTGGAATAATGTAATACTGATAACATCAACAGTTTGTGGGCTTCCTTTAGATCCTGACCCCAGGATTTGGATACTTGGAGATATTATGTCCTTGAAATTGAATTTTTGAAAGAAATACTTTGTTTTGTTAGCATCATCCGCAGCAAAAAAATGTATACTTAAAAATTGGAAAACTATGGAGCCTCCAAACAAGAAGCATTGGATCAACGAACTGTTGTCATACTGCACTCCTGAAAAAATTCTCCACTCGATACGTGGGACATTGGCGAAGTTTGACCAGATATGGACTCCCTTCCTGGACATCCTAACTAGATTGGACCTGAGAGACTGACCTGTATTGATTTTTACTGTCTTGTTTCGATCTTTCTAATATTTTTGTTGTATTCTTTTCTTTTAACTCTGGCCTTTCAAAAAATGAGTAGTGCCAAATGTAATATTGCTATATGTGTTGCTACATGGAGAGAGTGGGGGGATGGGGGTGGGTGGGTTTTATTTTTTAGAGGGGGGGGGGAAGATAAGGAAAAAATGTTGTACATTAGATGTAGATTTTGTTGGATATGCATCCTGAATAAATATATATATACAAAAAAAATAATAATTTTGAGACAGGAAGTTACCCGCTATTTTACGATGGGTCTGTCGTCCTTTCAAAATAAAGCTGCCTGCCGGTGCTCCAAATTTCCTATCGGAATACCTTTTCACTTACCAATCTAGTGTAATAATGTTGACACGTATAATCTGACACTTTACTTCAGAAAGCCATTCGGATCAAGAGCCCAAGTTGCAGTTTGCTGCAAGCCTTGTGATGGAAATAAGTGGGAGAAGGCCATTTGCTCAACTAATGGTCACTTTTTTAACGCGTATAGGTGACTCGCATGTCGTCTAGTTGGGTTTCTACCGTCGGGAGAGCGGCAGTGCAAAACAAATACATGTGCAAGTCTTTTCTGCATGCATGACTCTGATTTCACGTGCCCTCCATTTCCATGCAAGTGAAGCACCCACAGTTGCCGGCCTGTTACATCTGAGTCAGTGTTTGTTTTTGTTTTATGTTTTTACCGTAGCCAAACTGGCTATTCATCCAAACCAAGCATAACCGGTTTATTGGCATCTGTCTGTCAACAGTCATTTTTCCGCCCATCTGTGTAGTAACAGGACACAATGTTTTGCTGAGCTGGTATTATGGGCGGAAGTCAAACAGAGCCAATAATTACTGTAAAAATCCACCGCTGCCCTCATTGCCTGCACAACAGCACAGACAGGGCTGTTTTATGAGGATTGTTTCCACTTTTGTCTTGAAGACAGAACAAAACAACCGTAAGAGAGATATCCGTTGAAGGCGCAAAACCCACAAACCAAAAGTTGCTTAGTAAACCTGGGCTGGTGGGAGGGGGATTGAGGGGGGTAAAGTTTCAAGCTCAAGGGGTAAAATCTGAATTCAAACTCAAATTTATCCCCTTAGACCTCACTGAATTCTTTGAGGCAAAGATTCATCAAGGCATGAAA
Organism: Poeciliopsis gracilis; assembly: GCA_911649635.1. Taxonomy (NCBI): domain Eukaryota; kingdom Metazoa; phylum Chordata; class Actinopteri; order Cyprinodontiformes; family Poeciliidae; genus Poeciliopsis; species Poeciliopsis gracilis. The sequence goes on along the minus strand of CAJVRI010000910.1, from coordinate 249,277 downwards.
GCAAAGACGCACAGTAGGTGTTCCTCTTGCTTCTGTTAAAAACAGAAGCAAGCACTACTTTTAATAGCAGTGCCTGCTATTAAAAGTCCATTAACCATATTTCCCCTTTGAAAAAGAAAAAAAAAAAAAACGCGTCCATTTCATTTTCAGAGAAAGTCAAGGCCGTTGACATTAATCTAAGTGGAGCAAGGAGTTAACTGATTGCAGAACTGCATCCTGAGCACGTCGTTTCAGCTTTCTTTCTCAAGAAACGAACTGTGTCTCAGAATCTGATGTGCGTTGTAGAAATGTAAAACACTTCCAAGTAGAGCTTGATGAATTTTGCAGGGACCAGAAAGTCAAACAGCTCTGGGAACGGAACGGGACACAACGGGTAGATTGTTTGGAATGAGCGGCTATAACTTTGCTTTTATGCACACAGAACTAAAAAGAAAAAAAAAAAAAATCCAGTGTCAACATGGTTTGATAAGGTCTGTGCAGTGCACCCACTGACAGAGATTAATTTCCCAGGTGTTCAGTCAGAATGGTAAGAACACTGAGGGTTCTGTTTGTTTACACCCGTCTTTGTGTACTTTTAAATTTATGTCTTTGTGCCAAAGTGTTTTGTGTGTGTGTGTGTGTGTGTGTGTGTGTGTGTGTGTGTGTGTGTGTGTGTGTGTGTGTGTGTGTGTGTGTGCGTGCGTGTGTGCATTTGTCTGTGTGGGAAATGGAAAGCAAGGCAAGTAAATTTCCACCGTAGCAGCAGACCGGGCCATTTCATTACTCCATCTACCTTCACAGAGATTGCTGTTATTGCACTGACGCCTCCAGGGGTACAAAATCGGTTTACAGAACGGCTTCATTTCCAGACACAAACTCAGCTGGAAAGTTTTCACATTAATACGCTCACGTCACAAGCAAAAAAAATACACACACGTACACACACACACACGGGTTCATTTCTGCCTCGTTTTCTCTGACGTTTCTTGCTTTCATGAAATGCGTTTCTTCATACGCAACAAATAAAAGGGCGGAAGTGGGGAGAGGGGGTCATAATTTTAATAAAAATCTCCCTTTCACAGCTTTGGATGCATTTAAAGACACAGAAGGTGGAGTCATCTTCATTAAGGGTTCTCTATATGGAGAGAGTTTTTTTGCTTGGTAGTTTATGTGGCCCAAACATGAACGATGAGGATTTCTTTGTGGCGTTTCTCAATCCAATTGCTGACATGTATTGCCCAAACATACTTATCGGAGGAGTACCAAGACCTCCTCCTCCAAACGGTTACAATTTGATGCTAAGCAAACTCTTTAGCCATTGGATGGTGGCGTGAATATTCTCTGACCTCAGCAGTAGCACGCCCTTTGAGAATGCTACTGGCACAGGTCAATCTGTCTCCTCTACTCCTCCCTTAGTCTCTGCTTTGATTTAAATACCCTTTAAAAAGAAAGAAAAACCTTGATTACCAAGTTTTAACTGTATCTCAAAAAAATGCCCAATTACCGTTGATCATTTCAAGGCTAAAGTTGACTCAAGTGGTTCAGCTCAGCAAAGTTTCCTAGGAAACCCTCTGCTTCCTCTCACAGGTCAAACCACTCTGCTAACTCAGTGTTTCCTCATCTATATTCCTCTGAAAGGCCTGAGGGAACAACACAAACAATTAAACACAGTGCAGAAGCTACTGCATGCGAGCGGGAAAATGAAAAAAAAAAACAAACAAGCAAAAAAAACGCTCAATATAAAAGTATTTAATAAACTCCTTAAAGATAGGTCTTGCTGTTTGTTTTCATTCCTTCCCTTTGGAATATTGTGGAAGCAAAACAAACTATGCATTCCTCATAGTTCATTCACGCGTCCACTCAGAGGAGAGCAGAGTGATCCGCCGGCTTCCCAGCATGATAACAACTTGAATTGCACAGCCAGAGCGAGAATGACATGGTTGGCTGCAGCTGAGAGTCTGCGACAGGACATGGACTCGTTAATGTCGACGGCCACAAAAATTTCATGATGACACAAAGACAATATGAGCAAAAGCAGCAACGTTTGTTATTAATGATGATTTTCCACTGGAAGCAAATAAGAGTATGGCACTTAGTGACTCATCAGAGCAATAAAAAAAATATGTTTAATACCTGCAAATGATTTCTCACTGGAAACAAGAGTGTGATTTATCGAATATAGCCGTAATTTCACACACAGCCTGCACGTGAAAATGTATGTTTTAAGATAACTTCCAGATAATAACCAAAACGATTACTTTAAAGCTCCGTTTTGGTTGGACGATTGTAACATTCCCTGTCAGAGGGAGAGAGGCCTCCAGCAGAACCCCACTCTGGGAGGAAAACCATCTGCTTTAGCAGACTGAGGGATGAGAAGGACACAAACAAACAAAAGCACCAGACAGGCCACAAAACATCAACATTTTTAGGACTCTAATTGGTCGGGACATGGAGAGCGGTTTGCCCCGAACACAACTCGTCCATGAAACGTCACTACTGAGAAGGCGGTGGCTTTGACAGCCTCGTCCAAATAGACTGCCAATAAAGATGATCTAAAACAAATATATATAAAATAAATAAATAAATAATACTATCTGTGTCTTTTTGTCTTTGACTGGAGCAACACAAATCAAGGGAATAAGTCAGGCTGCAGTGAAAGTCTTCGTTTTTCTTGTTTCTTGGTCGTCAAAGGTAACCAAATATCCAGAGTCAATATGATATTTAGTTTTGAAATTAGAAACAAATTCACTTTCTTTGCATGACCACTAATCGTTCTGCCTCATCACATTTGACCGGTTGTCTTATTGTGATTTCATCTTCGTTTAATAAAACGGGGTTGTACGTTTTTTTTTGTTTTTTTTTCCTGAGTGCGACTCAACAGGCCGCGCGCCTCTCAGGTCAGCATCCTGGAAGCGGGCGAGGGAGGAGGCTGATTCTGAATCACTCTGCAGTGAGAGAGGGAGGAAAGAGAAAGAGCTAAAATTAGAGAGGAAAGTAATCACAAAAAAAAAAATCTGGAAAAAAAATGGCTCCTTTTTTTCCCTTTCTAGTCTAATGACTCATGTAAAGGATCTGGAATTTTACAGTTAAGGCTGGAGGGAGAACTAAAAATAAAAGTGAGGTGCATCATTGTGTAACTGCTGCTCGGTGATAAAGAGGGCATGTTTTTGCATGGACTGGTTTTTTTTTGTTACTGTTATATATAATGAATCAACTTAATTTCACAGCACTATTTCCACATTAGCTACATTTGTGTGGAATTTAAAAAAAATGCAGAAATACACAGCGACACGTATTATAAAGAAACCCAAAGCCACTGCCAGCTTTTAATTAGACTTTAATGCAAGGCGTACCAAGAAAGCATTGTCATAAATAGCGTGAAGTGTGCAAAATAGTAGTCTATACATCAAGCACGGTGTTGGAGGTGTTATGATTTGGGGGGTTTTTTTTTGCACAGTGTGAAGTGAACTTACCTCTCATCAAATCAACCAATACGCAACATATTAATAATTGTCTTTAAATCTTTTCTGGTCGACAAATGGTGGAAAAAAGAAAAAACAAATCGGACACAAAATCAAACCAGACGTTCTTTTTCTTTCGAGGAACTGAAACAAAAACAAGCTTGACATTGAAGTCCGAGGGCGTGAATAAGGGCGATCAGAAAGCATCCCGTGAACGACAACAGCGCTACATCACCAGCAGTGACATAAATTGTCGGCGTTATATTTGTGATGCGGTTTTTTTTTGCTTGTAGAGCATTTTTAGCTATGATTACAGAGCCACATAACCAAGCTTGTTTTCTATTTATACTGTGTTATGAGTTCGACTGGATTTGTGTGAAAGAGAGAGAGAAAGAGAGAGGGAGCTGCTTCATCACCGGCCACGTTCCCTGTGCCAGGAAACTTCACACGTTGACGTCTTTACCGAACAGATTGAGCCACGCTGAGGAAGCCTCGCGGTACCAAGCTGGCGAACGCTGCCAAGTTGTCAGTCAGACACGCACGTGTGTGCGTGTTCATCCCTACATGGCCGACTCATCCCGTCTTCCCAGCGTCTTGTCGTTTTCAGACGCAGATTGACGCTGCGTGTCGTCATTCCCGACCGCATGCGGATTCTGATTAAATATAAACTGAACTGGAGATCGGTCCGTCTCTATCAGGAGCAGGGCTGTCGGCTCACCGATGTGAGAATAAGGATGTGTTTTTTTTAATATTTGTTAGTATACATTTGTTCTGCATTTAAGTGTCTCTGATGAAGAGGACAGAAGCACAAAGCTATCAGTTGGGCTGTCGGCTCACCGATGTGACTCCATCTTGAGATTTTTTTTGCAAGAAACGCAGCAGACTGAGAAACAGGGAGGCAAAAATGACAAGGGTGAGTTTTGTTTTAGAGCCAGAACAATAAACCGGTCCACTCAGGACAAAGCAGAACCAGTAAACACTTTCTCAAGAATGCAACCCAGTGACCAAATACCAATGGCTCCATTAAAGGCAGCTCCCAGTCGGGCCTCTGGACATCTATGACATCTGATTTAATTAACAACACCAATGTCTGATTTCTTCAGGTATGTAAGAAAAGGATCTTCCTGGATTTCTCAAGTGATGTTCTGTAAAAAAATATTACTTCATTTTCATCTAAATGAAGTGGAAATCCAGATTTGCTTCTGTCCTTCTGTCTTCCATCAGCCCTCGTCACAGAAACATCTGCAGCTCTCACCGATGCAGTTTTTTGTTTCCAACCCACAAAGTGCCTCATCTATTTGCTCTGAATGTCGTTTGCACACAAGAAGTTAAATAAAATGTGTGACGGCCGACCTGATGCGTTTCAGCGCAGCCCTGCGTTTCCATTGTACAGTTATTCTTGACTGAAAACAAGTTGCGTGCTCTGTCCTCAGTTTGTGTTTCACGCAGAAAAATCAACGTGCAGCTGATGATCGATTCTTTCAAATAATCACCCAACACCAACATGATGGTAGACAAAATACTGTGCACATCAATTACTTTGCGTTTGTGTTACATAGAGGAGTGGATATGCGCAGGTGTTTGGATGGATAGTGTTGTTCTGCAGTTCATACTAAATATCCGTTTGTCCAGTCATGCCAGAAGAACACACAGGCTTTAAGAGGGTGTCGTAATTGTGTCGTCCCACAATTAGTAACAATACAGATACAGCTGAAGTCCATGCTTTGCCATGCTGGACGGACCTGCTGCCGTTGTCTGGAGAAACACACACCACCCATGGAGCCTGTGCACCTAAACCCATCGTGCACTTTCTCACGCGTGGATCCCTGAAATGTCAGCCCACGCGCATGTGCCGACATCGGGTGCATCAGTCCTTTTACTCCTACCTAATGGCTGTTGAGACATGTGCAACCCTTGATTTATTCCTCTAAATGCCAACGCTGGTACAGATCCTGCAGCAAGCGTTTCTCTGGAACGCCGTCTCACCGATGGCGTCGAGAGGTTTCCTGTCGGGTTCACATTCCGTCTCGTGACCGTCAGCCGCTTCGGCGTTCAAGACGGCGAAGGGCTCCTGACGCAAACAAAAGACTTCAGTTCACGCGGTTGTGCGGGGAAAGATGCACGTCCACGCTTCCCTGCAGTAAACCGAGAGCGACGCCTTGTGAAAGGTTGTGACCCAAACTTTTAAGTTCAATCAATTGTTCGTTCAGATTGAAATAATTAAAGAAAGAAAGTGGAAAAAAATAAACCAGAGATTTTCCATTTTATCCTTCCAATTATGTATTGGAAGATTTGCATTCAAGGACTCTTCGATAAGTAGCGCTGCAATAAATAATGTACGGCTTACAATACGGCATACTCAACATGGCATACTCAATCTCAAAGAGATGTGCAACTGTGCAGGGTGAGTAAAAACTGTACAAACACAACAGACTATTTACAAGAAATTACAGATAACAGGGACGAAAAGGAGAACCAGAAGTCACTAAACTCTTTTTGCATTTCTTATTTGCAACCGGTGAGTTTGCTGTTGATTCCTGTTGCCATTCTTAAGTTATGAAGCTCAGCGCGCTGAAGTACTCTGAAACGCTCGTCCAAAAATATTACATTTCATGCTGACATTGAGCAACAACAGCAGAGGGCAACGTGGGCTCTTCTGGCACAAACAGGGCTGCCAAACTGCAGAAAATGATCAAACGCAGTGACAGTAATTGGTGTCATGCACTTCCCAGTCAAGCAACACACCGACCTGCACGCTGGTTACTGAGTGCACCGCCCGTCTTCTTGGCTTTATGATCGTTTTGTAAGCAAAACGTGAAACTCAACATTACAAAACAGAAGCAATGGCAGAATAACCTAACAAGGGAGCAGAAGTGAAGCTGGGCAGTTTTTTTTGTTTTATTAGAATAAAACTCAGCTTCGACAACCACCAGTCTGTTGTTACTGAATCAGCTTAACGTCACCTTAAAATCAAATGACAGAATATCTGCATAACGGGACAAAGAAAAACTGGCCCATGTTTCAATTCTTGGCTGGTCTGTAAAGCACTAAATGTTCCTGGGTAGAAATATGATCCTCATTTATTTCTTTGAATCTTTAATATCTACATCTACATAAAGAAACAACTTCATAAGAATACTACAAATATGTAGGCTTTCAAACTTTAGTCCAAGTGATTGGTGAAGGGCAACATTGATCAGAGATGTAACAAAGAGACCCTTTGAAACTCTGGAGGAGCTGCACAGGCAAACACCTCCGGATGCAGAATCTGCCAAAAGACAACTATTAGACACACACTCCAAAAATCTGAACATTGTTGAAGAGAGGAAATTAAAAAAAATTGACATAAACCCATTCAAAATTTGCCAAAATCCAGGGGACACAGCAGACATGTGATTCAGACCAGCTGAATCTTTAAGCCGAGGTGAAAAACACCAAGTGTGGCGGAAAACTAAACCTCCCCGTCAAAGATCCAACATCGTTGGTGCCAATGTTCTCCAATGAGCCTCACAGAGCACACTTTTATTATGCAAAGTGAGTGCAATTTTCTTTTCTTTCGACAAACATTTGTGGAAGAACAGGTCGCCCTCAAGAGCTCAGTGGATTATCGCTCGGCACCTTGACAGGTCGCCAACGGTGCAGTAAGTCCGGCAGCGAACATTCCTCACCACTAAGTATTCACAAGTTAATTGTTAGGGGGATTAAGCAGAGTTGGAGAGTTTGAGAACAACAATATTAAGAGGTAGGCCACATAAAATCCCAGAGCAGGGTCAGCAGATTCTACCAAGAGGATATAAGTCACACAGACTTCAGATGAATTCAAAGCAGTAGTTAAGGGTAGGGTTAGGTTAGGGTTAGGGTTAGAGACCCTCTGGGTTTGGCAGGTTGTTTGAGTACTTTCTCCACCGTTGCTCTTGATGCTTGCCTCCATGTGTTTTAAAATTGAGAGGGGAAAACTAATCCATAATCTAAGTGCGTCTTTTAACACTGGTTAAATATTCAATATATTAATGCGTGCATTTCAAGATGAATGTGTTTTCGAATGAGCAAGAGAGAATTGCTTCATGACATCAGTCTGTTTTGCTCATAACAAAGCATGATGGTGGATGAGATCATATTTAGAGCTTGTTTGTTGGTGAACGAATCACAGCTGAACACTGGGAAAAATTATGACAATTCTAAAGTCCCCTGACCAACTGGGGGCCCCTCCACAGTTCATTTATTTATATTTTGTTCATAGAAATTGGAAAAAAAAAATGGGACGACGATGTTCAGCAGCAGTCAGTGGAAGACAAGAACGGCTGAGGCACTCTGCATGCTGCTGAGTGCCTCAGCAAAATCACAAAATCGGGTTTTCAAAGAGATGTCAGGTTTACTTTGGGCTCAGGTCTCAGTTGGGTTGGATCAGGTTCAGACACAACGTCCACGTGTTTGAGGCGATTTTTTTTCAGCCCCAATCGAAACTCGAGACTGTGCTGAAGTTCATCTTGTATCGCCAAACACGGTATTAGAGTGGCCTAGCGAAAGTCCACAGATGAATCTAAATAAAGCAAAGGGAAAATTAACCACACACTTTTCAGAATGCGGATTCTAAATGTTATAAACCACTTTTTGTTTTTTGTTTTTCCTTATATTTTGGTGGTTTGAACAGTTCCTGAGTTTTTTTCACAGAACACTATTTAGTGCCAAAATCGCTTTTTCTAAGTGAAATAAGTCAAAAATGCACCACATTGTAATTTTCAGCAAAATCTTCAACTTCCAGCTTTATAAGCTTAGAAACAAAAAGCTTTGCTTTGTGTTAGTCTGTTATCCCAAATCCTAATAAAAGGCAGGTAAAAGTGGGAATGCCTTTGCCCTGCTCTCTGAAGGCTTCTGAGATGCAGCTTTACAGCTTTGAATAATTCATTACTCACATCATCGTCATCGATGTGATTCTTATCCCCTCTGCACCTCTGAGCTCAACAAGGCACTGTAAAAGCAAACCAGATCAGACAGGCTCACGGCTCGGAGAAATTGGTAATAAAACCCTCTCCAGGATTCCAGGATGGAGCAGATTGGTTGATCTGTTTATAAGAGTTATTTCCTGGAAAGAGAGGCCCCTCTTGTCATTCGTCTGTCTCCAACCTGTATTTGTCACAGAGTTTGTGGCCTCGGCGCTTCGCTCCCGTTGATTCAGACGCAGAGAGGCGACTCTCTGCGGCCGCAACGGCCAACGTCGGACGCTGGTGTCACGTTCCCACAAGCGCGTGATGAAAATCGTTGTCAGTATCATGCTGAGTAAATGGTGAATGAGCTCTCCTGTGAAATGAAGCTGGACGCGCCCTCGTCTACTCTTTGTGCTGCGGCTGCAGCATCAGACGGGCATCCCTCACAGCTGTTGGACATAAGGGATGTACAGCACTTTTACAATCATTTATCACTCCAGTGATGTTTGAGGTAATCACTATTAATCTACCAAACAGAAAAATACAAAGCATCCCTGGAGGAAACTTTATGGGCCCAAGGGATAACGCCAGCTGCATATACTATATTATGACTCACTAGATGCTAAAAATCTGAGATTGCTGGCTATAAAAATCGGTGTTTGCCTTCATTTCTCTTTTTGCTGCAGTCTGGCCAAACTATTCATAAGAAATATGTGCACTTTTACCTGCTTTTCTAGCTGCTCTCACTTCACCACTGCGTCATTCGCTGATGCACATACTGAGTGTTTGGAGCAAGTTTGTGAGGCTCTCATTACGCACAAGGCAACTCGAAGTAGCTTTAAAAAAAATGCATACTAAAATATTAAATGGATGAAATACGTCGACAGAGATAGCAAAAAGAAAGAAATGTCAAAATGCCAGTTTCAACAAACACAAAGCAGGTTTGTGACAGAGGAGAAGATGGCAGCATAGAGGTCCTGTTCGACTGGATGTAAGTCTTATATTAGGAAACTGCAGGACAAGCTAAAGCTGGAAGCTTTCAAATATGCATCATCACTGCAGTGGGAGGAAATTGGACTACCAATGAGGGAAAACACAATGCATTTGGGTTGTGTGAACCAGAATACACGTCAACCATCTGCAGAGCAACATAACAACCTGGTGTCTGCAAACATGGCGGACTTTCTCAGAAAGGAAGTGATTTTTTTTTTTTTCCTGCAAACTAACTTCTCGGAATCCGTTCTACTCAAATATCTCTGCTGTCTGTCTCAGGCTGGCCTGCGAAAGTGGATAATTGGTGACACTAATGTATGTCAGTGATCCGTTTAGACACGCACACAACCGCATAGCAACTTGGTCATTTTATGGTTAGGGGTCTTATTATGGAGTGCTGTTTTTAGAGTGCGTTTACATACATTTAACCTTTTTCTGCACATCTTAAAAGTGAGGTTCCTGTTAAGTAACGTGGGTGCAACGTCAACGTATGAAATTTGTAAACAGAACTGGACTGAGCAAGTCTGTTCAGCCAATAACTTTTAGAGAAATGTGACCGTTCTACAGCAAGAAAAACTGCAAAGGATTTCCAGCACTGTTGCCACGGAGAAACCGATCGAGGAACCTGACTAATCTCAACACAGCAGAATCAAAAAGTTGAACCATGACATTCAGCATGTGATCCCCCTGCAGGCAGATATCTCTATAAGCTTATATATTCTGCATAATTGAGTTTTTCCACTTCAAAAATGTTTGCAGCATGGTCTCAGGGTGGGACGCTCTGCGGGAATCAAAATTAGCCAGATAACAACATTAGCACGTGTTGTGTCGGATATCCTGGCCATCCATCTGCTGGTTGTTTACTCAGGCAGGAATGGCAAACTCAAAGTTACTGATTAATTGCTGACGATCATTTAATTACCGCGAATTATACTGGAGCTCTCCCTGGTGACAAAAGTAAATAAGCCGAAACAAACCGAGAACCAGAGAAGAGCGTAACATGCTTTGCTTTTATTTTTATTTATTTATTTTTGTTTTTTCAGCAATTACATGGTCTTTGTGTGCTTTAGCATCACTGCTAACCCACAGGCAATGCTACTAGATACAGAAACATTGACGTTTTGTTCACTTTTCTATACATTTACTACATTCATTTTGCGTGCATGCCGCCTCATGTTCTCTGATTTTAGGTCTTTGAATCATTTTCTTGAATATTTTTGTCCCCCCATTTTGCGCCGGCTAATGCTAGCTTGAAGAGACTGAGCCAACTGTAGCATAGCAAATGAACATTTCACGAAGTCATTTTCGCCTGTATTTTACAGTAATGGTTGAAAAACAGATTGGACGTTGTGATGTCCAATAATAAAAAATATATTTCTAGAACATTCATCGGGGGCGCCGTGTAGTGGCTCACGTACAGAGGATATAAACATAGACATAGCTAACCGTGTCCGCCACATTGCAGTCAATTAAAGGCAACTTGTGCCAACAATCTAACCGTCTGAAACAACCCTTCAAATCGAACCTTTGGAGTCTTTGTAAAGGCTCTCCATTATTTACCTTTCACCCTGAAAAATTCAGCTTTTCACAGATTTCCAACAAAGCCTCTGTGTGCTTTTTCACTCCCATTTATTTACGCATTCAGCGCATGGTTTGAGGCTTAATGAAGCCATTTTAGCCTTCCATAACTGCGTCTGATCTGACCTACATTATAAAAGCCTCGGCAACACTAAACACATACAGTGCAGAGGCATTCAACAGCTCATTTAATCTCGTGCTGCAGGCCAAAGCCAATCCGTCAATCGACCAATTGCTTTCAGGTATTCCTGCAGTGCTACCTGCAGGGACACCAGCATTGCTTTAAATGAAATAAACCACATCTGATAAGAGTCGCCATCGGCTGCCGGCTGCCATTATTTCCTACTGTTTGTCAAGTCGCCTCATATCCATGCGACTACGCGACACATCCCCGAAACATTCTGAAAAATGTCCAAAGGGGCGATTTACTTTAAAATACACAGACACCATGAAGGTAAAGCATGAATCCTTTGTAACAAAACTGTCAATAAACCTTTATTTTGTGTGGCTAATTAAAAACCAGTGTTGTTCAGAAGGGCCTCTGCAAGCCTATCCCGTAGGTGACCGACCGAAATGTAGCGCAAATCGCTTTGGAGCCCTCTGACTTCACAATGTGCTCCACAAATGCAGGTCATTTACCAAGAAATATTCAAAAGCAGCTCGCAAATATTAAATTACTTGCAGTGCGAAAGACCACTCCCCTCTGTTTCTCTATTCGGGCAGTGGTCAACATCAGCTCCAGACTTCCATAATGACAGGAACATGCTAGCATATCATATCTGAGATGCTAGCATCCGTTTCGGTGGGAAGATGCCAAACGGCATTGACCCTGGTTGACGGTACGCATTCCCTTCTTGCCACTCGAGTGGAGATTCGCCGCAGAACATCGGAGACAGCGGCGTGAGGCATTTCCATCCCAAAACAATTTGCAAGCAAAACACGAGCGACACGCGGAACTTAAAAAGCAAAATGTCAAACGTTCTGCAGATTGTAACAGCGGGCTGGATTTTTATCCAACCCTCTTTACTCTTCCGCCCTCATATAAATCAGCATAAATACAGCTGTTCTACACTAAACAAACAGTCACGCCCGCAGCATCAGATAAACAGCACATCGCATGGAGATGGCCAAGTTAAAGTCCAAACCAAAATCCAAGTGACTGTAAAATTAATGTACACTTTATATCACTTCATCTGTCACATACAGTCCCAAAGGACTGTATGTGACAGAAGGACGGAGGTGAATACATTAGTTGAGTAGTATGATAAGAATTATCTGGCCATTAACGTCACACCACTCATGTTAGCATCAGTGGTTTTGCACCAAACACCACAGGGAGAATAGACAGGAGTTGTTTACATCAATTTTACATGTATTTATTTTCTGTCTGTCTGAGTCCATGGCCAAATTTCCCCTCAGGAACAATGAAGTATATTCTATTGTATTCTATCAACGGAAAAAGACATAATGCAGCCTCTTTAAAAGCACTTTAAAACAAGGAGTGAGTGCAGAGAAATTATCCAATCTTGACTTGATGGTCCTCAGAGGAACCACAGTCGTGGTGAGCAGCGTCGTTCAGAAGCTACTAATGTCTGGACAACTGTGAGGTCGTGTTGACCTCACGGCGACACAAGGCCAGCGCACGAACCACAACGAGGCAATTAAGTCCTTCAAATGGCTGACCACCAGCCCACTGGCTAAACGCACTCAAGACCAGACCAGGCCAGTTTGCGCTGCCACAGGATCCCTGTTGGGCTATTGTTTTCTAAGAGATGTGCGTCAGTGCATCTGCCTTTGACCCCTTCAAACAAACGCACACACAAACACGCACGCACACACACACACACACGCACACGCACACGCACACGCACACACACACACACACACTCACTGACTTAAAAATGGACATCAGAAAGATCCGTGATGAAAGCACCGCCAGTAATTGGTAATTGAATCCCTGCTCCTGTGTCTTGTCTCTGTTCTCATGTGAAGCAGTAGAAGATCATAAAGGCAAGACACACAGATCTTCTGCACTCATAAACATACAGTCCTCACTCCCGCTGCTGCACCACTGCCATTAATCCAGGATTAAATTGCGCGGACTGCGTGGATTAGAAGCCACCATTGGCGAAGCTGCAGCGAGAAATTAGTTATCCATGCAAGAAGGGCAAGTGAGGCGCAAAGAAGCCCTGGAACTCACAAAAACGAGTCACCAAGCGATAACCTGAGTAGAACTGAATGGTGGAGCAGTTGGTGTCAAACAGCAAAGAGGTTGTGGGTTCGAATCCTTGCCTGGTCTCTCCCAGTGGGCTCAGCTTCCTCCCAGACACGAGTGGCAGCCTTCGACTGAAACCACTGTTTTATAGTTTGGCAGAAAAACTGGTCTGATGTGTTTTCTATTGCCTTGCAAGCTGAAATTTACTTTAGTCTGCATTGTGTTACATTTACTGTTTTCACACCAACAAATCCTACGTTTGTTCCGAACAAACGTAAAAGACTTTAAAAGTGTTCAACTCAAACCTGACAGAGTTCATTTGGACCTGCTGGATTGGCTGTGCAGACGGGTGAAAATGTCAGGTCCCTGACTGGGCGTGAGGACTCAGCAGAGGATCAGACCCTGCTCCATGGCGCTTAGTGGAGACCGCATTCCCCCAAATTATCGAAGGTCGCGCTGTTTTAGGAGACGCTCTTGATTAGAACTTCTCCTGCCTCATCAGGTCTGTGCGCACTGAGCGATTTGTCTCTCCTCTTTCAGTACTTCTGTGACGATTACGGCATGTTTACAGTGGCTCCCTGTTTTTCCAGAGTTTAATCGAGGGCCAGTTCTGTGAAGTGTAAATGTCGTCACCGGAGAAACAGATGTTGCGTTTCCTGTTCTCGCGCGTTTCTGTTGGTTTGGAGGACGCGCTGTCCAATGCAGTCTGGGGTCCGACATGTTTTCTGTGAGGCCCCAACTGTTTTCTGTCTCTCTCTCTCGCGCACACACACACAGAGGCCGGCGCAGGATGTTCTCTCTTTGATTCTCTGTAACATTTCCAGGGATGGAGCCTGCAGGATCGCTGCTGATAACATCACACGCAAAGGGGAGCACTGGACAGCGTGTCTCGCGGTCGACCCTGGAGCACGTCTGAGGAGGGCTTCAATGATGCAGCAGTAAAACTGACATAAGAGCAAAATGGCTGCTTGGCTCTGATCTGCAGCGAGGCATTTTTTTATTATTGTTATTATTACCACCATACAAAAGCTTGCAGAACAATCGCTAACGCATAACAAACGTGGTCTGGTCAGACAGGATCATAATTCAACGTTTTGAACTACAAGTAAAGCATTGAGAGGACCTGAAACTGCAGCCTGATGGAACTCTCCTCATGGGAAAGCCTGGAGGTGGCAGCATGATGCTTTGGGCATGTCTTTCTTCAACCGGGAGGGAAAGTCATCTAGAGAAAATGGAAGGTTAAATCATGTTACAGTAGACAGTTTAATAACAATACTGCACGAAATGAAGACATTTCTCCGTCTAGATTAACAATGTGTGTCAGAGAGCCTTCTGCTGCATCAACTTGCTCTCCTTTCAACTCATCGCCGATGGGCGTGAAAAGTGATGTCACTTCCTCCCATTAAGAGCTCAAGCGACTTATTGCGAAAAGCCGTCATTTCGCCGGAGTCATGAGCTTTTAGCACGTAAGCCAACGTGCTTGAAATTATCAGTTTTGTTGCCGTCAAACTCAATCAGTTGTGACGTCACACAACTGCTGAGTCGTCACACGGCTCCTTTTTTGCATAGTCTATTATCTGCAATCATAGATTGCAGATCTATTGTAGTGCAATGTTGTTTTAGTTTTATGGTGAATGTATGTGAAAGCTGCGACAGATTGGCGACCTGTCCAGGGTGACCCCGCCTCTCGCCCGGACCGCAGCTGGAGATAGGCACCAGCACCTCCAGACCCCGTTAGGGAGAAGGGCGACGGAAAATGGATGGATGGATGTGAAAGTTCATTCAATAGGCCAATGTTGTTTTTTTTTAATTTACCCTTAAATGTCAGTTCTGTTGCTTTAGGGGTCAACTCTGGTAATCTAGTAAATAGAAAGAAAGAAAGACAGTTGTGTTTAGTATGAGATTGCTGATGGACTGTTTCTGTAGGCACACTTCTGTTCTGAAAAATGTTTGCATTCAATGTGTTTCAGTGGCAAACGTTCGCAAGCAGTTCTGTTAATAACCAGGTGTTTTTGGTGCATTTCTAACGGCTCTAGCATTTCCTGTTTGTGGCCGTTACTGCATCAAATCCAGACCTCTGGCTGAGGTTTGCCGCTCCTTGCTGCAAGGCAAACAGTTCCTACCAACTGCGGCACCGCGGCGTGACCACATAACAAATATGCCTTTCCTTAAAACGGAAAGTGAGCGAAATTTACCGCCAGCGATTTGTCAAAGTCGAATGCGTTTTTCGGTGGAAAAAGAAGAGCTGATGGGGAAACGATCTCCCAGTGCTTTCCTAACGCCAAACGTGCCTCGAAGTGGCTGTATTCTATATCTCTGTTATTCAAATACTTTGCTTTCAGTTTCTAACCACAAAAGTCAAGCGTGCCACTCATAATCCCAGTACTGAGGCCTCCTTTGTGAAAGGCTGAGATTTTAAGCTGCGTTCATTTTCTCAGGCATGTGATGCAATTCCAAGTTTGAGATAGTTTCGGTCTTATATGTTGTTTGTTTTTCAACTTGCTTCTTTTCCTCCAACGGGCCAAGCAGAACCTCAGTAAGACTCCGACTGTTGCATTTCTGTTTAGGATTCTCAATAAGTTATCTTCATTCTTGCTGTTGCATTGTCTGCATATAGAACTTAAAAAAAAAAACATGAATAAATAAGAACAAAAAAGTTTGATTTTATGTTGTTTTGTTTTTTATTTTATTTTTTTTTATTTTCTTTGACTTCATTACGAAAAAGAGAAAAAAACAACAACAAATTAACACCAACAATAAATAACACATTCAACAATAAAAATAATCCAGATTTAGAGTAAACATTCAAGTGTACTTAGCCTTTGTAAAAACCTACAGTAAAATGTAAACAGTCTCTTTCTCTCCAAAAGGCGAAACGTTAACAAAGCAACAAACTTGCGCATCGGCGCGCGCGTCTCACAAGGTAAGAAGCCACGTCACAGATGAGGCTCTGACTGACAGAACAAGCTAACATTCTCATACGTCTTGTTGGCAGTGTTTCTTTGTTTGTTTTTTTAAAGAAGCGGACTCGGTCGTCCGGTCTTTGTCCTTTTGAAGCGGTGCTGCGCGTGAGAGCGCGCGCTGTGGCAGCATCAGCGGCATCGGCGGCGTCTTCAAAGCTCCGCTCTGCGTCCGAGCGGCAGCCGGCCGCCCTGCACGCGCCAGGCTCCTTCTTCTTCTAAAAGATGATTTTTTTTTGTGTCAGTTTGTTTCGCGCGAGTTTGCACCTCGTGCTCTCTCTGTCTCTTCCCCCCTTAGCTTATCACGCACCTCTCTTTGTCCTTGCCGTGGCCGCCACCGACGGCCTTCTCCTTAATGTACATGAGGTCGCTGTGGACGCTCGGCCGCCGCGCGCACGGCGTCACCACGCCGTACGCCTCCCCGATGTCCTTCATCTTCTTGTGCTTGAGCGACTTCCTGTGCAGCATGTCGCAGTACTGCACGGACACCTTCCGGTGCAGGTCGGGGCTCATCTCGTGGGGCAGCTTGGCCAGGGTGAACAGCGTCTGAAACATCTTGTCCACGTTCTCGTTGCGCTTGGCCGAGATCTCAAAGTAGGCGCACTTGTCGTCGCCGGCCACCAGCTGCTCGATCTCCTCCCGCTGCACCTCCCGGTGGAAGTCTCGGTCGCCCTTGTTCCCGCAGATCACCAGAGGCACGTCGATGTTCTCCTTGATCTTGTTCTTCAGGCACGACTTGGTCTCGTGGATCTGCTTCTTGAGCCGCTGCACCTCCTGGAACGACTCGCGATTGTCCAAGCTGAAGACGAGGATGAACACGTCACCTGGAGAGAAAAATTGGGGAACGAGTTTAACTTTTTTTTCGGGTTTTGCACTGAGTTTTGCTGAAAATGCGTTTTGCGGTTTTTTTTTTTTTTTTTTGCACGAAACTCCCAGCGCCGCGTTGTCGCGGGGTGGAGGAAGGCAGGCGCGCGTAAATACGCACTAAAGCTGCAAAAAAACACCAAAACCAGCGAGTGAAAAGTACCTGTCAGTATGGAGAGTCTCCTCATCGCGGGGAAAGGGTGATTCCCCGACGTGTCCAGTATGTCCAGTTGGTAAACGTCCCCTTTGATGTTGTACAGTTTTCCTGTGGAAGTCCTCGATGGTCGGCGTGTACTGCTCCTCGAACCGGCCGTTCAGGAACCGGGACACGATGGCCGTTTTCCCAACTTTGGTGGAGCCCAGAATCACCATCCGGTAGCAGTTCTTGGCGGGGATGTCGAAGTCGCTCTCGGACGGAGACATTTTCTTGATCATGGTTTATTCCCGGTGGCTTGGATTGTGCGCAAAAAAAAAAAGAAGTAAAGAAAGAAATTGGCGGTTTCCGCTTGCGGTTCTGTCTCAACGGCGGTCAGGAGTTGGGTATTTAAGCGAGCTGGGGGCCCCGCCCCCTGTGTGAGCGTCACGGCTCGGTGAGCAGGAGAGAAGAGGGGAGAGGACAGAACTCCCACTGGTGCGTCAGCCTGTCAGCTCCAACGAAGTACGGGACGGGAGAGCAAATAAATCCATAAATATAAACAGGACATAATAATGATGTCCTGTTTATATTCAGGGCATCAATGATGGAGGGGTCAGGGGCCGGCTGATGTGCAGTACTTCACTAGTTTACCACCAGATCCATGTTGTAAAACTGATTTTAAAAAAGGGAAAAAAAGAAAAAAAATCATATTTGATGCAAAAATAATCAAAATGCCTCGGTGCGTTCCAAAGCCGAACGCACCGATTTGTTCATCGACTGCTTAGTGACCAAAACCAAAAAGCGCCAACAGAGGGCGCTCGAATCTGCGGTCGTGGATAATGTGTGAGCGCGTGCTTTACCGATTGCGTGCACGTGGCAAAAAAAAAAAAACCCGAGTGTTTACCTTCTCTCTCCAGCAGATTATTTCATCTCAGCTGTTTTTTATTCCCCCCAGTTAACCGGCTGATGTGAACAGAGATGCTTGACTCAAAATCAGTGAGAAATTGTTCGAAACGATGTGGCGTCGCCTCCACTCAGTTCGGCCGGCTTCCTGCT
The DNA here is from genome assembly GCA_911649635.1 of Poeciliopsis gracilis. Taxonomy (NCBI): domain Eukaryota; kingdom Metazoa; phylum Chordata; class Actinopteri; order Cyprinodontiformes; family Poeciliidae; genus Poeciliopsis; species Poeciliopsis gracilis. The sequence goes on along the minus strand of CAJVRI010000910.1, from coordinate 231,110 downwards.
GACCGCGGTGAGCCTCACGCGGACCTTTCTGACCAGCAGAACGGAATGTGACCCAATATCTGCGGGAATAACAAGATTATAACAGTTTGCTGGGTTTTCCGGTTGTGAGGTTAAACTCCCTGGCTTTAGGAATAGTTTCAAACATGAAATCCTGAGGTTAAAAAGTTGTTTTTTTTTGTTTCTTTTTTGAAATTTAATGGTTTTACAAATTTAACTACAGTTTCTTGCAGTAGAGATGGGGCGGTTGCATTTAGAAAAAAAAAATCATAATTTCCACCAAAAAAAAAGGAAAAAAAAATCTAATCTGAAATTTTTAGATTATACTGAGAGATTTTCTTGAAAATATTTGGACATTTCTGAGCTCTTAAAGTCAAAAATCTGCAAGAAAAAAAAAGTCAGATATTGTGATATTTTTATGATTTATTTTCTAGAAATATTTTGGACATTTTCTAAGTTTCTGAGTTAAAGTGGGCAATTGTGGACTTTTGGAAATGTCCTGCTTCAAAAGTAAAAAATATTGTACTTTTCGCCCAGCCCGGTGCCTTCGCTTTTTCCTGAATGGCACCTAAAGGGAAGCATGGAGGTGACAGTATGGCATCACATTCCTGCCAGGAACCAGAGCGCAGCGTATTAAAAAAAAAATTAAGAGACCGCACAGCTCTGATCTGTGGTAAATATAAAAATTACTGTTATTGTCACCTTCATGAAATACTGGCCTGTCATTTTTTTTACCAGAAAAAAAATTTTCTTGAATCTTTTGGAAAGAAAGAAGCAGTGATTTTTTTTATTTCAGTTTTTTTTAAAAAGCAAAATCACTTTTGTTTTTCAAGAAAAAGGGCCTAAAACTTGCAAGATGGTTGAAGACCTGACCATAACTGCAGAAAAAAAGTCACTTCTATTAAGCATGGACTCGAGGGGGATGAATTCAAAAGCACGCTGCACTTTTCAGATTCTCACCTTTGAAAAAATGAACAAAGAATAATATTCCTTCCACTTTAATGCACTGCGTATGTCAAAAGAATAAAACTTTTTTTTTAGTGATCTGTTGTGATAATGTAATTTTAAAAGTTATGTTTTTATTAGCTGGAAGACGAAAATGATAATAAGTAACAGAAATAAAGTCCAGAAAACACCAGTTTTCTATATGATGTGTTTTGCTTGGCTATAAATTTCCTGAATGGACTTTGAAATAATTATAAATAGTCAAATCCATTTTTCTCAAACCATATAACATAACCATGTCTTATTTTTAGGGCCTCCAAATTAAATTCTGAAGGTGTTTTTACTTGTTTTGTTCACCATCTAATCTTCAAAGTTCCAGCTCGCCCGGTTTGGTTCTGTTGTTTGATTCTTGTATCTATGGTACAGAGAGGAACTCGTTTCACCTGGGAAGACTGCATTGCCGTTGTTTACGTCTCGGTTCTGAACTACAGGCAGATGAACCGCGAACATCCAGATGAAAACAGCTGCCAGACTTCAGGAAAGGCATGCCGGGGCAGTAGCCCAGGGCAGCAGGCTTTGTGAGTTATGTTTTACAAACATAACATAACACGAGTGCATGTTTTACAAACTTTGTGTGTTATATAAAACTGAATGAAGTATGGGTGTTTTAATATTGTTATATTTTCTGAATGCATTCAATAAGCAAAGTGTTGAAAATCTGAAGTCATAGTCTGTCTTTTTGGGACCAACGTGGAACCATCTCACATGGGTGCATAAACCTGATGTACTGTGTCTTTATTTAGTTTTTGAATAATACAGTAAGTGAAATAATTACCCCTTCCAATAGATTTTTGATCGATGGGACTAATAGGATATTAATAAATGACTCTGATAAACCTGACTACGTATCAGATTCATTGCCACTTCTGGGTCAGGCTGTCCGTTTCTCTGCCGGTTCTGGTGTGGAAGCTGAACCACAGTGACCCTCCTGTGTCCCATGACCCAGCTACCTGTGGGAGTCTGCTGTTTTCCTGAGTCATGACCCAGTTTCCACACAGATGTGTGTCTTAGGCTGACTTCACAGCGTGAGACGTAATGTGGTCCGCCGTCTCCGTGGAAGAGAGGAAATCTGCACTTTCACCGGCGAACCGCTCAGGGAGCCAGAAAGACGTCGGACAGAGCAGCAGACAATGAAAATCCGCTCATTAGAGTCGCGGGTCTAATGGACACGCTGAAATGGGGTGATTGCTGGCGCGGTTTCAGACATTACCAAGCCATTAGTTCCATCACAACCACATCCAAAAAATGAAAGTGGGACAAGTGGGACCATAACGCGGCGGGAAACAGACAAAGCAACTAAGAAAAACAAGAAATCCAGAGGAGAGGAGGAAGAAATATAGCGGAAACAGGTCTGAGGCACTTTAAAAGTAAGAAAATAAATAAATAAATAACTTGAAAACTTAGCAGTTGGGACGACTTTTATCTGACGATTTCACCCAAAGCTGAACTGGTGCTCACACGATGATTCTACATGTCTAATAAACCATTTGAATGGACAGGAACATCAAAAAAACAAGTTGATCAGTCGGAAAAATAAAAACAAAACAATTCAATCACTTGAATGCATAAGTTTGGTCTCCCTCAGACTCTTAAATCATTCTTTTCAGTTGAGTTGCTCACGATGAATCTCAAATTATACCCGGAAAAGGTGTCTGAATATTTTCGTCTCGTTTTCTGTCTCACAAACTCCTGACTTTTTCCCAGGGGCACGAACGTGTTGAGAACAAAGGTATAAAAAGCAGTTTAGGACATGTACAACAATTTACATGAAACAAATGATCAAACTGATCCAGAGGAAACAGGATCGGCTTTTCATCAGATTTACTGACATCTAATAAGTAGAGATGTTCTGTGTTGGGATTTTTCTGTTATCATTCTTACATTCAACATTTATTATTATTATTTAGGTTAATGATCATTAACCTAGATCATTAACCCAACATTATATTGTGATTTTAAATTGAAAGTATTCTCTTCCTCTGCTGAAATGTATAAACTTACTTTGAGGCCTTTTCTTCCTGTGTTTCCATGTGAAACAGTTAACAGTGTTCCTAAAACCTTATCAACTGGAATACTCCCTACTTTGGAGGCCGTCTGTGACTGTTTTACAGTTTTTCTTTACTGCCCTCCCTTATCTTTTAATAAAAGAGAAAGCTCTAACAAAGGGTCTTCAGAACGGCTTGGAGGAGCAGTTTGCTGAGTTTTCTCCTTTTGCAAAAGCTTTTATAAAATTCACTTACGTTGTCTGTTTGTTCTTTTATGCAGATTCATAAATACCTATCATTCTGATCCGATTTTATTGGTCTTCTTCAAAAGTAGAAGCTCAACTTTCTGGTGTGTCATGTGACCTGAATCCTTCAGATTCTTTTCTTATGTCATATGACATAGCTATATGCATAAACATATTCCAACTCCCAGGAGAGTTCTGTGTAGAGCAGAGCAGAAAGCAGCTGAAACACCAGTCTTTAATAATTATACTATGTTCCCTGAATGAAACAGGAGAATAAGTTTTACTCCAACTTTTGTCAAGCCACATCAAAACTTTATAGGTTGGTCAATTAAACCAACCTATGATGACATTACTAATGTAGACTAATAACAGCACTCATTACTGAGAGCTGACTCTCATGTATCGCGCTTCAGAACAACAGCGGCGGATCACGCGCTCCTCTTGCTGTTCATCAGTTTTTAGACGCTGAGAAGAAGCTCGACCTGCTCATCATCGGTCCAGTCACAGATTGTTGTTCACGGTTCTTCTCTTCTTTGTTTACCACTGAGCTGCAGGTTTCAGACATTCGATCACGGCCGCGTCGCATCGGCGTCTACAGCGCTGTTGTTTTTAGTCGACCTGAGATTGCATTTCTTTTCCTGCTGACTGAACGCTGGACTCAGGACACGTGTCCACTGTCCGTCCATGGGAGGTATCTGGCCTCGGGAAACTTGGTGACCTTTCTTCATAGAGGTGTCTTTTGTTCCTGGGTTCTATGCTTGGACTGAAAATTTTCATGTCTGTTTGCCTCATTAAGCAGGAGATATTTGCTATCAGTTCTCAGAGGCATTCGGTGAGTACTGACAGTGCCTTGTGAATGTATTAGTTCGGGTGGAATTTCATATTTTGTCACACTACTATATTCTTTTTGTAATTTTGTTTGACAGAGTAACATAATGTTGAGTTCTTGCCTTTTTTTTCTCAGAGTTTCTCAAGTTGGCCTTCACAAGTATGTAAAATCATTGTATTGTGACTAAGGAAGTGCTGTCAATCGATTAAAAAAATGTAATGAGATTAATCACACTCTTGTGCCGTGATTAATTACAATTTCTAACTTGGTAAGCCTGAATTATAAATATGGCTGGAGTTGTGGTTCTAGCAAGAATGGCGCCCCAGGCAAGCTCCTTTTTCTGACGCACTCCAACAAGTTAAAATCCAAGCCATTTTTTCACTATTTTTGTGGCAGAAAACAAGGATTTTCTACTTAGGTTGTGACGCCTCTTTCTGATGCCACCCAATAGCCACTTTATCCATGTTTTTTAAAAAAAGTTGTTTTTTGGGGGGGAGTGCGGGGGGGGGGGGGGGGGTTTTGTCTTGAATGAAACAGGTGTCAGTTTTCCTGGTTTTTATAGTCAGGAAGGTTTAAAGTTGGTCATTTCGTTTTAAATGATCAGAAGTGTTTGAAAAATGTTCCACCGTCATGAAATGTTGCCGTCATGAAAAATGTTTGCCTTTCGCAATCGTTCATGTCGGGTTCATAACGCCCTGTTGTTACCTTGGTAACCCTCCAAGGTACTTTGGTAAATTTGCATTGTATTGTGTAAAAATTTTCAGAGATTTTCCTAAAATATTTGTTCACATTGTTCTTGCAATGTTTTGTGCAGTCAGTGATCTAATGTGGGTCCTGCTTTCCGACTTCTCACCTAGATTTCTTTCCTCTATGGCTGAAAATGGAGTTCTTAAAAATGTCCACCTTGGAATAACAACATTACAGATTTTCCTGTTTTCCCACCAAAATCTAAGAAGGTGAAGTGCAAACAGTCTGGTTCGTCCCCTGGTAGAACCGTAAGCTGTGTTTAAAATCAATGTGGAATCTAACAGGAAGGAGACAAACAGAGGGTCTTTAGGGTATTTTCCAGATTGTGTAACTTTACCGATTCAAGCAGAATGACGTTGCCTTAATGCAGAGTAGGACAAAGGGTGCGGAGGGTTAAGGGTCACACAAGTTACAGATGTTTACAACCTTTACAGAGTCATATGACCCTTGATTTCCTAGAAGATTCTCTTAGGTTTAAAAAAATTTTAAAAAGAACACAATGTTTTTTTGTTTGGACTTTAAGATTGATGTGCGTTTAAAAAAAATTAATTCAGCAACAAGTAAGTCCTTGGGAAAATGAATAATTTGATGAATTCTGCTTAAAAAAAAGACTTGACTGCCACCGATCAATCAGAAGCTTTTTTATTTCAGAAGCTTTTTTATTTCAGAAACTTTTTTTTTTTTTTTTTCAGAATAATCTTTTGAGATAATGGACAAAATTTTCCACAAAAACTTAAAGTTGGTTGGTGAAATCACTCAAAAGATTCTTTTTTTTAACCCCTTGATTCATTTAAATGAAAACCCAACAAGGCTGTATCTAGTTTACCTTGTTCAAGTGAACAAGCCTATTTAAATCTGATAACTCTACTGAGCTAAAGGAAGAAAATTTAGTCTGATGGATATAAGTGTCTGCTAAGCTCATGATACAGACTAATTCTAAGTTCAACACTCCAGACAACGGCATAGCAGATGACTTCCTGAAGGTGGAGTCTCAGAAAGAGCAGGAGCTTCTTAAAGAAACAAAGGCCCAATTTCAAAGCGTCAAAGTGCCATGCGCATTTCTGGCTTTACAATCTCAGATAATATCTTAATTATATTGTCATAAATTTATGCCTTTACATTGTAAAAAAAACAAAAAAATAACAAAAAAAAAAACATTTTCTCTTTTGGAATTCATGATTTTTCTTGTAAATATGAGAAAATAATCTAGAATTATTTGGAAGAATTGTATTCTCTACCACTGCATGTGAAAGCACCTTAACTTCGCTGGTCCTTGTTAGTGGTGACCTTTGCAAGTTGCTGTTGGAAGTCAGTGGAAACAGCCTGAGCGGAAACCGTTGCATAATGTCAAATATGCCACTTTTCTTATCATTTCCCTAAAAATCTGTCTTTTTCCTAGAAGCCATTCGCAACTTAGCCTGCTGTTAAAAAAAATGCCCAGGTCCTGAGCGATAATGGATTTCACAGTGTCAGCGCTGTGAGGACGCAGGAGAGGGATATGGAGGGAGGAAGTCAAAGAATCACACAGAGATGTGGAGGTTTTATTGTCTGGAAGTTTCCTTTTGTGGGGAACGAGGTGATGTCATCGTGCTGGCATTGTGTCTCTTCTATTGTTGGATGATGTCTGCATTCACAGTGATTTGCTTCAACAAAGCAGCTACAGTGCCTTGGTGAGAATTCAAGCCCATGTCGCATTTTATATGTCAGCCTCCCCCCGCGTCATATCGACCTTAAAAACTGCTGCTTCAGGAGCCCGAGAACTTGCATAACCCAAGCACCCCTGGGTTAGGAAGAAAGAAAAAAGAAAGCTGCGCTACGTAACTTTTACAAAAATATGTTTTTATGTTATTTTCTGGATTTGTTTCAACTGTCACCATGCTGTTACAGTACATCATATAACACGAGACACATCATCTGGGAAAAGATTGAGCTCCTCCACCTCCTCCCTTGGCTGCTGTTGCTGTCTGAAGAAATACGTCGCTCCCGGTCAAAAACAACCAATCACAGCCAAGAGGAGGGCCATAGAGCTGTCAATCAACATTCTTAACAGTATTGATATTGGATGTGCCAACGAGACACAGCTTACTGTTACAGATACACCGTTTATCCGCTGTCAAAAGTGGCTATGCTAACCTAGCATTAGCGTTCGTGGCAATTTATGTATTGGTGAAGTGTCTGTAGCATAGTTGGCACCGCTAAGACCCTCCTCCTGGCTCTGATTGGTTGTTTCTGATTGAGTTGGTGCATTTCTGCAGTTAGTACTTAAGAGTGTTGAGAGAAGGAGGAGGTGATCAGTATTTTCACAGATTATCTGTCCTATATTATACTGCCACAACATACTGATATTTTAATAAACACAGCTCTGGAAAAAAATTAAGAAACCACTTAAAATGATCAGTTTCTCTGCTTTTACTTGTTATAGATATATGTTTGAGTAAAATGAACATTGTTCTTTTATTCTATGAACTATGACGATATGTCTCCGAAATTCCAAGCAAAAATTTAGTGTTCATTTGCAGAAAATGAGAAATGGTCAAAATAACAAAAAATATGCAATGCTTTCAGAACATAAATAATGCAAAGACAAAAAAAAAAAAGAAGTTGACATTCATTTAGAAACAACAATACTAACGTTTTAACTCAGGAAGAGTTCAGAAATCAATATTTGGTGGAATAACCAGTGCAGTGGTCTCTTCATTTTTTCCAGAGTTGTAAATAAAAGCTATGAGTTACATAATGTAGCTTTAAGCACCTTGATTCATTTTAAGAAATAAGTTGCATCTGCACACATTTTCCCCGCGTTTACGCGCACGCGGTCCATTGACGACTACAGTCGGTGTGCATTCGTCCACGCGTCCGGATGGGAATCCTCAGCCGCCACACCAGCAGGTGAAGGATGCGATCAGTCGTGTTTGCGGCGCTGATTTCTCTGCAGATAGATCTGCTCCGTGAATGGTCTGCAAATACAGGAGAACAAACATGCAGTAGGACAATAAAAGTGGGAAGGGAACGCTGTACCACACGGTGCCAGGAGCTTGCATGTGTGTAGCGAACCGTGGCGAAGCTCAATGGGTGCGGAGTGTATGACAGGAAGATGTCTCCGGGTTTCCCTTGCTGACAGGGGACAATATGTGTGCAAGATATCATTTCCATGGCACGTTGCTGCACCGGACTTCTAAAAAACTTGACACATTTGTAAAAAGTGTGGGAGACTCATGGCTTCGTTTGATCTATGGACATATTATCTTATTATAAATCTTAGTCACATTTGCTTACATTTTATTCTTTTGAAGGGATATTGGACAAATACGAGGACATAATATTAGCAAGTAAAAGTACCCGTGTAGCTCTTAGTTTAGTAAAAGGGAACTCAGTTAATATGTTCCCAAACAGTGTTAGCTTCTGGTCCCCCTATAAATCTAAAGATAGGCTTTAGAGACAAAACCGCTTCTGTTTGAATAAAGAAAAAAAATTGTTACTTGAACATCCTTGCAGCAGCACTGTTTTACAATCTCCGGTAAACTCTTAAATAGACTAGCAAATTTCATAGCAAAGATTAGAAAATCCAACTTCTAAATGGGAAGGCAAAAAACTCCTCAGAGCACAAAGTTTGTAGAATTTTTGATTACTTCAAGAAAAATAAAGTTGTGGCATTAGAAATTAATGCCACAACTTTATAGAGTTGTGGCATTAATACGACAGCACTCTTGAACAAGAGTACTGTCGTATTCTTTAACAAGAATACGACAGTACAAAAGGTTACAAAGAGAGAACATATTCTCCCAGCTGATACTCAGAACTCAATGAGAAAACTGGAAACATTTCTTTAGCTGTGCTGACAAGGCTAAACTGAACTAAACACAAATGTTGGCCTACTTTTTGCCACCCACAGATTCAGTGTTGTATAAAGTACTGAAATCTCAGAGTCTAGTAAAAGTATAGGTACCGCTCCAAAATATGACTTTGGTAAAAGTGCAAGTCACTGACTGAAATGTTACTTGAGTTAAAGTATTAAAGTATCTGAAACGTCTTGTACTTAAGTATGAAAATTACTGTAAAAATGGATGAACTCAAGTAATGTAATGAAAAGTATAAGTAAAAAGTAAAACAAGACAAATGCAGTTTGAAAGACATTTTTTATATTTTGGTAAACTTGTCAAATACACTTAAAATAATGTACACAACCAAGTGCAGGCAAAATTAAACCTGCTAATAGATATACCTGCAGGCATCATTTAGTTAAGAAAATTAGGTGCTAAACCACTGTAGGTTAACTTAACCTGCCTACAACTGAACCAGCTTCTTAGTAAACCCTCCAGGACAGAAAATACAAAGTTTTTGTAAGCCTTAAGTTTCTCCTTTCAGTAAGGTCAGTACTGAAAATGAGAAAAATAAATAGTACAGAAAATGCGGCCAACATGAAGAAAAAAAGCCGTTACGATTACTCTACTTCACAAACTATAGGTGCACACAACTGGTCATTATGCAAAAGAAAAAAAGAATTGGGAGGGAAATGCAGCTTATTTGGCATCTGAAGAGGGAGAGCTTTTTTGTTAACTTGGTGTTTAATGGGAGAAGCGAAACAGGTGCATCCTATTGGTGGTGATGAACAAGGCCAGGAAAGTTGGATACCGACTTCGTTGCAGTCAATCAGTGAGTGGGGTCAAAACACTTGCGTTTCTCTCTCTCACTTTTTTGTAACGAGTAACTAAACTACACAATGTATCGGAGTGAAAGTATGCAATTAAGTTCGGAAATATAGTGAAGTAAAAGTGAAAGTTATCAAAAATTTTCATACTCGAGGAAAGTATGAAGTACTCCAAAATATACTTCAGTAAAGTAGTGAAGTATTTTTACGTAGTTATTATACAACACTGCACAGACTGGATTTTGTTTTCCTAATAATGAATAATAAATTGAGCTCGATTTGTTCTTTCAGTTTTTGTACTTTGATATTCTGAGGTTTAAGACGTCAAGTGATGAATCTGAAAAATTGAATCAAATAATCAGAATTCTCCTTGCCTTTGCTTATTACACCTAATTAGGAGCAAATGTTAGAACAGAAACCAAAAGATGAATGAGTGGGAATAAAAAGTCAAATTTAATATTAACAAAGTGAGTATTTTTAACCAACATTTCACCTATCCTCACCTCTTTTCTCCTGGATACATGACGGTTGTGAGCTGACTGGGCTGCACGGCGTTCACTTCATCACCACCTGTTCTCTGCTGGGTTCCTGCCTGTCTCACACTGGTGATTCTTACCAACTCCAATCACTGTGTGAGGCAATATTCCCTTAGCCACACACGCTCCTACATCTTAACAAATAGTACTACAGAGAATCAGTGAGACACACGTTTGACAAATATAGCACACGGCTCCCGTAATCAGCGCAGCGTGTGGTTAAATCTTTAGCTCTCCAGTGGGCGATAAATGACACCATGGCTGACCGGCGTCATAGTCGTGCCCCGCTCCTGTTTCCCAATATTAAATCTTCTTATAGATGGATTGCTTTAATCGGCACGAAGACTAGCGTAGTGTTGAATTTGAGATTCGATGTTGGTTTTCCTACACTTGTCGGTCAGCCTGAACGCCTCATCTTGGGAAAGCTGATTGAGCACCTTCCTGCCATTGCTGCTTGATGTTCAGAGGATACGAGTTAAACAAACAAGGTAGCCCTGATGAGGAAGGAAACAGGCATAAGTAATTTATTGCTCAGTATTTACATAGACACTCTGTCATTTTCTCTAAGCTTTATTTGTGAAGGCTTTGCGTGTTATTTTGGGATGTTCATAAGAAATGTAGATTAGCGCTCCCTGTTCAGTGTCTTGGTACATATATATTTATATATATACCATATATATAAATATATATGAAACATATATATAAATATATATGAAACATATATGTAAATATATGTTTCATATATATTCATATATATGACACATATTTACGTGTCATATATTCTGACACGTAAATATGAGCTTTTGATCGACAGACAATATGCATATATGAGTTAAAATGTAGTAGCAAATACACAGTCATGGTTAAAATAAAATAAATAAAAAAGACCACTCCTGTACAGCTTCAGTTTTACAAAAGTTAAAATATAGCTAACCTCAAAGTCGAGTTGATGAACTGTAAATAGGTTGAGGGTTCTATATCGGTTTTCTGTGCAAATTGTGACACTTTTGTGGAAATTTGTTTGGCTCTGCACTATTTTGCCTAAAACCGTGTCAGTGCTGGCCCTCAAAGGTCAAATAGTCTCCAAGCAGTTGAATTGTCCTATTGGTTTAGGTGGTAGAGCTTGGTACCGGTAAAACCAAAGTAGAGATGTTTGGTTTTAATGCAAAATGCCAAGTTTGGTATAAAACCAAACACAAGCACCTCAGATGATAAGCTGGGTCTGTTCACTAGCATTTCTGTTGATCAAAGTAATCTGGAGCCATATGTGAGCCAATCTATCTGACAGGAGCTGAGGCAAAACAGGGTCATCAATGACCTTTCTCACGTCAACAAAGCCACAACAGATTGGCTCAAAAAGAAAAGAGTCAAGTTGTTGCAGCAGTCCAACCAAAATCCAGACCGTAGCCTCGGTTGAAATGCATGGTTGGGCCCTCAAGAGAGATTGAGGGTCGTCTGTAAACCTCAATGAACCGAAATCATTCCCCGCAAGCAATGTGGGCGTTCAGAAGATGTGCAGGTCAGATTTAGTCAGGCACAGTAACTAGGTTTAAAAACTTAACTTGGATCTAGACCCATTTCAAATCTGTCCACATTGAGTTTTTCCAGGTGCTTTCTTTATATCATGACTATGCCTGCATTATATCTGAGTTTGTGATTTACATCAACCAGCTGGATGTGACGTGTCTGTGTGTTAGCTGGTGAGTGGCAGAAACTCATTGTATTTCTCCTTATTTAGAGGTTCCTATTTTAACTTTTTTTCTGTGAGCTCAGATGTTCAGAAGTAGGTCATAGCAGATTTAGGTCACATTGCACAACCAGTAACATAAAATGTACTAACTAGAAAACTTTTAACGTTCGCAAAAAGAGCCTCAACAGAAAGACGAGGAGAAAGCATAGAGGCAGATTTCTAAAGCGAGCCGCTCTGCTTCACATATCTTTGTCTCTGCTGACAGACTGCGAATGAATTGGACTGAAACGCAGTTCATTAACAGCTGTTGCTTTTTAACAACTAAGAGCTCCTCTAATTAAACTCCTGATTTCAGTTGATACATCAGTTCATAAAAACTACTACTTATGTAATTAGAAAACACCATCGCTGTTAGAGAACTTGCATTTAGGTCAAAACTCAAAGTATTTTTACAGATTCAGTAACATTTATGTTACTGATTTTGTCCACAAGTCGAATTCTACACAGTTTAAATGGATATCTACTTTTATTATGCAACAATGTTGCACTGAAGCTGCAGGAGTACAGCCAAGAGGATTAATGGTGTTTTAAAATTCCATTCTGAAAATAGAAAGCCCATTTTTACTCTGCCGAATGCTGATCCGTGAAAAGTTATTTAACTACTGTGGAAACTATTTTGGGGGCTGCACAGTGGAGCAGTGGGTAGTGCTGTTGCCTTGCAGCAAGAAGGTCCTGGGTTCGATTCCCGGCCCGGGGTCTTTCTACACGGAGTTTGCATGTTCTCCCTGTGCGTGTGTGGGTTCTCTCCGGGTACTCCGGCTTCCTCCCACAGTCCAAAAACATGACTGTCAGGTTGATTGGGCTTCCCAGATTCTCCTTAGGTGTGAGTGTGTGTGTGTATGGTTGTTTGTCCTGTTTGTCTTTGTGTTGCCCTGCGACAGACTGGCGACCTGTCCAGGGTGTACCCCGCCTCTCGCCCGGAACGCAGCTGGAGATAGGCACCAGCACCTCCCGACCCCGTTAGGGAGAAGGGTGACCGGGCTGTAGAAGTTGCATTATAGTGGGGAAACAGATGAACATGGATTAGTTCTGGTTTGGCAGTATTTTGAATCAAGGTGAAAAGTACATTTGATAAATCCAAGCTCATGATCATCCAGAGTTGCTAAACTATGCTTACAGGACTCTTCTTTTAATTATTATTCTTTTTGTTGTTTCGAAAATCTTTCGCAAATATTATAAAAATGTGAATCTTAAATCCCAAGACTGATTCTGGATTTACGGCTTCATGTTTAGGATAATATGATTAGAGTGTCGTTTAAATAACTTTTTATCTTTTTTTTAAATTTAATATCTTCAATACATAAAACAAAGGGCTGCAAAAAGAATAAGTGCAAACATGAAATGGAGTTTTGAAATTCTGATTTTACTCATTTGAGGGGAAAAATCTTTCCAATTCTGCGACAGACTGGCGACCTGTCCAGGGTGTATCCCGCCTCTCGCCCGGAACGCAGCTGGAGATAGGCACCAGCACCTCCCGACCCCATTAGGGAGAAGGGTGACCAGAAAATGGATGGATGGATGGAAACTATTTTGGTTTAAGGACTCCATCATGTTTTCAGATTTATGGATAAAATTACTCTGAAATGGACAAGAAAAAATATTTTATTAGGACGAAAGATTAAAAAATGCAACATATTTGGTTTTAGTTTGTGATATTTTTGATTAGTTCTGGAAACATTAGAAATTAGATTTTAACCTCGAGCAAAAGAAAACTGGAAGTAACTGAGGTTACAACAAGAGAACATATTCTTCCAGCTGACATTCAGGACTCAATGAGAAAACCTTACACGTTTCTATGGCTGTGTTGGTTGACAAGGTCACTCTGAACTAAACAGAAACATTGACCCACATAATTTTTGCTCTTTAAATTCCTGAGGTATAAAACATATTTTTCAACCAGTATTTGACTAATCATCATCTTTTCCCCTAGATACAGCTGACTGTGAGCTGACTGGGCTGCACGGCGTTCACTTCATCACCACCTGTTCTCTGCTGGGTTCTTGCCTCTCTCACACTGGTGATTCTTACCAACTCCAATCACTGTGTTAGGTTCCCTTAGTCACACACACACACGCACGCACACACACCTCTTAACTAATAGTACTATTGAGAGTCAGTGAGACACACAGAAGACAGATATAGCACACAGCTCCTTTCGTCATCGCAGCGTGTGGTTATATCTGGTGCCTGCACATCTTCACTTTGCATGTAGCAGGAAATAATACAGATAATCACACCCCTTCTTAGATCTTGGTTTTGAGATATAAAGAATTTAAATTAGCCACGGGGTGAAAGCAGAGTGCACAAAAAGGGAGCAAAACTTTGCACAAATTTCCTCTTTTGAGTTAATTTGAGTCCTTTAGGTCTCTCTAAACTGCAAACTTCACTGTATTTCACTGAGGTTATTTCTTTCTTTTTTTTTAAATGTCCTAGTGGTGTAGACGCTTTTGCGAGACTGAAAACACGCAGGTCCATCTGTGCTTGAATCGACGGATACAGCCTTTTCTCAAAAGCTCTCAGTAACCTAAAGCAACTCTTTCGGTACAGCAGGGAATTTTCTTCAGCCAACAAAAAATTTAGAAGCCTGCCAACCCACATCAGTCCTTGAGACGTCTGCTTCACTGAAATAAAATACATAAAAACCTACAGCAGGCCTCACATATACCCACATCCGTACACAGTCCCTCATATTACAGCTAGAAATATTATCTGGCTGGTTTGGTTCAGTTTTGTTGCTACTTATTTTCTGTGGAGATGAACTTTCAAATGATTTCAAAACACTTATGAAACATATGTTAGAACAATGGAACACTGCTTTTTTTTCCACCTGTATTTTTATGGTGAATGTCATTATTGAAGTATCTTTTCTTTTAACTCACTTTACCGGCGTGGGTTGAGTGATGTGTTGGGAGATGTTAGTGTACCATGTGCTTACTTAAAACTTTCAATTCATTGTCCAAAACCAAAATAAACACATGTGAACACCCAATAAAGCCCCGTGTGATAATCAGCTGGGGTTTTTCCTCCACATCTCCTGAAACGGTGCAGCTGAACGGGTGGATGCCGGTGTTACGCCAGAAAATGCTTTTTCAAAATAAAGTAAATTTTAACGTTTCATGACATTTAAATTGATGTCAAACTCTGATTATGATTAATATTGGAACACAAATTTAAGCTATTCTGCCCTTATGGATCAGGCACATTGTCACAAAACCCCGTCTGGAATTTTTTTTTCAATATCGAAACTGATACAAATATTAATAACTCCAATGCATTCGTGAGAAATGACAACAAGGCTTTTGAGACTTACCCTTCGAATCTTAAGGCTACTTTGTAAGCCAGGGCCACTATGGCAGTAAGGACTAACCCAACAGGACTGGCACCACTGGAGACAGAACCGGAGAGAAAAACAGAAGTAAGATAAGAGGGTATGACGACATCCCTGAGACAAAAAGGAGATCCCTGTTTAACTTCACTGGGACACAGACAAGAAAAGACCAAGAACCACCTGTCCTACATACTGCAGATGAGAAATGTGACACAGATTTAGATGGAACGACGAGCTTTTTATATGTATGTGGAAGTGATCAGAATGCAGCCGCGTAAAAAAAAAAATTATTCAGTGACAACAACAAAAAAATGTCTAGCTCATAATGTTCAGGTGTGACTGAAGTGCAGAAACCATTAGTTATAAAACAGCATTATATGACCAAAGTAAATAGCTTTTTGTGGAGAGAGGTGGCGTAATTTGAAAAGCAGCATAGCTTTTGAATAAATGGAGAAAAAAAAAAAAAAAGGATGCTTCATAGTTTGTAAAACCATTTTCACCCAAACTTTTTCTGGAACTATTTTGAGCAACAAGGTGGACATTGAAAAAAACATAGAGCAAGAAGTGATTTGCCAGTGAAAGGAATAGTTTCAATTCTTTCTTTTTAAAAATCACGTTCTTTGGAGAGTTTGTGATCTGTAATGAATCACCAGACAAAACATATTCACTGTATCAACATTTTTTTTTATCACTAAAGATTATCATTTGTTCCTGGAGTCTAGAAATAAAGCAACTGTGGTTCTTTAAATGCTTTTATGGGTTCTTTAGTAACTTTTTGGATGAGCTGTTTAACCACTCTTAGGTAGATGGGTCCTTTGGTCACTTCTAGGGAGGTTCACCAATGTTCCATTTCAAACGGGTCTCACTAACTGTGTTTCCATCAAGGTGTTTTTATGAGCATTGTGATGTATCAAGTTCAAACCCCCAACTCAGAGGATTGATGTAGGGATGTACGCCAACCTCTACATCCTGTTTAGTGCAGCCATGTGTAGCGTCAACGTCAGACGAAATTACGTTTTGCGTAGCCTGGTTGATTCGCTCCAAACCAGTAGATGGAAACGCACCTAATTTGGATTTTCTTTTTTTGTTTGTTCTTCTTTTGTGACATTTTTAAATTTAACTTACAATTTGCATGAGAGTTGAATTACTTTCCAGAGAAAGTCATTTCAGACTGGAGCTTTTTTAAGATGTCCGAAATCAGTTTACTCTTCATGGATTAGATGCTAGCGTTAGCCTTAACAGAAAATGTGAAGGCTATTACTGCCTGTCTTAGCTGGTCACCAGTTTAGCAGATGCTTTTAGTAGGTGACAGGTCAGCCAACTCTCTACAGGCACGAGGTCGGCATGGTAACTGGTTTCCCAGATAAATTGTACAAGCAGAACGACTTTGAAAGTTGCTTTAGTGTGGCTAAAGGTCATAATAACAAACAAAGTAATCTTTGCAGAAACCCCTAATAGGCAAACCAAAAATACAATAACTCCTTGTCTAACACAAACATTAAGATGTCCACAGCTAATGCTCTCCTACACAACATCCAGGCCAAGCGTGTGACAGAAGATCAGGCTGAATGACTGGCTCTGCTGCTTTGCAGCATTTATATCTATGTTCCCTAAATCTGTAACTGTCATCAGTCAGCTGCGGCACACATTGCTGTCATGTGTCCGCTTCTCAGATTGTACAGACATAAATAAAGGTCATTAAGTCTCATAGTGAATGGATTTCGCAGATTACAAGGAACACCAATCAACCTGCCCGTTAATACCCCCAAAGTTTAGTACTGTGCCTCAACAGAGGTGCAGGAACTAAAGGAATTTGAAGATACAATGAGAGAGGAGGAAGACATGGGGCATATGTCACCAGGCCGGGAATCGAACTTGTGACCACCGCCACGAGGAATGAGGCCTCAATACCTATGGTGTGCTTTGCCTCTAAACCACAGGTACTGTGAAATGACCCAATTATTCTATTCAGGTGTTGTGCAGCAGAGGCACATCTAAAAGTTGCAGGACCCTGGCCCTTGAGGACTGGAGCTTGACACCCCTGATTCTACTGCTTGCTAAAAAGTAACTTTTAACCAGGTTAAAGTTAAACCAGGTTTAACCAAGATATTTGCACTAGAAACTAGACCAAAAATACTTGGTAAGATTTTGTGTTTTTGCTCAGCAAGGCACAAGGTTTACTTCCAGTGGCCAATAGATTACTTCAAATCTTCAAGTCAATGCAATCCTGAGCAAGACTGAAGTGACTGTGAAGCGGAATCACTCCCTTTTGAAAAGAAGAAACAGTCTGGCATATTTCCCAGGTTTGAGTTTATCGGCAAGAGCATTAAACTGGAAAATGACCTCTGTGTAATTTAAACGTTTTTCATTGAGAAAAATACTCTAACTTGTCCCTGCACCTGTGCAGATAAAATCGACAATGTTGCATAAATCTAAATACACAAGCCCTGGACATAAAGGTGATCGGTCAATGAATTAGGACTTTGGCTACCTGCCTTGTCTCTGTGCTGTGAAACATAGAGATTATTTTTTTAAAGTGTTTTCACATGACTTTGATTTCTATGTCACAGATGGAACAGATGCGATTACATTCCTCTCACGGCTTCAAAAAGCTTCAGATGTTATGCACAACATTCGCCTCCCACTTATTCAGACAGACCAATCTGACACCATGAGTCAGCAGACCTCTTTTCATGGCTTCTTTGTGCTACTGACCCACTTCCAAACCCTCGCTACTACAAATATTATGACCAAACCCCGGTTGACTTGATTGTGCCACCTTACGTCCATTTAGTTAAGAGAAACACTCCCTCAATTTACACTTCCGCTTGGAAAGCGGCGAGGAACTGAAAACGGGGAACTACTATTTAAAAGTTGCCCCTTTCATTTTCTTTCACGCTGTGTGACTCAGTGTGACTCTCAGTACAAGCTCATTATCACCTGATCCAGAAAAAGCAGAGCTCCCATTGTGGGGAAAGACAAATTAACAATGCCTGACATAAGGAATTTTATTATTCTCCATCGATTTGTATGTTATTTTTGGTATAAGTAATCTCACATAACTCTTTTATGGAAAAGAATGTCTTAGAACATAAACAAACATAGTCATCATCATCCCAAAAATAGTGGTCAGTTATTTTTAGCCAATAGATATTTTTTTTTGCCTAAAATATTTTTAAGAAAAACAGAGGGAGAGATTTTTTTCACCCCAAAATCACACTTTTAGCAAAAAAAAAAAGAAAAGAAAAACTTTGGCCATTATTTTAAGAATGTGACGATACGTCGTGTCTGAATAAACCAACCAGTCAATGTTCATAAGTTGGCTGACATTTCTGTTTTTATTTCAGTTTTTGCCTGTGCAGCCGACTGCACCTGAAGAAACAGAAGTTGCATGCGAATCAACTACAACGGTACAAAGAGGCAAGTGGAGCAAAATAATCTTTACTCATTGCTTGTTGCTTTATTTATGGAATAAATGGAAAATTTCCAAATTTATTGACCTCAAGGTCTACCACTAAGAAGAAGAACAACTATACCCAGAGGGACATTTTAACACCAAAAAGGCAATTGCTATTGATGTCAAAATGACAGCGATTTACTAGCGCTGATCAATACTATCAATACTACAAAACACCCCTTTTTCTCCAGCCAGATTCCCAATCGAGCCAGTGCTTACGCAGCTGCACACTAACATGGCAGCCCAGAGTTTGAGGGCGTGATGTGGCCCAGAGCGCAGAATGATCTTCTCAGACTAGGAGCATCTTTGTTCTGTGTCTCTCAGAGACCTCATGCCCCACCACATGATGAATGTGTCTGATATAACTGACCGCAGTTGTAATGGACTCGGCGAAGACGGTTTTAATAAAACAAATATAAAAGGGTAGGGGAAGATGCACAACAACTAAAAACTAAGGTGATTGTAGAATTTCCACACCATCACATCTGAATACTATAAAGCTATGCTATATAATGTTTTTATGCTTAATTTGCCTCTTTATACCAGAGCTCTCATTCGTGACCTCCTGAATCCATTATTCATTCGACCATCGTCTGCATCTGCTTGTTCTTGCAGGTGCAGACGATGATCAAAGGGTAATGTTCACTACTCTATCACAGGGCAATAGACATTAACATAAATCTTTTGGAAAACTGAGTAATTATGGACTTAATTGTACGAACTATAAGCCAATTTAGAATGTACTTTATTGTGTTATAGTTCCTATAGCGACTGTGGTTGTGCGGCAGAGTTGTCGTCTTGCAATCGGAAGGTTGTAGGTTCGATTCCAGCTTCCTCCTTCCACATGTCGATGTGCCTCTGGGCAAGGCACTTAACCCCAAATTGCCTACCGGTCTGCGTATCGGTGTATGAATGTGTGTGCGTTTGTGAGTGTGAATGGGTGAATGTGACTCCAGTGTAAAGCACTTTAAGTGGTCATAATGACTGGAAAAGCGCTATATAAGTTCAGTCCATTTACCATTCCTGAGAGTCTGCTGTGAACTAGGCTTTTAATAACAGATCTATTTTAATGAGATGCATTTTATCAGCTGTGATGTCTGTTTGACGGCTTCATCCGTTGCTCCACATTTCAAAGTGTCACCACAAAACAGATCGATTACAAAACGCTTCTGATTACAAATGAAGTATTTTAACTTAAACTTTTCTACATTTTGAAAATGAAATTATAAATATAGTTCTGAAAATTATTGTTTACTGGATATGTTGCTACTAATAGATGTTGGTTAAAAAACAAAGCTCTACTTCACCAGTTTGTTGACATGATCTAAAAAAAATATCCAATATTTAGTCACTAAATGGAAAAACATGAAGCAGCTATATTTAGATTCCATTTTATATACACCGCTCTGTTCAGTTTGTCTTAATGCAACATTTTCAGAACATTTTGGAACAGGTGTGAGCTCATTTAATGACCAGTTCACACAAACAGGAGAGAAAAAGCCGATGGGTTTTGAGGGCTAACGGAGAGGCTTTCATCTTTCTACAGCCTCAGACCGTTCACTCAAAGTAAACAAAAACACTCCTCGGGTTATTCTTCATTAGTGATGACATGATTTAGAAAATTAATTCAATGAGAAATTTAAGTAGTGATAAAAAAACATGTATGTAGAACACGCAAACTCTATTCAGAAAGACGGTGCAAACCCAGGGCCTTTTTGTTGCAAGGCAACCGTGCTACCAACCACAAGACTGTGCAGACACAATTTCTTTATAGAATTCAAAAGATGTCTAAAATCACTAAATGAGGTTATTCGCAAAACTTAAAAACCGCCCAATGTTGTATTACAGAAAGGACTTCATTTTCTCACCATTTAAACAGCCATTTATACAGTTGTTGCCTATTAGTGTTGACTTTAACATTATACGAATTGAGATTCATTGTCACAACAACAAACTCAATGTGATGATGCTTAAAAATCCATAAACACACACACAAAAAAGCATTGTTGTAATTGTCACTCCACCAGATTGATGCAGCTTTTTCGTCTAGCACTGTTGTTAGCTTGTGGGTTAGATTTATGGCCACACCAGAAACTAGCATGTTTAAAAAGAAAAAAAATGATTAATCACTTTTAAATTTTTTGCGCCTTAAAATTAATTAATGGAAACCAACATGTTGAAGTTCTAGCACTACTATACATCAATATTTTCTTGTTCTGAAGGTGTTTTGCACATCTACTTCCTGTTGGTGATGCCTTCCATAAATTCAAGATCAAATTTAATTTTGACACAAATGGAATACAACTTTACATTTTCTTTAAGCTCACTAACAGCCCTCTTACCTAGAAAGCCTCTTACCTAGAAAGGTTTTCATATTGCTCAGCATTTTGGGAAGTATTTGCAAAATAATAATAACTATTATGACCTGAAGTTCCCATGTTTAATCAAATTACAATAAATTATTATTATTCAATTCATTGTTCTTTCTTGACTCAAATTAAAGTTTTGGTTTGACTATGCACACAATGAAAAAGAACATTTGTGAGGGTTTTTATACATTTTACAACTATGATACTAAGTATGACGTCAACTGCATTTAAAACTGACTGAGCAAGTCAGTTTGAAAATAGAAAACTTAAGTAGAGGTGTAAGAAAGCATCCTTAATCCAGACTAGTTTTAACAGCAATGAGGGGGAAGAAAAAGTGATGAAGAAGAGAGGGGGGGGGAAGAAGGAGACTTGCAGTTTTTATTAGTCTGGTTCATCAACTCCGTAAAGGCTTGTCTAGCAACCACACACTCTAATCACTGAGCCATGTTGTCACAGTTGCCATGGAGACTGGGGGGTACACGTAAAACTTATTTTACCTTGCTGCGTTTTTCAGCCGTGATTTGCAACTCGGGAGAACAACAACATGTTCCATTTTTAGGACGGGAGTTCATCGATTATGCGTGCACTCTCCCATTTTAGAACGCCGTTTGATGTACGCCGGTGCCGTTCTGCCCGGCCAAACGCATCAATTCTGCTGGAGTTTCATCGTCTCGGAGCGACAAACTTTCAAGGTGGTGATTAACGGCGAACTGTTTGCAACAAGTCCATTGGTAGAAAACTGGCGACATTTACGTACATGAGCGCGAGGCCGAGGTAGTTGGCTGTACTGCCCCAATACATCGGGTTCTCTAAGATGCTGAAGGGGAAACCGGTCACCTTCTCATCCATCAGTATGCCAAAGTAGTCACCTACACAAAAAACAGAAACATTGGATTAGAGAATATCTTGAAAAACAAACAGATGTTTGAAACAGCTAAAAGACAACAAAGTTAGACTGGACTGATGTTTTGACTGAACGTTGAATTCCATCAAATGTATTTTTAATGGCAATGATAACATAAAAACAGTTTTACATTTATTACGCTACCAGGACTCTGGAAACATCATTTTCTCTTAAGGGTGACTGTGGTTGTGTGGCAGAGGTGTCGTCTTGCAATCGGAAGGTTGTAGGTTCGATTCCAGCTCCCTCCTGCCACATGTCGATGTGCCTCTGGGCAAGGCACTTAACCCAAAATTGCCTACCGATCTGTGTATTGGTGTATGAATGTGTGTGTGAATGGGTGAATGTGACTCCAGTGTAAAGCGCTTTGAGTGGTCAAAATGACTGGAAAAGCGCTATATAAGTTCGGTCCATTTACCATTTTACCATTTATGCGTTTGCGTGTGTGTGTGTGTGTGTGTGTATACGTTCCATCTCTACTTGGCACTAATTAGAGATGGATTGGGAAATCGTCTGCTAACCAATTAGGTCCCCTGATAAAACAGGCTTGCTTTACCAGTCAGCTGGAAAGTGTTCAGCAAGAAGGCATCTAGAAAGGCAGCTATTCTAGTATGGAGACATATCTGCTGCCAACCTAAACAGGCTTTCAAAGAAGTTCAAAAGAAGGCAGTAAAGTTGCTGCGCTTTATCCATTTGCGTTTTCTTCTCCTATCGGTTACAGAAAATGCTGCACTTTAAAAATGTGGCTCATCTTTGGAAATTTCACTTTAGACTTATTGCATGTTTTCATACTATAAGCTTGGAAAGAACAAAATTCAAAATCACTCTCAGACATAACCTAACCTAAAGGTGTTGCTCTAACCCTTAAACTGCATCCCGGTTACGTTTTCATTAAAAAAAACAAAACGCTAATCTGCCATGTTTTGCTTCTCCCATCTGATATTTTACACAAATCGTTTGGCTGCTAACTTCTCATGGAAAGTCAAAATAAAGTGAAAGAATGAAAAGCTTTAACAGCAGAGATTGTACTTCTAAGTCAGTCATGTGAAGATATAGTTAGTTCAGATGTTTATTTGCGATTCACGCCGTTGGACATGAGGTCAGCTGAACTGGGACACTCCACACTGCGGCTCGTCCACCCACCGCATTTTGCTATGCAATATGTTCTCAGTGTTGTGTCCAGGTAAACACAAATGTTATCTGACCCAGTTGGTGTGATCCTTATCACACCAACAGGATGTGCACACTTGAATATTTCTCTTTTGTCTCCTCTGCCCACCTACGTAGAAATATTCATACACACACAAACACACGCGCAGCAGGTAAAAAGCCACTGAATTACACATTTGTTGCTGCTGGCCCTGTTTTCTGACAAATGGAGGCCGGTAATGTTGGAATTACATAACGCCTTTTCATTATGTATGCTCTTTTTTTTTTTTTAACAGCACAGAAAATGCGCAAAATAAAGGTGATTATATAAGTGTAACTGCTTGGCATTAAGCGGACGCCCAGATTCACCTGGCCTTCCCACAATAAAGCCAGCCTCGATTGTTCTGACCCGCAGAGTGGCGACTGGCATTCCATTCAGATCTGGGAGCCAATCGCGACTTTAACAATGTTGTTTTCACCGCTTCACTGTTCTATACGTACATAAAAAAAGCAGCCAGTAAAGGCAGCATCCTGACTTCAATTAAACTGGAAAGTTGCCTTTGCTAAGGTGCCATGCAGGTCACTTGTTTAATGAAGAACATGTCCTGAATGGCCTATGCTTGAATGTCGCAGGAGCTGAAAAAAAAAACCTTCAGATGAGGCGCACGCTCACACCGAGCAGAACCGAGCGGTGGATTGATAATCCGGTAAATGGAAGCCCATTTGCTGACGGGTTTTAGAGGGAATGGCCTGCCAGCCTGTGATGATCAGAGACGTGATTACCTTACATCAAATGTGGCTACGTGAGCGTGTGAAGCCAAAGGAGCACAAAAGAATATTTCACGTCATAATTTGTTCCCAAACGAGAATATAATGGACATGAACCATAAAGCAGTGTTGTCTCGCAATACTGGGTTTAACATAAAAATTATTAAATTTAAGTGTTCAGACTTTAATTTGATAATTGTTACTTTTTATCTATCTTCTTTTTCACAAAATTGATTTTTTTTCTCCATAAAATTCTGAGTTAAAGTCAGACTTTTATTTCTGAATTCTGACTTTATTATCAAATTTCTGATTTTTATATCAGAATTGTATTTTTTTTTTCTCAGAATTTGTACTTTTTTCCCATCTTAGATATCATACTTTTACCACACAATTCTGTGGTTGAAGTAAACGTTAATCTCCGAATTCAGAGTTTAATTTTAATCTTTACTATCAGATTTTTTTATTTTTTTACTTACATCTCAGAATTTATGAGTCTCTCCCACTGTAGGTCTCTGACCTACAATCTACATCTCAAGAATTAGCAAGCAGCCATTGCTGCAGTTCTCGCATGTGTTTTCAATGATGCCAGAATGTCATCACAATGAGCAAGGACTCACACTGAACGCACTGACATGCATTTGTCAAACTAAAACAAATGAGATTTTCTTAGAATAGAAAGAAGCTAATTAGAAATCGGGAAAGAAATTGGAATACATGAATAATAGCAGGGAGAATAATAAGTGAAAGTATCTTCAAAAATCAAGCTGGAAATAAACATTAGAGCTCTTAAGGAATACACTTAATTATTTTTGTTTAGTTAATGTTAATTAAAATGGAGGCTATGAAGATTATTGTAGTAGTTTTTAAATAAAATAAAAAGTTAAAATAGCTAAAATCTTCATTTTTCTAAGGAGTGAAAGTTAGTGATAGATGGAAGTCCACTATGTTAGTTATGATATCACTTCTAAAAGTTGTGCTACAGAACGTTGCACTGCTTTCACTTAGCTCACATGTGCACCATCAGATCCATATGGATATTTTTCATATAAATATGTGTGCCTTTACTCTCTACATTTACTGTCATAAACGACTTGAAATTTACCTAAAAACGTCCCAGTGAAGCCCAGAGCGAGAAAACTGCTGACCACCAGAACCGTTCCCATCACTATCAGGGCGATCCCGACGTAGAAAACATCTGTCCGCTCCATCAGCTCCCATCTGGCCTGGGTCTTCATCACCACTGTCATACTGCTCAGCAACAAAGATGAGGCATAACTTTACTTACTGTTTTACACTGACACAGCGTACCATATTTTAGTCTCCTCTGTTGAATATTAACATTGAAAGAAACCATCAGTCAGGTGAAACTGAAAAAAAAGGAATGTTATGCAATTTGGTGTGGACCACATAAAACAGTTTACAAAAGACAATCAGAGTCAAATCAAGCCACTGCAAGCAGTTTTCATTGTCCAAGTCTGCATTTTAGAAGCTACTGAAGGTAAAAGGTTTTCATGTCGAAAATAATAAATTTCCTTCTCTCAGTCCATCTAAAAGAGGGAATACCATGTATTTTTCAGGCACATAGTGCCATTTTAGAGTACAAAGAGCTAATTTATCATCAGTTGTTATAAAATGCTCTACATATGAAATATGACTTAAAAGAAATTTGACTTAACTTAATGCCTTGAAATTGGGCCTCTGTCTCTTTAAGAAACTTCTGCCCTTTCTGAAACTCCGGCTCCAGGAAGTCATTACAACATGGCTCCTCTGTTAACCCTTTAACAATGTTTTCAACAGTGTTGCACTGAGAAGCAGCTTGCATCATGAGCTGAGCAGATGTGCAATTACAACAGGTGTTTGCTAATTGTTGCTAGTCTGAAGGAGCTGACTGAGGTGGGGATTCAAAAATTACTCAGATATCCACAAAAGAATTAAGGCAACATTGCAGGTACATTTTTGATGACATAATAACTTGCAAAACTCAAAACAGTCAATTCTGCATGATGCTGCCTCTTTAAAGACCCTCAGAAATGAAGCGGGTGCACCTTGTTCCATCACTGCATATCCTCTCAATTAATGACCACCTCTAAAATAGTTAATTGATGCAGCTGGAGAAAGGCACCAGCACCTCCCGACCCCGTTAGGGAGAAGGGTGCTCAGAAAATGGATGGATGGATGGACATGAGATTAAACTCCACATAAGCACTGCACTGCAGATCAAACACACACCGCTTCTTCTTAACTGAACAAGTGAAATCTGTCTCTTTGATGCACAGAACAACAAACCAGTTGCACACCTGCAGCAGGTGTACACCCTGCCAAAAGATCAGAGCTATATTTCCACAGTCTCGTCTTAATGCATGTTCTGTTTTGTGTGCGAAAGTGTTTTCGCTGAATTCAGAGGGAAAAAGAGAGTGCTTGTTTACTGGAGTGCATTTTAAAGTTGCCTGACGTCACCCTTGATTGCTCGCTCCGGATGATGCGAGGGTCATGTATCGTGTAAGTGCAGTCATGCAGTAAAAGCATTTTCATTTTCTGTCTGGTGCTCGGATCGAAAGCGCACAGAGGGGCCGGTGACTGCTTTAAAAGGTGCTCCGTTTGGTTTTGGCGATGCCTTTTTGAAAACATGTTACCTCCGAACATATTAAGCACTAAACTCTGGAGGATTTGCTGTTGGGATTCAGTTTGTTTTGGAGCTCAGAGCAACACAACACTGTAGCGATGAAGAAATTTTGAAGTAACTGACAAGATGTGCATTTCTTATTAGTTGGCTGTATGATAGTTGCATAGAAAAGTGCAAGACACAAAATTAATCCATTTCCAATGCTTTAGCCAAATGTATTTATGTGTGCGTTCAATTAAAGTGGACTAGTAGTTGATGTAAGTGTAGCTTTACGGACAAACCACACAATAAATTTCATATCATCATGGTCTGAACAAATGGGTGGCGGAAATCATTGTGGCATTACATGGCTGGTGGATGAGTTTCTGAGTGTGACGAACGAAGGTGCCGTAAATATCCCGTATTGCTTTCGTCCCTTGGTCACCAAACAAACCACCATATTTTATTACAACTTTTCAGATATTCTCCTCAATATCTTGAATCAACGTAATTAAATACTTTTATTCCAAATACACTCTGTTTCACTTTCTACTTGGTTTAAAGTGTCTCTTTCGCTTTATCAGCTGAATATGATCAATGCTTATTTATGTTGACACTTTCATAAGCTTTTCTGAATCTGCTTTACAAACGTTAAGTAGCCCGCTGCTTTTAGATTACGCAAACTGAACAGGTTGCACAGTTGCGAGTCCACATTCAGATGTGGGGAGCAGTGAGCAGCATTTTACTTGGGGGCCTAAAAGGGCTCCCGAGTGAAAACTAGGTTTGGGGTTAATTGGAGAAAACTGGGTTATGGGGCCTGTGCTGTGACTCTTATGGCATGCTTCCTTTGTTGAAGGTGACCAGGAAGTGAAATGTGAAGTGGCGCATGTTGTTGTGCCACGTCAGACACAAAGAGCCACTGCTGGGCAGACTGTTGAATAACACGTTCTGGACAGGTGCACTGCTGGGATTTGGATTAGAAAAGAGACGGAAGGAAAACAGGTCTGGTAGGACGGGGTGGCGGGCAGGTGGGCAGCGGTTGTAAATAGATGAACCACCACAACAGCGGACAATGAGTCGGTTCTAATGTAAGAAACATTTCAGACGAATATTCATGTAACCACAGCAGTTCCACCAGATTATGGCAAATTATGAACAAGGCTACACATTTTCAATTCTGTTTTTGAACCATTCAGGAAAAGAATGGTTGAAAAAGAGGGGGGAGAGAGAAGAAAAAAAGTCTAGTTGAGGTATGAGGAGGAAGAGGAGGAGGCATGTGAAGGCCAAGATGGTTTGCGAGTAAGTTCTCTTTAAAAGACAAAGGACAAAAGAAAAGTTGTGTTTCTGTGGTTTCACAGAAACATTTTCTGTCTTTTCAAGGTTTCAACAACCAGTCTGGAAAGCCTCCAGACCCAATTTTTTGGCTTAAATTGGGGACCAACTTTGAAATAAAAATAACATTCAAATATCAAATTGAATTTTATCATTTCAATTACAGTGCTACGGTAAATATTTGTCGTCTTTAAGATTTTTGTCCTTTTTTTCTTTGTATCTAAATGTTTCAGGCCATCAACCTACTTTTAGAAAGCCTTAGTGGAAATAGGTTTTCTACTAAGCCTATTTATTTTTCTACTAAGAAATATGCTTAGTAGAAAAAGATTATTAATACTAAATACAAACATTCACTGAATTTTACCGGTAGATTAAAGAAAAAAAACAAAAACTTATGTAGCTTAAAGTTGTATCAAAAGAAAGTATGCTTAAAGACCTTAAAAATCAACACATTATTCCCCAACTTAAGGAGCATCAAAAACAGCTGAGAGAGAAAGTTACTGATATCTGTCAGTTTTAGAAAACGGCAAAAAGGCTTTAGGTGATCAGAAAACCTTCATCCACCAATAAAGAAAACATGAAACGGTGGTGAAAGAGTTCAGCTTACCCAAAATTATTCAGAGAGAACGCAAACAATTACATGCTTTAACCACAAGAAGGAGACATCAACGGGAGAGTTACCAGAAATAAAAAAAAGGAAATTTGCAAAGAAATAAAAAGCAGTCTGATCATCCTCTCCTCATTTGGGAGAATATTCTGTGTGCTAATGAGACCAAAGTGTTTCTAGTGGTTTTGGAACAGAAAATCTACCAAATGTCAAACATGGTAGATTGTTTGTGATGGTGGTGATGTGATAGTCAGATGAGGCTTTGATGGGTAACTTTGTTGTTAAATTTCATTCTCTACTAAACATTTTGATGAAGAACATCCAGCCAATCAGTTTGTGATCTTAAGCTTAACCACATTTGTGTTGCAAAGCTGGAAAGAGATTTATAGCACAACATCAAGTCGACCTCAAAAAGGTTAGAAATAAATCACCTAAAACAGGTTTCAAAATCACTCCAATGTGGGACAAAATCTCTCTATAGTGATGTAAAATATTTCTTATAATTCACTGCAAATACTTGATGGCAGTTGGTGTTTGTGCCAAACCATCTATTGGGTGCAATTTTTTTCACAAAGGCCCAGGTTGGTTTGGATTGTTATTTTCAGTTAATAAAGTATTCTAAACTTGCCTTTTGCATCCCCTTGTGTGTTTGCTTGTTTGTTTGAAATAAAGTTTTGTTTTGATGATCTGAAACATTCAGGTTTGACAAAAAAAATAGGAAAAAACATATAGACGTCCGCCGGGGCCGATGTCTTAGCCCCTTACTAATTTCTCCCTAGGTTTCTCCTCTTTGCAGGATGAAAATATACAAAAAAAAAAAACAGTTTTCTAGTATGAAAAACAATTTTGCATAGAACTTTACTGACGCCAGTTTGCAATCAGACAAAAGAAACCATTGCAAGTCTTTTTTTTTTTCTTTGTCATATTAGGACTGGAACATAAGCAAAAAAGAGATTATTCAACCAATCATTTAGATGGTTCAGAGTCCATTGACTTCAGTCAAAACTCAGAAAGGCACTCAATTACAGGCCAGGACAAATCCAATGGAAGGAAAAACACACACGTTTTTCTATTAAATTAGCGTCTTTTAACTATTGTCCAAAGTGATGTGATTGAAAACAGCCTTGGTTTTGTCCATTCTCTGAGGATGTAACCTCAGAATCTACCCTTCCTGTGGCGTCCTTGAGGTCCATAGACCTCAAGCAGCTGTTGTAGTGAACTGTACTATAAATAGCTAACTACACAAAGACTGCTGGGTACTCATAATGGGAATACTGAATTTAGACCAAAACCACCAGCAGCTTAACTGCTCAATATTTCATATTAAATAAACATTAAAGTCCGTTTAACATCTGGTTCGCACCGCAAGATTTCAAAACTGATTTTCAAAAACTGAGACCACAAAAATTAAGATAAAAAAATCAGTGTGAGGTGTTGAGCTACACAGCAGGAGCAACACACCACTCACCCACCAGTTTCACTCACCAACATCCAGATGTCAGATGGAAAATCTCTCAAGACCAAACGTGACTTCATAGTAAACAAAGAAGGAGACAGTTAGTGTTAGTGGACTATACTTAACAAAAAAACAGAAAAAGATGTTTCGGACATCCACCAAACATTCTGGTGTACCGTGACAGCTGTTTTGTCTTCTGTGTATTTAAAAGTCCCTTCTGTGTTTTTCTGGCCTTCGGTACTGATTGGCTACTTCACAGTCAACAGGCTGTGTTCATGAATGTATCCGGCGGACGTCTGCTTTGAGTACGCGTGGACATCCAAGGAGTGAAGTACGGCCAAGGATGTTGGGGCCTTAAGTCTCACTGACCACGAAAACGGCTTACCCTCTTTTCTATTTCTATTGCGTGTTTCTGCAGCCACAGAAACACACAATGATCAGCAGATTGCAGTACACTGTGGACCAGCATCTCGTTTCCACCACTGATCTTCACTTGTCGCCTGAATCTTTTGTGTAATGCCCGCCACACTAATGCTTATCTGCCTTATGTTTCAATGGTGCTCTAAGAACTCCTGCTTTGCCTTATAGCACAGCAATTTACACACTTTGATATCAAGACTAATCAGAACGCATAAGATTTGTAGGACATAAGATTTGAAATGACAAAAACATTCTCCACTGCAATCAAATCAGTACTTTAGATAAAACATGCCTTAAATATCTATGCAGTATAAATAGATAAAAGACAACTAATTTACAACCTATTTCCATTTTTATGAGTTCTTTTTTTTAAGCACAGCATTTGCAAACAACAACAGCTGATGAGAGGGTATTCTATGTTTGTATTTAGTGCTACTAAATGTGGCATTGTCTATATTGCAGATTTGATTAGGGCTGTTAATAAAAGCATTGAGTGAGTTCATCTCCCCGAAGCCTCATAATTACACTAATGAGAGGCAACGGTGAAGCATAAACAATGGAAAATTTCTGTTTTTGGCTTAGCAGGGTATAATGTATTTAGACTCACTGACTATGTTTATTTGGCCTACATTTAAGCAGTTACTTCGACATTTGAATGATTTTACTAAATAATTCCATTGATCAGATCGGTGAATAAACCTGATTTCAATGTTTTGACTGTATGGTAATTTTACATAGTAATCAAAAGAACCCAGTCTTTTCAGTTACACAGAAGTTCTCCCTCAAACTACTGACTTTGAAAGAGCCTCAAAGCCTTATTCATTAGAAGTAAGAAGCACTACCTTCCACAAGCTTCACAGAGTAGTGGAGAGTAATGGAGTTTGCAGGTATTCTGGTTCACTCCTACAGACTTGTGTAACTGATTCACATTTGTACATCACCTTCCTCTCTTTTCAACTCTGCTCACAAAATGTCTGTGCCACTGATATGTGAGTTTCTGTAAGACAAAACATTAACTCTGTTGTTGGTGAGATTAGAGTGACCATTCCAGTGGAAGACCCGTTCATCACCAAGCCTTTAATGCCAAAGGACTTGAGATTATATTTATATTATATTTTCACATAATGTGCTTTTCTCATGACGCCATCTATTTGTGAAGTACATCAGTCCCTTCTGCAGAGTAAATACCAACAAATAACGCTGCCACTTCCAAACCTTTTCTGCTGTGGTTACGGCGGTGTTTCCCAGTTTCTTCCAGATTCAAAAACATCCATTATCAGCAATGTGTCAAGTAGTCTGATGAAATGTAAATAAATCTTTGCCCTTGGTGCATTTGCAAAGTGTAATCTGTCATTTTATGCTGCTTTTGAAAAAAACTGCTACTTCCTCGACCTCTTCCCACAAAAACCAGTAGCATTCTGGCTTGTGTGTTTTTCACAGTTGAATTTGTACAACATACATGAACACTGACCAAGGTAAGAGAGGGTTTTAGTTGTTTGGACATTAGGGTTAAACATGTTAAACATAGCAGTTCTGATGTTTTTTTTGTTTTTTTGTTTTTGGAGCTCTACTCGATTTTTTTTTTTTTAAGGAAGGAATGATGGAAAGAAGGAAGGAATGAAGGACGTGACTCACTTTAGCATAAGTTAGATAGCAGTTTACTGGATTATTCAATTAGTCATCAAAGCTTGACAGTGCACACTGACTAAAAATAAATAAACTGGTTCATCACACTTAAACAAGAAGTGCATTCTTGAAAAGAAAAATATTTTCAGAGGAAAGAAAAGGAAACAAAACCACATCCGAAATGAAAAAATCTATTGAAATTGAAAGAGCGGAGAGGAATGTGTCAGTAATAGTAAAAGGATGTGAATTACCTCACAGAAATGAATGAACACAGTACTGACTCACACTGGGAAATGCAGGCCCTTGAGGGATAAAACATAACAGCTGCTGTAAAAGCAGAAACTGTTGTAGCTCTGATTGGATTCCTCATATACTTCTTGTAAAACTTTGCACATGTGGCATTCGGTTAAGCAAATGGAGGCACAATTTGCACATCTTCTGTCAGTGTGATTAAGTATCAGTGTAGTGCTTCCTCAGAAAAGATTTCTTCTCCTGTGCTCAAAACACAAAGTGAATTTCTATAAAACAAGGGTAATTGAATATAACTATTTAACATAAAATAACCGACTTCATGAATATTCATCCTACTCATCTCCCAAATGAGTCACTTGAGTGCTGCGAGTGTGTCTGTAGTGAGTGTGGAGTAGTGATGTGTTAGTTTGTTTCAAACCACTAATAAAACAGTAGTTTATCAATATTTCACTACTGATAAATATCAGTTATTAGCCACAACAGCATTATTAATATTGGATCCCATTATTGCTCTAAACTTTTATGTCTCTAAATTTGTAACCATTCTCCATAAACGGTTTGTGAATAGGCCCTTAATGCTTTTTAAATTACCAAACATGCGTTCGACATTATCAGGCACTGAAGTGATAATAATTTGAATTACTATACATTATACTCCATTACACAGTAGTAATGGGGCATTTTAGGGTAATCAGTTTTTAGCAAAGTGGTCTGAAAACATAATTGGTACATTTTTTTAAGCGAGGTCCTGGAAATATTTCCCTTACACATGAATTGTGTCTTAAAAAACTAGAAAAACTATAAGTCGTCTCGGATAACTGGATGGAAAAGCTATTCTCTTCGCTCGTGCTTTTTGTCCTGGAACATGTGAACGAATTGTTACATTTATCTATAATTAGTTTGACTGTGGGCAGGATGATTCCCTTGAGAAGCACAAATGAAACTGCAAGGATAATATATGAAAAGCCTGTTGCTTCTCAACAGTATGCTGTCAAAACAAGATTGTTTTCTTCATCAATATTCAAATAGTGGAGAACTTGCAAATGACAAAGGTATTTATTGTGCTATTGTGATTGTCAGACAAAGTAAACTCCTCAATTACTGAAAAAGACGTGAAGCATTTCTATGAGCAGGCTTCTAGTTAAGATCTACGGCTCTCTGACTGGTCAATGACATACGATTGGCTTAGAAATACTTCCATGATGATTTTAACTTTTTTATTAACAGACATGTCCCTCTTCACAATATAGGATATAAATAACCCCCAGTTTACTGCTGAGCTGTGTAGTGTTCGAAATGATCAAGATAACACTTAATCACAGAGTGACCGGCTGGTGTTCAAACATTTTACAAAATGCTTTACTTCCCTTGTTAAAAAGAATAAATTGCAGCTTTATGTTGAGAAAACTACATTGAAACTTAAATGACACCAAGAAATTATAGAGATTGATTAAATCCTTATTTGGAGATGAAATGACCTGTGAAATGCCTACTTATATTGTCAAGGATGCACAAAACATCCATTGACCATGATTGCACAGTTTGAAAATAAATTGGCATTTATTTAGAAAATAAATTAGCTAAATGGAAACATGGCAATTTAAAAAAAACAAACAAAAAAACTTGTTTCTTGATAAAAATGTTTTGGTGCTGGGACAAAATGGGTTTTTGGCCGTAATGAAATTGGTTTATTTTTGCAAAATGTGTGAATGTGTGTGTGAATGAGTAAAAGGCTGAATGTATTGTGAAGCATTTAGACCATAATGGATATATTGCTGAATTTTGGTTGCTACAACGACCAAATATACCAAATTTTGTGTTTACTCTAGTATCTTATTGAATTTTGATAGCAGTTAATCACGTAACACTGCAATCATCAGTGGGAAATCCTGATCTTTTTTCTTCTTCTTCGTTTTACCTGTGGCTCCGGAAAACATTGAGCAGAATGATGATGAGTCCCAGACTGCAAACAGGCCACGTAGGGGCCACCAAAGAGCCTGGAGAGTCCCCGAGTACGATGCTCCCATCGGGCCACCTGCAAAGCAAAAGATCATCAGCAGACAGCACTTACCTTCAGTTCAGAGTCCTCCATATTTGTTTGCCTTCTTTGGAGGCATAAAAACAGGTCCCAATAATTAAAAAAATAAAATTTGATGCAAAGAGATTTTTGGCACCAATGTGAAACCATGGCTCCCCTAAACAAGTGCAAACTTTTCTCGTTAAAATCTTCTTTTTGATGACATTTCATTTTGATAACATTTTCCATTTTTTATACTAGAAGATGTAATACAAAGCAATTTTTTCCAAAGTTTGCTTTACTGCTGATAATGTCAGCAATATACTCTACTAAGCTTTTGCATTCTATATAATTTAGATCTTTTTAATTCATAAATCACAATGTGTCTGCTCTGGATTAGCTATTTTAATCAAAAGTAAGTAAAACCTTGACACTTTAAGGCAATTATATGTGTGTGCGTGTGTGGGTGCATGTGTGTGCACGTGTGCATGTGTGTGTGTTTACTTGACTTCTATTTTACCAGTGTAAATTTTAAATTTAATAACTTAAGACTATTAAGCCTGACTGTTTCATTGCATTTCTTTCCAATTTTTTGTGTGTAGGCTGCAGAAACAAAGGATCAAGGAAAGAAACCTCAATATTTCTCTCAAGAAAAACATTCCAGCCCACTGAAAAAGTGGCAGCCTAAACAGTAAAAAAATAAAAAGCGCTGCGGCAATGGTAAGTTGGGGGTTTTTTGTGTTTTTTATTTTTGGCATCTGCACATTAAGCAGCACATACACGAAGTGATTGACAGCACTAAGTCCTTAATCCTGGCTCTGATTGGCTGTTTGTTTTTTTTTATCAGAAGCAATGCAGATTGCAATAGTAAGAGTGGAAGGAAGTGGAGGAGTTCGATTTTCTCACAGTTTATCTGTCTTATATTGGCAACTTTGTCATGATACAGTGGCAGTTTTAACATGTGAAAACATATTTTCTTAAAGTGACAAATTGCAGTCTTAATACCCACGGTGGAAACTGTGACACTACAAGTGCCAACAGTGCAGTCCCACTCATTGATTTAGTGGGACTGCACCCAATCAATGGGTGCAGTCCTTATAAACACCTTGTCGGTGTTTACAAGGCTGGATTGGATGTAAACACCAACCAATAGTGTGCAAAGCAGCATTGCTACATTTTCTTTTGTACATTGTAGATGTGCTCTGAAGGAAAATCTTCAAAAAGTTGGAATTTTCCACCAATTATTTGCGTTACGTCTCACAGACAATGAATAAGCAAAGCCCAGTCTATTGACCGTTATGTTCTTTCAAGTTGAGTTCTTTCCACTCAGGAAATGTTCCTCTTCACCAATAAATCATCAATAATTCCACTGTTCCTAAATCGACAAAAGAAGTTTACTTTCTGCACAGACTATTAATCAATAGCTAGACCTATCAAGGCAGGTTTTAGGGCAGCAGCTGTGATATCATCAACATTCTTGTTTATGAATCCTGCTGGTTCCTTCATGTCAGTCTGTCATAGCACACTAATTTACAGAAAGCTAATTCTATCAGCTCTGCAGGATGAAATGTATTTACTTGGCCAGTTATAGCCAAGAGCTCTTTCAGAAATGACAAAAGTCAAATTATTTTCAAACTGTGGGCTGAGGAAGTACGTAGATGCGAATCAGACAAAGCAGACAGAATAAAACTGTTTCTATGGTAACATCTTTTCTATGTTTAGAGCTAGTCAGGCTAGAAAACAACATGAAAAACAGGTAAAAGTTGGAGGGGACAACTTTTACATAATAAGAAAGTTATTAATTTAGAATCATCAGACAACAAGTGACGGAACGAAGCCTCCAGTTTCCTTTATGTTCTCTTTTAATCATGGCCACCAAGGAACTCCAGATCATTGTTCTCTAACCTTTCCTTTCCTTTCAGCAGAATTTGGATGTACAATTAGGCCTCAAAGCTTGAGAAGGCCCGTTTGGTCTGGACTCATGCTTCACATCCACATGCTGATTACATCAGAGTCTGCTCTGTGGGGCACTGAGACACCACAAAGCACAACAAAGGCGATTATAAAAGAGGGAAGAATTAATGACTAGTCTTTCCAGACAGCACGTTTGGGGAAAGTCACATTTATGATGCCAATAAAAAAAAAAAGACAATATGATTCTTCAGATGGCGTGTATTATAACGTCGCTGTGTGGCATTTAGGCCTGGAGGCATTATGCAACGGCATTCTTTTATGTTGAACGACAAAAGGTTTTGGCACAGAGACTCGAACATAGAAGAACTGATTAAGCATCTCGATGAAAAGCTCACACACACATACACACACACATGATTCGAACATGTCAGAGAAACCCTAGTGTTGCTATATGATAGTAGTATGTATGTAGTTAGCTCCTCCAGGCTAATAAGGGTAAGGTCACAAGTGCGTGTTTATTGGATTTTGCAAACCAGAGTTTAATCATTTTTATGACAAGAGATGTAATAAAGAAGTCAAAATAGACCCATGTTGACATTGGTGAACATGAAAGTAAACAGTGCTTTTAAAACCAATAAAGCAATTAATCCAGAATTAAACATACATTGCTTTTTTCCACTATCACTCTACTAACCAGGAAGTGAATACAAAATGCTTCAGTATAACTGCAATATTATATTACTGCTGATTAGCACAGCAACAGGTAAAAATGGCAACCACTTCAAAACCTTTGCAACATGATCATGGGCATAGGGGGGAAAGTCAGAATGATTCCGAGGGCCCTGGACCGACAGGGGGCCCTCCACAAAATAAGTTTTTTCTTGTTGTTTATAGAAATTGGGGGCCCTGTTAATAACAAAATTAATCATATTGTGTTTTTCTTTATTTCTTGCTTTGAGCACACTCTAAATAGTACACATTCATATTTGCCCAGTCAGAAATAGTCTTCACTCAAAGGCCTGCAGATATTGACTGCTATCAGAAATCCGTCCCTCCCACAGCATCACCATTCAAAGAAACTTTTTGAAGACATTTAAATAATAAAAGTTACAACTGCATTTACTTTCCCTTTTAGATAAATAAAATATCTATTTTTGAATCAAAGTTAGTGTTGATTCCCATGAGTTTGCTGTGTGCAAAAGGTCTGCACTTAGACTTGAAGCAAATACTTCACTGAAAAAGATGCAGGTTATTGTTGGAGACAAAAAAGAAAAATCTTCATCTGGACATCCTGTTGTTTTGGAGCACTTATAACCGGAACAATAGCCCAATCAGGACAGCAATGACTCACATAAACACACCGCATGGATCTTACTAATATGCAGTTGTAGAACATAAAACAAAAATTCAGTTTTATAAATGAGTCTCTTTTGTCTGAACAAAATGGTTTGGTCGTTTTAAGACGGAAACAGCAGTGGATTCTTGGGTTTCCAAGGGCAAAAACAACACAGTGTATAAAAACACATTTTCTTCTGCTCATGGTTTTTTGTTTATTAGCAGGCATGCTATTTTTTTCTCATGTCAAAATAGCTGCATAAAAGCACCACTTATCCAGAGCACACACACAGGCTGATGTTTTGCGTGGTTAAAGAATATATTCTACTGACGAAATAAGCTCTCCTTAAGGGGATAATGTTGAGGGTGAAACATAAAGCATTTTGTCTTTGGTAGATATCTTTAAACTCTAGCAAAGACCACCACAACAGGATGAAAAGAGATTCAACAAACTGAAATCTGACTGAAACTGAAATTGGACAGAAGCTATCCCGTCATTTTCTCATCTCTCCTTAAGAGTCACACAAGACGATTTCCGCGCAGCCTCATCTTCAAACCCGAGAACACGGCAGGAGTCACAGCTGGGACCCTCAGCCAAAGTTACTGCGGGGTGGCATTTGTGGCCAGAATGCCTCTTCTCAGAGATAAAATGGCGGCTTCATCCATCATCAGTCAGAAATCATTTGCAGCCACTCCAGTGGTCGGTGGAGTGTGCTAAAAATACACAGGTGTTCCATGGACAGAAAACAGATGATGTGATTGAAACAATCTGGAAGAGTAACACAAGGCCTGGGCAGGGAGAGTACAGGGACTGGCGCCAGAATGGCAGAACTGGGAGCCCTTGGAGACTAATTCAATAGAAGCTTTAACAAGCTCCTCTTGTACCATCAGCCCACTTCTGTCTCACATCCAGGTTCTCTGAAGACATCTGTTATGTGCGGCGAGATGGCAGAAATGGAGAAAACAGAGCTCAAGTCTCAGCCCAGACATTTACGCCAAAAAAAGATAAGAAAAAAAATACACACAGAATTGAACCCCAAGTAGAAGTTATGTAATATATATAAAAAAATAAGTGTAACTGTGGGGTTTTTTTAAGCAACGTTAGCTAATTTGTGGAGCCCCAGTGGACTATGATGATTCTCTACGCTTGATCAGCAGCTGATGGTTTATTGACTGTATTAATGTGCGGCCGTGTTTGATGGAGAACACTTTGCACACAGGCACAGCCTAGTAATATGGGTAATAATGGAACGAGAACAAGGACATGGACGGATCACATGCTT
The DNA here is from genome assembly GCA_911649635.1 of Poeciliopsis gracilis. NCBI lineage: Eukaryota > Metazoa > Chordata > Actinopteri > Cyprinodontiformes > Poeciliidae > Poeciliopsis > Poeciliopsis gracilis. The sequence continues at coordinate 192,552 of CAJVRI010000910.1, read as the reverse complement.
ACATGCATTAATATCACTTTAATAATAACGCACCTCGGGTTCAACGGATAATTTCTCATCTACCGAGTTCAAGAAAAATACAGACTACCAAGAACTGACAATGACTAAATCGGCTTTCTCTTCCTCTATTCTTGCTTTCTCACCACTTTTTCTGACAGAAGTATCTTCCTGTTAAAACTGAGGCTACCTTTACATGAGATTGCTGCCCAGAACATGCTGGTATTTTCAGATGTTAATTGGAAAAAGGTTCCACATTTAGACTGTGCCGAATTAAATTAATGAAACAAATCAAATTGTTTCATAATTTTCGCAAATAAAAAGGTGAAACGTGTTTTGAGTCTAAACACTGTACAAAAGCACTACAGGTTACGGCTGAAGTTAGGGGAACTAGGCTACCATGTTTTTGTGTTTAAAAAATGTTAAAAGTAACAAAAATTTGGAGGGAATTATAGTTAGAAAGTTAGTGCATACCACCTTCGTCTGAGTGAACAATAAACCTATCTTAATCAGTCTTTACTGTCACTGTTAAAATAAACGATGCTTGGTGGGGGGATGAAGTACAGCCTGGTGGTCTGCCAGGCTTATAATACACTGGAGAAAACCCAGCAGCTTCAAGTCCTTTGGAGGCATTTCTGTTCTAGCTTAGCACATTTATAGTCATAAAATGATAAGCTCTGTCAGGTTAAATGGAGTGAACATACATTTCTATGTGTAGACATAGATGTTTTAATTGCCCTTTGCCTGGGCCCATGGTACCGTTCATGAAACAATTTTGACTTTCAGCAGCTGTTCCACTAACATTTATACAGAACTTCCTGTACAACCCTCAAAAAGTCATTATGCATTTGCCAAATAAGTTTCACGACTGCTTTTTCCTTTGTTCCCCTTATATGTAGGTCAGTGGGAGGATCAGACTCAGGTAACTGATGAGTGGAACCATTTCTATATGTAGGGACAAGATCAAATGATGTTTAATATGCTGTTTAATACCTTGTTTGCTCCATCAGCCTGTCCTTCGCAGTCTGATTGGTTAAAAATGCATGAATCGAGTTTGTTCAGATGAGGCTGAACACTGCTTGGGAGGGTAAAGTATTATGCATAATTAATTGCATATTTAAAAAGTCTCACTTATAGGAAATCCAGTCCAAAGCTTGAACCAATGTTATGATGCATCAACAGTGGAGAACAGCAATACTGATGTGGAAAAAAATACCTTTAGCCAATTGCCAAACCAGATTTTTTTCATTATGATCAAGGGTGAGTTTCTACCCCATTTGTCAAAATAATCCATTTATGCATGACCGATAGTGAAAAGGCCAAAACAAATCTTTTAAAAAGATTCTCTTTTGACATTGATTGGGTCAAAGTCAATGTAAACTCAGTCATTTCCATCTTCCGGGGATGAGACACAGCTTCGCACAGCAGAGCTACAGCCTCACATAAAATACAGAAGTATTAGGATCACTGCCAAAAAAAAAAGAAAAAAAAAAGACTGGAAATCTTTTATGGTCAAAGTCACTCAGTCAATATTTTATATAACTTATTTTCAGCTGAAGGCAATGTGGGACGCGTCTATCAGCTTTGCGCGTCTATGGACGGAAATGTTTACCTATGCTTTATAAAAACCTTCAACATTAAGCTTAATGTTGGATGCTCTTTTTCAAGACATACTTCTGGAAAAAAATGTCAGAATTACCTGGGGGGGGTTTTTCAGTGGCCCTAATTCTCATCTGTTACAGAGTGTTATACAATTATACAGGAATAGTATAATGAAAGAGCAGCAAATTAGAATTAACTATTCAAATTAACACACAATCACTTCCATGCAGTGTACATCAGAGAAAATGTACCAAACTCTGAGCAAAGAAGGAGCATGTTAAAGGTCTGGCAATGCTGATCAAGGTAGACACACTCATACAGTAACACAAACTGACACACACACACACACACACACACACAAAAATCAGCAGCATGCTAGCTGACACTTTAATGCACAGTCCTTGGCAGGCACAGTGCCACTAATAATTATTCTGCCATTAACTTTGTCTTCCAAAACCAACACTGTGCCTCCATGTACGCAAGTCTTTTACGTCAGATCTCAAAAATAACTTGGCTGGATGATGAAAGTTGAATAAAAATATGAAGGAAACTGTCAGCAACATCAGTTTTAAGTCAAGTTAGATTTAGAGAACCACAAAATAAATGAGTACAACGCAGCAGCTTCGACAGACTTGCTTAGATTTCCTTTGAAAAATCGACTGTTTGTTTGTGATACCAGTGTAATTAATACTCCCAGAAACACGGTCTGTTAATCACAAACAGAAAAAAATAATTTTCCAAGCAAAACCATTCAGCAAACATAATGCAAAAATAATTACAAACCAACATAAGACTGAGAAATGAAGTAAAATTTTAGACCGATTGCTGGTTTGATGACCAAATAAACAAATGACTAGGAAAAATGGATGTCAACTAGCAAAGACAACTTTTTTCACGTTGAATGCAGTCAGTAATGGCACCACACGGGAGGAAAGGGACACAGCAATTTATTTGTACCAGACATGAGAAAAAGATAAAAGACTGTTGGGACTAATTAAACTTTCATAAAGCGTCTTGGAACTGATGGTTTCAAATTGTGTTAATTGAATTTGTTTGCATAGGGACAATTGTTAAGTATGAACACATGCCCTGTACTTTATTTTATAACCCGACTCATTTCCAATGTCTGTCCTTAGCTGGGCTGAGCAGCTAAGTGTTGTAAAATAATGCATCAGTTCTTATAGAAGAATGACAAAATCATTCCAAAATTAACACTTATCAAGGTGTAATACAGTACGCAAAAGAATGAATTTAAAATACACAACACACCACCAACACACCACAATAAAAGTAAATAAACGAGGCATTATGTAAATAAAAATAATTAAATCAAATAATTTTTTAGAGTCTAACTTTTCTAAAACAAGAAAGTCAGAACGCGTGCTACTGCATGGGCAAGGACAGACCCAACATATCCAATGAGCAACTTCAGTGTTTTCTCTCACGTGGGCCTTCAGTTTTCTTCACCTGTCATCTTTTGTATTGTTCATTCAGATAATCATCAGGATTCTGTGGCTTATCTCTTTGTTCTTCTGTTTTTCAGAAGAGCGACAAAGAAAAACTTGTTTTGCGGTTCAGATGTGACACTTGTGTTCGGAGGTGTATGTCTGCTCTGCACACAATGAAATCATTTTCTTCTTTTTCAAGGATTTAAACTCCGGATTTGCAGATTTTCACCTCATGCTGTGCTTCTCTTTTTGTTCAGACATAATAAGAACCCCAATAGAGTGAGCAACGTGGAAGGTTTACATAACCAACTTATTCCATGTGTGTGCATATGTGTGTATTATGGGCAGCTTATAACTGTACATGTTGTGTTATGTGCTGCCCTTTTTACAGTTTTTTTTCTGCCGCCTGCTGCTATGATTTACGTTTCTGGACTGTTTGTGTCATGCCTTAATATGTTTTTTAAATGATTTTCTGTTTCTCACTGCACTCCCTACCCTTGACTGCCCAGTCAGTAAACCTGCACATCACCAAATGTGTCACTGGCAAATTAAACCTGAATCCAGAATTTAACAAAACTGAGTTTGTGCACATTGTGCTGTGTTTATTAATATCAACACAGCATAGATTTGACATTTTGCTAATGTCTGCCTAGTCTGCAGAACGTGTTTTTCTTCAGCAGTTTAAGTTGTTCTGTTGTTTTTCTAGATGAGTGCTTGGACTTGTAGTGACACTAAAATTTTTTATTCCCCTTACTCTTTTACTCTTTTACTATATTGTTATGAAAATATGCACTGTGTTAAATTCATATTTTTTTCTTATGATGTGTGCTTTCAACACTTTGTGACTTTTCTGTTCTCTGTATAAAAACGGCCAATCAGTGCAGAGACATTGCGTGGGCTGAAAATCCTATTGGCATGAAAAATGTGCATTCATTAGTCTTCTAATATATTAGCCAGCAGATAGTAGTTTCAACTCTTTGCAATATCTATTTTATATGCATTGATACAAAGATTTGGGACATCAATATCCAATATTACTATTGCTGTAGTGCCCACAATCCTTTGCTGCATCATTATATCTGTCATATGACAGAAGAAATGACCACCCTCCTCCAGAAACAAATGGCCGCAAGATGAAAATAAATACTGTTCTTTGATAGTGGCCCAGTTACATTTATGAGACCAATACTCATACTTTACAAAATGCATAATTTTAGAACCCTGGCCAAAAGCTTTGGTTTGTTTACATAAGACCATGCTGGAACTGACTCAAAAGTGTTATTTGAAGAGCACAAACTCATTTTCCATTTTTCCCTCCAACAGATTTAGCTATTTTACGGTTATATTTACCAAGCATGTTACATTTAAAGGGTTTTTGCTTGGCCCTGATTCAGTCTGCAAACTGAATCGACCCAGACTGCTGACTGCTCATAATCAAATTAATCGAAGTAAAAAATATCTTTTTTAAACTTTCCTTCCTGTCCAGTGATCTTTAGCCTCATGTCATGTTCATGCACTTCCAAGTGAGATGTCAGGCTACGGCAGAAAACTATTGAACAAGACAGAACGTGCTGACCACAACTCTTGCAGAGTATAACGTGGGTCACAATGACATGAATCTAATGCTGCTTTAATCTAATCTCATTTCGGACCTTATTCAACTTGAGCAAAAGGGCATCTTGGACTAAGGCAGTTTGCTATGATACTGCAAGAAGAGCACATTCTATCTAAATGAGACCTTATGTTTACAGCGTTGATGCAATAGAAAGTCTTATAAATACAAACAGGATACATACTTGATCAGATGTCCCTCCAGTTATTAAACACACACGGTAATACACATGCCTGTGGCCCTAGTAACTGCTAGATGTGGAGTAAAAGATGCTTAAGAACATCGGACAAAAAGACTTGTTGCACTAAAATTTCAAAAAAATTGCATTGATTGACTTACCATGATGTGATTTTCAAATGCAAAACAAGTATCGCTAACTTTCATGGGGAAAATGATCTGCATCAACATTTCAGAGTGTACTTAGCAGCCAGAAGCTGCTAATCAAATGCACTTGATTTATGGATCACCAGCAAGTGCAAGCAGCTCTACAACAGCCGGTATTTTGGCAGTCAGCTGTGTGTTGACACACAGTTAAGGAGGAAAGATTACCAGCCTGAAAAGGGCCTTTCGGCTATTTCCAAACAATGCAGCTTCAGTTACTTTGTAGTAGCAACTAAGAAGACAGCAGGCAGTTATCCCAGAAGAAAATGTCCATGCGTTCCCATTTCAAAGCTTGGTTTGCAACAATGCAAGAACTACATCTCAGACCTTAACGTGGCACAGTACTTAACATACTAAAGCCTGTAGTTACAAAAATCTTTGTGGTTTGTTTGACAGGATGGCCAGAAAGAAGTATCTTCCCTCAAAGGAATGGAGTAGCACAAGTTCACAAACTCGATGAACCAAAGGCTTTGGGAACAAGGTTCCATGTCCTTGTTCCTGATTTACCTGTTGTCTGCTCCCTGAGTGCCCTGTGAGTTAATCTAATTTTGGTTCTGAACCTCACTTCATGTACTTGGACCCTGATTATGGTCTCATGGACTGTTCTGCCTAGTCATACATGGAAGAAAGAGAGCTACTACTGTGATTCATACATTTTCCTCCGGATGACGTTATTGAAAAAAACAGAGCAGAAGAACAGACTGAAAAAAAAAAACAGCTGGGGGTACAGAGAGAAAAATAGTGCAAGAATGATAGACATAGGAAATAAACAAAACAGAGCAAAAAACAGAAAAGGCACAAGGGGAAAATTGCCAAAGATAACTTTTGAAAATTCATAATGAAGCATTTGAAGCATTAGTGATGTGTTTGGAATAAAGACTTGCTCCTGTAACTGGCTTCTGGAAGTGTGCGATGCCAAAAGTGAGTCAGAAGGAAGTGATCCGTTAACAGCCAAATGAGATTAGAGGACCACTCCGAGTGTGGGCTCTTCTGGATGGTAGAGGTACTTGTTTATCGATGCAGAATCGAGTCCAATTATTTCAGTACTCAAGGCCATACAATGATGAGCGAAATCAAGTTGTGCCAAATTTAGACATGTTGTAGTCATGCCTCTTATGGTAAGTGACTGAAATGTTTTATTTCTTGCAGAGATGAAGAGGCAGCATCAAGCCTACATCATTTATAGATTCAATAGAAGAAATATTTATGGATATGTACATAAGGCTACATGAAGTGTGTACAAATGCTGACTTTAGCTTATGGTTGACGAGAATCTCGAGTTTCATCTTGATTGTTTTCGTTTCTAAAGATAGAGAATATGCACTTTCATCAGATTATTTTACAAGCAGTAACTATAGTCAGAAAATGAAACAGTAAACAATATATTGTAAGCAAGTGATAACTGGCCTTGAAATTGTTTTCTGTAACAAACTTTTCTGACCCACAAACACCCTTTGGAGAAGAACTTGTCTAAAAAAAACCAACAACAGATAATTCTACTATTCGGAAGAATCTCACAATACAATTGCCCATTCTTATATACAAAAAGACCTTCCTAATTGGAATGTCAAAAGGTACCACATATTTTTATTACATTTTTGTTTTTAGGTTTAATACATTTTCTTCAATATGGCATTCAACATTTTTTGGAAATGATGACAAAAATTGACTTTATAACTACGAGTTTCATTCTTTGCAGGAATGTTGTGGTCGTATTTGTATGAAAATGCCAAGGATAAACTGATATAACTAATATTTCTTCACAGAATAGCATAGAAACAGCCTTTATTGTCCTCGAAAGAGAAATTTAGGTGTAACAGCAGCAACAGATATAAAGGTAACCTTTACATTTTAAAACAGTGCTAAATTCTTTAGCATTTTTGGACGTACTTCAATAATAGTTAGTAAGAGCTAAAATGCATGCGCCATAGCTGCATGTTGCAAACCCTTGTGGTAAGCTATCACCCCATCTGCATGTGCTCTTCGCACTGGCCATCAAAGTCAAAGGTAAAATGTGACTGAATGTAACCAAGCAATACTGTTTGCTTGGTTACAGCAAACAGTATTGCTGTAACCTCATGTCTGGAAAGTCATGTCTGGAACAATAGCTACAGAAAACAAAACCCTGATCTTTTTTAAATATGCCGACTCCATTTACATACTGCAATTAGGTCCAAACTTCTTTGTACTTCATTAAAGAACATGTCTGTCTAAGTAAAATCATAAAAGTGTGCAGTGCTTTGGTCTTCTGCAACAGCCTGAATTGATTCTAGTCCAACAAACTGCCTTCAGAAGCCACTTAACATGAGTGAACCCGAATGTATACTCATACTGGATGGAACATAAAATGTTCCAGCCAGACTGAATGGACTCAGGAGAATGGTCTTTGAAAAGACAGAAGGTGAACGTTTTCTGTCTCATACCACATGCCCCTGAAGGACTGGATGTGAAAGGTGATTTTACAAAGTATTGACTCAGAGGGGCTGAATACAAATGCACACCACAGGAAAAGAAAAAGAAATAAAAAACTGTTTTAAAAGGTTACCAGTCAGAACATAAAGATCTGACTCTCTAAACAATGATTAATGGTTTTACACGGCTCGTTGGATTGTGCTTCAGTCCTCACCTGGTACACGCCACTAATGTAATGACACCTGATGATAGCACAGCAATCAAAACGCAAGTAGTTATTAGCATCCGACTCTAATGAGAGCTTAGCACCGCACTGGTTGGGATTCAGAGTAGCTACGTGGGGACAAGAAGAAAACAATGTGAACTCTCCCCGAGGCCTTTGGAGGCTCTGTTCGGTTCACGTATGAGTCACATTGCAGCTCACCTAAACACAGGTATACACACTCGCTATTAGCCCACACTGTGCAGGTGTTGCTGAGTTGGGTTAAGCCTGCAGAGACTGCCAACACTCCCAACAAATAGAGAGTGCCAAAGCCTTAATTGCGTTGTAAGAGTTCCTGGGGCCTGACTCCAGGACCGGGCTTGTTTTCAATGTGAGGTCAATGTGTCACAGTGGCAGTGTGGCACACTGACCTCCTGGCCCCGCTGAGCAGCTGGGCCTAACCCAGATCCACTCTGTTCCCCTCCTGTGATTCAGCGCAAGCTCCAGTTGTGCCTTTGATTACAGCTTTTACATAAGACAAACAGGAGTCTTCCTTTTAGAGCCAAGATTTTACTGTTATTTCAATATTTTGAAATAAATAAAGCATTTACGTCAATGTGAAAAGATAAAAAAAGAAAAAGGAAATCACATAGTGGCCGCCAAGGGTATGGAATGGCCTGATCTGTTACCAAACAGAAGAACTCCAAGAACTTGCTGTGTATTTGTTCCCTGTGGTACATTGTGTTCAGAGCCAATGAAAAGTATACCCCACATGCGAGAAGTCGTTTTTCCCCGTTTGACGAATCAAATGCAACACAAGCCGTATAAGCCGTCACAAGGTTCTGACTCATAAAATGATCAGTTGATTGAAAAAATCACAACACAAACCTTTATGACCATGTTACAACTCTGAGATGTCACTCCCGCTCCATCCATTTCCTATGAATTTGTGCGGTGGGGTGACAATTGCTTGCCGATCGACCGGTGAAACGTCGAGTTCATACATGTATGGGTGCAAACGCAGGCTAGCGACGCAAAACAAAGTTGGAAAATACAGAACTTTTGTCCCTGTCGTAGCTGTCACGTCCAAGTTTGTTGGGTTCACTTATGTGAGGTGGAAAACTTTTGCCTTTTTGTTGTCGTTCGTCCCTTCCCAAGTGTCTAGTTCCTAAGGTTTCCACTCATAAGAAGCCACTTGTAAGCCGAACGGTTTGATTTGGTCTACTTTCGAACCACATGGCCTCCTTCCAAATTATTCTTTTCACTTCAAATCTATGCACTACTTTGTGTTGCTGATTAAAAAGAATAGCAAACTGTGCCAAAAAGCTGAAGCAGCCTTTATATCTGTTGTATATGAAGACTTTTGCTATAGAAATCAGGAGCACAGGTTTGATAAGAGAAAAGATTGGCCTGTGTGAGTTTGCCCAAAGATGAAGTTAAAGCTCCAAGATTTGAGTTATTATGCAAGGCCTGTGTTTGCCTCAAAATGTATAATTTGATAAGATGAGTGACTCACACTTAAGAGCTTTCTACGGAATGGCTCCCAGACACTGTAAGTAGATGTTCATTATTCAGAGAATTTAAATGAGTGAAGCCCTAAAAGCAGCTTATTTATTTAAACAACACAGCACTTTTGCAGGCTTAATAAGACATAATTTTCCTAGGGAGCAGGTGGACTGGAAGAAAAGAAAAAAAAAAAAGTAAAACCTCTACTAGATGTGAATGTCATTCAAGCTACAAGATGCAGGTCTGATTAGTAGACCTGAAGCAACTGTTTAAAATCTTACTTTTCTAAATCACAAAGGCTTAGTTATGGTTTGAGTTTGTGTAACAGATGATGTCTGGACAAAATTTGGTTGATGCAACAAACACACTGGAAAAAGGTGAAAAGGACATCCATTTAAGTCCAAAATGTAATCGCTTCAACTCTAACAAATTACAACATAAAACATAAAATCAGGTAAATATTATTCCACGGGGAATTTTTACACACTTTTTCCTGTGTATAAACAGTTATTTGAAGTTTTACAGAACAGTTTATGTCGAGGTTTTATGTAACACTCCGTCCACCTCCACCTTCCAATGCATGATTGACTTTTGAAATGTTGAACTTTATGTCAAAAGCAAACATTTGACACCTACATATTGCAACTTCATTGACTGTGACTCCTAATGGATGGCTTCAAGTTGAAAGCGACAGTGTTAACATGCACACACACATGCACACACACATCTTGACCCAACAATATTTACCAACTCCACCTTGCAATAGCTTTCCAAATCAATCGGGCTGGAAGAACATCACTTACTAACAACCTTCTTTAGATTAGCTCCGAAACTGGCGAGGTTATTCCACGATTTTAGTTTTTCTCTAATAAAGGGAAACTTTTGTCCATTTTAATAGGGACTCACTCAAATCTCAGCAGAAAGTTTTATTCATCCGAACAAAATACACATTTGCATCTAAAGAAACGCACGCTCAAATTAGAGGGCAACCTTTAAAGTCCATTAAGATCCATCCATCACTTTCTATACCTGCTTACGAGGTTCATAAGGGCATTATCCAGTTTAGATAAAAGCTTCCAGGCAGAGAAATTGATCATGCAAATGATTATAAATTATTTATAGATTACATAAGTAGTAGTTTTGTCAATAGATGTTGTGTCAAAATAAAATCAGAAGTTTAATTAGAAGCACTCTTAGTTGTTAAAAAGCACCAGCTGTTAATAAACTGTGTTTCAGTCCAAATTTCACTGAATTCATTCGTAATCTGTCAGCAGAGACAAAGATTTGTGAAGCAGAGCGGCTCGCTTTAGAAATCTGCCTCTATGTTTTTTCTCGTCTTTTTAGAGGCTCCTTTCCTACAACATGTTAAAAGCTTTGTAATTACTACGTTTTATGTTTCTGATTGTGCAATGTGACCTAAATCTGCTGTCCCTACTTCTGCACATCTAGCTCACAGATATAACAGAATTAAAATACTTTTAGGTAAGGAGAATGCAATGAGTTTCTGCCGCCAAGTAGGTAAGGTACAGATACATTACAGGTGTTTGTCTGATGTACACTGAAATATAATCATAAACATGGCAGCATACTGGAACAGTTATGTTGAAGAAGAAAGCACACGTCCTTTCAAGACTAGAGTTTGGACAAATTTTAAAAGCTTGGCCACTTCTTTATCTGCTTTGACATCAGGGAATAACATGGGACATATGGGTGCAGCAAGTTGTGCATTTATGACGTTCACAAGCTATGTTGAACCTTGAAATAAAGGACGGCTAACACCAGAAGGATCTTGTGAAGAAGTTTTATTCATATTAATTGATGTTCCTTTATGTGTCATATAAATGTAATGTTTTTTGTATCACAGTCAAGGTGTTTTCTGTGCAGCTGGGAGAGGGGTACAAACTAATGAAACAAGATGTGTCTACTGAAGTAAGTTTCCCAGGGTTGCTAACCTTTCCCAGATAGTTGTTTTGGGAACTAGCTGTTTGTCCCGTGGAGTTTTTAGTTTTCGCATTCCATAAACATAACAGTGAATGAGCGTACAAGGTTCCGTATGTTTTCCTTTGTTTCTCTTGTTTGGTCTTAGAAGATTGAGTCTCCGCCTCGGTAGTAGAGAGAGATGAATAAAGTAACTATGCACCTCTGAGTTCGTCAGAGCGAATCTAATTTGTTCCTAATGCAGTGTGTTTTTTGCTCTCCGTCTGCAGATGTATTAAAGATTGTTTTGCTCCCTGACTTTTGTCTGGACCTCAGTCTCTGAATTTTGTGCACTTCACAATCTATTCTTGTTGCTTGGTACTTGTTAATAATTGTTCTGCTATATTTAGGGTTAAATTAGGGTGTGACAGCAATCTGGCTAATTTCCGTTTGAGAGAGCTACAGTAATTCAACCGGAAAGTTATAAAAGGATTACTGAGTTCAAGTTACACCATTTTCTTGTACTGAAAAAAAAAAAAAACCCACTGCAACTGAAAGTTATACAGTTTTTAAATCAATCTGTTGGGTCTTTTTATCACTGCAGGTGGTTGCAGTCAGTTCCAGGGCCTCGCTGTGAGAAACCACAGTTGGTAAATACAAAATGAGTCGAACTGGCTGTGATCACATCACACATCAGTCAGGAAGCTCCTGTTACAAACAAACACTAGCAGAGACCTTTGCCTAATCTCTGATTAAACTTTCAGCTGAGTTTTGAGGAAATTTTGCAGAAATATTAGCTAAATGTTTGTGGTGTAGTTTTTTTTGTTTTGTTTTGGGTTTTTTTTGTTTGTTTTTTAGGAAACAATCGAAGCCAAAACCACTTAAAAATCAAAGTCAATCTTTGACCAACCCCATAATAATAATAATAGTAATATCACCCCTGATAGTCTCGGCTTGATTGGGGACCAAAATGGCAACATGTTAACATTTTCAGCTGGTGAGAGACCCTTTGAGGAACCTGATGCTCCTCCTTGCCTGTGGCACAGCACCAAGAACCACTGAAGGGGACAATGAGCGCAGTTTCCCTCTTCACAAAATGTAAATAAAAATGGAGTGTTGTGAGATTTTGTAAGCTGGAAGATCTCACTTTTTTGACCACAAGCAATTTCTCCTGCTAGCACTTATTTTGGTTGTATTTACCCAGAATGCACTGTGCTTTTTTGTGCTTACTTCTTTTGGAGCAGTCTCCGGTCCATTGTATCCACACATGCATTTGAACAGCACCAGAGTTCACTACAACCTAAGTTTGTAGGTGGACCAGAGTTCACTTTTTTGGTCCACATCAGAGTTCAATTACACATTCACACCTTCCCGAACAAACTACATTGTAAGCAAAGTCTCTGGAACATTGTTAGAGCAGATCGCTAGTGGACCATTAGCAAACCATCCATTCATCCACCAACTTTTGCATGTCTTATAAGCAGTCTCAGGGAAACCCAGAAATCTATCTTCAAGCATGCACTGGGTCTGCTCCCAATGAGATGAACCCAGCCAAATTCCTAATGTCATAATATGCGTTGTGGCATGGTGAGGCAGATGCTTAGGATCCACGGTGAAGTGAAGATTTTAATGATGAATTCCAAAAATATAAAGTCCAATAATCCAGGTAGCGCAGAGAGAGAGCGGAAGGCTAAGGCTCCTCAACTGGTAGCAATTGGAAAACATGATGGACAAAACTAACAAGACCATCCCATTAGGCAGGACTAGAGGTAAGACCAGACAGTTTTGACAAAGACCCGACAGAGAACAAGAAACACTGGCGGGTATAAATACACAGAGGTTAATCAGACCTGGGAATGATCAAAGGATAGACAGGACAACACAGAGACTCAATTAACTGAAAATGACACACAAAAACCTAACTTAACACAGAGAAAAACCAAATCCTTACACCTAACGGAGGTGCTCTAATACTAAAATCCCCTCAGTTGAGTCCTTCTGATGTTTAGAGCAGCGACTCTGACCTCCCCATCTGCCGATGAAGCTCCTCTCCCCATCTCTAAGACTGAGAAGAAGCCACGGACTAAAAAATGTTTGCCTGCTGATTCTTCAGGGTTAAGACACCTGCCTTAATCAACAAAAAATGGGTCAGCAAACACAAAACTGACCTTCCATGAACATGTCAGTCACCAAACCTAATCCTAAAGAGCACAAGGCTGGATGGCTGCAACCTTGAAAAGGGTTGCAGGATAACAAGAAGGTAGATCCCCATTGGCTGTTGAAAGTATTGACAGTAAGGATATCAAGTCTGGTTCCAAAGATTTTGAAATTTTCCATATATTAACAAATATGTACAGTACCTATATATATTTCTTGACACGGGATTAATGTTATCAAATTTCAAAAAGGCTCAAAAATCAACTTATAAACATCTTCTTCAAGTCTTTGGTTATCTAAGCCTTAGTATGTCCATGTACCCCCATGCATTTCCTGTTTCTGCACAATGTCGAAAAAAGGAGCAATTGGAGTAATGTGCAAGGCTAATAGCTCTCCAGCTCCATTCTCTCTCCTCATTGGCTTCTCACGTAGATAATGCTGGGCTGACTCAGCGGACTGCAAGTAATCACTAAGAGGTACATCAAATGACCACCTTTGAATGAATCGGCTCTTAAAGGGAGAGAAACTGGGTTTGAAAGAACTTGGCAAATTACTGTCATGTCAGCCAGCGACCCCCATCGAAAAGAAAATACCGGTTCAAGAGATCATCAAATGATTAGCTTGCAATTATGACTCAGTAAGAGGGCGAGTTATCAATCATATGAGAATAATCAAACCACAGCACACCTTCTCAACCATGTTAGGCTTGATTTTTCGAAACTCTTCTCCCATCAATGTTTAAGAACATTATTTCTGCTCTCTGGCTGTACGGTATACACCGCATGTGTCCTCAATTTAAGAACCGGAACAATTAACGCCTTACATGTGGAGTGGTTTATTTTGCCTTCACAACAGTCTAAGTTAGGAAGTTGTTAGCAATTTTGTGTGATTTTCTCACTAGCTGACTTGTACTGTACTTGAAAAGTAGTTGCTGTTCAACAAAAGGCCTCAAATTGCAATCGACGTCTTAATATCTGTGAGCATTTAAACATCCGTAAAGGACTGCTCAGATACAATATTTGGTAAGAAAATCAACAACTAATCTACACAACCAAGTAGAACTGCTAATGACTAAGCTTGTTATTGTAATTTCGATAGCTGAGATGCAAAAAGGCTCCCAAAGAAAGAGTGATGGAAGAAAACGACAGTATTCAGTAACCAATATTGTCATCCCAATATTCTGAATGGTATTGCAATGACATTTTTCCCAAGATAATTCAGCTCTACTAAGAAATGGTTAAAAAAAAAAAAAAGAACCCATTCCTAAGGATTTGGGACACCATAGAAAGCTAAGCCAATAGCAAAATAAAGGTTCTGTCCTAGTCAAAGTACATCAATTGGATAGATTCAATCCATCCATCCATCCATCCATTTTCCGTCACCCTTCTCCCTAACGGGGTCGGGAGTTGCTGGTGCCTATCTCCAGCTGCGTCCCGGGCGAGAGGCGGGATACACCCTGGACAGGTCGCCAGTCTGTCACAGAATTGGAAAGATTTTTCCCCTCAAATGAGTAAAATCAGAATTTCAAAACTCCATTTCATGTTTGCACTTATTCTTTTTGCAGCCCTTTGTTTTATGTATTGAAGATATTAAATAAAAAAAAAAGATAAAAAGTTATTTAAACGACACTCTAAACATATTATCCTAAACATGAAGCCGTAAATCCAGAATCAGTCTTGGGATTTAAGATTCACATTTTTATAATATTTGCGAAAGATTTTCGAAACAACAAAAAGAATAATAATTAAAAGAAGAGTCCTGTAAGCATAGTTTAGCAACTCTGGATGATCATGAGCTTGGATTTATCAAATGTACTTTTCACCTTGATTCAAAATACTGCCAAACCAGAACTAATCCATGTTCATCTGTTTCCCCACTATAATGCAACTTCTACAGCCCTATAACTATACCTTACTACAGCTAAAAACAATGACTCGGTTGGTCATGTTTTGTCAAACCAAAGAAAGAAAATCAGGACTCTAATGACTGCTACCACTTGTAAAAAGCATTTTTACTTGGGCTAAAATTATTACCGTCTGATTTCTGGTAGGAAAAGTCAGGGGTTCTTAAAAGCCGAGTCGTTTATCGCAGAGAGAGCCTGCTCAGCACGAGCAATTTTCAATCAGCAGGATTTTGTTTCGAAAGGCTTTTTAGTCTCGATTTGCCTCAGATCTAAACTAAACAGAGCTAAAAAAAAAAAAGGACAATGAGTACACACAGAGGCATGTACATTCAAGCAGAACAGACAAAATCCTATATAATCCTAAATTTAATGTTTCTGTATCTTTTCAATGTCTTCTGTTTTACAAAGATAATATAAGGTAAATTAGGTGGTTGAACTAATAAAATTGGCAGCTGCCAATTTTATTATTCACTGCTGCGGGTTTCCATGACTTTTTTCTATTCATGTACAGTTAACATTAATTTCACATTAAATTGAAAGAAAGATGTTGAAGTTTATAACATGGTAAAATGTGGAAAGGTTCAAGTTTGTAGCAAACTTGAACCTTTGCTACAAGGTTCAAGCTACAAGAGTACATGTCTGGCTTTTCCAGACATGTCCTCTGGAAAAGCCAGAGTACATGTACTCTGGCTTTTCCAGAGGACATGTACTCTGGCTTTTCCAGAGGACATGTCCTCTGGCTTTTCCAGAGGACATGTACTCTGGCTTTTCCAGAGGACATGTACTCTGGCT
Organism: Poeciliopsis gracilis; assembly: GCA_911649635.1. NCBI lineage: Eukaryota > Metazoa > Chordata > Actinopteri > Cyprinodontiformes > Poeciliidae > Poeciliopsis > Poeciliopsis gracilis. The sequence goes on along the minus strand of CAJVRI010000910.1, from coordinate 176,623 downwards.
TTTCCAGAGTACATGTCCTCTGGCTTTTCCAGAGGACACGTACTAATTTACTGGGTAGAAAGAGAAAAACTCAAAAACAACATGCTATAGTATTTAGATAACACTTGCTACTAACTTGACTAAAGATTAGGGCAATGGTTAGGAGGCTTCTTCCTGTCAAATCATCATAGTAAAATCATAAAGTAACAGAGTAGACAAACAAAAAGCTGGTCAGCCATTTTAAGAAGAGTTTGAGACCAACTACAATTGTAACAAATGATTGTTGTGAGGGGCATAAATAGCTTTTGACATGCAGTGTTCAAAAAAACCTAAATAAAAAAAAGATAATGTTACATTGTTACATACTTCATTAAAAACAAAATTTCTATGATTGTATTTCATAAAAGTATGGTCAACTGAAGAAGGATTGTATCCTTGCAATATATTTTTTAATACAACTTGGGTGGAGGCTTTATTTAAAAAAATTAAATGACATTTGATTCTGCACAGTATGGTATTGTACTTGTTAAATATAAGTTGTGCTCATCACAAGTTGGTGAATTTATGAAAACAGTAATGTTCTTCTGTCTTACCTGTTTTTTTCTACAAAACAATGTTTGTATAGAAGAAATGTCTTTAGGATGAGATTGGGATTTTACTGTAACACTGTTCAGATTTTTTTTTTTTTTTGCTACTTATTATAAATGGCTAGGTACATTAGAACTTTCTCCTTAAGCTTCAACATCGACAACAAATTCTTACCAGATTCCAGAAGAGAGGGTTGAATATGATGGCAATCACTGCGATGGAAAGGTTTGGGTCATGAAAGTTAATGTGTCTGAGGAATTCTTCAATCGGCATCAAGTCCATCTGAAGAAGCAAAACACAAATAATGGGATCATAAAAAACAGCTTTTTGTTTTCTTTTTTTTCTTTTTAAACAAATGGGTAGATGTAGCTTAATGCCACAGCTAGAAATGGCATTAAGCAGCTGGGTTGGCCATTTACTTCATGCCATGATTTTTCCCCATTGCACTTAATTAATTCAAGGCAACGTTTATTTGTGTAGCCCCGTTTACACACAAGGCTATTCAATTTGCCTTGCATAAAGGAAGAGGATGTGGAACAGGACACATATTACAGTTTTGGGAAAGTACAAGTACATTTTCTTCCATTACCAAAAGCCTACTGAATAAGAGCCTTAACAGATGTACAAAACTACAATTTAACTTAAAAAGATCAGACAAACCTGCCAATTTCTGCCTGCTGACAGTTGCTTTCGCTTAATGAATATATATTTTCCCTAAAGTCCTTGATTCATTAGTTAGCTTTATTAAAGGTGAATTTGATTGCTACATGTTTTAAAGAGAAAAATTAATGCTAACCCACTGAGTAATGTTGAGGCAAAAGACTTTCCACCTGTCTGATTTAGACTGTCCATCTGATGCCTTGTTTCCACTAAGCAGTACGGCACAGGTTACTGACCTACATGGACCTGCAACTGAAGTTCCGTGTAAGACAATGGTACAGTATGTTTATTCTTATTCTCAGTTAATACAACAAATGTTCAGTCAGTGACAATATCTCAGTCTTGGCCTTTGACTAGAAATCTTGCCTTGGCCCAGCAAGGACAAGTGTGTATGGATGGAAGCTTAAAAGGCATAAATGCTGTGAATTTAAAGTCGGATTTACTAAATCAAACTAATTTGCAACATTTTGCTGCTATAGGGCAAGAAGAAAAGAGGAAGAAATTAGATCTGTATGGTTTAAAATGGCCTATAATAATAGGCTGATCAAATTAGCTCGTCTAACTAATGAGATTCGGGGCTACATAAAGGATAATCTACTGTTATAATCTACTGTAAAGTGAGAGCAAAAGCATAAGTGCTTTCGGTTGAGTGACTTTGGCTCCAGGGTGAATCATGTTTTACTGTGCAACGCTGTCAAAGCTACTGCAAGGTCAACAAGGACTTGTAATTTCTCCCTGGCATGACTGAATACATAAAAGGGGTGGATGAGTTAAAATTCACCAGGATGTTTACTAAAAGGGGAAAAACTGAAGTGATTGTGGTTTCTTCTTTGATTCTGAGTTTGTGGGGAATCCCACTGAAATTAGCGCTAAAGGCTACACAAGAAAAAGCTCTATACTGAGCTTTTTCTATAAAATCGGTTATTTTGCCTGGAGACAGCAAGCAGAAAAGCAAATGAGGAAAAAAAAACTGAAATACTTTTAAAGCTCAAGTAAATAATCACAATTGTCCAATTAATCCAGCTAAAAAGTAACCTTGCAGGGCAAAAAGTTATGCTGAACAGTTTGGTCATAATAACTAACAGTTTTACATAAATGCCCTTTTCTTTTTCTTTTTAGAGTTTCAATGTTGTCAAGTAAAATGAAGCCAATACAAAGCCATTCTGAGTCAGAGGTGAAGAAAGATGCTACTTACGGATCCAAGCCACTAGAGGGGGCACAAGAGCATAAGTTGTCTCTCCAACTTTAGCATATTTAGCAGTGAGTGGACGAGGTTGATTGACAGCACTGAGACCGACCTATTGGTTCTGATTGGTTGTTTTTGGTCGGAATGTTGCATTACTTTAGCTAGCAATAGTAGCTCTGGGTGGAGGAGATTGATTGTTTTCACAGATTATCTGCCTCGTAACAAACTGTCACAACATGATGACAGCTTTAACAATTGTGGAAAAAACATATTTTTTTATTAAAGTTATATGAGCTTGAATAAAATGCAACTACATAGCATTTTTTGAGAAGTCTGGATTGCTTTACATTTTCCATGTTGCCTTTGCATAGGCATAGGCAACATGCCTATGCAAATGTATATATACATAGGTCTCTCCCCACGACTGTTGCTTGTGGGGAGAGACATCTCAGGAATCTAAGCTAATAGAAAAAATGTAAGCGACCTACTTGCATACCTTATGAAGACTGTCGGATGTAAAATTCATAAGCAGTAAATATTGTGCTAGTGTCAGTATTGGACCAAAGAAAGCAAGGCAGTTGCAAGCCTTTCAAATTGTGACGCTTTTGACATTGTAAAATGCATGGGAGGGCCCAATTCAATTTTTTGACTCGGGGCCCAAGATTCCTGGCAGTGCCCCTGTGACCCAGGGTCACTGGATAAATAGTTATTGTCAAGGTCTGAGATTCTTCATTGTTAGAAGAATCTTGGCTATGTTTGCATAAAACCTACAATACAGTTCAGGGAAGGGAAAACAGAACATTAAAAAGAGCAAAACATATAAAACAAACAAGCACTATCAAATAATAGTAGAATATGATGACTGCATATATGACCCAGACAGAACATTGCACAGCACATTTTACGCAAGGATGGAACCTCCTTCACGAATACGTCACATTATATATAACAATGTGGGCGTATCATTATTGCACGTTTGAAATGAGTGTGAAGGGTGTCAAGCTTTTATTTTGGAAAGGGCCTACCACCAGCTGTGTTCCGGTCAGACAGAAATCAAAACTGGAGGCAGCGCTGCGTCTCAGCCTGCCTGCCGAGCTTTACCTTGGAATAGTCGACGTTGTTCAGACCTCCGCAGCAGTCGAGCGGGACCGGCTGGTGGCTCTGTTCGGCGGCAGGTCGGGTTTCCCGCCCGGCACAGGCGTCGCTGTCACTCATTCACTCCCGCAGATACGTGGCAGAAAGCCGCGCTGTCCGCCGCGTCAAAGATAACAAACGTTGCTCAATAAATAGAGAAAGGGTCCAGTGTAAACTAGGCTCGTGGCCTAGCAGCTATGCTATTCATGTCTAAATAACCTCTAACCCCGCTTGGTGCATTCTGGGTAATGTGGTCCAATGTTATTTTTTTCTTTGCTTCTTCTTAAGGTGTTATATCTTCGCATGTGGCCCAATTAAAGCCTGTTTCCTTTTGCACTTATTATTGATGGTTATTGTAAACTTGAAGAAAAGTGAAGAATTCAGGTTGCATTAGTAAACAATGGAAAACCGAAGAAAAGTACATTATATATATATATATATATATATATATATATATGTATTATATATATATATATATATATATATATATATATATATATATATATATATATATATATATATATATATATATATATTATATATATATATATAAAACGGAAAATGGAATAAGTTTTCCGATATAGAAGGAAACTTACCTTCTGGTGAGGTATAAGTTTGGACACTTTTAAATATTTTAAAATATCCTATAATGACAGACATGCATATGTAGCGGACGCACGTTACCAGAACAGTGTTCCTTACGCGAGTCTGAAAGAAGTGAGGCCTTCAAAAACAAGATGGTTGCAGCAGCTGTGAAGCATAAAGTTGGACATTTGGTAATACAGACCATCTTCTGTGAATTCTACAGTGCAGTTGAACACACTCTCCACTATATACTTTAGTTATACAGTTATCCTTTGCTTTGGATTCAACTGCGTCGTACCAAGTAAACGTGTCACTGTAGATGGAAAATGTTTTACAGTTTCGACCTTCCAGGTCTGGGTCTGTTTCACTGTTTTCTGGACGATGATAATGTGGAGTCATGTCCTGCGTTTACATTTTCTCCTCTCCTCATTTCTCCTTCTCAGTCATCCTATTGTTTCTCGTCCACTTTTTATGGTTTACCTTCCCAGTTCTGTCGCCATAATTTGTCCGTCCATCTGTTACCTCACTCCTTTTTCCACCTTTAATGGGGTTATTTTTCCTCTTGATTTCCACTTATTTTTCAATCGTTCCATGTCCCCTCCCCCCAATAAAAATGTATTATTTGTTGACTCTTTTCCTCGCCGATTATTTTCTGTCTGCCACATTAATTGCACACTTGTTGTCAGCTGTTATTTTGCTCCGACCTTCCCCCCTCTATTACCCCCTGCCATTTGTTTGGAGCGAGTCGGATGAGTAGAAGACACCTCAGGTGGAGGCAGGAACAGTGGCAGATTCTGAAACCCTCCTTACTATATGACCCAGCATAATGTTTGTTCATCAGGCCATCTGATCTATTGAAAAAAAAAACAAAACAAAAAAAAAAACGCATGAAGATTATGAACGTATTTGGAGATTTGGTCTGCTTTCTTTCTTTGGTTCAGCTTGGATGCAAACACATCGACGACAACAACATAAAGAGACATTTTTCCAGTCTTACGCCTGTATGATGCATCACTGAAAGCGGATTAGCTTTCGACTTCAAAGGACAAACATTAGTCATGCTGATTGCATAATTAATTGCAAGGGGAAACTGTTAAATAAAGAAGACAAATATGCCTACAATATCGCCTTGCTATAACATCTGAAGTGGCCTTACTTAGGCCGTGTTTATGCCTCTTGATGCCATCAGTGGTGCCCAGAAGAAACTTTCATAGCAAACCAGGGCCGGTGTGATGGACCGAGTTAAAAAACAGGAGGAGTCACAGGATGTATTTAGAAAAAGTAGGGTTTTTATTTTAACCCAAAAATCATAAATGACAAAAAATAAACTGAGCTCATAAAAAGAGGTCAAAGAAACAAAACTGAACTCAGGAAAAAGTGTAAACAAACTAGCTGCACAAACAAACCCAAAAAAAAGACACACAGGGGTTTTTATACTGGCTGATCAGACCAAGACACAATAGGGGTAACTAAAAAGAATACAAATAACACAAAACAAATGGTACAGCTAAGTTTGGCTAAACTAAAGACCCAAACATGAAAATCAAAAATAAACTTTAAATACTAATGTTTACTTAAATACAAAACTTATCTAAACAAAACTACCATATCCCCCTGCCAGCAGGAACTAGTGGTGTAATCCAATCAGCACTTAAGCTTATTGAGTTCTGGCCCTCATCCTTTTTTGACATCAGGGTGTGGCCATAGATTTGGCCATCACACACCCCCCCACTTCCTGGTCTTCAGTCTGGCACCGAGAAAGGTAATCAGCAGTGATGTTGTCTTTGCCGGGGATGTAGTGAACCTTAAAACGAAATGGCTGCATAGCAAGATACCATCTGGTGATTCTGCCATTAGTGTCCTTCATTTTTTCTAGCCACTGGAGGGCTCTGTGATCAGTTTGAAGGGTGAATTCTCTTCCCAGCAAATAATATTTGAATGAGTCAAGGGCCCATTTAATAGCCAAGGCTTCCTTCTCCACAGTTGCATATCGCCTCTCTCTTGGCAGCAGCTTACGGCTGATGTAGGCAACTGGATGTTGGTCCTCTGGTGGTCCCTGCAGAAGTACTGCCCCAAGACCCCTTTCAGAAGCATCAGTCTGCAATAAAAAGTCTTTTGTAAAATCTGGTGAGTGCAAAACTGGATTCTTACTCAGGGATTGGCTGATGTCCTTAAAAGCTGCAATGGCATCTTCTGTCCACTGAATTTTGGTGGGACTTCTGGACCCCGTCATGTCTGTTAGGGATGCTGCTCTACCTGAAAAATTGGGGATGAATCTGTGGTAGAATGCAGCCATGCCAAGAAAAGACCGTAGCTGTTTTCTGGTTTGCGGAAGCGGACAGGAGGTTATGGCATTAATTTTGTCCACTTGAGGTTTAAGAGTGCCACCTCCAATGGTGTACCCAAGGTACTGTATTTCTGTCCTAGCAAGAGCACACTTTGCTGGATTGATGGTAAGGCCTGCGGAACGCAGTCGATCCAGGACCTCCTTCAGATGGTCAACATGCTTCCCAAAAATCATCAAGGTATGCACAGGTGAATGATGAGAGCTCACAGAGTACCTGATCCATTAGTCTTTGAAATGTTGCTGGGGCCCCGTGCAGACCAAATGGAAGGACCGTGAACTCGAACAATCCCCAGGGGGTGCGAAATGCAGTCAGCTCCTGGGACTGTTTAGAAAGAGGCACCTGCCAGTAGCCTTTAGATAAATCAATAGTTGTTAAATATCTTGCTTTCCCCAGGTGCTCAATGAGGTCATCAATACGTGGCATTGGGTAAGAGTCAAATTTTGATATGGAGTTGAGGTACCTGAAGTCAATGCAAAATCTTATCTTGCCATCCTTTTTTGGAACCAAAACAACTGGGTTGCACCACTCACTTGCTGAAGGCTGAATGATTCCTAGAGACAGCATGAGATCCAGCTCCTCCTTCAGCTCCATCCTGAAGCGTTCTGGTATCCTGTAACTCAGACGCTTTATAACAGCCTCCGGTTTTAGAACAATGCTGTGCTCCACCAGAGTGGTGCGACCTGGGCACTCTTGAAATATGTCAGAAGTAATAAGAGGCATTACCTGAGACTGTTGCTCACTGGTGAGATGGCTTAGGTCCAGCCCAGAGGATGTTACTGAAGGCAAATAGTCATTAACTTCTTCCTCCTCATCCACTCTGCGAATCAGCAATACCTCCATTTCATTCTCTGTCCGTGGAACCCACTCCTTGAGAAGGTTAACATGGAGCACTCGACTCCCTCGCTGGAAACCTGGTGTGGAGACTTGGTAGGTAGTAGGTCCAGTTTTCCGCAGTACTTCAAAAAGGTCCCTGCCACTTTGCAAGCAACTTGCTGTCAGAAGTTGGCAACATTACCAAAACCTTCTGACCAGGAACAAAACTTCTGTGGCGAGCTTTTTTATCAAACCAAACCTTTTGATGTCTCTGAGCAGCTGCCATGTGACTCTGAGCCAATTCACTCATCTGCTCCAGTTTATCCCTCATATGGAGGACAAATGAGATGATGTTAACAGGATCTTTACTTTGATCTCCCACCCATACATCTCTCAGCAAGGTCAAAGGGCCTCTCACATCATGGCCATAAAGGAGCTCAAATGGAGAGAAACCTGTGGAAGCCTGAGGAACCACTCTGTAGGCAAAAAGGAGGTATGGCAACCACTGATCCCAGTCAGAGCCTGTATCATTAACAAACTTACGGAGCATTTGTTTGAGGGTTTGGTTGAACCGCTCCGTCAGACCATCCGTCTGTGGGTGATATGGTGTCGTCCTCATGCTCCTGATGCCCAACAGCTTATAGACCTGTTTCAAAAGTGGTCAACAGCTTATAGACCTGTTTCAAAAGTGTGGACATAAAGTTAGTGCCTTGATCAGTTAAAATTTCCTGTGGAAATCCAACTCTGGAGAAAAGTTGAATCAGTGAGGAAGCCACATGCTTTGCTTTAACAGTCTTTAGTGGAAAAACTTCAGGATATCTGGTCGCATAGTCTGTAATGACCAGCATAAAGCGATTTCCAGATTTACTTTTTTCCACAGGGCCAACTATGTCCATCCCAAGACGTAGAAAAGGTGTGCCAATAATGGGAAGGGGTTGAAGTGGTGCTTTGGTAGGTACTCTAATTGAGGTTTTCTGACACTCAGGGCAGCTTCTGCAAAATAAAGCAACATCTGATCTTAAACCAGGCCAGAAAAAGTACCGCTTAATGCGAGCAGTTGTCTTATACTTCCCCAGGTGGCCAGCCCAAGGAATAGAGTGTCCCAAAGTCAGCACTGTCTCACGAGCCTTCTTAGGGACAACTAACTGCTTTAACTGGCCATGTTGATGGTATAAAATGCCATCTTGCAGAATATACTGTTCTTTATTTGTGTCAGACCCTACAGAGGCCTCTCCCTTAGCCTTCAGCAGCAAGGCAGACAAAGTTGGATCATTCTGCTGCATTTGTCTGATGTTTGTGGGCATCGAAAAACCCAGTGGCATATCTGGAGCCACTTCAACTAAACTCTCACCCAGTGCATGTTGAAATTTCTCACGCCTTTTTTGGCTCCGTGGCTTCCGAGACTTCCCAGGTTCTGTCTGCAACTCGGCCTCAAAAAAAGGGTAAAGCACTGAGTGTTGCAACATGCTCATCTTGACTTTTAGCTTGTGCCCTGGTTACAGCCACACTGCAGCTCTGTACATCCCTCAATAAATCATAAATGACAGGCAGATCCTCCCCAAGAACTACAGGATAGGGTAGGTTATCAGCTACCCCAACCTTCAACAGGTAGGGAGTCCCTTGCACCTCAATAAACATATCAGCAGTGGGGTACACTTTCTCATCACCATGTACACAGCAAACTGATATTGTTTCAAAAGGGCATATACAATTAGTTGGTACATGATTCTTGTGCACTAGAGTCTGTGTGCTGCCAGTATCTATTAAAGCATTCATTTTATATCCAGCAATCTTCACTTGAATGATTTTATTTGACTGCTTTACTTCAAGTTTAATATCCATCTTCTGATGAGGCACCAAACACATTTGAGTTAGCTTACTTTGATTCTTGGGGCACATGGGCTTGGTGTGACCTTCTTGTCCACAGAGGTAACATACTGGTGGTCTTTTTCCTGTCTTGGAAGGCTGATTTTCTCTTAAAAAAGGCTTACCCACACCCGTTGGTAACTTTTGATAAGGCTGAGAGGGTTGTGACCGACGTGAGTCTTTGGCAGCTCTCCATGCACTGTTGCTCCATGGCTGACTCCTACTTCTGGCAGCTACAAACACATCAGCCAGAGTAGCAGCTTCTGCAGCAGACTTTGGATTATGCTCCTTGATCCAAACCTGAAGCTCAGGACACAGCATTCTCAAAAATTGTTCCAGAATAATCAGTTCACCAACTTGTTTCACAGTTTTATCTTTAGGCTGAATCCACTTCTCATAAAGTTCTTTCAGCCTTGAATACAGTTCTTTCGGACTCTCATCAAGCATTTCAAGGCAGCGAAATCTTTGTGAATCCACTTCTCATATTTTTGTAAGATGGCAACTTTTACCTTCTCATATTCAAGAGAATCATCCACATCCATATTGACATAGGCACTGCGAGCCTTACCCGTCAGAAGAGGAATAAGATGAAAAATCCAGTCTGACTTTGGCCAACGATAAGCAGCTGCAATTCTCTCAAAAGTGGTCAGAAAGTGTTCAATATCATCCTCAGCAGTTAATTTTTCCAATTTAGGATGATGAATGTGCATAGACTGACCTATTGAGCTGGAAGCTGGATCTAAATCTTCAGGATGAGATGTTGCTTGAGTTTGATGATCAGCTTGATTTTCAACAAGCTGTGGATCATTTGATGTAGGCTCAGGGGGCGTGGTTGTCCTGGCATGCATTTCCATCTGCAAAAGCCGAAACTGGTGCTGCAGACACTTGAAGCGCTGTTCTTGTTGTGCAGAAACCTCTCTCTGCTTTTTATCCCGGACTTCTTGTTGTCCCATGAACGCCTGAAGAATTCCAGCAATATCATGCAGCGTTGGCTCTCTGGTCTCATCAAGCTCAGTGTCTCCAGCTGCTGCTGAAGCTCCTTCCATTTCCTCCCTGTCTGACTGCTGGGAAGCCTCTTTGGTCTCAACCTTGTTTCCTTTTCTTGGGCGCCCACCATTCTGCATGGCTCAAAAATTTGTTGGAGGGGTAGTAAAAAGAAATCCTCCCAAAAAACAAGAAAAAATGAGAAAAAAAATCCTGGCTCCTCAACTCAAAGTCCCATTTCTGACACCACATGTGATGGACCGAGTTAAAAAACAGGAGGAGTCACAGGATGTATTTAGAAAAAGTAGGGTTTTTATTTTAACCCAAAAATCATAAATGACAAAAAATAAACTGAGCTCATAAAAAGAGGTCAAAGAAACAAAACTGAACTTAGGAAAAAGTGTAAACAAACTAGCTGCACAAACAAACATAACTGACCTAACAAAGAAATGACACACAGGGGTTTTTATACTGGCTGATCAGACCAAGACACAATAGGGGTAACTAAAAAGAATACAAATAACACAAAACAAATGGTACAGCTAAGTTTGGCTAAACTAAAGACCCAAACCTGAAAATCAAAAATAAACTTTAAATACTAATGTTTACTTAAATACAAAACTTATCTAAACAAAACTACCATATCCCCCTGCCAGCAGGAACTAGTGGTGTAATCCAATCAGCACTTAAGCTTATTGAGTTCTGGCCCTCATCCTTTTTTGACATCAGGGTGTGGCCATAGATTTGGCCATCACAGCCGGCCAAAAACTTTTTTGGGGCCCTACGCAGATTTTAAATTCAGGCCCCCCCATACCAACATGTCAGTGCCGGATATTTCATAATAAATATTGATTTTTAAACTTACAAGCATGGGAAACTAGTAAATATGTTCCAATTAATTTGCATGTTGAATGGCAAGATTGTTATTTAAGTGTGGGGTATTAATTTATTTGAAAGTAACATCTGCAGACAAACACTAAATTTACAGTTAGCAAATTTCATATCTTTTTTAAATTTGGAGGAGATGTGTAAAATGTCCAAAACGTCCGATCTATAACCCTTTGCACATGATAGAAGAGTTCAAAACTTACAAAATACTGTGGAGAACTTATCCGTTCTCAATGCTAAGTTCTTGATGAATGAAGTTGAGGTCAGTGAGATGAATTTATGAATTCCATTTATTAATACCAACATACAGCAGGTCCATTCCTCATGCTACCTTTAGGAGATAGTAGGACAAAATGGCACCCAAGAACAGTTTGTGATCTCCTTCGTTAGCCTCTAACCTTTGCTTTGAGGGTGTTTCCTCACATGTCATTTCCCTTAGCTTTAACTTTGGAACTTGCTAAAAGAGATAGAGGAAGTTATTTATTCACAACAATACATACCTTAAGCATTTTAGGGTGTACTTATTATATTTTACAAACTGCTCCTTCTTGGCTTCATCTTTTATAAATCAAATGTAACATGATAGTGTGTAGTACAAAGGCTTGAAGTGGTTGTTTGTTTTTTGTCAGGGTGTGCTATAGCTATGTGCATTAATGTGTGGGTGTGAACAAACACTAAATGACTGGATGATTTTGTTTTGCTAAATTAATCAGAAAGTAAACTTTTCTCACACGTTTGCCTTTTGCTTTCAAGCATCCAGCATCTTGAGGAGAGGGAAGTGTCTCCATAGTATAGAGTTAAATGACAATGTTACCATTGGGTCTCTGACAAAAATGCTATGACTTCAATGTATGCGTGTACGCCACACTGTTAGAAACATTAGAAAATGACCAATGGATGAGAATTTAAAAAACAGTCTTCATTGTCCCACAGAGGGGAAATTCAACAGCAGGATCAGGTATAAAAAGTTCACACAAAAAATAATTAAAAAAAACCCAATTATAACCATAATAATGACAATAGCAATAATAATAATAATAATAATAATAACACAAGTTCATGACTAAAACAGAAAAAAATGTGGCGTTATCACAAAATTACTGGACTGTGTTGCACATAAACCCAATAACATTTTATGATAACTTGAAACATGGCTAGTGAATGGTGGCACAATGAAGCTCTGTGTCATGAGCGCACATCAACTGAAAACAGTTAAGTAAAAATCACGGCAATTTAGGTCAACTCAATTATTTCTAGTGATGTGATGCTACACTGGAAAAATGGTGGTTTGAAAATGAAAAAGTGAAGAGTCCTTATTGACACAATTTTAGTCACAGAAGACAATGTGTCCACATTTGTGCAACAGTTATAAAGAAACAATAAAAGAGTAATTCAGCTGGAAATAACTGGTTTCTATAGTAATGCATTGGTTTTCCTTTTTAAGCTGTTTATGTTTCTGCAATAAAAAAATCCATCATCAGTCCATCCATGCTGCCATATTTAGCTGCATAAATCTATTTTTCTTCCTCCTTATCCAATCATCCACCCAGTTACAGAACTACCAATAAGACATTCATGTGTTTCATAATTCACTCACACATCCACAGTTATAAATCATGACAAGTTTTTATTTTTTCTCCCTCCCCCCCTACTGATCGGTCTGCTGAGCGACGTCCTGCCCAATCGCCCGGCGCAGTCGATCAGATAACGCAGGACAGGAAATTGGCCAGTGCTGTAAATCTGAAGCAAACAAGACCAATAATCGTCCAACTCTGCGTCCCGGTCATTCCTCCCACTGCTGTCGTCAGCGCCAGCGGTTCAGTACTGTACACCTCGTCCATTCATCTGTTGCAATCATGTGCTGAACTAACTGTGGTCGACGCATCAGCCTTCCCCATCTTCCCCCTTCTTGACTGGCACAGGCAGACTAGCAGTTGCATCAGGTAACAAGATGTCCTGATGCAGCCAGGGTGTTCTGACGCTCAGCATCACGGGCATCAGAGGAGTCCTGACGTTGTTGTGCCGGTACATGTGCACGACCTTGTACCCTGCAGGTAACCAAACAGTCGGAGCTGAATCAGGTTTGAGCTGCTATAGCCCAGTCGTGTTCTGATAAAATATATTAAAAGTGCTTAATTAGGTTCGCGATAAGGCCCGAGACTGGGGCAGGACAGCAGCAGTGATGAGATTCTCATAAACGAGGACAATTCCAAGAATGACACAGGATTGGAGCTCCAAAGTTGTTTTTTATAGCAAAAATAAAATTGCAAATACCACTGAAGTAACAAATCCAGTCAAGAAATAACTACTTAGGCACACAGGTGAACTGTGCTAGAGGAAGAACGGTGTATTTGAGTACAATTATTGAATTAATAAGGACAGTCAAAGACAAGCAGGTGAACATCCCTTCATTTTCAGTCCTGTTTACTCTGATACCCGGTAATAAAATTCAGACAAACGACTGTCTTCAGAACTCAATGAGTATAATTAAGGGTGCATTACTGCTGCTGGTTCTATGAATACTGTGCAGAACTTTGGTGCAGTTAACAGCTATTTCCAAAGCACTTTATGAATTAAACTGATATTGACCAGCCCTGTTTACTTCACATTAATCAAAGCATTTGTTTGTCTAAAGTCCATGTTTGTTTGGAAAGGTGCGAATGCGTGGTCCATCTCTGACGCAGACCAAAAAATAAGCAAACTCTAGTGCACCAAAAAGAAACTTTGGGCTTGGTTCGGCTGGAGTGAATTTTTGGCACGGCTTGAACGTCAGCAGGAGCGGACTACAGTGGAGGGCATTGTGGGTAAATGCAAATAAACAAACGTGCAACTCCAGAGCGAGCGGCAAAAAAATGGATCATTATCTTTTGCAAAAATCTAAAGAGAAACCCTACAACCACTAAAATTCATACTGCTGTAGGGGACGTGTGTTTGTCGCGTTTAGTTCCTGTGTTGTTGCGTTTCTCCCTTGATTCCATCTGTCCCATTTCACTACTACTACTATTAAATATGGAATGTGTCCTTAAAAGTTTTCACCCAGCCTACAAAAGGCTCGGCTCATGTTGTGCACAGTCACACCTCTTCCTGTCAGACAGTTTCCCTCCTTGCTTCCCGTCCTGCCATTATGGCGCAAATGAGGCGCGTGGCGATTAAACGTGCGTGCAAACACTGTGTTGCTATGGTTGCAGATCGATACTTTGTGGTGGTTCCCAGCGTGAGCGTCCCTGCAGAGTTGATGGGAAACGGCGTTCTCATGCAGATCATTAACCGTGCCACAAAGACGGAAAGAAAAAAAGAGAGAGAAGGAGAGAGAGAGAGATGCCAGAGCGACGCTGAAGAAGAAGCCACTTGTTGATTACTAGCAGTAACTTAATATCACTGTCTCGTCCAAGGTTTAATCGAGGGAAATTTAATCGTGAATGATCTACAAATAGATCCCGGGTCACATTGTCACCCAGTCCTTGTTGTGACCAGGACACTGGCTTTGAGTTTGACCTTTAACCTCCACAGACCCCATTAAAAATATCCTACACCTATCAGTGAATAAATGCCTCCCTATTAAAAAGTGAGATTGACAGAGGAGGAGGCTCACTGGCTCCCACCCTCCCACATTGTCACCGGGAAACATGCGTCACCTCTCGATGGAGGCTCTTTTCAGATCAGCACGCTTTTCTAATTTAATGACGATGCTGTCTGAGGAGAAAGTGGGCTTTAATTTTTGACTGAAAGTTTGGGAGTACAGAACCAATCGGGCATTGGATCTGTTGTGAAAACCGAGAGAAACCTGATTCATTCTGCCATTTGTTTAGTTACAGTAAACGAAAATCATCAACTTGATCCTCCAATTAAGTTTTGTTTTTGTGTGTGCGTGTGGTATTTATCAGCCGCTCCCTCCTTCCTGAGTTTTTCCACTCGCTGCCCCCCTTTACCCTCCAGTCTTTCACCAGCCGCACATTTACTATCTAATGACACGTTGCTGACGTAAGCGTGGCGGTCCCTTCTCACTTAGCCCAGCAGCTCCTCAATAATTGCATGTATTCATTTACTCGCACACTCTGTTGTTGCCCCCTGACCTCTCCACCCCCGTCATTTCCCCACTAATAGTCAGACAGCTCTGAATTATTGGTGGGATATGTTTTCAGTCTAGCACTGGGAAGTGTCATTACTGAAGCAAAGCAGGTAAGCATTTGGCAACTAGTTGAGACTTGCCCAGAGCAGGGTTCGAGTGGAAATCCCTCCAAGGGCCGTGGGCGATGATGTGGTTTTGTTAACACAAAATGATACAAGCTGAACTTCTTCACATGTCAGATTAATATAATGTTACGACCAAGGCTATTCCTTTGGGGTTTAGCATCCTGCTCCGAGATCTTCTGATTGGTGCTGATTGGAAGTTGAGGCAGCTGGCCAGTGTCTCCATGAATGACATCAGAGCAGCTCAAAAGCACCACCTTTCTCCTCACTAGAACAGCCCTTTTCTTCTGCTCTGTCAACCTCTCCTCTTGTTTCCCTTTTTCTGTTCAACCAGTTATGACTTTTGTTAAATAAAATCCTGTTTAAGTTATCCCATGCGTTGCTTCCCATTAATTTGTTATGGTACCAGAGCCAGACCATAATAGCAATAATAATCAGTAAATAAAAACTCAGCTTTATGTGTGTTAGACCAGCAGGAAGCAGTTCAGACCTGTTCGATCAATTTGAATAGTATTGATCATTTACGTTCATTTCACTAAATGAAACATATAGAGTTACATGCATTCTTGAGTTCACTGAACATGACTGTGCAGTTCTTGAGTGTTACCTGAAAAGTGTGGAATGGATCTGCATTCAACCCCTTTCAGGAGTTGATTGTTCATATAATAATATAATCTAGAGAAATCTGCAGCAGCTTCTAGAATGTGGAGAAAGTTACAGAGAAATCTCGGAGAAAAAAATGTTCTCAGGCATTTATTGTTATAATTTACTGCAAAGACAGAGAGAGATGTATATGTTTTTATTTTGGTGTATGTGAATGTCAGCTTTCAACTGGAAGTTTAATTTAAAAAAATTATATCTTGTTGTATTTTTTAATTTTTTGTAGAAGTATTTGTACATTATTCACTGTCTGACACGCTGAAAAATGTCTTTTGAATTTGAATCCTTGGAAGAGTCGAATATTTGAAATGTTTAACATGAAACACCATTTTCAGCTAAAATCTGTTGCTCTGACCAAACTTTGCCGACTTACAATAGTAATAACAATTAAAAAAAATCATAGAGTAAAATTCCATCTCTAAACATGTCCCCTCTGAGCTTCTGTAAGTTTCTTCCTCACTCCAAACATTTCATCCTCTGCACTCGGTGGTTCCCCGTTGCCCCGGGACACGACCAAACAAAGAAAGACTTTGCTTCAATTATGCAACGAGCCTCCATGGTGAATTACTGTCTAAACATATGACTCCTGAGGGCAGAAGCTGTATGTTGGCATCCTGCGTCAGTAAAGATCACAGTTCGTTGGTTGTGTTTGGGTCTTTCTTTCTCTTGCAGAAGAAAAGCGCAGGCTGTTGACTCCGAGTCCACATTTCTGCAGGGAAGGACAGGCAGAAATGCCCAGTGCATAGCCGCTTCTGGACTTTCCATCTAATGAATTGCAGTAGCTACAATGTGCTCGGATAGAACAGAGAGGGATGAAATGTTACTATGATCGTGCCTGAAGGCATCATCATTTGGTGTATATAAAAACAATGCTCAGCTTAGTGGGGAGCAAGTAGAGTCTGAGTGGGCCACTTGTCCACCCAGACCTCAGGACTCCCTGGTGGATCGCTCTCCTCCCGTTCCATTGTCCCACACCTCAGATCTTCGAACCTACAACCTGTCCAGGTCTCAGGCTCCAGTTTGCCACCTCCAAAGCCCACCTTACCTCCTCCAGCGCATACAAACAAGCCATGTCATCATCTCACAAACCTGCAGCTGACTTCCCTCCCTCTTTCAGCCACCAGGCGCCTCCCGGACCTTTTCAGGAAAAGAGCGTCTCCATCTTTTCCCATCTAAAAATGTGGTTTTGCTTACCTGCATTCAGAGGGTGGATCACAGGTCACAGGTAGTCAGTGAGCAAAGCGATGCACACCCACATCAACTCACTGAAGCAGTCATGTTTTTGGAGTGTGGGAGGAAGCTGGAGTACCTAGAGAGAACCCACTCATGCATAGGAGAACATGCAAACTTCATGTAGAAAAGCCCAGGCTGGGGTTTAATGCCAAGTTTTTTGTTTTTTGTTTGTTTTTTAAATGAAGTTCAAGTTTCCTCCACCAGTATTACACAGAGTACGTGCTGAAGTCAGTCAGTACAGCTATATTAACAGAAGAGATGTGAGGCATTGTCCAGTGCATTTCCTCCAGTCCACACCAAGCCCACAACATTATGATTCATCAGAACCAGAAATGTCGGTTTGTCTTATTTAAATTCCCAGGCTTTAACAAATTGGCACATTTCACGCTATGAGAACAGTTCAACGCCGCACGAAGAAATTCAATTCCGTGTTTGATATTTGGAGTAATGCTCATGCATGCAAAATCAAGTATGCTTTCTCAGCTGCTGAATTTATTTACCTTCTCAATTTTCATTATTTTTTCATTGCTGGGGTGAATGTTAGCGGTGAGCAGACCTTGAACCCATCTGTCATTTCCTTTGCGACGCTGATTTTGATTTTCCCACAGCAGCCGAGGAGCTCACGAGAGCTATTCCTGTAGCTCCAAACATGTCAGCAAGGAGAAGCAGTGGGTTCTATGAAAATCACTACCGGCGTGACGGATGGGACCCATAATCCTGTAGGTGTTTGAACGTTATTTTGGTTATGAATGATTAATCCCATTGCGCATCAACTGAAAGAAAGGTATTAGCAAGCGAACACTTTCTTTGAAAGCCCCCAGGCACACCACATCTTTTAAACATCAAAACAATAATGAGTCATGATTTCCTTGAGCTTTAGTTTAACGTGGCACATCATAATGACAAGCCAATGTTTTGGCGTTTTTTTCTTTATTTTGAAAAGGAAGTAATGCAAATGCATTAGTGTTGCACCATCATTCACCTTATTGCTGGGGTTTTGTGTCTAGATACATTGTGCCTGTGGGCCAAACTGGTCCACTCTGGTCTCTCACGGATTGGAGAAATTCTGCTATGTGAATGAAAACACAGTATTTCTTATGGTTTTCAAAATGTTGTGTCTGCCCAGGTTCAGACACGACAGTCCCTCTGTGGACTCCCGAAATTGAGGATCGGGGAAACTGCGACCTGCAGGCTCCATTGACATGAACACGCTGTGATTACTGCACACATCATAAGAGATATATGGACACCCTTTCATCAAACTCATTTTGACAGGTGGCTACAGCCTTGTAGTAAGTGCAAGGTTGTGTCGTACCGTTCCTCAAAATTGACTGTGGCCTGGACCAGCTAAAGTGGTCAAAGGTGTCAAAGAGGGTCTTTAAAGAGACAAATACCTCCATCAAAGTGTACAGCCTACCCTGCATTGGGTTAAAGTCTCAAATGCATGCTATGTAATACATTTTTATTGGGTTTTTTTTTATTTTTAGCTTAAAATCCTTTTGTTTTAGACTTTGCATACTGTAAATTATGTTGTACAGGATAGTATGACTCACATCTTTTGCTTCGTAAATAAAAATTAAGATCATAATTTTTGATAACAGCTTCTTGATATTGCAAGGGATGACCTTTACCTGCTCAGATACCAGGCAATGGTATATGGGAAAACTCATTGTTCATTTTGTAAAGTGTAAATTTTGATGTTACAAAGAAAAACATCAATCTCTGCTCTCATCAACCCGTAGAAACATTGCTCATCATTTCTCTTCAGCTGGGAAAATTGTAACCTTTCTTAATTCAATTCAATTGATTTTAAAATGCAAATTTTACAATAGAGTAATCTTAAGACAGTTTACAAAAAAAGTACTTCCATTCTACTTATCAAACAGCGCAGCATTTTAAAATGTATTATTTAAGTCAGTAAAAAAACAAACAAATAAACATAAAAAATTAAGTAATCCGAGTTAAAAAAAATGCAGATTGCAGCATGTCAAATACTTGTCATTGACTTGACTTATTTTATATGCTTCTTCCTCTTCAAAATAATAATAGTTATTTTTACCCTATCATGACCGATTTTATCCATATTTTTCAGGGGAAGCCTGTGGAACCAACGTGACGAATGCTACCTTCTTCTTTCTTTTGTTTCTTTCTTAGACTAGGACCACCACAAAAATGAATAACCTCCCCAATTGAACTCTGAAATTCATTCGGATTAACATTCAGATACTCAGAATCAGCACAACATTGACTCTTTCCATCTTTAAGATGACTAGAACAAACTCCTCACTGTTGAATCCATGGTGTTGGCATCACTTTATTACAAATGATAGTAAATAATTGGACATGTAGAAATATGATTCTACCAAGATAGAGCTTGATCCGCTGTTACTGGACACGACTGGAGTTACATAAAGTCTGGCAGTAAAAGTCACATTAAGACACAATCAGAACTTATCATGCTAAACAAATCCTCCACACAAAAACCATTCTCCGACGTTATCATGTGAGAGTTTTACCAAGAAAAGTAAAATACACGGAGTCCAACTGGTAAAATTGTTGCTTTATAAATCACAACAGTTGGAAGTGTACATTTTATCTTTAGGGTTTTATGTAACACCGTGCTAATAAGCTACATTATTGTTAGTTAATAGTATCACTCAACATCTAATCGTCGATCAGTACTGGATCTGCTCTTTTCTTCTTCTGAATTAACAGCAACAACTGATCTCTGCTGTTCCTTAGGACCAAAATTTCCCTGTAAGGAGAAAAAAAAAAATACAAGTTTTGTTTCTTTTACATCGTTGTTTTTTTAGCGCACACAAACGATAGAGTACTTAATAAATTTAAATAAAAGTGTTCATTTACATATATTATATTCGTTTAGACCCAAAAGGAAAGTTATTACGTAGTTATACTCTACAATTCAAAGGGGAAAAGTTTTTTAGTCATTTTAATAAGCTCCATATTTTTTTAAAGTTTTGACAAACCTTAAAGTCTCTTCATCTCGTGGAGGATCTGTTTCAGTGAAGTTATCAGTGAAGTTATCAGTGAAGTTATCCGTGAAGTTAGCGTTCGCGGAGGGAAACTTGCTGTTCTGCTCAGTCAGAATGTTGCTGATGTCAGAAAAATCTGCTGTCATATCATGAGTTGGAAAAAAAATAAATAAAATCAACAAACGTGTTTGCAAAAACAAGTTGCATTGTATTTTCACTTAAGACTTATAAAATAATTTCATGACTTTGGCTAAAGTGCCAATCAGATGCAAAATCTGCTGTAGAATTTAAACTGAGGTAACGCTGAACAATAAATCGTTTGAAAAAGAGAAAAGAGGAGACATGCTACTCTAAATGCTGCAAATGCAGCCGCTTTGCTGAAAATAATTTAAAATCATGTAACATCCTGTCATGTTTCAACTCTCTGCAACACTTTGAGTCACCAAACCTTTATTTCATCAGTTTGATTTCAGAAAGAGATCCGATGAAATTTTTATAACACAAACATAAAATGTACTCATTTGACATCTTTAAGATGACTAGAACAAGACTCACTGTGTACACTGAGGGCGATGAGTTCGGTCAAAAGGAAAACATTGAGGATTCCCAGAGATACGGCCACACCGAGGCAGAGCCTCTCTTTGGAGCTGCTGCTACCTGAACAGAAACCTGAACCTTAGCAAAATTTAATCAAATTAAATACATACTAGATTTCTCTGTAACTTTGTTCTTACCTATGTGATTAGATGCACTTTGTCCAACAGGTTCCATGTTGACGTAAATTTCCTCCATCGCTTCAAACTCTGTACTGGGTTTTTCTGTTTTTTTTTTTTTTTTAACATTGACTACATGTTAAAAAACTGCAGTAGTGGAACAAAGTGAAAAAAAAACTGTGGGAAAGAGGTGACATGTCTGGTGTTCAACATAAGAACGTATTTTAGAGACAACAACCAAATAAAGAAAATCATGAGTATGGAATCACGATTATTTTCTTAAATATCTTATGCAACATAAAATTCTTGAAGGTTTCAATAATTTCCTAAGTTCATATTTGCTGAGTCGATTCTGTATCATTGAATATTTATTTCTTCTTTTTCTTTGTTTTTTCCTTCAGCTCAGTTAATCCTACTCATTATAAACACATTACACTTTTATTTGGATGATAAAATAAATGACTTTTACATTCACGCACAACTTTGCGGTCGATCACATGGTACCACATGGTATCAAAAAATAAAAAATGTTTCAAATCACTGATATCAGAGTGAAAAATACATCTGATGTTGTGATGTTTCTGCTCTTTGTATCCAAAAATATTTCCTGAAGGCTAATACATAGTTGGAGCAAATAACCGGTTCCCTCCTCGGTCATTTGGACCCTACAGTTTTTACAGGTCTCAGTCTGTCCTGAAAACTAGACATAGCCTTGCTCTGTCTACAACTGTCATCTTTTAACCCTGTTTGTTGTCCAGTAGCAGAAAAAAAAATACTCGCGTTAAGAAACCGCAGTCCCCTGAATTGCTTTCCAAATTAGCAAACTTCCATCACCTGTGAATCGAATAATTAAGGAATTGTACGTATGTATTTATATTTTAAAGTTATGTAGTTTTAGGACTGCCATCTAGTGTAAAAAGCTGCATAGTCTGGCTAGTTGTGTCTAAAACTGAGTCACCGTGTTTCCTCATCTTCTGAAACAACCACTAGGCAGAGAGCAACAGTTTGACAAACAATTTGCTTTGTGAAGCACCGCCTCGCTGGGAGGGAATCAAAAAGGCTAAAGTGCCAATCAGGTGCAAGTTGGGTGGGTTGAAGTAAGAGAAACCAGATACTTCAGAGCATGCTGAAGACCAGCAAGCAAGCAAAACATTCACAGAGTGGATATAGTAGCATATTGGAGTTCAGGAAGTACAGGATAGAAGAGTTGACTGAATAAAGACATTGCCTAGAAATTCAGACTGGGAAGTTAACTGACAAATTGCTAAGTATGTAGAGCAGGGATATAGGTTAGATTTACTTAAATTTTTGCAGACCAATTGCCTCAAAAGATTCAATTACTGCAACATATAAAAGACAAGTGTCGTTACACTGTGTGATTTTGGCAAACAATATTCTTAAACTCATCCAGAATATTATTCTCTGCAAAACTTCTTTTATTTCCTGCCTACAGCTGCAGCAATATATTTGCTTCATACAATAAAGATGCACGGTCTCATTATTTGACATAGTTATCCTGTTCAAAACCTTTTGGTTTGCTTGAGCAGAAAAGGCATAGTGTCTGGGCATGTTAAAATGTTACAACTTTTATCACACAAAATCCTCACTACTATCAAATAGTTCTCTTTTTATTTTATTTTAGTTGTTGCCTGGACTCAACTTAAATAGATTAACTTATAAAGTTTCTTTTTTTTAAAATCCAAACATTCCTGCCACTGGTTTAAGATGAGTACAAACAACAAGTTGATGATAATTAAGCGATGTTCGCTTGAACTTTTTTTTTTTTTTTTAAAGTCTGATGTTTTATGTTACAGTGAGAAAGGCCGAAGTCCAGGTTCAGCAGAAGGCTGAAGGCATCTGATTCAGGCTTCAAACTCAGGACCTGTTTGTTTTACTGCAAAACTTTGTTAAGGTTAAATTTAGTGGGCTAAAGAAAGTCAATCCTTTCATTCAGTCTAAGCTCCCTGAAAAGGAGAAATTACCTTTCAGATCAATATATTTTTGATTGCTTTGAGTATCATGATATTTTTTACTTCATCTGTCTGATATAATCTTCTTTATCGCGTACAGATGCTTCACATTGATCATTAATAAGTTTATCATTTACAAGAGGTGAACATGAGTGAACATGAGTGAACATTAGTGAACATTAGTGAACAGATAGCATCATGAGAAGCAAGGAACAAAAGCTGTAGATAATTTAAACGGTAACAAGATAATTCACCATGTTGTGATCAACCCTTGCAGCATGGTTGTGTAGTGGGTATGTTGTATTTTTTAATATTTGTTTTTAGGTAAAGTGCACCTATAGCAAACTTAGTTAATGTTATCATAAGTTGAGCTAGTTGTCAGAAGATGTGAGAGGGGGTATTTAAGAAGAAAAATAAATAAATAAAATTCACTGATTCAATTGTTGGTTGATAGCCAGTTGTGAAACAAATACCAAAAGAAATAAAAACTATAGAAAACTTGAATGGCCATTCAGTTTGATACATATTTACGCAGACCATCATTCAATAAATCGATAGAAATCCAAGTGCACGCATTAAAACATCAAATCTAAATAATATGAATTGTATTCACTATTTGAATACAGACTGATGGTTTACATTGATCATTTATAAGCTTTAGTAACGGAAAATTCAAAATCTGTATTTCGTTACTGAACACACTCAAGTGTATAAAATGATGAATGGATGAAAAAGCATCATTCGGGCCGAGAAACATACAGCATATGAGTTAGAGACAAAAGTAGTGGATAATGATAAAGGTAACAAAAGAGTTCATCATGTCGGAGCGTAGTTGTGCAGTGTTAAAAAAAAAGAAAGAAAGAAAGAAAAAAACCTTTCAACTCTGAGAAAAGCTAAAACTTAAATATGAGTAGCCTCAGTAAGGTCTGTTTAATAAGTGTCACATATTCTGAAGAAATAAATTTACAAATGAGAAACTTTTACTGATATGTTTCACACTAGCAAGTGTTACAGAGAAAAATTTATGAGTTTCAAATGTATTTAAATCGGCGTTTACTATTTTGGAGAAAGCATGAAGCTCTGGAAAGATCATTGTTGATTCAGCAGCAGGACAAAAAATGAACGAAAGTAGCAATCACAATGATGCGAGGATACATTTTGGAAAATTCTGGGCAAATCTTTAGAAAATAAAATAAACACATAGAAAACTTTTTTTTTTTAGAAAATAGAGTGAATTTTACTTACGTTCAAAAAGCGTAGCTTGACCCTGTGAACTTAATAATGCTCTATCACGAATAACCTGTTTTGCAGCAAAACCAGACATGATTCACAATAATACTATTTTTTTTCTGTCTTGAAAATTAACAAGTTTACGAATTATATTATACCGAAAGTCGGTCGGACTTGTCGCTGCTGTTCTGATCTCTGAGGTTCTCTTAATGCTTCAGCCTGCCTCTTTTAAAGAGACTGCATCTCGCCGCTCATACACCGGGGATGCAGGGGAGTTGGTCAAGGGGGGGAGGAGGAAGGGGGGGACAGAGTCTTCCTGTTTAGTCTGATTAGTCTTCTGTCTCCAATATCTATATCCAGTTAACAGCAGGGGGGTTCGCTGAAATCGCACTTAGACATCTCCCGCGCAAAACATGAAGCTGATATTCCAATATCCCACGACCTTTGGCAACCTTTGGCCTGAGGTCATGACAATGAGCCTTTTAGAATCTAACTGATCTCTCCAAAGGATTTTCAAACAAATAACCGAAGGCAATTAGTAGATCTGAGCCGCAGGTGCGAATATCGTATGACATGAGCAGAGCGGTTGTCTCTAGATATTTTTTCTTTCTTAAAAATAAACAGATAGAAAACAGAAAAACCCTAGATGCATACCAGATGTCCTCGCTATGGACGGAGCCTGCGAGACCTGTGGGTGCAGGGTGTGTCAAATCCCTTTAGGCTCCGTCCAGCTCTGACCCCGGTTGCAGGCCGGTTATGCGGGCACTTGGAGCCGAGAGAATCAGAAGTAACATCTCCATTCCAAATCTGTTTAAACTTCAGTAGGCTTAGACAAAATATACATTTTTCTTCATTATATATCAGTTGTTCTATTGGTATTAGTCTTAAAGAGAAGTAAATAGGAGCTTTCAAGAAAACAAAGAATATTAGATGTCTAAGAAATATTCATTTAAGGAGGGGTACGTCGTAACATCTGAAAGGAGGAGGAGGAGGGGAAGGGGGGTTTGGAAGGCGGGACTTCCGGGTTAAAAGGGGGCGTGGCCACCTGTCAAAATGAGTTTGATGAAAGGGTGTCCATATATCTCTCTATCATATAACCCGATTATCCAGCAGAAGGTACCTTATCTTAATCCAGGGGTGTCCAAAGTGTGGCCCTTGAATTGATTGCACACTGCAATTCAAACATAATTCAAATTTGGCCCGTAGAAGCGATTGGAGACTTTTAATTTGTGATCAGGTTGAAAAAAAAGTTGTTACCAACATAATTTTCTTACAGAGGAAAAGGTAAAGTGCAACACAATGTATTTGTGTTTTTATAAACAAGTTTTAACAAAAGTTAAAACCAAGAGACTTATACTGAAAAGCCAACTTTGCTGCACCCGAATCAGCTTTTATTCTTTAGTAAACTTGACTAAGTACACCGAGCATTTTGAAACAAATCCTGTTCTTACTGCTGAAAGTGAATTTATCCAGTTGAGCCCCCAAAAAACTGAATATAGATGTCTTTCCCTTCATACGGCAAACACGCAAAACTCAGAAATTTTGAGAGTAATCTAAAATTTTCTGGAGAAGCACAAAGGAAGTTTGATAGAAAAAAAATTCAAATGTTTCAATTAACGGAAATTTTCTACAAAAGAAGAATTTCAAATGTCGACAATTTAAAAAAAACAAAAAAAATATTTTCTAGAAAATGTCCATTTTACAGTGTTACATCTTTGTCACACTGCTTGCAAGACCACGCTGAATTCACCCAAGAGTTCACGCTTGTTCACGCAAAAGCGATCAGTCAACCCAGCCAGCTCTACCAGAAAACAATCAGACACAGTCAAGATGAATCTACTGATCTATTTGTACTGATTTGCAGCGTCCGCACGCAAACAATTTTCTCTCGCCCTCACATATTCATGTGCTTTTGAAATGAACTAGTCCTAACTAACTTGACCTATAACCAATAGCGTGTCACGTATTTCTGGCGGTGATGCAGATGTCACAGGATCTCCTTGAAGGATCTGCAGCGTCTGCAAAACGTTCCACAGAAGACTCCCTTCTTCTGTCGTTCGCTGTTCTTGTTCTCTTCGTGTGTTTACTGCTAACTTCATGTGAAGGCTGAAGTTAGCATGGCCCACGTTCCAGGCATTTCTTTAGCCATTAGCAGCTCGAAGTTGGATGTCCTTTGGCCTCCAGATGTACCTTCATGGCATAGAGTGATTTTAGCCTTGTGATTGGCTGATTCACTATTTGTGTTAACAAGCAATTGTCTCAGATGAAATTGTGCCATGATGCACTTTTTGATTCTTTTCTATTCAACAATTAAGCTTTAACTTTGCATCTAAAACCCCTCACCGTTAAATTATTGATCTAAACGGACAGCTATGAATCAATTACAGGAAAACTCTCCAATGAGGGTCAAAGGGATTAAGTGTTCTTTTGTTCTAATCTCTAACTGACTCTTCTGTCGGGAACAGCGTGGCTCATGTGCAAATGGAAGAGCAGCAAGAAATGGGATCGGTTTCTTTATTCGGGTGGTTTGCACTAGTTGATCTCTGAAATCAAGACCTTGCCATGATGCGATGTGAGCGAGCGTGGAAACGCGATTTATATTCAGGACGGCGGCAGAGACATGAATAGAGACGGTGATGTTTTTGGGGTTAACAGGTCTGCCGTGTTCCCACCGTGTAATCCCACGCGTTCTCGGGTGGCTCAGGAGCAGAGTCACTTGAAACATCAATGTGAAGCGACTGCTTGTGTTCTGCCGGACCAGAGAGAAAGCGCAATGGCAGTTTACTGTCGGTGATTCTCTGGGAGGATTTTTCGCCCTTTCGCTTGCGATGTCACTTTTGTCAACTTCATGTTTAAATGTTGGGTGGGCAGTTTAAATGGGAATCTGTGTTCTGGATATTTGCAGGTGTAAGTGAAGGACTTTCAGTCAGATAAACCTAGATCTTAATAGTTCCTTCTGTCAAAGATGTTCCACTGACAGGTTTTATCATTAAATATTTTGAATATTAATATGAAAAATATGCCTTGTAAAGACCTTCATACCACTTTTTTTCCCTCCTTTTCCCCCCCGTACGATAGAAACATCTGTGTTTATTAGGATGTTATGTCAAAAAGACAAGGACAAAATCAGTGCAACAGTAATTAGTATTTTAAAAAACATAAATAAAAAATGAGGCATGCATATGTATTATGTCTTCTTTGAAACTAATTATTTCTTCTTCTTGTTTTTACCAATTAGGGCAAAAACGTTACTGACCGACAAATTAGTGCAATAAAACCGAATAAGAGAAATAATAATAAAATAAACATACATTCAGAACAAAGACAAAAAACAGAACATAATCAAATGGAGTCGCAAAAAAAACAATAAAATTGTTTAACAAGCGTGGGTTAGAAAATGTACATATATTTTTGTTTAAACTTGGGAGTTAGTTTTGATTGACATTGTGATCTTCCTATTCTCTAATAATCCTTGATTGATCTCAGGTCGCAGATATTTTAAATAGAAGAGAGAGATCATATATAAGTTGATAACTAAACTAGAACATTTGTAAAGAAACTGAAACAAAAAGTGCCCGTCAGATGGAGACCAGCATTCTGATTGAAAATGCTACTGCTCATCTGGGCGGTGCACTTCCTTCTGATTTTTAAGTAAAAATCAAATGTTCACTTCGTGGCACTCGGTTGCCAGAAAACACTCTCATCTCTTAGCAACAAATTAACAACAAATATTGTTATTGTTCAAAAAACATAAGATTTCTTCCGCTCTTTTGAAATACTCATTTATCTTCCACTACTTACTACTTGGCCAGAATTGTGCAGTTGGAGAGCTTTTCAGAAAAGTGTCCTTGGTGGTGAATAGAAAACAGAAAATTGAACACAAATGTAAAACATCTCATTTGTACTCTGTGACAGTTCCTTACTAGAAAAAAGAAATGCTTGTCTCTTAACAATAAATGAATTATTGTTTATAATAATAAACATAATTTCTCTTGAAATACCGCTTCTCTGCTTTGACACAAAAACGCACGGTTGATAAAATTTTGCAAAAGCAAAAATCAAAATGTTTACTTCGTGGCTCTCGGTTACCAGAAAACGTGCTCATCTCTTAGCAACAGATTAACAACAAATATTGTTACTGTGCAAAAAAACATTAGATTTCTTTCACTCTTTTGAAATACTACTCGTTTCATACAACTGAAGAAGGATTGTGCAGTTGGGGAAGTTTTTAGAAAAGTGAAAAAACAAAATTGTCATTGGTGGTAAAGGTGCTATAAAACAGACGTTCGACGCAAAACCAAAAATTAAGTCTATACTTCGTGACAGTTTGTTACCAGAAAGAAAATCTTTTAACAATAGAATAATTATTGTTTAGCATAATTATATGCTAATAACTAGCATGTAATTATAATAATAAATAGCATAATTTCTTTTAAAATACCCTCTTACCTTCTTACACACAAGAAATCTACATTTGGTAAATTTTGCAAAAGTAAAAATCAAATGTTTACTTCATGGCACTTGGTTACCAGAAAACGACGCTCGTCTCCTAGCAACAGATTAACAACAAATATTGTTCAAAAAGCATAAGATTTCTTCTACTCTTTTGAAATACTAATTTATCTTCCACTACTTAACCAGAATTGTGCAATTGGTGAATTTTGCAGAAAAGTAAAAAAAAGGCTTTATTTTTAACTTTCATCTTCCTATTTCACTCAGAGAAGTCATCACTGCTAACTTACATGGAGAGTTTAAAAGAAAATATCATTAAATATGAAATAAATAAAGTATGTGCACACCTAGTGATTGCGTCTATGGGAAATAAACTTGCTCCTTAAAGAATGCAAACACAGAAATGTCTGACGACGACTTGAGGTTTTCCACAGGCAGGTCGAGTCCTGGAAAACTTTCCATGCAGCCTGCAGCACGCTCCTACGCGCCACCATAAATAATCACATTTCAATATTTATTCATTTGTGTTGTTTATATTGATGTGGAACACCTGCCAATGCGCTCCTGTGGGAACTTAATCAGAGTTTATTAAGCTATTGACCTCAGAGGACTTATGAGCCGTCCAAGCCGATGAGACTCTTGTCACAGGCAGCGTGGATCTGAATGGGGAAGGTTTTAAAATATATCCGTTGACTCACCCGGTTCTGTTTAAATCTAATGCATTGCATATGACTGATAGGGCTGACTTACTTACCTGGGAAATGTTGTGTACTACTATGGTACTTGTCTCAGAGTAAGTTTAGCTGCTGAGTCGTAAAACTGTTTGTGACTCAGCAACGTTTTGCTGAGTCACAAACATATTAGACCTGGATCTGTCTTTGATTGTCGAGTCTAATATAGACTCAGTAATCAAGAGTCAAAGTTTACATTTCTGATTATTAGTTTTCGCTAAAGAGTTTATAAGAACACCTAAGAAAAGTTCTTCTGTTTCCCACAACAGAATGACGCTGTTGGTACTTTTAATTAGCTTGTTGTGCCATTATGCAGAGGGCGACTGTGGCTGTGTGGCAGAGTTGTCGTTTTGCAATCGGAAGGTTGTAGGTTCAATTCCAGCTTCCTCCTTCCACATGTCGATGTGCCTCTGGGCAAGGTACTTAACCCCAAATTGCCTACCGGTCTGCGAATCAGTGTATGAATGTGAGTGTGAATGGGTGGATGTGACTCTAGTGTAAAGCGCTTTGAGTGGTCAAAATGACTGGAAAAGCGCTATATAAGTTCAGTCCATTTACCATTTATGCTGTTACTGAAGTCCTTTATTTATTAACTCGTTTGCCCTTTCTCTAATTTTTCATAATCTTAAGGTTTTGATGTTTTTCTTTGCTGTATACCTCAAAAGTGAAATGGAGTTGCATTGACTATTGCTGGCTCAGATTCACAGTAAGTCTCCACAAGTCCATGTTTTCTGAGTCATTTTGGGCCAAGTGGGACCAATCAGCCCCCTGAGGAGCCACTCGGCCACCTGCTCCGTTCACAGACCAAAACATGTCTATGAAGGCATATAGTTCATACGATCTGCAGCGTACTCAAAGATAAAAATAGTACTTGTGAAATTATGCCCCACTGTCTTGGCGTCTGGTTTATTCCTGTGGATCTGAGACCCACAGAAACACAAAACTCTCCACACTCCTGCTTTACTCCATCCCCACTTTTAGAGAGACACAAAACAGAAATCTGGAAGATCCAGTTTATGGTTCATCAGTGTTCCTGCAACTTTAACAACATGACGATATGAATACGAAAGAATAGTCCAAGCAACAGAAAGTTTAGTGTAAAATTCAAGCCTCGGCTCCATTGTTGGTTGAGCTACATTTGGATTTAGAGCGATACAGTTGAAGTTGTTTGGACGAGTTGAAGTTGTTTGGACGAGTTGAAGTTGTTTGGACGAGTTGAGTACTGGTTGTTGGCAGGAGGACGGCAGTTCACTGAACTAGACTGGGTCCAGTGTAAACGTTTGGGGATAGAGGACAGGTTCTGCTTGCCCCCCGGTTCCAGTGAAGGAAACACGTGGGGTGTTGTCGCACCTAAGGGGTTCAGTTGATTTAAAATGAACCGGTTCATTTCCCCTCTTTGCTATTGTTCGTTTTTGTAAATGTGAACACAGTGATCGTACAATAACCGTTTGGAGGAAGTGGTCTCGGTTCGGTTCCAAATTAACTCTAGAGTGGTTTGTTTGAGGTGTAAATGGGATCCGGCCTCAATCAGACGTGGTTGTCACGTAAACGCTGCAACCTTGAGTCCGGCAGACAAGTTTGCTGTAGACTAAGCGACGACAGCGTCTGCTTCCTGTCTTTGCATGAGGTACTCTGGACTCGGACACACGACACCAACAAAAAGACTGAACGTTCTCATGTGGTTCGTCGCAACAAGTTCTGGTCACTCGAAATTTCTTGATGAAAAAGTTAAACCCGTTAACTGATTCAGACCAAAGTAAACGAACTGCAGATGTGAAAATGCTTTTAAAGTTTGGCCAATAAGCGGCACATTGAACACTTTGTACTATACCAGGCATCAGAGCTTGTGTGTGATGCAATGCGACTCACTGCTTCTGGGACTATATCATACAAATATATTCTTTCTGTTTGGTTTTCAGTGTGCAAGAGTCATGCCTCCACCGTTGCTCCTTTCTCGTACTTGGAGACCTGCCGTGTCTGATGAGAAGAACAGAAGTGCTCGCACTGCCGAATCTGCTTGACTCACCAAGCTGTCAAGAAACAGCTAAAGTAGAAACACGTGGTCGGTTTCAGCAACGCTTCGGTGCAGTAAACAAACCAAATTTAGCACGTGAGTCTTGCAGCCGGAGGTCGTCACTCTGTGTTTATTGTCGCTCACCGGGCTGAGTGGAGAAGACGTTTATCTTAATAGGACTGCGGAGGTGGAAGGCAGCAGAAACACACAGCCGCACACACTGATGTTTTCCACATCCAGAGTGTGAACTGAAGCTGAATAATCCATATTACTGTAAGCCGAGTCACACGCTGACAAACATCAAGTAACTGCTGACTTCCAGTGTTGATATGCAAATACGTTTGATTTCCAAGAACATTGAATTTTTTTATTTATTTTTTTTAATCTATAAAGATGGGGAGACGTTTACCAACCACTCCACAAATAAACAGGGCCAGGGTTTGAATCAGAGGCAGAAGGTTTGTGGGTTGACCTCATGTGACATAAAAGGACTGTTCAAACAAATTCTCTAGACTGGATGAAATGTTTGGTGATACAAATTGAACCTTCAAACTCAGGTTTTCTCTATTTCAATTTAAACGTATTCTACTGATTATGAAAAGCCCTGGGTTTGAATCATAATGCTAAGAGACGGAAAACAAAGAAAGTGACAAGTTTATTTATTGACAAGTTTAAATGGGTGACTCACAGATGGAACAAGGCAGGATCGGCAGGAGAGGTAGTATATCTCGACCAAAACAACTGGCTTGTTGAATCCTTAACTGACATGTTTGGATAGTCAAGTGATAATGACCCAAACAATGAACCAGAGGGAGGGTAAATGGCCTTAATAGCCCTATTAGTGTGATTGTTCTGATTACAGGGCTCTGCATTGTCCAGCCAAAGCGGCAAAAACAATTCTCATTGTTACAGTTGCGTGACAATTTCGTGCCATTTTGTCCTCGCTCGCTTGTCTTCCCCCCTCTTTATGCGCAGTTATCATATGATTGGTCAGAATCTTGTGGGTGTGTTTGGTTGTGCAGAAAACAGGTCCAACTGCTCGTCTTTTCACACAGGGATGGACAACTGTCAGAGACTCAGAGGACGTACATACTGTTGGACCAAAACACTAAAAGCACACGGCTCAGTTTTTGCCCGACGTCCCACAGACTCTTTCTGTTCTTTTTTTGTTTTCCCTGATAACATAGAAAATGAGATGTTGCAGGTTGTCAATAATTTCCTTCTTCAAACTTGTGAATTTGTAAGACTATGACATGACATTTTAATCTTTTGAACAGCAAATATGCATTAATATGCATTAACACGCAATGACGGAGACTGTCTCAGCACTGCCACTCAACAGACTCAACAGACTTCGTTTTCTCTTGGGGGTTCAGGTGATCAGCGCCAAGGAAAATGAATGGCGCTCCTGGATCGGCTGCTTTGAGTTAAAATCCAGAAATTGAGATTAACTGTAAATAATGATATAAATAATCCACTGACCAAGAAGGATTGGAAAAAGTATTTTCTCCTTTGGATCCTGAAGCTAACATCAACATTCGTAGAAATGTCCCAGAGGTTTAGAGCTTGAAAGAATGAAGCTTTTCCATCACGGAATACTTCCATGAATGTCTCCTGGGGACATTTTTAAATTCAGCGTAAATACTGAAGCACAACATAAGTGCCTTCAAATGTGCCAGTCGTACTGATGCAGCAGGTGCAAACTTAAGAAACGTTTCGCCCACAATAACAGAAGCTGGAGGCTGAAGTTCCTCCGGCTGCTTGTAGCTCCGCTGTTGTGTCCAAACATATCCGCCCGGGCGTCACACATGAGAGAAACCAGATGCTGAATTTTAAATCAGTCCTTTATATAACTTTTAGTAACATTACGTGGGCTATGTTTAGCTGTTTCTTGCAGCTTTAAAATGAGAGGCTTCATTCTTAAGTTCTCCACCACACAGAAATAGAAGCAATTAAAGAAACAAAACACCATCTTTAATATGCTAACTTTGAGCAGGAATCATCTAATATAATCCAGTTAGATTGGTTTGTGCCTGGATGTGTGTGTGTGTGTGTGTGCGTGCGTGTACAGTGGTGAGTGTACACAGTTGGTGTCTGGACGGATTCTAAAAGCAGCATTTCTACAAACACGAATGCACACACCACATGGCTTTGTTTGGGGATCCTGCTCACTTTAGTCAAGTAGAGACGACTGCATGGCAACTGGCTGAGGATGAACACACACAGCTGGACGTAAACACACACCTCTGCAGAGGAGCCATCGAGGTCACGGCGCCCTCATGGAGGGCTAATGACACAGAGAGTAACCGCTGCAGCAGATGGCTGTCGCTAAGTTATAAGAAGCCACAAGAAGGCCCCTGTTAGCAAGTAGGATGTCAACGACTGGCTCTTGTTTGGTTATCCACACCATTGCGCATATTTACACACTGTCGGGCAGCACTTATCACTGGAAGATGCTTTCTGCAGAGTTTTTTTTTCCATATCGTGACCTAAATGTGGGGGAACAATTGGAAAGAAAAACACCTTTTGGTTCGTCCAAGCGGAACAAGAAATCCTTAAACCGAGATACTTTTCTGCTTGAAGGAGTAAGAAATGGAAAGCTTCAAAACGCGAAAGTCCTAATTTGCAGTTTGCGCTTGTTCACTGTAATCATATGATTTCAGTTTTTCCTTTTCTCAGAACAAAGATTGAAACAGATTTACCTCAAAATGTTTCTAGCTTAGGGCTGCACAATGGCACAGTTGGTACCATTGTTGCCTTGCAGCAAGAAGGTCCTGCGTTCGATTCCCGGCCTGGGGTCTTTCTGCACGAGTTTGCATGTTCTCCCTGTGCATGCATGGGTTCTCTCCAGGTACTCTGACTTCCTCCCACAGTGTTTGTCCTGTCTGTCTCTGTGTTGCCCAGCGACAGACCCTGCTCTCTCAAGAGGCCCGAAACACCTTTGTCCTTCTGGGGACAAGGGTGTAAGAAAATAGATGGAGGGATGTTTCTATCTTAGGTTTTGACACAAAAACAGTTGAAGCTTATAGAGCAAGATTAGAATCATGAGCTGAAGACAGAAAGGAACTAACATACAACATTTTGGATAGGAAGGCAACAGGTTGTAGATGTACATGAATAAGTTCATCAACAGAACAATATAGTTATGATCGAGATCATGAACTACAAGGTTTGGCTTAGCAACAAAAACGAAAGGTTGAAATTACCAACATAACTACAGAATTAGGATTAGCAAGAAAACCACATGATAAAATTACAGTTAGGATTAGCAACAAAACAATATTTTTTTGGATTAACAACAAAACTACAAGATTAGAATTAGCAACTAACCTGATAAAACTACACATTTAGGATGAGCAACATAACTACATTGTTATTATAAGGATTAGCTACAGAGCTATTTAGGATCACCAAAAAAAAATTGTATGATCAAAATCTAGAAGAAAGAGAGAAATGTATGACAAAATGAGAGGAAAAAAAGGAGACAACAGAAAGATTTACAGCACCTTTTTATTTCAGCATTTAGCAAATGAAACTGAACAGTGACCTTACAAAGCTCCTTAATGCCTCCATAACAATCTATGTCACAAGAGCGACACCTACTGATTGTTCAAGGGACGACGACTGGATCCAATAAGAGCCAGCGCATTCAGAGATGCTGAGTTGCAGCTGAAGGAGTCGGGCGTTGGTGTGCATTTGGAAACAAACAGTGGGCAAAAAAACCCCATGTCTGTAATGGATCAAAGAGTTAAGCGACGTAAAAATAGTTTGACATCAAATCAAATGAAAGAGGATTTAAGCGCTTGGTCACAAGCGATTGACTTAGTTCCGGCATATGAAAAACACACCAGGCTCGCCCGTTTATAATCCGATCCATCTTATGCTGACATGAGCGGTGATGATGCCGTCGTATGTCACAGTGACACGCTTCAGATGCTATTAAAGAAGCAAGAGGGGGGAAAATGTCTCTGTCACGCTGCTCCAGACTGGGACGTTTTGAAGGACAGTTAATGAGTCAGAACATGAGTCACACACACACACGCGCGCGCACAAGCACACACACATACACACACACACACACACGCCTCTGATCGTGGATGTGCATGGAAACATATTCTCTGGATGCAGCTGAGGGCACAGGTCAGGTCGCACAGTCGGGTTACATAAAACCAACAAACAAACAAGAAAAAAACAAGAAAAATGGAGAGAAAGTCATGCAGAGAGGTTTTTATCTTCATCATCATCAGCAGCAGGAAAAGGTGTTTGGACAAAAATAGCACGGGGGGAAACGTTCACAGTGTCTCAAAGTAAACAGTGACAATTCAAGCTACTATTAATGGAACCATTCAGTCGGGGAGGAGTCCATGACTCCTCCCCAACTATTCCAACTTGTGCCTCTTTCAGGAGGAATATGTGGATTTTTTTCAATAAATGTTTTGGCAAAACGTCTTTTTTTTAAGGGGATTTTAAGAGAACTTATAAAATCACAGTCTGTCATTGTTTTTATGATCATTCGTGATCAGTTTCAAAAACAACTTATGCATTTCTGACTGCTTGTAACAGTCAGGTGACATTTTTAAGCCAGTCAAAACAAAAGATTGGAAAGATGGTGAAAAGGTTCTAAGAGCCGCAGGACACCGGCCCTCGAGGACCAGGACTGCCCACCCCCGGCTTAGACCACGCATATATACATATATATATCATTATGTGAGAAAATTATACATTAAAACCAAAAGTGTCCTAAACAACAACCCAACTGAACTTTGGGTAAGAGAGTTTTGTCAGGTTAGCCTGCGTTTCTACAGGTTTGACCAACTCAAATTATGACTGAAATTTAAGATAGGCCCTATGTGTCAAGACAGAAATGTGCATAACATGATAAATTGGAGATAAATTTGCACTTACCCACAATGGATGTAAAAAAACGCGAGCTAGCCGGACAGCAGCTGCAAAAAATACAAAAATAAAAATAACCAGCACTCTATAAAGTTGATTGGTGTACCGACGCACTCCTGATCCAGTTCAACGTTTGGATGCATTTTTGAAGACTTTAAAACACTTATACAGCGGTTCAGGTGGAAATAACCTCAAGCAGAAGGGGGAGAGCCAAGTGTGTAGCTGAAGTGTTTTCATTGCACTTTCTAGCTTGGATGCTCAAGTCCACGTTATTACACATCGCAGTAATTGTAAGTGGGAAATTTCCCTCATCAGAACAAGATTTCTGGGAACCGACTGCATGATGTGCAATCCTCTGAATCCCACAGCAATTTCAGGCCACAGTTAATGAACTGAGCGAAGGCGGTCAGTGTGGGTTGAAGAAATCGATCGACGAGTGGCTCAAACTCGACCAAACGTCGTTCCTGGGGTCTCGGTTGGCTTGGCGGTGGCCGTCCTGGCTCTCTCCGCCGGGTTGTTCTCAGCATCGGGCGCCTGTGGCTCTGTGGAGGATCTGTCATCAGAGAACTTAAGGAATATGAGTGAGAATCTGAGGATTGTGCAGGATCTTGACTAAATTACATCAAGATGGCATTAAAAGAAAGTCGCCTTACTGACAGCGCTGAAATTCAGCTTAGTTTTGAAGTCTCGCATTAGAAAAGGTTAAATAAAAACATCCTAAATCGCGCAAAAAAAAAGAAAAAAAAAAAAAAAAAGAGTTGACGCTTCTTTTAGGTGATCCACGTTGTTTGTCCTCTGCAGCTTTTAGGAAACCGTTTTTACTGTTTTACTTTGTTATATTAATTAATATACATTCCAATAATGTGTCATCTACGCTAAATACATCATTGAAGTTGCTGAAAAGATTAAAGACGAACCTTTAAATGAAAATAAATTGTTGGTCTGATTTTTGATGATCAGTGAGTTATGAGTACGGATATCATAACTACGAATGATATCTGTCAGCAGGAATAAAACATGATAATTAAAAAAAAAAAAAAAATTGATCTTGACTTAAAACCCTCCAAAACTTTCAGCTTTTAGACGAGCTCCATTCACCCCTTTGTCCAGTCCTGCTTAATTTTATCTAAGGGTTTATATTAGCTGCTCTACTAACTACGAATTTATTTAGTAGAGTGGTTTTTCACCCTGCTGGTACCATAAAAATCAATTAATCATCTATTTTTCTACTAGATGTGGACAGAAAAATCTGTAATTCCATTGTGCTACCAGAAGATGGCACCGACGATTCACAGGAAGAATCTGACAGCATTTATTCTTGAACAATTTACAATATAAATAATTGCAAGATACAAATCACAAGACCACGAGTGAAGTTATTTTCCTCATTTACACAAAAAGTGCTTCAGTCATCAGAAAAGAAAACACACGACGGCATCTTTATGATGCATCTGAAGAACAAAGCCGAGAGTCTTTTCCACTTGAGATCAACCGTCATCCAGCACTGATTTTTTAATTTTTTTTTTTTTTTACAAAGATCGACTTCATCTGTGGAAAAATACTCAGCTGCAGAGAGAAGCTGAAATAGACATTCCTTAAAGCGAGAAACCTTCAATATTCCAGCTGTTGCTTCAGTGATTCTGGTTACAGGTTCATCTCATCCACCAAAAACAACATATCTACATTGTATAAAAACTGAAAGAATATAGAAACTATGGTAATGGGCAAGTAACGATTCTTAAAGCCACAGACGCCGGTGCTTTCGTTTCTGCAGCATCAGGAGTCAAATTTGAATTGTGACCTGATTCACTAGAAGTGAAAATGTTTTGCTGTAGGAAGGATTTGGGCCATGAGTAGAGGTCTGCCATTGGACTCTAAAAGGAATCTACAAGAAACCTGCTCTGGAAGAGGATCTGTCATTCAAAGGATAGATCTGTCTGAAGTATTTTTTTTATGCACGGATAAAATCCCGCAGCACACCGAGGCTACGTTCCAGCAGCAGGCTGATCCAACCCAAATCGGACTGTTTCTTTTGCCCTTCACCCATGTCAAACGCCGCCATCTAAAGGGTCCAGTTCAGATACGGTCACCAAGCAAAAGGTTAGAACTGTTCCACATGTGCTACTAAATCAGAGATGCGTCAGATTGTTTTCATCTACAGACAGAACGGTCCGACTTTGATGTGATGCCGGTGTCTTAATGCTGCACCGGATGTGGTGAACTTTGATGGAGGATTCTAGTTCTGTCATTGTGAAAGACGTGTGCACCAGTGAAGTGCGTCACAATCTCACTGCTCTTATTTCTGATGCCACATCCAAACAGGTTCCTCCACAGACGTCGCACTCAGTGCTCTACTAAAAGAATGACTTTCAAAGATGGCGCTGTTAAACGCCATCTTTGGCGTTAAACGGTGCGCTGCTGTTGGACGTTCTTCTTCTGCGCGCACGGGTAGCTTCGGGGGTCACAAGCCGTTCACGCCGAAGTCCTATTGCGGTCGCAATTCATTTGTGGCACGAGTTCTTTTTTGCAAAAACGAAAAACAAAAAAACAAAAAAATAGTATTTCAACATAAAAAAAGAAAATAAACCTGAGTTGATCATCAGTACCTGCTGTGTGAACGGAGCCTAAACTTTAAGGTGATGCTGACTTTATTCCAGTCAGTTCCACAGGTTACATGATAGCGGGTAAAGTAGACTAAGTTAAAATGTAAAAGTCATTTCCACAGAGGTTAATGAAAGGGGTTTGAAATCAGACACTTTTATTATTGTGAGCCTTTACACAAAATACCCAGTTATTTACTTTGCAGTGGCGAAGTTTATGGCCATAAAAACACACTCGTAGCATTTTGAAGTCATCATAAATAAGTTGAATATCTCATGAAAATCCTCTGTTTTGTTGGGATAAAATGCAGAGTACAGTCTTTTGCTGATGATGCGCTTCTTTACATTTCACATCGGGTCAAAATGACAGAGAAACTGAATGCCGATTAGTGTTGAATCTCAATGCACGTCTTCAAACGTGAAATGTGGAGCACAAATATCCGGACGAAGGCTCAGATCAAGTTTCACACACATCGATAAAACAGGTTAGGCGCTACACAAGAAGAGGACACCGTGACTTTAGAAACGGCTGATTAGCTGCATCAGTGAGTTTGATCCGATTCTGTTGATTTGATAAACTACGACGTCATGACCACCGAGTTCTGCTCTAATGCTTTAAACAAACCACAAAACTCCCAAAAGACAAAATCAGTCATCATTTTTAAAATATGTTCATCACATATGAAAATCCGGGCAACATAGATTCTGCAGGCAGTGAACTGAGCTGAAATGTGTGTGTGTGTGTGTGTGTGTGTGTGTGTGTGTGTGTGTGTGTGTGTGGGGTGTGTGTGTGTGTGTGTGTGTGTGTGTGTGTGTGTGTGTGTGTGTGTGTGTGTGTGTGTGTGTGTGCGTGTGGGTGGGTGTGTGTGTGTGCGTGGACATGCACGAGTTATTTTACATTCAGTTGCAGCAGATAGGTGAGTTATGGGAGAGCAGGTTGGCCTTATAGTCACTGAGAAAGTGAGAGGGTCATTCCGAGGCACACACATACTCCACCTTATTGTGTAGTTTAATGATAATTATGGTATCGATGATAATAATAATAATAAGATCCCTGCTTTCTTTTGCTGTGGTCAGAACCGACACGATCAACACATCGGGGTGCGGTCTAAGTCCAGCAGCAGCCACCGACCCTCATTTCCTTGTCCATGTACTCCTGCAGCTGGAACTTTGGCTCGTCTGGTTCCTTCATGGTCCGGTGCTTCAGCTCTCTGGGATCACACACACACGCACGCACACACACACACACACACACACACACACACACACACACACACACACACACACACACACACACACACACACACACACACACACACACACACACACACACGGAGTCAGAGTGAACACGATTCATGTCTGACTCGTGCATTTGTAGGTTTTCTGCAAAGATCTCGATCATTTGTGCATTTTCAATAATCACAAGTTGGTGGAAAAGCAGGAAGTTGAAGGAGTACGTTATTAAAATGGACAGGAAAAATGAGTTTTCAAAAAGAAAAAAAGCAAATGTAGAATTGTATGACTAAAGTAATTAAATATTTCCAAAAATAAAGGTTGAAACAAATATTTCTGAAGACAGTAATATATATAAAATATGGAAGACAGTAACATAATATGGGATTTTCTTAAGATGATTCAGATGAATATATACATAATTAGTTCAAATTGAAGTTTCATATGCAATTTTTATATAACGGTATATTGAAAATATGCGGGACACTTTCAGACTGCAGAACACATACAGGTTGCATAAGTGCGGCAGTGTGAACGGCCCTGGCAGATTTGACAAAATATCGGAATTGGGTCATTTCAGGCTGGAGTGTGAACGCAGCCTAAGTTAGTTACAACAGTGAAGTGGTTTATTCTTTAGCTGTAAATAACAGGATGTAACAGTGACGCTCTGCAGGCTGCGTGCTTCTTTGTGTAGGATTCAGCGGCTTGCATGAAACTCCCCTCGTAATGCTGAGGCATAAAAGCGATCTGGTTATTATACCAGAAAACTTTCCTCCTCTGTTTGCATCTCTTTGCATCCATCTGCGCTCCCTCTGAGCTGCTTTGTTGTCATTTTGAGCTTCCTTCACGCTACATTTGTGTCTCATTAAGAGCCTCCACACTTCCTTTATTGACCTGCCATAAAAAAAACAAAAAAACAACAAACGTTATAATTTCATACTAATGGAGCTGATATGCCACCACCTCCTGAACTTTTGAGCCCTCCGGGTCTCTATTTGGCGGCGCGTGCCGGGATCCCACCCGTGGTTACCGTGGAAATTAGCTCATTAAGGCGCAGAAACCAGGAGCTTGATGAGTTTTTAACCTAATATTGAAAAGGAGTGCAGGATGCGTTTGTCGACACAGAAATGAATGTTTTGATTACTGCTTTGATATTAGAGCAGTGTATTAGCTAATATTCACGGTACATTCCCCTGCTCTGTTTTGGTGGCTTTGCCGACCCTGACTCCATCGGCGCGAATGACAAAAAGTGACAAAGTGGAGATTTAACTGTGACAAAACAGATGAGCGGTGCAAAGTTACGGCGCAGCAAACATGAGCTGGAGGACGAGGAGATGAACGGATCAGATTCGATATTCTGTATTTGCAGAAGGATTGTGGGCCAGACAGTGAGCCTATTATTGGCAACGACTCAGCATGCCAGCCTGTTACCATAACGAGGCAATAAAAGGGAAACGGCTCCCACACAAACTGCCTAACATTATAGATTAAGAAAAACACACACACGCACGCACGCACTCATTCACAGACACACACACACACACACACACACACACACACACACACACACACACACACACACACACACACACACACAGTTGAAACAGCACCCTCTGTGCTTTTGACTTATTTTTCCAGCCAGTTTGATTTGTGTTGTTCAGTTAATTGGAAAAATAAAGTTGGTTTCTCAACTCGAATTTTGTTTTGCACTATGTTTATATAGGAACGAAGGTGCACAATTTTGTTTTTACATCGTTAGTGTTTGTCATATTAATACGACGCCTATGAACTGCCCAAATTTACAGTTTGGACATCTCCGGCGTCCAATCAGATTGTTTTTTTGAAGCAAAATTAACCCTCAGTAGACCAACAGAAGGAGCTTTGTCGTCCATCGCAGATCTTGCTAGTGCGTCGGGATATATGGGTGTACCTGAAACACTCAGACACAAAGGTTCCAGGACTGATTAGTTACTTCAAACATTTTAACATTTAAATTGTTTGGAGTAAATAAGTTTGCAGTCTTTCCACTCCTTTGAGATAAATGTGTTCTTGTGTGTCTGAATATAGTATCATTAAGTATAACGAGTTTCTAAATGTTGTAAATATACAAGCAGTAAGGTACATATTTTTTATTTGCACCTGCTTTTTTCCACCTATGTGTAACATGCATTTTTTTTTTAATTCTATATAGCTCAAATAAATAAAATCTATGTAACTAATTAATCAAAATTACAGCGTTAAGTCCCAGCGTTAAACATGGGAGTTTGATCATGAGTTTGATCCTGAATAAATGTGGAGATATTAAAATGTTTCTATGACTCGGTGCGGCTCATGCTGGGATTCTGTATTTGCGTGACTCACTTGGCCGCAGCGGTGAAGGCCAGCTCCACGTTCAGTCCTGATTTAGCGCTCGTCTCCATGAAGGGCACTCCAAACTCCTGCACAGGAAACACGACTGTTTTAGCATGCTGGTGGAAATCTGGCAAGGGGAGAAAATAACCCTGGAAGTGATCGGGTCTTTTATTAATGCACGCGTCGTTTGATGGCAGGGGTTTAAAATACCTGCAGAGGCATGATGGAGTTGGAAATTGGCGGCGATAACTCAAGCCTCTTTTCGAAAACATGTCAATATTTCTGGCCTCGAGCCATTTTTTGCTTTCTTTTTTTTTATGGTGGTTTGTTTGTTTTTCCAAGCAGAGTCGATGAAAAGTCCTCCCGGGTACAGAAATATGATTTTGTGGAAGCCACAAAATCAAAATCATACAGTGAACCTTGTGTGAATTGGAGAAGGCTCACCTTGGCCAGTTTCTCTCCTTCCTCTCGCTTTACCATCCTGTCATGTGTGGAGTCGGCCTGGAAAACACGACACGTTGTTGCTCTGATAGTCTCAGCGCTGACATGAGAATAACGTGCAATCATAACGTGACTTTTTATTGCATTTTAGAAAATACCAAACCGCATTTCACACGTGTAGCTGGTGCAGATGGATACGTCTGAATATCACCAAATACGAGATTTTATTTCAAGAATTTGTCTCAAACAGTAAAACTCCCAAAAAATTATTTCACGTTGGAATAT
Organism: Poeciliopsis gracilis; assembly: GCA_911649635.1. NCBI lineage: Eukaryota > Metazoa > Chordata > Actinopteri > Cyprinodontiformes > Poeciliidae > Poeciliopsis > Poeciliopsis gracilis. The sequence goes on along the minus strand of CAJVRI010000910.1, from coordinate 133,598 downwards.
TTTGGATTACAGAATATTAACATTTAAAATTCTCTTTCAATTGCTAAGCTACAAAAGATGATGAGAGAGAGGTGTTCAGAGCTTGTGAAAAAGTTCAGTGGAAGGAAGAAACACTTGAGAAAGATGTGAATGCAGTAACAGTTAGAGCAACGATCCGATTAAAATGAGTTCAATAATTTCTATTCTGATGACTAATATTTTTTGAATTTTGTGTAGAGACTTCCTAACCATTTCATTTACAGTTTTTGGTTGTTTTATTTTAGTTATTAAAATGTCTTCCAGCTCCAGTTTGGCATGTCCTGTACAAAATTAAGGTTAACTGGTTTTGTTGAAAATATTATAAAACAATATTATTGTTTATCACTATTGGTCGAGTTATCATCAAGAAATTTTTTTTAATTGTATTTGTTGTTATTTGTAGCTGCTGCTCCAGGACGGTGTCTCTCGGCTGTTTGTCCATTTTTGAGTAAAGGTCAAATTTCCATCTCTTTTTAAAATCAATGTTTCAGCTCTTTGGAGCGGAGAGGCACAGAACCCACGTTCTTTAGGCCCAGTGTGACGTTTCCACAGCAGGAGCCCTCTGCTGGTGAAGCTCCACCAAGTATTATCAAATTCAAAATGAGTGCAGACATTTCAAAGCTTTGCGCTGTTGACAAGCTTTCATTTTCCAGCTGTAGCTGCTCACTTTGCTTTAAGTACCAATTCCTGAGTGAATATAGAGTAAAGTAGAGGTGGACATTTATCATACTGTTCATAATTTATCGTACTGTTCATCATTTATCATACTGTTCATAATTTATCGTACTGTTCATCATTTATCGCGATACGCTTTCTTATCATGACAAGAATTTGATTTATCGCCACAATAAATTCCAATTAATATGAATTAAAAAAATAAATAAACTGCCTGTATTTATTTTTCCCTTGTTTTTCAGTCATTACATGTTTTGTAATTTTAGTTTTAGATGATTACAGATAAGCAGATCATTTTGGTTGGCTGTTCTTTTCTTTTTTCTTTTTTTTTTCCAAGTTGGATCTTGAGTCCAAGAGAAAGTTTTCTATTCTATCAATAGCTTATATAAAAATATATTTAAAAATATGACTAAATGCAATTACTATATACAATTGATACACACTTCTTTATGACCCTTTACAAAGGGATTGTTTTGTCTTGTCATTTTTATCATTGTCACAATAGTACCAGAAAATAAAGTGCTGAAACGTTGAAGCCCATCTCGTCCAGCCCTTCTATAGAGTATTTTTTCAACCAAACTAGAAAAACGTCATTATTTTCCTATTTATTGTGATATCTGAGCAGTAAACCAATTTAGGAAACTGATTGAACAGTCTTTTTTTGTCGTTGATGCTGTTCACCTGTCCCCAGTTCTGTAAGACAACCTGGAATGTAAAAGAGTTTTATCATGAAATCCTCCGTCTCTGTGCTGCCGCTCCTATTGCACCGTTTGGTCACCCGTTTGCATTCACGGGTCCGCCTCGGCGCTCCCATTCTCTCCTCCGTGAGCCTTCCCGGCCACCCTCCGAGTCCATCTGCCCATCCATCTCCCAGTGTTGCCAACAAGGCCTCACCTTGTTGCCCAGCAGCATGACCACCACGTCCTGCTGGGCGTACTCGTGAATTTCCGTCAGCCACGCCTGCGGGTGAAAACGGAGCAAAGATTAGGGAAAGATGAGAGAAAAGGGAGCAAAAGGACGAACGGCAGACGGAGATAGAGGTGATGAAGAGGAGAGTCGGGGATGAAGGCTTGTGCGAGAGAAGACGGATTGCTTCATGAAGGGAAAGACAAATGGAATTATTGTTGTTCTCTGATCATCAGCAACCCGTGTGCTTTCTTCCTGTATCTCAGTCCATCCATCTCCTCCCAATTACAGAGTTCCTTTGCTCTCGTTAGAGTCTTTGGTTTCCACTCATAGCTCTCTCTGGAAAGCTTCTCATTTATTTGTGGGCTGCGTTCAACCTTTAGGCGCAACCCTTTGAAATGCGATACGAAGCGTAACATGACCGCGTTCTTCTAACCCACAGAAAGTAAAGACAGATTTAACTCTAACAGGACTAAAGACAAAGACAAACTGTTGTAGTATCTCCAGATCTAATTAGTATTGGCCCAGTTCTTCAGCTTGTATGACATAATTCAATTCACGTGGAAAAATGAATGAATGCTCTTGGAAATACTCCACTGCACCAATTAAGGGACGGGTGAAGTGTGTTTTGTATGTTTCGGTATATGAAACGAGACAGAAAAGGATGGCAATGCAAAGAGACGGGTAGCTATGGCAACTGGCATGTCCAAGAAGTTTCAGCCTCAATGGAACCTTGTGTTCGTTTGGGGGGGCGAAATTGGGGGGGGTGAACAAGGAACCAAACTCTGATGCCGGCCAACAAAGTGAACTCGGTCTGTAGGCCAAATCGACGTCTGTCTGATTGAAATGAACTCTGATGCAGTTCAAATTGTAAGCGGACTGGAGACCACTCCCAAGCAGAAACCTCACCAATGTTGCTGTTATGGAACCCAATCGGATCTACCGGGCTATTGGGTGTGAAAACACCCTCAACTCCAATCCAAGTATTGCCGACGTTCATTTTCAATGTGAACAACCTTGGGGAAGTTATCAAACTTGTTTTGTACCAAACGTTGAGACATAAAACTATCTGAGAATTCAAAACAACAATAAAAGGAAATGCAGTCAGTCAAGCCCACTCTTTAGTCTTTAGTCAGTAGCTTCCAGCTACTGACTAAAGACAGCCATTCAGAGGTTGGTCCCTCTTACTGCGGTGGGAGATTTGTTTCTGCTCGGGGGACTTGCATCAAGGTTCTGGTCAGTTAGGAAATACCACCCATCACTCTGCCTTAAGGGGCTTTCCAAATAATAACACTTTTTATGTTTGTAGTTTTGACAACATGAAAAGCTGAGTTTGAGCCAATGGCTTCAGGAATCCTGAGAACTTTTAATCTTTCTTTCAGCCTTTATTTGCTGAACTTGATATATTATTGATGGCCAAGATGTACAACAGTAAAAAGGCTGGACTTCATTGCAGATGATGAAATATACCAGGGATGCATGTAAAAGTTGCAGGATGGTAGATTTTGAGGAACGGACTTGGACATCTCTTGAATCGACTATTTCAATACATGTGTCTGACCCTCAAGCTACAGAACCAGCTGCAAATTCTGAAAGTTACTATCCGGCTCACAGAAAACACTTAATCGATTGATCAGATTGACCAATCTGCAGTATCACTCTGTGGTGGAACCTTCAGAGAACATCTCCAACTTAAAGTTGTCTAGAAGAGTGGATGAAAGTCGTATAGCAAAGCTATTTTAGACTTTTAGAGTGCAGGTAGTTTCCATCATGACTGCAGCGCAACATTCAATTGTTTCTCGAAAATAAAAGCCAGAAAGCTAAAGTTGGCAGAATATCTACCAATTAAAGATGGGGTCATCTCACCTCTGTTCCGCACAACGCGTTTTGAAGTGTAACGAGGTCAAATTTTCTTTGGTGTGTTTCAGTGCAAAATTTTACATGTTTTCACAAATCTAAAAAGGTGTTTAATCTAAAAAGAGATTAAACACCTTTCTTCCTGCTTTGTTTGAACCTTTGTGTCAATAATTAGTCCTAAACAAACCTTCTCAGTGGATTTCTGCTATCTTGATTGCAATTTCTGGGTGTCTGGTAATTCTATTTGTAATATTAAATGCTTGAAACACTGAAAACTTCACACTATCTGCTATTTGTTCTTTGTGTAACTAACTTTCCAGCTGCTTTCTGCTTGCACAACCAGTTGGAGCAGGATGCAAATAAAAAAAAAATGACACTAAAGTTTGGCACCGGTGGATAAGAACCAAAATAAGATTTCCTGGAAGAAGTTTTTTTTTTTTTTTTTTTTGAGGGGGGGGCGGGGGGGCTTTTTTTCAGCAGCAGCCTTGGTTGAACAATGTGTATTTTAATATGTCAGCCCTGGCGATACTTTCTACTGATGAGGAGGAGGCGGCAGGGATGAGCAGCAGTGTGTGTTCATAATGTTAAGGTTTGGGTTCACATCCAGCCAACAATACCATGTTTACCTGAAGCTGACTAGGGACCAATTTGACAGTTTGTTGGCATGGTGATGAGAGACACAACAAAGTTAAACCCAGAAAGAGAGAAAAAGATTAAAAGAAAAAAAAAAAAAACCCTCTACCTCAGGATGCCAATTACTCTGACAAAAATATGGCCTAATAATCTCACAGTGTCATTGCCTTTAAATAGTTGTACTGAGCTTTTATCACAGAGCGCTGAGGAGAAACTAAAATATCTTTTTTTAACTTTAGTGACATCTGAAAGGACAGACATCGCTGTGGTGGAATTGTAAGAGAAAAGAGAAATATGCGAAACCTTTCTGTTTCCAAGGCACCATTTAGTGACTTGATAAAACAATCAAACCTCAAAAACCTCAATGGATCTCATGTGATAGATAATAGATAGTGACGGACAGATTCATACAAAACAGCTCTAGAATCTACAGGGTGCTGGAAAGTCGCCTGGAAGTTATTTGCCCAAGAAGGTGGTAAGATTTCGAGTTTTTTTGCTGCGTAAAAACAAAAATCTAAAACCTTAAACCGACCAACCAACATGAAAATAGCTGAACAGTTTTCTTTTCCAACTGAAATATTTGTAACGGCGTCATTGACAAAGTTCAAACCAGATATTGATTATGACCCAAGAAATCAACAAAATGTTCTTCCAGCAGGACAACTTTAAACTATCGATGAGGATGAAAACACAATGATTTCCTCTCCACACTTGTAGAAGCTGCTTAAGGAGAGGAAAAAGGGAGGAAAAAGGGGCTTAATTTGTTATTTTGTGTTCCTGGATAGATGGGCTTTTTCTAGTTAAAACTATCTGAAGGACAAGATACTAAATAATGAGTTCAACTGGATCCAAGAGTGCCCTGCTAAGGACTTCATTAACTTGTAATTTTCTGTTCACGGGATGATGATGATGATGATGATGATGATGATGATGATGATGATGATGAAGAATAGTTTGATTTTCTGTCATTATCCCGTTAATCCTGATGATGTGTGAGCAGAACCAGGCAGGGAAGTTGAGTGTTGAAGTGTGGGTTTGTGTAAACGTCAAGTTGGAGTCTGATCAAGCTACGGTGGTTTCTATTAAGAAAACCAGGAAGTATTCCGATTGATAACTGGATTTAGTTGTAAATAGATGCGACTGAAACATGGAAATGGAGCGTTCTCTAGCAAATGTTTGGATGTAATCACCCCGCTTACATCTACGCACAGTTCAAAGAACCGATCTTATTATTCCCGCAGAAGGTTCTCGATCCTGACAGTCTTCCACACGAAAATCTTGAGATCTTTTATTCTACCCACCAAACGACAGGGGAGCAGACTTTCAAATCTGTGTTTTCCGTTTCAGCTCCGCCGGTTTCTGAGTTCTAACACCAGGAACAAAAAGCTTCAAATGCAATGTCTCTGCCGGGTTTGAGTGCTAAGTTGCTCTGGGCCTGTTGTTCTCTCCGTCTCCTCCATCTTTTTGTACACTGAAGGCAGAGTACTCTCCTGGAAGATGTGCAGTCCACTAAAATGAAGGAAGCACTCAACTCAAGCGGAGTCGGTGAGCTGAACAGAGGCCTGCCGTTACCATTTCAAGCATCAATAGGCACATATTGACTCTTGCTAGCAGGGAACAGACGCAAACATATTTCATTGCTATTGAAAGAAACAGGAGAAAAGGTCAGAAGTTTCTCTTAAACACAGATTCTATATAGTGTACACACACAAACACACGCACATTTGTCTTCCTCCAGTGTTCAGTGTGTGAATCATCAAAAGCAGAGCTCTCAGATCAGCAGTAATCCCTCCGCCCCGGTGTGCAGGTTTACAGTATCCCCAGAGCTGTACATCGTTTCATTACACTAAGATCAGTGGTGCGGAGCCCGACCCCACGCCTCCCGCAACAACACACAAACCTGCCAATTACTCACGCAGTCTTTAAAGATCCCGGCAGCCTGGGGGTGGATTAGGTGAGAAGCGGAGGGGGAAGGAACCCCAGTTTGGGAGCTGAAAGTGATCCGACTTCAAAAGGTCTGGCTGTCGACACGCGGAGTCAGAACGCATACGGTATGAGGCGGGATGCGCCGAGGACACGTGTTCGGCCGGGTTTACATGTGATGTAAACTTGCTGTCAGATTTGGGACGTTTTGCGCAGCTTCCAGTTCGACACGTTGGCTTTTGTGTACAGGCAGACCAGAAAAAGAGAGAGAAAGAGAGAGGAAAGGGCTGCAGCACTCAGCCACCTTGTTGCAAGGCCTGACCGTGAGTGACCTGCAAAGGCTTTCGGGCGTTGAAGAAAAGTTCTGTTCGACTAATTTGACTATTGCCGGCCAATTGTAGACAGAGATTTCAGGGGTTTCTAGAAGTCAAGAAATGTACATATTGCTACAAATCCTCCATCCTTTATGGTTCAAATGACTAAAATGGGATCTCAATGTTCATTCAGTTAGAACCCTTTTTGTCTCATCATGGTGAGACAATGGAGTGACCCAGGCTTTGAGTGATTAACACAGTCTCTTTCCTAGACAAACAAGTTTTAAGGCAACTCAGGAAAAGATGACCAAAGGAGACTGTCATGTTCTGTGTTTTTCTGTTATGTTTATTTGAGTTTTCTGTGTCCCAAGTCTCCTCGTTGTCCTGTCTTCCCCTTGATTGTTCCCAGGTGTGTCTTGTTCCTTTGATTACCCTCAGTGTATTTAGTTCCTCCTGTGTCTTTGTTCCTCGTCGGGTCCTTGTCGTAAGTTGTCGTTGCTGCACGTAGTCTGTCGTTTGTTTGTGTTTGCCGCCTGTATGTCCAGTTGCTACCGGTGCTGAGCCCTGGCTTCCACTCAACCGTGCTGCCTGGCCGTGGACTGTTTGTTGTCGCTTTTTGGACTGTTTTTGTCAATAAATATCTCACCATTCACCTACCTGGGTCTCCAGCGTCTGCCTCACCACCTCCAACCACCACCACCACATGACAGAGACGGGTGGTGTGATAGGTCATTCGCAAAGTCACATCAAAACAATCTTTTGACTTCTTGCAAAAAAAAAAAAAAAAATCATCTGGACCAAAAATTGTGTAAATATCGCAACTGACTGGCAATATCACCTCCCTTGGAGACGCCCTGCCAGTGTTGTAAACATTTCTGCCTGCAGCTGGAGCAGAGTTTGTGGAGCAGAAAGTAGTGATGAAACGCGTGAAAGCAAATGTCTGTAAACATTTAAGCCGTTCAATCTTAAAGACAGGGAGCACTTAAATGTGAACAAAAAAGAAGACATTCGAAATGCAAAACCGACGCCAATGAACCCCGCAGACTGAGAGGACGCCCAGTCCTCTGCAATGGCTTTTCAATTTAGAAAAGAACTGATTGATAGAGGTTATGGTGAGACCCTCATCACACTTGTTTCTGTCACAACAACCCTGGGAAATGTCTTTCTTAAAAGCCTTCACACACTTGCTTCACGGTACGACAGCAACTGCTGTTTGCCAACCGTATTTGTGAGCTGCGATTGCACAACAGAGTGAGAACTGAGACATCTGCGGTTCTCAGGGTGTTACTTTCAGGAAGTTGTGGTAAGATTTGGGTGGACCGCTATGAGACCAAGATGAACAGGGGACTTTACTGGCAAAAGTTCTGAAGAAATCAGCCCCTACTGAGGTCAGGACAGCGCTGCAGGTAAGCAGCTCCTCACATTTGATATTTTACATTTCGTGATCAAGTGAAATATTTATATTTAATATTTGACGACTATGAAAGGACTAAGTGCTCACTGAAATGTATTGGCAAAAATGCGATCGTGTTTTTCATAACATTTGTTGAACATGTTTCTGCTGATCAATTCTGCTACACCAGTTTTTCTAATCAGGAGAAGTATCATACATCTGTCAAATGTAAGAAAGAGCAAACGTTAAGGAAAGAGCAGCATCAACAAAGTTAAAGTAATGAATGGAATGGATTTCTTTAAAACCATTCCAGAGTGTATAGTAAATCTTTTTGACTCATTGTTTCACTGCGGACTTCAAAAGCCACAGTGAACCTTTCATTGAAAAGGTCCTAAAATGTTCTTCGCAAATTTAAATTTTGGGTAAGAAGGATTTGTTATCATGAACATTTAAAGAAAAGCTTTTATCTACGGAATGTTATTCCTTGTTAGGAAATGACATTCCTGACGTCCTTTGTCTGATGTACAATGTTTAGGACGTGTTGCTGCTCCTGGAAGAGTCCCTGTTGTGAAAAGTCAGTGGTTTTGAAACGTTATCTTAAAAAGTCCAGATGGGTGTGTGTTGTTCCTCTTTTTAGATGTAAAACATCCTGAACACACCCCTTCCTTCTTCTCTTTTCTCCTTAGAGAGTTCTTTACACACCCAGCTCCGACTTACCCAAGCAAGATGAAAAAATGCCCCACTGCTATTAATGGTGATGGAGATGTAGCCTCTGCTGTTCACAGCTCTGCTAAAATGAGAGAAAAAGTGTGTCGTGTAAATACCGTCAGCATCAGAGCACAGAGCAGAGAGAGACCAGGGTCCAGATGTCCAACAACACACAACCACGTCCCCAGAGAGCGACCGAACTTGATGGTCTTGCCATCCAACGTGAGCTTGCGTTCTCATCAGAGACGCTGGTCAGTTGACTTCTGTAAATGCCAGACGCCGCCTGTCATCATGCTGAGGAAGAACAAGAAGGAACCCGACCCTCCTCAGCGCACTGCTTCCCTTCTGCGACTAGAGACATCCTCGCATTCGTCTTTCAAGCAGTACTCATGCCCCCCCACTGGGATCTTTTCATCGACATCTTCCTCTTCTTCCTCCACCTCCTCCTGTTGTTCCCCAACTTCTGTTCCCGCATCTGCCATCATCGGCCCAGATCCTTTAGGATGGAAAATACAACCCAAATCCAGGTCCAACTCCTCTCAGAACCGCACCAAGAGGCTGTCTCTGCAAATCCCTCTCCCTACTCTCCCTACCCCCAGCTCTCCAAACCCGGAACCTTCGTCTCAAACCAAACCTGCACTGAGACCCAGACCTTCCCGCCGCCACCACTCCGAGTCCTCTGCCTTCCTGAAATCGCTCGGGATGACTCGGCCTGCGGTGACTCTCGAGCAGCTCCATGCCGTGCGTCTCCGGCGAGTTAGCCTTTCCGATGAATCGGACAACGTCTTTGATGAGCCGGGTCAAAGCCAGGGAAAGCTGACTGTTTCAGCCCGGAAAATACCGCCCCCTGTTCCAGAGAAGACAGCCATGGCCAGGAAAATAGCACAGTTGATTGCTTATTCACGGCACAAGCCAGTTACAGCCAACATCAACAAGGTCACTGTGATGAAGCTGACGTCTGAACACTGGCAGAATAAGGGCCATAACAACATGTGTGCCACAAAAATGGGTGAGTCGCTCAAAGAAATCAACTTTTGCAAAGGATAAAATTTGTCACCTAAATCCTGAGTGTGCTGGAAGGCCAGCAGTCAGATGGAGCCCCAGTTTTAGCTCATTTCAGAAAGATAAAAATTATGTTTTATTAATGCAATTTCATAAAATAGCATTAGGTTGGTCTCAGTTGAAGAAACATTTGTGTTTGTATAAGACAAGGTGCCCGAGTGCAGTCCATGAGAGTCATCATCATGTAACTTTTACATTCCCTTCTGCTCCAACGTTTGTATCACATCAGCAGTCATTTAGCTCTGCAGAAACCCCGTAATTAGAATTTCATTTGATTCAGATATAAAAAATATGTTTGTTGATGCTACTGGTGATATCAGTATTTTTCAGTAGGGAGACCGAGAAAAGCACAATGTGTAGAACCTTTTCAACCTTTTTGAGAATTTCTTAGTTTTTCTACAAACTGACTGCAATTATTTCTCTTTTTAAAGCATTTCATTCTGAAATATTCTATAATTTCAGGTCAGTCTGTAACATTTATGAGGGTTGTGGCAAAGTATGAAGTGTTTTGCTTTGAGGATGCATAATCAGTAATACCTCTGAGTTACACTTCTGAATATTTATTGTGAAATACACACTGAGAGAGCTGCTTTAAATCCATTTGTCAGTGTGAGTTGAAAATTTGAAGACGCTGGAACAATGTTGGAAGTTTAATGTCAGTTTACTTGCCCACAAACATCACATTATTCTATAAAGTCAAGTTATTTAAAAAAAAAAAAAAAAATTATGCATGAGGCAGGTTTTGCAGTTTGCCCCCCACTACAAAGTGGACAGCCCAGAGTGTTTTTCATCCTAATTAACTTTCAATGATTTTCTTTAGGATGTGAGGAGAAGAAAGAGACGGGCCCCGGTGCTTGAAATCGATGCTAACCGCATTAACTTTCTTTCAGCCGAGCTGCATCTTGATAACGTCTGCAACAGGAACAGGTGAACCGCACGCTTCCCCGGCCGTGAAATGCGAGGAGATGACTGAGGAGACTCCTCCTCAGCTTCACAAATTACGACCGCGGGACGTGAAGCCCAGAGGACAAACTGTCCCCGAAGACGAGTTCGGTCAAGTTTTTCCTTTTTTCATGGTTTTATGCTCCAAGGACTAACATTGCTAAAATTATTGAAAACTAAAATGTCTCGTTACTTCAATATTTTACACTCCCCTCCCTAAATCATATGTGCCTCCTTGCAATTGCAGTTGATTTTTTGTTTGTGAAAATTACTGGTGTGACTGAAAATGTTTGTACAGGCTCAGGTAAGCAATTACCTTTGAATTAAACTTTGCAAAATGTGTCTGTTTATATGCAATTACCTCATGTGAGTTGAACAAAAAGTCTGAAATGAAGATAATGAGGCATCAGGATTTAACTAGCATTAGTGGACATGTCAGATTATTTGTGTGAAAAACAGTAGATTCCCTTTATCATTATGAGAATATTGAATTTGTCCAGCAAAAATTAGCTTTTTATGAATACGGTTTCAAACTAAATCCTGATGTGCACAACCCGAGTTAACAATAAATTTGACACCTCACTTCCTGGCAGGATCACATTTTTCATAATGTAATAGGTTTGCAGCTCTGGAAGGTGTAGATAACCACAGAAATGTTATTAACATATTAATCCTCATCTACATTTTAACCCCCTATATCCAGGACCCACTAACCCAGAGTGGGTGATAAGATTGTCAAGAACCGTTTTATGAAGGAGAAACTTGTTAATAAGCGTATGAAGCTGCCTGTTGCCCCGCGGCTTCCTCATAAAGCAACAATGAAACTTTAAACAAGCTTTCAGAGGCCATTACGTTCAAAACCTCTCCTCTGACAGGAACATCTGAGAGGGTAAAGCAGTCTCTACCTAAATATGCTGCTACATACTGCAGCTTTAAGGTGAAGCCTGGAAGATTTCCTTCGCTTTTCAGCCTTGCCGCCAAATATTTTAGCTTTCATTGGTGTGGAAATGTGCTGGAAACAACAATTTGCAAAAGTTCATTTTCTTAACCTCAAGTAACACAAAAAGAAGAAAGTACAATTTCAAACATAAAACTGGGCCCTACTTCAAAATAAATGTGCAATTCTGTGCATGAAGAAAATTATGGAATAGTTTGGATGAGCAGTAGGAAAAAAATGCTTAACTATAAATCCATTTAAACCACTTTGCAAGAAAAACAAATGATTAAATCAAATACATTTTTGAGTTGAAGATAAGAATATTATACTGTTTCCAGCTTTTATAGTTAATTGGGGCCCTGCCCATAGCAATGCATGAGGAGAGCAGTTACTGACTTGCAAAGCAAGTCAGTAACTGCCTCCATGCATTGGATGGCAGGCACCTATTAATCTACACCCAATAGAATGTCTCTTTATTTATTTATTGGGGCCCTGCCCATAACAATGCATAAGGAGAGCAGTGACTGACTTGCATGGCAGGCACCTATTAATCTTCACCTAATAGAATGCCTCTTTAATATAAACTAATTCTTCCGTGGACCTTAATGCGGCTCGCACCGCTGCGAGCCCACTCACAAAAGTGGTATCAAAACGTGCGGCTCGTTCCCGGCATTGGAGCTATTACTTTTATGGGGAATCGACGTTACAACGGCGACGTAAAAAGCGAAAAACGAGCGAAATTTCCAACTGCCGAAACGCAGAGCATAACTTAAACCAACTGCCGCTCCGCTAGAGTGAAGAATGACGTGTATTTTTGACCCCAAATCAATTTTGAAATTGCCGTCACGCCCACAAATATTGGCGTATCGGTATCAAACTCGGTCATGAAATCGATACGCATGCCTGCTCCGGTAAAATGTTTTCAAAATTTTCCTAGGGCTTACGGTTTTCTGTCAAGGTGCTTCAGAGTGAAATCAAGTTCCAGGGTAACTGACGCTCTCCACCATTCATTTTCATGCTTTTGTGGAAAATTTCAGACCGCAGCGCACATCATTTTTCTGTCGTCGCTGCAATTACTATGAATGACCTTCAGATATGAATTGCAGGATTATCGGAGACGACAAATAGCGCTCTCATACGCTTCAAACGGTTTTCCGATACGTATCACGGTTCCCGGACAGCAAGGAGTTGTTCGAGCTGCTTTTTCCATTAAAACTGACTGGGTGTCTCACAAAGATAGAAATCTGTCTCCACCTCTCTGTCTCACACACATGACAGCTGGCAGAGAATCCATTACCATAGCAATGGGTCAGAGGAGGGCCAGCTGATAAGAACTACAAAAACGCATCACTGTAGTTTTTACTGTGGCAAATCTCTGAGGAAGGATTGACCTCCTCTTTAGAACTACAATTCCTGAAGGTTTGTACGGTGGCCCTGAGGTGCAAAACACAACAACATTAACGAAAAACACAACAACATTAACGAAAAACACAACAACATTAACAAAAAAACACAACAACATTAACAAAAAACACAACAACATTAACGAAAAACACAACAACATTAACAAAAAACACAACAACATTAAGGAAAAACACAACAACATTAACGAAAAACACAACAACATTAACAAAAACACAACAACATTAACGAAAAACACAACAACATTAACAAAAACACAACAACATTAACGAAAACACAACAACATTAACGAAAACACAACGGAAGAGGTATGTCCCAGTGGGAGACCTAAGAAGTCGCTGATTGGACGACAGGTCGTTTCTCTTTTGAACCGGAAGTTATTCTGGAATGAGTCTTAGTGAACGCATGCTAACCGACACTTCGTGGTTGATCTGTAGCATGTCCAGTATCACCTCGTATGTATGTGTTACCCTGCAACATTGTGTGGCAGAGTAATGTGATATAAAGGATCTTCCTCCAACGTGTGTTGCTGTGACACAGGAAAGATGAGACACACACGTTGAGTTCTCGTTAACATCCAATGGAAGATTAATTCTTTTTTGTGAGCTCGCTCTTTTCTATGCCACCAATGCAATGCGCCCCTAGTGGTCATGTGGAGAATTGCGTGGACAAACTGAAACAACACTTAATTTGATACAAGAAATTAAAAGATACAAAATAAAAAATTGTGTTTGGGGTGTCTATTTTCTTACATATTCTCTTTATTTTCTGGTAACTTATTTTTCACCCCTCTACACTTGTCCTGACTCAAAATATTCCCGAATAGCTGTACTGAGGTTTGGATCACTGAGAACGTTCATGTTTTTAACGATCAAATTAAAGCCAGAATAACTTCCGGTTCAAAAGAGAAACGACCTGTCGTCCAATCAGCGACTTCTTAGGTCTCCCACTGGGACCTACCTCTTCCGTTGTGTTTTTGTTAATGTTGTTGTGTTTTTGTTAATGTTGTGTTTTTGTTAATGTTGTTGTGTTTTTGTTAATGTTGTTGTGTTTTCGTTAATGTTGTTGTGTTTTTGTTAATGTTGTTGTGTTTTCCTTAATGTTGTCGTGTTTTTGTTAATGTTGTAGTGTTTTGCACCTCAGGGCCACCGTAGGTTTGGACTACAACATGGCGGAACTGTCAGTTATTACTGAGGAGGAATGAGCTGGCCTTTAGAATTACATTGTGTTTGGGCATTTTATAAATGATTTTAAGCAACCATTGTCACACAAAGGACTAATATGGCTATTTTAAATTAAGCTTGATGAAAATTTGAAAATAAAAGCTTGAATATTTCTCTCAGGCCTTTCAGAAAAACTAATTGATTCAAGCATTTCGAATTATGTCTGCCCTGTGTGTCACACTGACATGACAGTTGACCTCCTCTTTAGAACTACAAATACTGAAGGTTAGGACTACATCATGGCGGAACACTCAGTGCCTACAAAACAGGTCAGAGCTGATTCTCAAAACTACAACATGGTGGAACTGTCAGTTACTACAGAGGAGGAAGGAGCTGTCCTTTAAAATTACGTTGTGTTTGGGCATTTCATGACTGATTTTAACCAAGCATTGTTACACACATGATTAATGTGACAATTTTAAATTAAGCTTAATGAAAATTTCAAAATAAAAGCCCTGACATTCTTTTATATGACGTAATTGCCTTCTTTGGCATTATGTGACTTTTTTTTTTAATCCAATCAATGTTAATCATGGTATTAGTTTAGAAATTTGAAATGAAGCTTACTGAAAATGTCAAAATAAAAGCCTTAAAATTGATCTGTGGCTAATGCAGCGCTGCAAGGCGCTGCAATGACATTAGCTTGCATTATCGTTTTCTCTCAAGTTAGGGCACTGCCTTGCGCAGCAATTAGCATTAGCATTAGCCTTTTACCTTAAATGAGATATTAGCTATTTTCATTACTTATTACCCATGTTTAGTGTACTGAATGGAGTATACAAGGGTTGTGACTCTCCACATGCTATTGATTACATTGCAGCTTTCTTTAGCATTGATGCTAATGTGTAGCACGCTGGCTCCGAATCGACGGGCACACTTTGGCAGGGCCCCGGTTAAATTTCTTCAGGAATTTTCTAGTTTCATCTATATGACCCTGAAAATGTACTTTGTAATCAGGGACAGATTTATATGTTTGAATGCATTCTGTGGCCTGCAGGCACCGAACAGATGCTTCATGCTCTGCATCACTTCCTGCACACTCCAAACGACATGTTGCTTTCTGTCTGCAGTCCGACAGCCAAGTGAGGAGGTTCTGCTGTTCACACGAAATCATACCGCACTGTTGCTTCTCATTGTTGGCACGTCGATTACTCATTTACTTCCCAGACAGCTTAATCGCTGTGACAATCACGTGTACAACAACACAATGATGTAATGTAATGATAAAAATTTAACATTCATATATTTTAGATTCATTGCACACTGACTGAAATATTTCAGGTCCTTTATTGTCTAAATACGGATGATTTTGGCAAACAGCTCATGAAAACCCAAAATTCCTATCTCAAAAAATTTGCATATCATGAAAAGGGTCTCTAAATGAGCTATGAACCTAATCATCTGAATCAACAAATTAACTCTAAACACCTGCAAAAGATTCCTGAGGCCTTTAAAACTCCCAGCCTGGTTCATCACTCAAACCTCAATCATGGGTAAGACTGCCGACCTGACTGCTGTCCAGAAGGCCATCATTGACACCCTCACGAGAGCAGGTAAGACACAGAAAGAAATTCCTGAACGAATAGGCTGTTCCCAGAGTGCTGTATCAAGGCACCTCAGTGGGAAGTCTGTGGGAAGGAAAAAGTGTGGCAGAAAATGCTGCACAACAAGAAGAGGTGACCGGACCCTGAGGAAGATTGTGGAGAAGGGCCGATTCCAGACCTTGTTGGACCTGCGGAAGCAGTGGATTGAGTCTGGACTAGAAATATCCAGAGCCACCGTGCACAGGCGTGTGCAGGAAATGGGCTACAGATGCCGCATCCCCCAGGTCAAGCCACTTTTGAACCAGAAACAGAGGTAGAAGCGCCTGACCTGGGCTTCAGAGAAGCAGCACTGGACTGTTGCTCAGTGGTCCAACGTACTTTTTTTCGGATGAAAGCAAATTTAGCATGTCATTCGGAAATCAAGGTGCCAGAGTCTGGAGGAAGACTGGGGAGAAGGAATTTCTAAAATGCCAGAAGTCCAGTGTCAAATACCCACAGTCAGTAATGGTCTGGGATGCCATGTCAGTTGCTGGTGTTGGTCCACTGTGTTTTATCAAGGGCAGGGTCAATGCAGCTATCTATCAGGAGATTTTGGAGCACTTCATGCTTCCATCTGCTGAAAAGCTTTATGGAGATGAAGATTTCATTTTTCAGCACTACCTGGCACCTGCTCACAGTGCCAAAACCACTGGCAAATGGTTTACTGACCATGGTATCACTGTGCTCAATTGGCCTGCCAACTCTCCTGACCTGAACTCCATAGAGAATCTGTGGGATTTTGTGAAGAGAAAGTTGAGAGACACAAGACCCAACACTGGATGAGCTAAAGGCTGCTATCGAAGCATTCCTGGCCTCCATAACACCTGAGCAGGGCCACAGGCTGATAGCCTCCATGCCATGCCGCATTGAAGCAGTCATTTCTGCAAAAGGATTCCCGACCAAGTATTGAGTGCATAACTGTACATAATTATTTGAAGGTTGACGTTGTTTGTTTTAAAAACACTTTTCTTTTATTGGTCGGATGAAATATACTAATTTTTTGAGATAGCAATTTTGGGTTTTCATGAGGTGTATGCCACAATAATCCGTATTTAGACAATAAAGGACCTGAAATATTTCAGTCAGTGTGCAATGAATCTAAAATATATGAATGTTAAATTTTTATCATTACATTATGGAAAATAATGAACTTTATCACAATATGCTAATATTTTGAGAAGGACATGTATTTTGAAGCTGCAGCATGCAACCTTTATTAAAAAAAAATTTTTTTTTTATTTGTTGAAATTGTTGACACTAAGTTATGACAGACAATCTGTGAAAAGAGTGAGTAAAAAATGTTTAAAACGTGCTCTTCTGCCTTCTCCCACTGCTAATTAGAAATACCCAATCCGACCCAGGGGGCGGGTCTTAGCGCTGTCAATCATCCTCAGTGTGACGTATGTAGAAAAATAAAATAAAATAAATAAAAATATTTCATAAAACGTTACATACTGCAACTGTAATGGAATATGTGAATAACACTGCAGACTTCTCCCTGACCCGTCTGCTGTGTTTTTCATGTTTGCTCACTAGTGCAAACATTTAATATCTTAATAGAACAGCAGTATTTATAATGAGAATATTCTCTTTTTGTCACTTCTGAAGGCAACTGGACTGAACAGGATTCTGTTTAACAAGCTTATCAAGGTAAGAGGAGCAGAATACAAATGTCTGCTACATCTTTTCCCCAGTAAGCATTAATTTTGCAAGCTGAACATCATAATGAGTTAAAGTGTTAAGTTGCATTTTTTTTCCTGGAGGTTTAATATAAAACAAGAAGCAAAAATGCCACATAAATTCACAGAAAAACCACCGTAAAATGCATTTCGCCTGTTATTTCCTTACATTTATTTGTACAGTTGGTATCATGCTGACAGTGACGGAGCCACTGTCTTGCTATGTTTTATTCCTGCTTTTTTATTTGTATTTTTTTTAGAAGCAGGCTGCAGTGACAGGCACTGACAGCAAAAACTGCTACTTTTTTATGCCGTGACACCTGGAAAAGAAGGACTGCATGACATGTTACATACTGTGAAGCCACATTTTGGGTCACCAGCATCCATATGTGAGAAAAACAGGATAAGCTTCCACCTCCAACGTCTCGCTCAGGCGAGTGTTATTCTCAGGAATAACACTCTATTTTCTCATTTCTCATTTATTCTAGTTTTCTAACTCTAGACACCTGGCTTCCTCTGTATCAGGGGTTCTCATACTTAATGTTCAAACTTCTAATCTTATGGCTAGATAGAATCTAAGGTTCGTGATTAGCGAATACATTTTGATTTGACTGAATCTGCTTGCAAAGCAATAGATGGAAGGTTTTATGTTGAACAGTGAAGCATGATGGGAGCTTCAATTGAATAAAAAAAATTCAAACTTAAAACATAATTAGCCTTAGCATTCATGGCAGGCTCGGTTGTGTGGAGCTAGCTGTAGCATAGCGAAGAGCCAGGTGGAGAATGTGAACAGTACTTGGCAGGAGGCAGAGGAGTCTGGTGTTTTCACAAATGATCAGTCTCATGTTGCTCTGTCGTGACATAGTGACAGTTTTAGTAAATATTTCTACATAAGGGGCATAATTGTCTATTTTCATAAGCAAGATCAACCATGAAGCTGAAGTGAATCTATTCTAGAAATTTTGCTGCGAATTGAGTTCCAAGTAAATAACCGAACCTTCGGAAAAAGTGTGAGTGAGCAGGACAGATGGAGTCCAAGAAGAGACAACTAGACGAGACGCGAGGCGGGAGAGGAGGAAATCTTCTTCCACCCAGCACGGCGCGGGCAGAACCCGCTGACACTTATTACATTACCTGAACAATGTTCACATGACACACATCATGTGAACATTGTTCAGGATTTGTTTACCCAATATGTGCACGAGTTGCATATGTGGGCATTCTAACTTCTCTGCTTGGTTGGGCAGAACAGTCAAGAAAAGGCAAAAAACACACAAAGTTAGCATCAAGGCTAGACACTCTGAACCTGATCCCACCTCATTATCGCTGTTTCAGCTCACTGAGAGGCATCTGAGAGATGCTGAACATTTCCAGCTGCAGGATTTTGATTTTAGACATTCATATACGTTCCTCTATAGGTGTCATGTGTCAAAATGTTGTATATTGAATGTATAGTGCAAAATAATACATGTTTTTCACAAAGCTAAACATTTAATTCAGTGTTATATTCAGTTAGTAGGATGAATATTCAGGTTACAAATTAAACAAGTACTTAGTTTGTGAACTAAATATTTCATATAGTCGTGAATATTTAGCTTACAAACTAAATATTTAGATCTAAATGAAATATTTATTATAACTAAATATTTCTGTCCAAACAAAATATTTAGCCAGCACGCTAAACACATGGCTGGTTAACAAATTATTTTGGTTGCTAGCTAAATAATTTGTTTGGGTGCACGCTAAATGTTCAGCTAATGTGCTAATTAGCATGTTGTTAAGCAGAAGTGGAATATTGAAATAAAAGCTGCATTTTGTAAACTTCGATATGAACTTTGCTGGAGGCACATAAACACATTTTTCTCTCTCTAAATAAACCAGAATGATGTTTTTTATTTTTTATTCTGCAACTTGGTCTGCCATTTTTTTCTTCTCTCCCCTTCCCTGCCATTCTGCATGAACATTTATGGCGGCGTGCACCAGGTGTACATCACATTGATTTCTACTGTGTTGATAAGGGAATGTCTCAGAAAACAAATCTTTCCTGTTGCAGGAAGGTTTTCATTGATTTATAGATTTAGTGATCTCCCTCCCCTCTTGGCGCATGTTGGTCAGTAGAATCCCCGATGTATGCTTGTGCTTCCTGCCGCACTTCTTGAGGTTTTTTTTTTTTTTTTGGCATTTAAGCAGAAATTGTTACCCAACCGGGTGTCCTGGTGCCATGGCAGCTGCTCCTTCAGCCCGCTGAAATGTTGCCGCTCCTCACGGCCTATGATGTGTCTTTCAGAGATCAGGCAGCAGCCTGAGGTGATGTTATTCGGCTGCTTCTGGCACTTTCTGCTCAGTGATTTTGTTTTATTGGTTCTGATTATTCGAATTAAGCTGTAATTAAGCATAATTACACCGAAACACCAAACGAGCTCGGAACATTTTAGCACGATTAGCATTGAAAGCTGGATACACCCACCATTGTGGGAGACACTGACGCTCCAATTAAATGTCAACAGGGATGGCAGGAAAAAAAGAAGGTATTGCTCGAGAAGAAGTTGGCATGACAACCATCACAGGACGACAGTAAGTTATCAATTAAGTCTCTAATGTGGACGATGTAATTATAGCTTTTATATTCAGAAAAACAAGCATGATTTTTTTTTTTTTTGCTTGTGTTTCATTAAACTAGTTGAAAGCACATTAGTCTTGGCATGTTTAGAGGTTTCAGCTATGGGGACAAATAAGATGTGCAATGATTATAATGCTTTCACTCTTAATTAAAGCAAATTGTGTCCGTTTAACAAACTGTCTTATGCAGCTACAAAAGCATGTGCTGAAAAGCATCGAGTCACTACATGACAATGGTAAAATCAAGCGACAATGACCCTTTAATCATATTTACCTTTGTACATTTAGACGCGTGCAGTTCAAGTGTGATGTCATCAATTTGTGGAGCTCTCCAGAATCAAACAAAGCTAAAGATATTACAGCTGTGGTTTATCCCTTTTGACTTTAGCCTGACGCAGAACATGAGGGAGGTTTCAGTGTTAATGTGATACAGAGAACACTGGGCAGAAAGCAAAAGCTGCATGTGCCAATAGACCAGATGTTTGAAATGTAGAAGAGTTGTTTTTATCTTACTTTAGCATGAGCGTTTACTGAACAAACAGAAACAGGGACCGAAGTATCACACCGTGAATAGCAAAAAAAAAAGGGGGGAATCCCACAAGGTTCAGTGTTGGGACACCAACTTTTTAGTTTAAGTCTCAAAGTCATTGAAGTGTTGGGTTAGAATCTATATTTCTACAGATGCTATTTTTTGTGACTGAAAACTTATAGTAGCAATATCGTTGACAAAAACCTCAAAAACTTGATTTTTCCATTTTAATGAAACAAAACTTATTATCCTTTGTGACCATAAACTGAAACATTTACTATGGGAATAGATTAAATCCCATTATAAAATAAACCTGAACTTGTCTAAAGAGTAATTATACAATGAAAGGTTTGCAAAAAATATTGCAAACTTCAATAAAACTAGAAGTGTTTTGAACATATTCTGTTTTTTTGTGCCGCCTGTTTTTGAGTTGCTGTATAAACATTTTGGCAACACGATGCCAAAATCAGTTGTAAACCTTCGCCTTACTAAGCAGAGCAATATGAATATTACATCATCTTTGCCATTACATTTTTGACACAAATCATTTTGCGTTCTGCATAAAACCTTCTCAAATGTTAAAAAAAGGAAAATAAGATGCCATTTGAGCAAATGTAAAAAGTTGGCAGTTCAATTGTCCGACCTGGCTGGTTTGAGATGCAGCAGACGTGATAAAAGCAGCAGAGAAAGGCAGAATAGAAAAGGGCCTTGGGTGAGCTTGTTGGCAGCAGTGAAAAGAAGAGCGAGAGGGAAAAGGAAAACCTGGGTGAGACAACGGGAGATGGACAGCAGCGCGCCCCACTTCTTTATCTCGCCATCATTTCGCTGCCCTTCAGCCTTCACCTCCAGCCTCAGCCACTAATGGATTCATGCTATAGGAGACGGCCTTGTGCAGCAGCCTTGGAAAACTGTGTAGTCAACACAAGTTTAAAATAAACTCATCTGTCCATCCAAAGTTCTCTCCCTGCTGAGGCACACTGGAATATTTCTCTCTAACAAGCAAGAATCAGCATAAATTTTGCATTAGCTTTAGCATACAAGGGTAAAAGCCGCATGGTTTAATGGCAGCATGCAGCATGTTTAAACCATGATGTAGTAATGTATGCAGAAGCAAAAGGTGGTTGAATAATGTCCACTTAAAAGCGTTGATAATTACAATTGTGTTATTTTTAACATTTTCATTTTAATACATGGACACAAAGTGAGAAAATACGAGTGAGTCTTTAGAGCCGGTCGGGTTTTTCCATGAGCTCTCGTCATCGATTCACTCAGTTTATTTTAGCCAGAGATGTATCAAAATAAAAGGCTGAGGAAGATGGTTGGTCAGCTTTCTGAGCAACCATTAGCTTGAGGACTTTATCAAAATATAGAAGAGTCAGTGATGGAGTTTAGTTGTTGCTCAGTAAACATGTCTATTGTGCAGCACAGGTTTTGTAAAGTGACGCAGGTTTTGGCTGGTTGGTGAGTCTGACTCCAGATTATAATAGTTTTGGGTTTTTCATTGTAGTTTAGTTGTATTTTTTTGTGACTTTTGGTCTTTGAATTTGTTTTTAGAGTGTGTTCAGTAGTTTGCATCTGCTCTGGCCATTGGGGCTGTTTTGTCCTGATGATGGGAACTACACACCCTCACTGTCTAACAGTGGAAACCTGAATGTGGAGCAGAGTCAATGCGTCTCACTGAAGTAGTATCAGAGCTGTTCCCTGACACGAGGGAGGAAAAAAACAGATTAGTCTGCTGAAGGGAAGTAAATGAAAATTGAAGCGACGCTCCTTCCTGAATTTGAATTAAGATGGATTAAATTTACTTCACATGCTTGTTTTTCGTCCCAGAATTTAATCCAAGGCTCAAAGGAAAGTTTTCCCGCTTATGTGTTCTCTGGTTGTTGCAGGAATCATGCACTCAACAGATCTGGCTCCGTCTAAGGGTGGCAGGAGGAACAGCGCTATGGGCAGAAAGACAGGAGTTTGTCAGAAACCTTACGTGGAACAAAGCAAACATGTGGAAGATGGCGCTCTGCTCCAACATTAAACATAGATTGATGCTAAAATCAAAATGGAATGGAAAATTATCAAGCACCATCATCATTTGGTTGGGTAAATGTGGTGGTGGCATCATGCTGTGGGTTTTTTGTTTTATTAGGAAGAGGAAATCTGGCTGGGGTGGAATGATGGAGTTAACTAAACAAATAGCAATCCTTTACTAAATAATTGAAATCAAACCAAAGCCACCCATTGGAAAGTCGCAGTCAAAGTCCAGACCTAAACAGAACTGATGATCTGAGGCAAAAGTTGGAAATAACTGATGATCCCCTTCCAATCTGACTGAGAGGGAGAAATTTTGTAAAAAAATAACTTTGTTCTCTCACATAAAATCCCAATAAGATACTCTGAAATATTCAGCCGTGTGAACACATACTGTGTGACGAGCATCCATGAACACCGCAGTCACACGCACATGCACGCACACCCTTATCTACATGTGAGACTCTCCAACAATGACCATGTCCTGCTCTCATCTCTGCTCCGTGTTCATCAAAGGAGAGAAACGCGCTGCGCAGAGAGGAGAGCAGCACCAAATGGGACAGGAAATGGCTGCAGAATAATGGAGAAGACTTCACACGCCAGAAATTGGGACTACAAAGAGGTCTGTCTATTAGCGACAGCGCGCGCTCTTATCTGCGCGGCCCATGCTGCTCGCCTTCGTCACCTCCCTCATTTGCTGCCGTTGTTGTGATCCTCGCTCGGTGGCCTTGTTGTTCATTATCTGATGATGGCGGGGGAGTTTCAGCGCGCTTGCAAACGGCTCGGAGGGGGGGAGACTGCTGCACACCTTGAAATATGTTGGATGCAAATTATATTTCGGGTTTGGAGGCATCAAGGTAACATTTTACAAAAGAGGAAGGGGTGATGGTAGACCGGCGGTCAGAGATGCTACAATAAGTAACGCAGCCAATTTTACAGAGATGTGGAATTTCACACAGCAGATCTCCCAGCTATTTCTAATCAGGTGTACAGCTTACCTACTGTGAAGCTAATATGCTATTAACCTCATGAACTCTTCGCCAAAGAGAAAGAAAACAGTCTGCTGGTAAATAACGAGCTTTGCCCAAATAACATGATATGATGTTCGGGCTTGAGGATTTAAAACCATTTCGAAATAGAACGCTACCAACACGGCATCAGAGAGAGAGAGAGAGAGAGAGAGAGAGAGAAAACAAAGACAAGCATCTTTCAAAGTGATTGATCTTACCCTGATGTTGTCAAAGGACGCTCTGTTGGTGACATCATACAGAAGCAGCAGAGCTGGGAGGAAAGAGACAAGAAAAAAGAAAAAAAGAAAAATTGTTTTATATTTAGCTTTATTTCATCTTTAAACTCCTGTGAAGTTTCAATCTGGCTTTAGTTTCTGCCAGATGGCCACTGATTCATCTTAGTGCAGATGTTAAAAAGTGATGCTGAAACAGGGACATCGCACCACTGGGAGAGGATTTATTAAACGAGAGTACAATGATAAAAAAAATTAAAATTTTTTTAAAGTGGCCATCTGCTACAACGACGTAGCATCGCACCACTCTGCTGTTTCAGAGCCTAACCTCACGCGGTGAAGTAACCCATAAGAAAAAAAAAAAAAAAGTCTAGAACCCGCCTTCTGAATAACAATTTGCAGAAATTTGCACGGGTAAAACTCAGGGATAAAAAGAAAAAAAAAAAGTAAATGGATTACAGTGTTGGCTCAGGAAAGTGCTGAACTCTGCTCTTTAGCGTAGCATTAGTCTGCTCGCTGACAACATAACTGCACATGTGAATCCTAATGAGCTGCAGCAGCATCGCGCCGCCACAGAGAATAATATCACCTCAGGCGTGTTTTTAGTGGAGAGATGTGGGCATTATGAGGCTCTGCAGGACAGGAGAAAATCATTACACCTACAAGGCCCATTTTACCTCATTTTCACAGATGGCTTAACCTTCGACTGGAAAATGTGCCCTTAGGCTATTACTTCCACAACACTTCATCACTTCCTGCCACATGTAATTCCCGCAGACCTTGTCTCCGTTCCATATATGTCACTATCCTGTCCTGTTTTTTCACTTTCTCCCTCCGCACTCGACCCTTCTTACGTCTCAGCCGTAGTCCAAACTGAAATAAAAGTTTCACTTGCGTATTCCAGCCAGGTATGTCGGTGAAGGGCGTTTAATGAGCTGTAATCAGTGAGTGCTGTCTGAGCGTGTCAACCCAAGCAACGGCGGATGAGGAGGACAGTGGAAAGTATCCAGAAGGAGCGAGAAGATGTGACCGACAAGTTAATTTCCCTCTCATTGCTCCTGTGGTGGCCTGCCACTGAAAGGCGATCACAGGAAACCGCAAAGAGTCCATACACACACACATGCGTGCATGCAAAATCTAATTAAGGAGACAAAAGGAAGGAGAAAATATTGTCAAAAATAAAGCCCCGACACCTCCAAGTTGAAGGCTTTACTTAAGCCGGTCAACAGTTTCCTCCTGTGGGAATGAGTCATTATTTCACAATGTGGGACTCTGTTTTTAATCAAGCACATTTCTTTCGTTTCAGAAGGTGTCGCAATGTTTTATCTGTAAATAGTACAAGGTCGGAGCCTGGATAATTATTCCTACATAATGGCCGAGTGTCTCTTGTGAACTCTCCATCTGCCAATTAGTGAGTCTGCAAACTCGGTGCTGAAAACACACCAAAAAAAAAAAGAAAGAAAGAAAAAAAAAGAAGCTGTGCTAGTAGCAGTGTTTAAGAAAAGAACGCCCGCCCTTAATGCGTCAGCTAAATGCAACATGTAGAATTTAAACGAGACCCTGGGAAGTACAGCTTTTAAAAAGCTGTCTAAACCTGTTGAAGAATCAAACTGGTCCGGACCAGAGAGTCCAATTCAGCTTTACAACCGAGGTCGACTAAACCAGTTGTCTGGAGCGTATTTGGAGACAGAGGCATGTGAGGAGAGATAAAACAAAAACAAAGCCTTGCTGTTTTAGTTTTTACATTTATCACCCAAAAGAAAGGAATCATTTCTACCCATTTGGTCTCAGCCAATCAGTTTGGCTGCAGCGAGTTTTGAGTTGAACTTTACACACCCTGAAATTAAAACTGAATAAAATCACAGCTGATATCCAAGTACTTTTAGGACATTGTTCAGTGTATAAAGCTACTGCGTACAGATTTTTATCCAAAGGTAAAAACTTCCCTGAGATTCTGCTTAAGGACAAACCAACGAAACCCTACATAGGTATCATGTCTAAAATACTCATGACTCTATAAGACACTCAGACATATAGAGACTTCAAAATGTTCTGTTTAGGCTGAAGTCTTTTCTATGAAACACATCCTTGTACAGGTACCACCATTAGGTCAAATGTATGAAATCCAGTGACTCTGTTTCATAGCTACTATGACACTGAACTCTGAGCCAATACAAAAGACCAAAAATGGGACGTTGGGCAGACGTTCAAGCAGAGTGTTTACATGTTAC
Source organism: Poeciliopsis gracilis (assembly GCA_911649635.1). Taxonomy (NCBI): domain Eukaryota; kingdom Metazoa; phylum Chordata; class Actinopteri; order Cyprinodontiformes; family Poeciliidae; genus Poeciliopsis; species Poeciliopsis gracilis. The sequence continues at coordinate 107,679 of CAJVRI010000910.1, read as the reverse complement.
GCTCAGGGCGGTGATCTGTACGTCTGATCTGGGCGTGAACCTGTGGAGATAAACACGAGAAGAAAGGATAACCACTCCCACAGGCTTATTGTACAGCAAACAGAGTATTGTTGACTGGTGACCAGCGTGCTTTTCTCCCTTTGCCTCCTCATCGTTCTGGCTGCTGTTGTCATTTCTGCCGAGTCTCCTGTTAAACAGCGGGCGGCAAGTCTTCATCCTTCCGTGTCAGTTTTTACAGAACAATGGATCAATCACAATGGAGTTAAAACTCCCCTCACAGCTGCAGCTCAACGCATTAGCGAGGTTCAAAACGTTATACTATGAAACTTTGTACCGTGACTAGTGTTCAGACATCGTGCTAAACTCTTAACTTTTTTTAATAAAGTTGAAGTCGGATGTTTTTTTTCTTGTTTTCTGCACCCACGTGTCTTTTTGATGACGTGAGATGAAGCTTTGCCTCATCCTATTTATATCCAACTCTTTTCCATTTGTCTCTAATCACTCTTCACCTTGTTTCTAAATGATTCGCGCTTCTTAATTCCTCCCATCAACAAAACCGAGAGTAAAGCTACGCTCCACACATTCCTCCTAATGACCCAATTATTTCAGGGGAGTTGAAGCAGATATATAAAACTCAAATGAGATTGTCATTAAATCCCACTAAAGATTTAGTGAGGTTGATAAGCCAGGAATACAAAAGTAATTCAGTTCACTAAATGTAGTAATAGTTGTAATGATAGATCACTTTTTTTCATTTGGAAAATTTACATGTGATGTGCTTTACTTTGGTCCAATGTGAAAATATGATCATCTTCTTCAGGAAAACAAGACAACAGATGTAGGAGACAGAAACTACTGTCCAAAAATAACATCACCATCGACAATAAATCTTTGATGACTTTGACTTGATGAGCTCCATTTCATTTCCCTTTCGGATCAATAAAGTATTTCTGGACCAAAGTTGCATAAATTGAGGTACTGACTGGGTCTTACAACCGAGTCCTTCGAGAGCGTCAACATCTTTTGACAGTTCTCTGCGTGCGGAGAACTGTCAACTGTGTTCGGCTGGTCAGCAGAACACAGACCAATGTGATACCAATCGACATGGATGAAAGTATCAGCTTTTCACAGTGTTTTTATGGAATCGTTACCGTCGTGCAGCTCGTAAAAAAATGAAAAATAAACAGACATTTGACACCTGTTCACACGTTTGAAGGTTAGGAACGTTTTATTGGGGCCTCGGTGGGATTACAAGTCACAATATATCTGCCGATTTATTGTCACATAAATTAAAAAGTAATTACATTAGTGACTGCACCAAAGGGAACCTGACATTTGACACTGCTGCTGAGGAAGAAACATGCCGGAAATGCCAGCATGGGATGAATGTGTGATTTGGTCTGTACTTCATGCCTTAACATTTACAGAACTGCTGGCAGCTTCATCAGCCGAGTGGCAAATACTGTCAAAGCACTATATATCAAGTTGAAGATAAAAGAGTAGAGCAGTTTCTATGGGGTGGATTTCATGGATTTTACCATTGGTCCCCCAACAGCGTGCGTGAAGGGACTGGAGGCCACACAGGTTAAAACTGAAGCAAATTTGTACAATACAAGGATCAACAGCAGGAAAAAGTTTTATAATGATCACGTGGAGGATGTCGTTAGGACAGGCAGACGGTTTCATCTTGTCAACTAAAGATTAAATGTCAAAGTCACTGGACCACGCGTCTTCAGAGACTGAAAGGATACAGAGCCAGAAACAAAGTCATGACATACTGATGGAAAAATGTTTCCTGTCATTTTTGACCTTGATCACAAAAAAAAGAGAAATAAAAAATGTGAGTAATTGCTGTCATTTTTAGAGGACACTGGTACTGTAGGAATCACAGGGAAAAGAAGACAGTTTATAGTTTCAGACAAAAACTTAGAAAGTTTCTCTTATTGAAGAAATGAGACTGAAGAACTATTCTAATCTGGTTGTTTTTATGGATTTATTTAAAACACAACAACAACAACAAAAAGCAAACAAAGACCTCAGAGGTGGAGCCTGTGAACCTCAAGGTTAGATGCTCCACTTGTTCTACCTTATGACACTGTTTTGGATTCATTTCAGCCTGTTACCCTTCTTCACCTGTGGTGGCTCTGCACCAACAACCACTAAAGGAAACGACACAAAAAAAACATCTAATAATAGTTTGTTTTTCCTGACAGCCTGAAATGTAAGGTCAAATCTCTTGTCTGAAAAGGAAGAATTCCCATTAGACGGACAAGACAGGTCAACTTCAGAACATGGCGTAACAGAATTACTTCATTCTTCAGAAGGGTTTCTTTCCCAGATAACTTTGTACAAGATGTTAATCTAAACTTATTCTGCCATGTCTGTTGAGTTGACGTAGATGAAATCTCTAAAAACCATTCCACCCAGCCCGATACCCATTCACACACCAAACCCAAGAGAGGTTTCTTTGATTCCCTTTTATGACCCTGGAATTGCAGAAATACACTTTTAGATAAGCAATTAAAAGAAGGAACATGATTTCTAATGTCTTTTTTAATTAAAAATTTGTCTTACAACACACTAACAATATGAAATGGTCCCAACGCGGCAGGACCACATTGAAAGCGACGTCTGGTTGAGATGTATTTAGAGAGCCGTTAACAGTTTCTTTACAACACAGGGAACAAAGAGAGAGCAGTGGGGCCATTACCGCAAAGTGAAGCAGCAGGAGTCCTTGTTCTCAATATTGCCTAAAATACTCAATCGTGAAGCGTCATTTGGAGGCATAATTTGTAACAGAGTCATTACCTGTTTCACAAAAATCAGTTTTCGCACTCCATTTCTTCTGCTTCGTTATCATTTTAGTGATGAGGGTTTCTTCGAGCGTCACGTTTGGAAAGGAGACATTTAGGCCACAAAATGTTTTTGAATCTCAACGTAGTTGGTTCTTTTTCCATTCTTTAGACTCTAAACTTCAGGAATAATTCATCTGAAGGGGAAATATTAACTCATTTTCCTAAAATGCTAACTTTTATTTGGATGTAATTTCTTTTACTCTACTTTCCCCTAAAGGAAAAGTTGAAAATCATTCTAAGAGGAACATTTAGTGCTTCTCACAGAATACTCTGTTCCTTCGAATTAGACAATTATATTCCAAACACAGAGTTAGAAAGGTAGACTGTTTCATATTTAAATTCTTCTAAAACGTCACTATTGTTCTCTTTAACACAATGACTGAACCAGTCTCTTCCAAGTTTTCCTTCTCCGTTCTTGGATTTATTTCCTCCATTTAATTCTGCCCCCAAATCGTCCCCATTCCCAGGTAACGCAGCTCCTCCCATCTCGTTCCACCGACAGAGCGTGCTTCCTCTGCTCACGTTTCGCAGCCTGTGGTTGCAGTTCATGCTTGGAAATGACAAACTGTTAGCTCGGTCAGAGAGGTGCGCTGGAGTTGGGCGGGCTGCAGGTTTGCCGTGAATGTGCAGCTGGGTTCAGGACCCGTCCAGATCTCGTTGGGGCCCTACACCAGATGGGTCTGGCAGATTGCGCTGGGCTGACTCCAGCCTCAGATAGCCAGGATCTTCCTACTCTCACATTACGGGCCTAATGAATATTGTGCTTCAGCACCAATCGGTGCTAAAAATACACCCAGTGATCTCCATGGGGAAAAAGTGGCCCTTTGCAGGTCTGAGAGGAGATTTCAAGAATCTCAAAACACGATCTTATCAGCTGGATTAATCTCTTATTGGTTACATTAACTTTTCTTGGATGCTTTCCGCAGCACAACCTCTATATTTCAAGCCAAAAGTATCAGCTCCTGCCACAAAAGCAAACTCTGACTTGTTCAAATGTCAGATTTTATAGAAAAATCAAAATCAACAAAAGTGTTCTTAAAGATGAAATACTACATTTTTGTGTGAAAATAGAAACGCTCACGAGTCATATAAGAGAGAAACTCATATTTATTTTGACCAAAAAAATTGGCCAATTTAAGTGAAACTACTGTCTATTTAAATGCAGAGTGTATATCTACTGCTCAAAAAAAATAAAGGGAACACTCAAACAACACAATATAACTCCAAGTACATCAAACTTCTGTGAAATCAAACTGTCCACTTAGGAAGCAACACTGATTGACAATCAATTTTGTTGTCAGCACATTCAACTTTGTACAGGACAAAGTATTCAATGAAAAATATTTTATTCATTCAGATCTAGGATGTGTTATTTGAGTGTTCCCTTTATTTTTTTGAGCAGTGTATATTCAATAAATTCCAGTAAGTATTATTTCTTAATAGATTACTCATTTTAAAGTGCAGTATTGTGTATTTTTAAGTATCACTTTATAGCACAATTAATCAAGTGACTATGTTATCTTCAACTGTTATAGAAGTGCTGTGCAGATCAAACGTGGCCTAAAAACACACCTGTTCAGAGTTTCTTTTGAAACGTAATCATTTACGAATTTAATGAAGGTAACTTGACTTTAAGAAGCCTTGCCTCAGTCCACCACTCCGCCTCCAGGAAGTCATCACAACATCTCTCCTCTGTTAACCCTTTATCAACGTTTTTACTAACGTTGCACCGAGAAGCTGCTCCTATAATGAGCTCAGCTCATGTGCCGCTCCACCAGGCGTTTGCCAATTGCTGCTGGCTAGTCGGAAGGAGCTGAGTGGAGGAGTCAAAGTCAAATCCCTTTTTTCATCACCAAGTTCTGCCACTGCTGCTGGTCCTGGTCGTTTTACCACTTTGTCTTTTCATATTTTTGCAGGTTTAGAGATCCTGAACTTTTGCCAGACAACAAATTGGGCCATCCACTGCATAATATTGCGAACCCATGTGTCAATTCACACCCCAAATCAGATGGACTTTTCAAGACCCCCAGAGGTTGCTAATATATTACAAAAAAGAAAAAAAAAAGATATTGAGACATGAGTTTTAAACCAGTTGCAAAGATGCTACATTGTCAAAGCCGATTTAGTAGTGAGGAATTTCACAGGTATCTGTTCAGAAAAAGCTAGTGGTAAAAATCTCAACAGCTTCTTGTGTAAAAGTTAAAAGAAAATGGCCATGGTGAAGCCTCTGAACATGAGAGGAGGATTTGAATGTAAACTGTGTTGATCCGTCACAAAACGTAACAGAACAAACCTCAGAATGTCAGATGAAATTTCCTGGTGATTTTTAACTCGCACCCGCTCTAAGGCTCTGTTCACACCCCGCTAGAACAAAGAAGCTAGTTCCTTCACGCGAGCCTCCAAGAACAAGAACAAATCTCTTGGTAGCCAGGTCTTTTCATGCTTCACAGGAGCTGCAGAGCACAACTCAAAAGACTCTATTTGCATTTTCCACTGCAGAAAAACACTCAATACTGGACACCGCACAGGAAACACTGTAAGGTCTGACCATGACGTGTCAAGAATGAGCTGCAAGAACTCGACTCATTCTCAGTTCTATGGCCAGACAAAATCCAGAGTTACAGAGACAGAATGTGGAACCACATTTCATCCTCCAAAATCTCTCATTTTTTGTGAAGGAATTTTGGCCAGATTTTTACAAAATGTTTTAATTCAGACAGACTGGATGAATTTCAAGGATCTCATTGTCAGATTCAAGCCTTGACCTCGGCAGGCCTGACGTCTCCTGTTTTTATCGAGCCAGTCAGAGGCGGATTTGCTGGTGTGCCTTGGATTATTACCGTCATCACAGCCCGACTGGGCTTCTTGTTAAGGTCATGAACAAACAGATGAAAATTCTCGTTCTGGACATTTTGGTTTAATGCAGAAGATTATATTTCCGTCATCTACAACAGGTCATCATCAGCAGGTCATCATCAGCCCACCTTTAATAGGAGAAATAAAAGTGACACTCTGCAGATTTTTCACTTAAGCACCGAAGTCTTTTTTTAATTCAAGATTGGATGTAAAGTAAAAGGCAAACAAAACTCCTTAATTCCTTTTTAAATGAGAAAATAAAAATTTTATTGCCTATATTTTTTGTTTTGCTCTGACTGTTCTTCCAGAAAATGGCATTTTTTGAGAGTATGTATGCTCCAGTTAACAATGAATTGATTTCTAAATTAGTTGATTTTTTTTCAACAATCGATTAATTCGATTGATTGATTCAGCACTGGTGCCAAAATGCTGGTCCTTTAGGGCAGGGCACGATATGTAGTCTTCTGACTCCTTTTAGCCTGCTTCATGTTGTCAGACAGGTCCTGGATTGGTCAATTAATTAACAATTAGGTTAATTACAGTCTTTCATTATCCATCGTACACTGTGACACGAGGCACATTAGGGATTTTAAAATGTTAATTGTACTTCTTACTTAATGCAAACATCACAGTAGTTTTTTTGAGATTAGTAGAATATTGAGAGAGTTTCTCACACATTTGTAATGGAAACACAGCTGATGTGAGCCATGCTGAACAAAGGTCCAATTCCTTTTCACAGAAGCCTTACAGGGTTTTGTTGGACAGTTTCGTAAAATCATCTTTTGAAAACATCCTTTTCCAATCCCTCATGTCATCTTTGTCTCATAAATGTCTTTGGTGGTCTGAAACTTTCATGTGTGAAGAATTTGAAAGGGCGCACGTACTATTTACAGCATCGGTTTTAAGTTTTTGCTTTGAGCCGAGGCCCAAACGCGTTTTAGAACTCGCTCAGTTTAACTTATTGATGTTTTCCAATTGGGCAGAATCCTCAGACGGCCGGATCTTTTCAAGTCATGAAGCGCCAACCGTTAGTTGACGGCAGTGATGGAATTAGCCGTGTTTGGGCTGCGTCCTCTCCTCGCTCCAGCCTGTCAGGCTGAATGAGTTCTATTTAAAAGTCAGGAACAGACGGACGGCGCAGAGGCTCTGATGCGAGGCTCCCTGGGTGTCTTGTTAAAGATCAGTGAGGGTAAACTGAAGCGTTCACAGATCAGAACAACAGGCAATGGGCCAGAGGAGCCACCCCTCCTCTCTCATGTTGTTATAAATAACCTGACATCCAGTGGAATGGGAGCTGACCATGTGTGAAATCAAACACTGGCTAATAATTAAAGATGGAAACCAAAACTAATTTTTCGCTTTGTAATGCATTAACCTGATTATCATGCTGGAAGGTGAACTTTATTGGGGTTGTTTGAAATCTCCAGGTACTTCTGAAAGTATTTGTACATTGCAAGCTGGAGTGTATTTCACCAGGATTGATCGTTATAGACCAGACTCGGGGTCCAACAGAAATAATAAGAATAAAGTTGTTTATGGAAAGTTGCATTGATTTTTTTCATGGATGTTTGAGATATCCTTGAATCTCCCTTGGCAACCATTTGGCAGTGCCAAAAGGTTTGGTGTCACAACGCTCAACATATTTCTACTAGCTGAGATTCTGCATTACAGTGCACCCGCTCCCTGACTCAGCTCCAGCGATAAGCAATCACGTGGTGAACCTCCACGTCTACTTAACTCATAAGAGATACTTCGCAATTATCAAACTTTCCTGAAAACGGTTGTAAAAGGGATAAGGGAGGAGCACTGAGGTAATCAAGTACTGACGGCGGAGTGACAGCAAGAGCAGGAGCTTCTTAAAGAGGCAGAGGCCCAATTTCAAGGTGTCGAATTACAAAGTCAAAAATCTTTTAAGTTTGATATTTACGGCATTTTTTACAACTGAAGTTACATAGTTGTACTTTAAAATGACACAGTGTGTCCGGAAAATACACTATTGATACATTTATATCCGCATTTACAATTTTAGATTATTTACAACACACTTAGATGTTAAATTCAAAAACATTTTGGGTTTTAATTTTGCTGTTCAAATGTGGCCAAAAAAGAAAGAAAAAACATTCTGCACAAAGACACACATCCATCCTTCTCTTACAGGTTTCGGCTGAGGTTACTAAATTGCCCCCCTCAGTGTAAGTACTTACCCAAACCCTAAATTATTTTGTACCCAGTCGATCAGCAAAATAATACTGGGTGCAACTGTCAAAACACATTTTACTGCCCACAATAATCAGAGCTTTTGTGCCTCTTCATACTGAGGGAGATACGACGAGCTATGAGGTGTCAGCCAACATTTTGAAGACAAGAGCACAATAAAATGTCAGGGCGGTTTAGTTCAGACAGGAGAAAATTAAAGCTGTCTAGTCAGTCTTGACAGCTGAGGCACACACACACACACACACACACACACACACACACACACACACACACACACACACACACACACACACCGGTGGGACACATACCGTTGGCATCACGGTAATAGGCGTGTGTGACGCTGCGGAAGCGCTCCTGACCAGCTGTGTCCCAAATCTGAGAGAAGATCAAAGAAAAGGTTTTAGGTGACTATTAGTAACAATCTTTGCAAAATAAAAGCTTATTGAAAAGGAAAAATTAAACAAAAAACAAAAAAAACATACCATATGCCTTTGTAGCACACCACTATAGCTGCTGAGTACATGAATAATACGGCTGCACATGGTATGTGCGGCCATGTACAGCCACCGTTAATCCATGAAGAACTGGAATTCTCAGGGAATTCTGCTTAATTGCTAATTAAAATTAGCTGTTAAATGTTTTTAATTTGTTCTTTAATTGTCTTTCTTTATCTATGAGGCTTATTTTAAAACCACATTTTGATCAGAAGTTCAATATATATTAAATATTTATAATACATAATATGTTTTTTGTTTTTTTTTTTAAAAACAAAACAAAAAAACAAAGACATGGCTGAAATTGCAACCACCGTCTCAGGAAAATATCCGTTTTTAAAAAATATGTTTGTGCAGGATTTTATACATATAAATCCAAAACACTTACAGTATTTTCAATTATCTTGTCTACAACTAGACAAGACTATTTAGACTATGTAAATTTGCCAGAAGTTGAATTTCACAACATGCAGATTTTTATTTGAAGGCCCAAAACATGTTTGGTTTTGCTGTAATTTTGTTTAGACAGAGTTTTACAAGTAATTAGACTTGTAAAAAAGGCCTATTTTTATTTTCCATTCCAGACTCATTTGTTTTCATTTCATTACCATCTAATTAAAAGAGGAGCACAAAAAAAAAAAAAAATAAACTCACTTGAAACTCACAAAAAATAAAAAGCACTGGACTGACAACTAATCTCTGGCCACAATTGCTAAATTTAACGAGAGGAAAGATTCGGTATTTCTGCTCAGTCCCCGTTTAAGGAGCTGGGATGACCACAGCATAGCTAGGTCATTTCTCCTCAGACTAGGCAGCTCTCTCAAACCGTAAAGTGGAACGCCAATTAAAGAAATGGTAATAATTGAGCCCATCTTTGAAATATCACCTGAAATACCAGGTTTCACAGACTGACAGATGAATGAATTAAAGAAAAGAAGATAAAAGGCAGAGAGAGAGCGATGAGGAAGATTGTGTAATTGAGAAAAGGAATTTGACAGACATTCATCCACCTCCCTCCCCTCTGCGTCTCCTGATGCTCTCTTCAGTCAGGCACAGCGGCTGCCTAATTGACTGATGGATAAACCCACGCCCCATTAACTCGTTGCTTTTTCCTCTTTGCCCTCATACTGAAGGCAACAAAGGCGTATAGAACGCATTAACGCCACTGGATGTTTTTTACCTTTCATTAATTATTTCAATTAGAGTGGGTGAAACCTGCAGAAACCCGGTTTTAAACAGAAATGAAGCAATGGCAAAGACGAACGCTGTCAAGCCAACCACTGGTCATTGGAACTTACCCAAAACAGACACATAAAAAAAGCTAGCTAGCAGTACATTAGCTGGCTAGCTAATAATAGCCAATATTACAGTATATTAGCTAGCCAGCTAGCCAACTAATATTACTATTACATTAGTTGGTAGTGTAGCTGTGAATGTACCCAAACTAGCCAGACAGATAGCTAGGAAACTTGAACTAGTCATTTAGCTAATATACTTAGGTACATAGACTACTTTGCTAACTAGATACCCCAGCTGGCTAACTTACCTAGGGTATCTAGCTAGCTACCCAACTAAGCTAACTAATTAAATAGAATATTTGTCCAGCTAGCTAACCTAACTTGCTAACCAAATGGGGCATCTAATTATCTAGCTAATCTTACAAGCTAACTTGATGGGGCATTCATCTAGCTAGGTAACCTAGCTGGCTAAGGTATCTATTTAGCTAGTTTACCTTGGTAGCTTGGCCAGTAAAAACAATATTGCGTACTATGACTGGCGGTGGAGGGTACTGAAAAGGTCCAGAGAGAGAGAGAGAGAAAAAAAAAACAAAAACACAGAATGTTTAAATAGTCCTGGCACGACAATATTTAAGACCTGTGATTAATGTTCTTAAAGCCGAATTACATTAAAAACATAAAACGGTTTAGGACATTTAAAGGCTTTAATATGACATTAATTTAAGACTTTAAGGATTCAGACACCCTGTTAAAAGAACCCCCCACTACCCACACACACACAAAGGACAGAGTAACAAGAGTCTTGATCTTGTAAAATCCACAGCTCTTCTGTCTCACCTGCAGTTTCACCTTCACACTGTCGATGGTCATGACTTTATTCTGAAAGACAAAAGAAAATCAATATTTCAATGTGCATACATATACATATAAAGAAAGAGTTGATTTTGAAGTATGTTAAAAAAAAATGTGTTGTAAAATGACTGGCCTCTCCAGGGCCCTCTTTTACAGCTGTAACACTGTCACCACACTGTACTATCTGTAGGTCACAGACACAAATCCTCGGCTTTGCTCGACGTCAGCTTTGTTTCAGAGAGTTGCGTCATTTGCCAACAACGCGCCCGCCAGGCGGTTTGCATAATCCAGGAAAATACACAAAAGCATTTCCATTCGCCTGCAGTGTCACCTCGTGAGGAATGATTCTGGCTCCATGAAACGAGAATGGAACTAACTGAGGCATCAATCATTACAAGGTTTGTGATAACAGTGGTAAATAAAATGGATGGGCTCGCAGAATATCGGGATCTAAACAGATTATTAGAGTTGCAAAGAAAAACACGCAAGGAAGACACAAAGCTGCAATGCTTGAGAAATGTTTTTGTTTTTTTTATCCTGCTGGCTTTGGAGGCTGAATCATAGCCCTGGTGTATTGCAACCATTCTTACAATCACTACATATTTGTCCCCTGAAGACAGAACAAGCAGAAGGTAGAGTTGCTGTGAGAGTATTTGGTATTCACTGACAGACTGAGGTCTCTCTCTCGGGTCAGACCTTGGAGAGCTCCACTGACAAAGCAGAATAGGATTCTTTTTGTAGTAAAGGACTGTTTATACACCGATGACTGGCAGCCGTAGATTATTTATTAAAAATTATTCATCATAACAAACAGATGATTGTAGCACTTCTGAGCCTGGAATGTTTATTAAAATCAAAGACAAACACAGCAAGAGCTGAGTTACAGATAACCTACTTACGCAAGTTTTTTTTTTTTTTAACTTTGATATAATATTCAAATAAAAATGTCTTATGTTTGTCATTCTGAAACTCAATCACCTTAAACTTTTGTTCTAGTTCTAATGTAGTTTGTGCTTTAGTGTATTTCTTTCTAGTCTTTAGAGCAAATATGTTATTACACTTGAAATAAGACAAAAATAATTTCAAAGTAACTTTTCAAAAAGATATTTACATAAATAATTATTGAATATAGATTATATTCTATTACATGGCATGTTTTTTTTTCCATTCTCTTTTTTATACAAATCTGCCATTGGAATTAGGACTTTCTTTATAATCTTTATTCAATAATTATCAACTAAAAATGACTATCTTAACTTTATCTGGTTGAAAAGTTATTGGTTTGTACTTTTCAGTTAAATGTTAGCATAAAATTGTTCTTTTTTTAAATTATTATTCACATAACTCAAGTCTCCCCAACTAGTTTTTCATTATTATCATTTCAATTTCAATTTTTTCTTTTCTTTTTTTTTAAACCACCAGCTCATCCAGATGCTGTTTTTCTGAGTGTGAAACCTCCAGGGAGCAATTCCACCAGTCACCAACATCATACCGCCTTCACTGTTAATGCATTTCATTCATATTTCATGGGATACGGAGGTTTGGTTTAGTTTACTTTATAAATGGAAAACACTTTTCATCTTGTATGTGCTTATTTGGTTGGCAGTAGCGAGCTGCCAAGCTTAAGCTCTGAAAGAAGTACGACAACAGACAAGGAAGGAATTGTAAGGATTTACCTCACTGCTAGGAAACCAGCCGGCTTTTGTTTCAACATATTTAACAATCATATTTTAGTCAGATAAACAGCCTCTTACAACAGCTTTAATTACTTTTGAAAGGATGCCAGGAACAACGTGGGTTCTTCTCTGTACAGACGGAACATAGAATAGCTAACAAACATGCTAACTCTTAAGAAGCTAGCATGTTTACTGCTTTGTTCTTGCTAGCTCCTGTACAGCTAACAAGTTCTGTTTATACTAGCTCTGCAGTCAAAAATTTGCAAAGTAATGCTACAGTGTACAATAAAAATAAGTCTTTTTTTTTTTCACTTTTTTTTATTTTCCATCATCAAGTACTCTTGATTAAATCAAAACGTATTTTAAACCAACTTGTTTGATCTCTGTTTCAGAAAATTTTATTGAAATTAGGCATGTCGCGATAAATGATAAATCAATTAATCGCACGATAAGTTAAAACTATCGACCTCATTTTAATTATCGGCTATATCGTTTCTTCCTGCCTTTTTCTCTTACTGTTGATGACACTGAATGAAAAAAGGCTCAACTCCACTTCCTCCCTTCCTTACTTCCTTAGTGTAATGCCCAGCGCACGCTGCATTATCTTATGTCGCGGATTGTCGACCCATTATCAAAACCTGAGAGACACATTAGCCGACAGAATCCTCGGTATAACGGTTCGATCGAAACCGTGTTGTGTCCAACAATGGACACAAAATATTAAGTCCAGTTCACTAATTTTGAAACCAGGCATTAATCGATTCCTTACTGGAATCTACCTGCAATGCATGTGGCTAGTGTCAGTCTGACTGAATGAAAATCATTATAACTATTTATGTCACGTTAACGAAGAACAGCTGAAAGGTTACCGGGTTTTCTGGTAGAAATTTCGCTCCAACTCCTCCCCTAGTTATTGATATTTTCTTTGCACGAACTGTTGAATAAACATTCATGTTGTTTCCGATGTCTGCTGGACTTTGGGTTGCACCGTGTCAGCTGTTCGGGATTCCCTCCGTGATTCCCCTCAGAAAGCAGGAGGGGAATCCACACTTTCTGATTGGCTACCGGTCACATTCAACAGGCTGCATCACTCTCCCAGTCTGGGCAAATCCTTGATTTAGATCGGAGCGGCACAACGATCTACCGTAACACACAACACACTAGTGACAATCTCAGAACGAATAACGTCCTAAGATTGTTGTTCGGGGTAAAAAATCCTGTAGTGTGAACTATTGCATCAGGCAGTCGGATGTCTTCTCTATTTAAATCTAATGATTACTGAAGGGCAATATACTATACAGACTTCATAATCTGCACTCTTCTGGTTGAATGCAGTATTTATTTCCACTTTGGCTTTATGCTGTTTAGTTTTTATTCAAGTACATTTATTGTTACTGGAGACTAAGAATCTATTTTATGTTTAGTTTTGGTTGTTTTATTTATTTTGTGTATCAGTCCCAGTGTTAAGTGTTCTCTTGAAAGTAAAGTGTATCTATCTTTGGCAGAAAATCGCATGCATTATTATGTAATTTCCATTAAATCAATGTAAAAAGGTCTTCAAACAATATTATCGTTTATCGCAATAATTTTTGAGACAATTTATCGCCCAGCAAAATCTGTTATCATGAAAGGCCTAATTGAAATATTTCAATTGAATTTCAATACTCAATTTTCAGTATCTGTGTGTCCAGCTCTACAGTTTTACTTGGAAAGAAACGCGCTAGTCTGAACCATGTGACGAGTCACTGAAGGTTTCTGAGACGGTTGTGATTCGCTCCTACATCCAAAGCCATTCAGCAGAAATAGATTCCTCAGACATGAATGAATGTGCAGCGTCATGCCACTGTAAATATAGAAACTTAATAATAGACCTCTTGGTTTTTAATCCGTGTAGCTGCTAACAATTGGGAGCACCATGGCGTTGAACACTGAGATGGCTAAAAACAGAAGGTCCATTTACTCAAAAGCCAAAAAGTCTCATGTAATGGTAAGCAAACTAAGCCAGAACCCAAAACGCAGCCAACACAGGAGTAAGTTAAATCAGAAGTTTTAATGACAAAAATAATATTTTAGACGGGACTGAACGGGGTGAGAAAACAAATGAGCAGATAAGGGAGGAGGAATCCACAGGGAACAGGGATCCAGCCGGGGGTGGGACGAAGTAGGATGAAAGGACAACAGAATGTCTTGGGGGCTCAGGGAACAAACAGACCTCAGGGGCAAAGTCCACAAACCAGAGACGGAGAGAAGATCCAGGGTCATGCACAGGAGAGCCACAGGCACAGAAAATCCAGAAAACAGCAAGCAGGAGGCAAGGTCAGCAACAGGCAGGGTTCTTTAACTGGAGATCAGAGTACTTTCAGCAGCCGAAGGACAAGGCAGAATCTAAGGTCAAAAACAGGCAGGATCAGTAAACCAAAAAACTCCTTGAGACATGAAACAATGGCTTGAAAGCTGTGACTAGAGCAACAGACGATCTCGCAGTGAGCAGGTGAAAAGCAGCAGTATAAATAGGGGGCAGCACAGTGCAGGTGAGAGCCATAAGTAATCAGCACAGAAGGCGGAGCAGAAAGGCTAGAGTCATGACATCACCCCCACATCAAGGGGCGGCCCTAGACGCCCCCACGGGTTGGTCCGGATGTAGGCGATGGAAGTCACGGATGAGATTCTTATCCAGGATCCACCGAGAAGGGACCCAGGACCTCTCCTCGGGACCATTGCCCTTCCAGTCCACAAGGTATTGGACGCCACGGCCCCAACGTCGGGAACGCAGTAAGCGACTCACAGTAAAGGCCGGAGAGCCATCAATGAGCCGGGGGGGTGGAGGGGGCCTGGAGGGCGGGAAAAACCTGGATGACAGCACAGGTTTGACCTTGGAGACATGAAAGGTGGGGTGTACGCGTAACGAACCAGGAAGTTTGAGGCGCACTGCAACTGGGTTAATAACCTTGGTAACAGGAAATGGACCCACAAAACGCGGTGCCAACTTGCGATTTTCTACCTTAATGGGTAAATCCTTAGTGGATAACCACACCTTCTGGCCCACCAGGTATCTTGGTGCTTGAGATCTATGGCGATTGGCATTACGGGCATAAACAGCAGAGGTCTTGCAGAGTGCTGCTCTGGCCTCTCTCCAGACTCTGAGACGACGTGCTGATAAATGGGCAGCAGGGACCCGGGTAGCACCCTCCTGAACAGAGAGAATGGGTGGCTGATAGCCAAACACAACATTAAATGGTGACAGACCTGTCGCACTAGATGGTAATCCATTGATGGCGTACTCTACCCAAGGCAAGTTCTGGGACCAGTGACTGGGAGCATCCATACAAAGGATGCGTAACTTGGACTCAACCTCCTGATTAATCCTCTCTGTCTGGCCATCCGTCTGAGGGATGAAACCCTGAAGAGAGACTGACGTCAATGCCAAGAAGAGAGCAAAACTCCCCCCAGAAGCGGGAGACGAATTGCGGTCCTCTATCAGACACAATGTTGCGGGGAATGCCATGAAGTCTGAACACCTCTCGGGCCATAATGACAGCGAGTTCAGGTGCGGAGGGCAGCTTTCGTAAGGGAATGAGGTGGGTCATCTTGGAGAATCTGTCAACCACAGTTAGGAGTACAGTGTTACCTTGTGAGGGAGGCAAGCCGGTGATGAAATCCATTGAGATGTGGGACCAAGGACGATGTGGAATCGGCAGAGGTCTTAGCAGACCAGCAGGAGGGCGTCTGGAGGGCTTTACTCTGGAACAAGTGGCACATGCCGACACAAACTCTCGCGTGTCCCTTCTGAGTGTGGGCCACCAGAATCCTGACTCGACCACAGCAAGAGTCTTTGTGATGCCTGGGTGACAGAAAAGTTTAGAGCCGTGACAGAACTGAAGGACCTTAGACACCATCTCTTCAGGAACAAACAGAAGGCCCTTAGGGCACTGAATGGGAGGTGGCCATTTCTGATGACTCCTCTTGAGCAAGGTCTCAATGCTAGTAAGAGCGAGCCTAGTCTTGGAAGGAAGGGTGTAATCAGGGTCAACCGAATCAGAAGGAGAGACGGAAGGTTGATGAAGTCTAGAAAGGGCATCAGGTTTGACATTCTTGCTGCCAGGTCTGTAGGCCAGGGTGAAGTCAAATCTGCTAAAGAAAAGTGCCCATCTAGCTTGGCGTGGGTTCAGTCTCTTGGCGGACCTGAGGTATTCCAAGTTCTTATGGTCTGTCCACACAGTAAAAGGATGTGTGGAACCCTCCAACCAATGTCTCCACTCCTCCAATGCTAATTTGATAGCCAACAGTTCTCTGTCCCCAACATCATAGTTTCTCTCAGAGGCAGAGAGCCGACGAGAAAAAAAGGCACAAGGATGTAGTCTGGCATCATCAGCAAACCGTTGGGACAGGACTGCACCGACCCCAGTGTCCGAGGCATCAACCTCTACCACAAAAGGGTTGGACGGATCAGGAAAACGGAGAATAGGTGCAGACGTGAAGAGACGCTTGAGCTTATCAAAGGCTTGTTGGGCCTCAGAAGACCATTTAAACTGGGTCCTAGTGGAGGTGAGAGAATGAAGAGGGGCGGCTACTGAACTATAACCCTTGATAAAACGGCGATAAAAATTGGCAAACCCAAGAAACCGTTGGAGCTCCTTCAAACTACGAGGGTTGGGCCACTCCAAGACGGCTGCCACCTTAGAAGGATCCATGTTAATCCTGCCAGGGGCTAAGACAAAACCAAGAAAGGATACAGATGATTGATGGAATGCACACTTCTCAGCCTTAACAAATAACTTATTTTGGAGGAGTCTGAGAAGAACTTCACGGACATGCTTGATATGGGTAGGTAGTTCCTTTGAAAAAATTAAGATGTCGTCAAGGTACACGAAAACGAATCTGTTTAGCATGTCCCTTAAAACATAATTTACCAACGCCTGGAAAACAGCTGGTGCATTGGTGAGCCCAAAAGGCATGACCAGGTATTCATAGTGCCCAGCAGGGGTGTTGAAGGCAGTCTTCCATTTGTCTCCTTCTCTTATGCGGACCAGATGGTAGGCATTACGCAGATCCAGCTTAGTGAACACCGTACTACCTTGAAGGAGCTCAAAAGCAGAAGACATGAGAGGTAAAGGGTACCTGTTCTTGACTGCAATTTCATTAAGGCCTCGGTAGTCGATGCATGGTCTAAGGGACCCATCCTTCTTGCCCACAAAGAAGAATCCAGCACCTGCGGGGGAAGAAGATCTTCTGATAAGTCCAGCTTTGAGGGAGTCAGAGATGTACTCCTCCGTAGCCTGTCTCTCGGGACCAGAAATGGAATACAATCTACCCCGAGGTGGAGTGGTCCCAGGCCGAAGGTCAATAGCACAGTCATATTCTCTGTGGGGAGGCAGAGAAGTGGCCTTAGACTTGTTAAACACTTCACACAAATCATGATAAACCTCAGGGACATTAGACAAGTCTGGGTCTTCTTGGTTGGTCTCACAGGAGGAAGCCATAATAGGGGCTTCCCGCAAACACGACGTGGAGCAAGATGGTCCCCAAGACTGGACCTCACCAGAAATCCAGTCAATGACAGGATTGTGCTTGATAAGCCATGGGCGTCCCAGAATCACCGGAATCTCTGGAGACCTGGTCAACAGGAATGTGATCTTGTCATGGTGATTCCCTGAAATAAGCACAGAAGTAGGCTTAGTGGAGTGAGTGACTTGATCAATGAGATGCCCATCAATAGCAAAAATCTCACGTGGTTTCTCTAGAAGTTCCAACTCTAGTGCTAGCTTATGAGCTAGACCAACATCAATAAAGTCAGCGTCAGCCCCAGAATCAATGAAAACAGGAACTTCCCCCCCTTCAGGAGAGTCAGGAAATCTGATGGTACACCGATTGTGGGAAGGGTTCTGAGATCTGAAGATAGGGCTCAGCAAGGACCCCCCGAACCTTACTGAGCCTGTCCTTTTGACGGGCAGTTAAGAGCTTGATGGTTCCTTTCTCCACAGTAGAAACACAGGTGATTCTTGAACCTTCTCTCTCTCTCCTCAACTGAGAGCCTGGCTCTACCCAGCTGCATGGGCTCCTCTGTGTCCACACGAGGGGGCGTGAGGACTCTGGGCATGCTGCTTTGACTGACCTGAACAGATGAGACCCTTCTTTGATAATTAGATGAGGACCTCTCCCTTTTACGCTCGCGGAGGCGTTGGTCAATCCGTGTGGCCAGTCTTTCTAAGGCCTCGAGGGTCTTGGGGGGGTCACGGGTAGCAATCTCATCCTTGATATCATCAGACAGGCCCCGGTAAAAAACGTCAAAAAGGGCCTCCTGATTCCAAAAACAGCTGGACTTCAAGGCATGGAAATTGATGATGTAGTCCGTAACAGGTCGAGAGCCCTGTTTGAGAGAAAACAGTCTCCTGGCAGCCTCTCTCTCAGGACGGGTAGGGTCAAAAACCCTCTTCATCTCATCAGAAAACTCTAAAAATGAGTCGCAGCTGTCGGCATCATTCTCCCACTCGGAAGTTCCCCATAGCTTAGCCTTGCCAGACAGCAGAGAGAGAGCATAGGCTACCTTGGCCCGCTCAGATGGGAAGGCCGAGGGCTGCAGTTCAAAAACCAGAGAACACAGTCAAAAAAGGTCTACATTGTTCAGGATCCCCGTCAAAACGCTCAGGGGGAGGAATCTTGGGCTCATTATTAGCATTAGCTGTGGGGGTGACTGACAGGGGGGGTGGTCGCATAACTGGGGGGTTCCGCTTGGGGTTGGGGAACCCTTAGAGAAGAAAGTCCCTGTAAAAGCTCCTGGACATTTCTTTCTAGGCCAGCAATAGCCCCCTCCACCTTAGAACACCAATCAGGATTTGGCTGTGGGTTCATAATGGCGAGATCGTACTGTAATGGTAAGCAAACTAAGCCAGAACCCAAAACGCAGCCAACACAGGAGTAAGTTAAATCAGAAGTTTTAATGACAAAAATAATATTTTAGACGGGACTGAACGGGGTGAGAAAACAAATGAGCAGATAAGGGAGGAGGAATCCACAGGGAACAGGGATCCAGCCGGGGGTGGGACGAAGTAGGATGAAAGGACAACAGAAAGTCTTGGGGGCTCAGGGAACAAACAGACCTCAGGGGCAAAGTCCACAAACCAGAGACGGAGTAGAGAGAAGATCCAGGGTCATGCACAGGAGAGCCACAGGCACAGAAAATCCAGAAAACAGCAAGCAGGAGGCAAGGTCAGCAACAGGCAGGGTTCTTTAACTGGAGATCAGAGACTTTCAGCAGCCGAAGGACAAGGCAGAATCTAAGGTCAAAAACAGGCAGGATCAGTAAACCAAAAAACTCCTTGAGACATGAAACAATGGCTTGAAAGCTGTGACTAGAGCAACAGACGATCTCGCAGTGAGCAGGTGAAAAGCAGCAGTATAAATAGGGGGCAGCACAGTGCAGGTGAGAGCCATAAGTAATCAGCACAGGAGGCGGAGCAGAAAGGCTAGAGTCATGACAACTCAGCTCCAGAACAGCAGATGTTCTCCGGTGCCAGCTGGACCAATCTATCCCAATCGCCTTCGAGTGTTAATAGAGAAATCTTGAAACATGTTTAAGTTCTCTTGAATTTTATTCTTCTACATTTAGTTCCTCTTCTAATAGTATGTGGTGAGAGCAGGACTATTAGCAAATAAAGTTGGGCCATGACTCAGCGTTACTACATTGTTTTGCTGTGAAGATGTTTACAGCTCTGTGTGTAGGAAGGCTGTTAAACTGTGTGAACTCCATCCTGCTGCATCCAGAGGCCCTGATATGTAATTTGAGAGCATTTCCCAAACCTGAAACAACTTTCACTAATGAATAAAACAGTCAAGTCAGGAATCGCTTCCAGTTTTTAATATCCGTTCACCTGACAGTCCTCCAGAATTGTTCTGCCAACATTTGGACGTATGTCCACATTTTCTCCATGACCAAAGACATCTGACCTTCCATCTTGGGGACAATGACCCAGGAAGCAGCTAGATTAAATTAAACTACCACAACACCCCCACACACACACACACACTTGCTGCTTCTCCTTCACATTTAAGCAGTACTCTGCACGACTGCATTTGTAATGACCTTCCAACAACCTGAGGCTTCAATTCAATCTCCTCTTCTGTCATTTAGGCCGTTTTCTCATTGTTTCCCAGACCCCGTCACTCATTAGTTTATTGCTCTGTGCTTTAATGTGGTTTGTGTCCAAGCTGCACACTGTAGGACGTAAAGCAAAAATACAGGTTCCACATGAACAGACATGGCATTTCTTTGACTAAAGTTAAAAAGGTGTAAAACCAAAATTTACTGTGATTAATGGAACTTGTCGTTCATTTGTCTCCGTTAGATAAATGCTTCCTCAGAGCATGTCTTGTTGGTCACCTTGGACTTTTAGAACAAACTGTGAGAAATCTGTGGACAGGACAGCGGAGAGTCTCCATTTAGCCAACTAACTCGGAAGACAGCAAACCTCCAGCTACAGCATAAAGTAGAGTTGCACAACATTGTTATTTTTATATATTTTCAGTTTCTTCACGCTTTGTCTATTGATTATGTACCTGGCTAATTGGATGGTCTTTAGCTGCCTTTGAATGCCTGATCTAGAGGTTTACGTTTCGGAACCGAGATACTAAAACTCATCGTATAATAGAAATAAAATGAAAGTATGCGGAAAAACTGACTTAACTGTAATCTATATTATTAAAATTTGTACAAACCTTAACACAATATTTTTCTGACATTGTACAGTCCTAGAACTAACCACAACATGCAGAAAGAAACATGTCACTGTGTTTGTCAAGGAGTGTAGTAATAATAACAATAACAATAATAATAATAATAATAATAGTAAATTAGTTTAAAAATGGATGAAAATGTTTGCTAAGAGGTAATCCTAAAGGGCAACCACTTTAATCATGCATGTTTCCCTTCTGCCACACACCTGGATTGAATTGGTGGGTGATTAACAGGCTTCTGCAGAAGAGATCATGTAATTATTTGAATCAGCTGCCCTGGAATAGAGCCACATCTATTCTGAGGTCTGGAATCGAGAAGCACTGCTCCATGGAGACTAAGCACATACAGAGGTTCTGTAGCCCTCTACGTCTGCTATGGATTGCTGCAAATCAACAGACAATTAGATGATTCAGACAGCTGCCATACACTCATTGCGTCTCTGAATAAAGTTGTTTTTATTATATCTTATATCCATATTGAATTCATCATGCAATAAATTGGTTGTATTACTGGGAGTGATAGCTACAGCCATATAGAGCGCCGCCATGGTAATATGCATATACATAAAATCATCCAGTCATAAAAGTAAAAAAAAAAAAAAAAAACTAGTATTGAAGTATGTACTTAATATGGAATACACGAACACATATTCATAATGTGCTTTGATTAAACTAATTCATCTTCGGTGTAATTCCACTACCTAATAATTAACTTCATGCCAGGTGAGTTTCTCACCTGAGACTGTGCACCTGTACTGGGTTGATTCTGTGCCTTCAAACAATTTTAACAATGTTCCTGTAGAAGATTCATAAATTTTTTTCAGACTTATAAGGTCTGATTATATAAGGTCTGACTTATAAGAGAGATTCCTTTGATGCATTGAAGAATGACGTCATCACAGCTGATGTCATTGTTATCATAGGAACTGAACATTCTTATGGCACATTCACATCAAACACGTTTTGAGCATCAGGCGAATCTTTGGTTTACTTTCAAAGTCTATGTGGAATGTTGGACGCCATGGACTCACTCGATGTGTCAAACGCTCCAAACGCGCCACATCGGCCCTCGACGCGTCTCCACATAGACTTTGAATGTACACCAGATGCACTTGAGAGTCAAAATGTGTTTGGTGTGAAAGCACCATTATATGTCCAGTGTCATATTATGTTCTAATAGGTCCTAATATGATGACTCATTGCTTTGGGTCAGGGGAAACATTTAGAGGTAAGATGTGAATTAACTTTTAGTTGATGTTAGGGTTAGGCAAGATGTCTGGGTTAGGCAAAATCGCAGCTACTAAAGTGAAGGGAAATCAATGCAAAGTTCTAATACGGGTCCAAATAGTTTTGACAAATTTGTATAGCATTTTGTTTACTAAATCATTCAATAAAGAATTATACAATGTTAGGTTGTTTTTCTGCCAATTGCATAGCTGCAGTACTTTAATAGTCTAATGTGTTGAATGTGCTGAGACACATTCAACGCATTAAAAACCAATCAGAACCAAACGTTCGTCTTTTGGTTCTGATTGGTTGTTTCTGGACAGCAGGACTTTTCACAGATTCTCTGTTTCATATTCTACTGTCAGACACTTTTTACAAATATTCATCAATCCATCCTAACACACTTATCCTTGCAAACACACATTCACACCTTAGGGCTATGTAGAGAGACCAATTAGATAATTTTTGAGAAATTTTACTTGCTGCAACTTTCATACAGGAAAGTTTTAACAATGTCATTCTGTTTGAACTCTGAAACTGATCTTGTGTTTCTCCATTGATTTTGGAGTCAGGAATTTTATTTGTATTGAGGCCTGTATCTGTTTTGATTTTCTAAATTTGTGTAAAGCCTCAAATTTTCCTAATGGCCAGGGTTGGCAAAACCTGGGTTTAGATAGTGACCCAGGTTAGTAAAGGACGAGCCGGGCATAGTTTGGCCTACATGCTAATGCCAACATGAAGGCCCTCCCTGCAACCAGTGGAGGTTTGTCTTTCTTCGGACCTCCCTGCTTGAGTGAAGGTCCATCCGTCCTCGGACCTCCCCTTTTGACTGGAGGTCCATCTGTCATCGGACCTCCCTGTTTGACTGGAGGTCCAATGGTCATCGGGCCTCCCTGTTTGACTGGAGGTCCAATGGTCATCGGACCTCCCTGTTTGACTGGAAGGCCATCTGACCTCAGACCTCCCTGTTTGAGTTGAGGTCCGTCTTTCTTCCGGCCTCTGAGGTTGGTTCCAGGTCTGCCTTTCTTCCAACTTCCCTGGTTGATTCAAGGTCTGCCATTGTGTGGTCTCCTCTGGTTGCAGGGGGACCTGTGGTTGGGTGGAAACTCTATGATGTTTATTTTCCAGAGCAAGTTTCAACTTTAACTTCAGCTCTGCAACCTGACTCTGGAGAGATTTCACTGTTCCTTCCCGTTCTTTAAATTTGGAAATTTGCTGAGATTGATTTTTGATCTGCTCCTCATATTTAAGCCTCACTCAATATTCCTCAGTCATCACTTCTATCAAACCAGTATTGCGGAAGGCATATTTTTCTGCCTCCCTCTTGAAGAAATCCACCTGCTGAAGAAGGCTCTTGTCGGCTGTAACTTTGGCAGAGGACAAAACCTTTGAGCCACCTGTAGTCTCTGGCACGTTTCTTCCATGTTCTCATTTGACTTGCAGGGGATGTTCTTTCTCCAACATCTTTTGTAGTTTTTGATTTTCCTCCTGCTGTGATTTGACTTCAGCCTCCTTTGCGATCCTTCGGTCTCTTTCCTCGTGGAGTTCACAAATCTTGTTCTGCAATTCTGTATTGAGATTATCTACCTGGGTTGTGAGCTCGATGACGTACAAATCAACTCAAACCCAGTTTCACACAAATACAAGAAGCTAGCATTAATGTTTGGGTATTGAATGGGACAGTTCAAGGTCGCTATCAAGCTAATTTTCTTGACTCTTCTACCAAGAGACATGCAAACATAACTTACCTTGGCTTTTTGCTATTCTTTTTCTCTCTCCCTGAAGAATAAGTTTTTTGCACATTGGTTTGCTTACTTATCCCTCATCAGTGCTTTGGAGGTTTGAATACGCATTGAACGGCTGCTCAAATCGCAGGCGAAACATTACCTACCGCAGCCACCAGGGGCCACCGTGCAATTTATTTTTTCTTTTTGCCCACATCAAAACTGGTTTCCACATGATTAAACATATACTAATGTAAATTGAAATCACAACTTTATAACAAAATTTAAATTAAAAAACCGGACTACAGTGATGACAAATATATGGAAGAAGTCTTAAGTTTTCTAATTCTACACTATTTTCATTTGTCGTCTTTACAGCTGCAGTATGGTGCAGAAAACACTGGCTACCGTTCAGAAACAGTGGTAAAAACACATTTCACTGCTGATAACTCCAGACTCTAGATTTAGAATTAAACTGGTCACCACTACGCTTCTTTATCTGTAGCACACTAACACTAAAGGAGAATGCTGAAAGCTGGTACACACAGCTCCTTAGTCAGTTTGAGTGAGTAAATCACAGAGGCAGCTCTGAAATGCATAGCAACAAGAATGCAGCAGATTTTGGAATGGGCTTTTTTGAAAAGACTGACACATTTTTAGTATACTGGCCTGTGTACCCGCCCACACACTCCCACATAAATCCACACCAAGAGGACGGGCTATCAAACGGAGAGGATGGCATGTTTTACACAAGCAGAACATTTCAATTACTCAAATATAGAAGAAAGAAAATTAATAACAAAAAGGGCAAAACAATGCACAATGACAAAAACCTACACACATTAAGATTCAACAGCCGCCATAGGACAGCCATGCCAATCAATCTGCTGGTCTGACCAGAGTCTGCTCTGAATATATGAACAATCAATCTGCGAGAAGTCCTTCAGCTGAGACAGGAAACGTAGACCTCAAGGTCTGCATTTAGAGAGGGAATCTTTAAAACCTCTTAGACACGACATGCATCACACAGAGCAGAATCTGCAAACCAGAAGCCACCAGAACCACGAGCGGATAAGATGCTGAAGTCATGGGATGAAGGAAATGCAGCCTCTAGTGTTTCCCTTACAAATGTGTGTGAAACTTTATTGATGATCCGCGAATGTCGGAAAAACAATTTCTAAATGGCAATGTTTAAAAAACAAAACGCAATAAAAATCAATGAGTTTGTTCATGCGATAATTTATTAAAAAACATCCGGCGCCACAGATAAGCATATTCAAGGTCGACTTTTGTTTCTATATGAAACAATCTGCTAAATTTTACATGGCAAGCTCATGTAAAAATTATGAATTTTGAAATGATTAACTCTGACCTGTGCTAATGCAAATTTAATCTCTAAAGAGTCAACCTGCAGGCAAGGGAGCTTGTTAAGCTTCCAAGTTTTCACACCAAGTAGCTCAGTCAGACATTTAAAAAAGGAAGAAAGAAAACCTGTCAGATAACAAGAAACTTCAGGGACACAAACTAAACTGTCAGCATTCGGTTTTCAGCTGCTGCTAATTTCCTCCACCGCATCTACATGGTTCACTGCTGGAAAGTAAACAACATAAAACTTAAAACAACAAACACAGCTGGGTTTCAGCAATTCAGATGTCGACAGTCCTCTGTCCAATTAATGGGGACTTAATGAGGGTTAATAGTTCCAACTTGCTGGCTCCTCAAGTTTTCAGAGCGTGGGTCTGAGAAAGACCGGCGTGCTCCAAAAACAAGACGATTACAAGAGCTACTGTAGGCACTTGGTTGACATTGACAAATATTCCTGTTACTCAGTCCAACCGAGGAAGAAGAAATACAAAAAGTAATTTCCTTTCACAACCCTTGGGTCCAAATAACCCGATGCGGCACAAACATCTGCTTCGCCCTGCTGCTGTCTCAGTCTCCACAGAAGCACGGCTAATGAAAGACCGTCTTCTCCGACTGGAGGGAACCAAAGTCAACACACGCATGGTTTTGTACCCACTGTAATCTACATAATGTGATCTGCTGATTAAGAATGGGGGAGGTGATGAGGGGGGTACTGCTCTGGATGTTTAATTAGTTGCTCAGCTGCATTTAAGTTGTTTTAGCATCTAAAACCCGGTAAATCTGGTAAAATTAGAAAACACACGACAGTAAATACATGACCTTGTTGCCGATTAAAGGCTCTCCCACGCTTCATCCAAAGTAACTAACTTCAACTAGTCCACTTTCACTATTAGGTTTTTATATCTGCAGGAGGCATGAGTTCTTCTGAGGATATGAAATTATGCGGATTTGGTCGATTCTTCATTAAATAACTACAACAAAGATAGTCAAAAGGCTAAAAAGAAACTCCTAGATGCAAGTTGCAACGTTGTCGTTCATAGAGAATGCTTTCTGAAAAAAATGGGGCGATATCACCCATAAGCAATGTGTAGCCTGGTGGGACAAGTAAAGCCTGGCAGCCCGCCATGCCTATAATACACCAGAGGAAATCCTGGACGGCTCAATTCGGTCGCTGCTTTTTAAGGCATTTGACTGCAACTGACTGCGTCTGATTAAGACCATTTTAGAAATATAGCAATGTCATTTTTGTGGACAAACTAAAACATGATAAATGCTGAAAACATGGACAATAAGCTGGGATCATTAAGGGAACTTTGATCTTGTGCAACATAAAGAACAGAATATTGATTTGTGTCACCGTTCAGTACAAGCAATAAAACTGATATATTTCCCAAAGTAGATAAATGCTGATTCGGACTCATTTTGTAATACCAGTATAAGAAAAAGCAATACTGAAAAATAACCAAAACATATCACGCAAAAATTCTTTAAACAAATAGCTCTCTGTCTAATTTTAAAAAGCATTATTCTTACCCACTTTCTGAAAAAGCCTAATACTGACCTTTAGTATCAATGTTTTATCTCGACTACTTCATTAAAATGAAAGCCCTACAATATCAGCTTCGTAGTCTAAATAGACCTCAAATAAATAATTGAGGAAGCTACAGCCATTGCTGCAGTCAGACTCACTAATTAAAGTTAAGGTTGATTCAAGGCAGCTGCTTAGTCACAGTTACTATTTTTCTGTTTTGCACTGAGGGAAATTAAGAGTTGAAATATTTGATTTTTCGCATCATTAGATCACACTGATAAATGTATATTTTTTTATGCGTTATCCTCTTTAATGAAATGTGTTATGCTAATGTACAACATCTGGTAATAAGACCAGCTAATCCTAGATTTGTCATCCTCCGTAACTCTCTCTTCCACACCTCATCCAGTTCTATTTATGGTTTGTTTGTTTTTGACAGAAATGACTATGCCTTCCTTCTAGAGTCTAAAAAGCCTCCAATGTTGCTGCTTCTGAAGCCTGAGGCCTGCAAACCAATCTATAGGGCAGCCATTTTGATCTTCCTCCCACGTAAACAGGCTTGTTCATCCGTCCCGTTAGACTCTTGTTCACGTCAGCTTCGACCTCTGGTTTCTGAACAACCATGCCTTCCAATTTGTATCCCCGAGTGTCGTTTCAAACAAACTGCTGAAACAAGATTTTTCCCCGATTTATTTCTTTACCCTTATCTACAGTTTTTCTATTCTTGCTATTTAATTCCCTGTGGGCTGGTACACCTGTGTCTGATAGAAGAAGTCTGGCTTATGGACATAAAGGCTGCAGATCCATGAAAGACGGCCAAGACGGACTCACCCTGTCCGTCTTGGCCTTACTGTCAAAAGTCAACACAGATTTCAAACGAGGGGTATTCGACAGAAGTCGGGCTCACATTTCCACCTACAGCCTCTTTTTCTATCCTGGGGGACAAACTGCTATATTCACAACAGAGAATTTCTACTCGTGCTGCAGTTTAACAGCTTAAAGTGTAAAACAAACCAGCACACATTATTGTGGACATAAGGAACAAGTCCAAGACTGTAAGCCCAGCAATGATTATGTTCTACCAAAGTTACTCACGGTAACGGTAAGGATTTGAGTAGACATATCTGACCTTCCCGTGGGCAGCCTTACTGTGCAGGAGGAGTGATTTGAGCATTGTCATTCATAATGTTTAGCCTTCATTCTCCAGCTGTTGGTGTGAGGCAGAGATGAGCTCCAGTCACATCAAACAGATATATAGAGCAGCCCAGGTCCCCCAACAGGCTAGTTTAAAAAATATGGAGCACTTTCGCTTGTTTAGATTGCAAACCTCCCGCTTTGGCTTGTGGGTTGATCTCGTTTAAACTCCACTGAACAAATTTTCCTACGTTTAGCCAGTTAATTTCCACTCATGATTGCAGCGATACTTTCTACGCTCAAGGTTAGGCTGCAAGAATTCGTAGTCTAAATATACATTTTATTTAAAAATATATATTTTTAAATAAAAGCCTAAACACGTCTTGGGTAGATATGTAAGGCTGCTCCCATTTTTTACCCCACAAGAGAGACTTTAGAAAAAATTCCTATTACGAGGCGAGAAGCATGCTAAGCCCATCTAAACCATTCAATCCTTTCCCATACATGATAGTATTATCCAAACAATGGGCTGGGAATCCTATTAGGTCACGTGGTGGTCTTATTTTAAATCTTACCAGGCTTAAAAACGCATGTTCAAGCCCATGCTTCATCTTACAATCAGAGGTGTCACTGAGAGCAAATTTAGAAAAAGGTCAAAGCTGATCAAATCGTCCATTTGCAAAATGGCATCAAACAGCAGTTTGTAATTACCTTTGTTAGCCTCTGCTAAAGCTATACCATAAAGAGGGCGTTTCGTAGTGTGTCGTTTCCTTTAACATTAGCTTTGAGGGTGTTTCCCAACATGCAATTTCCTTTATCTTTGCGTACAAGTGGTCTATATGAACGCATGAATGTAAACACAAGCATGCAAATAGCTAAAAGAGAAGAAACTACTGCCAAAATCCCAGTGAAGGATTTATTAAAATTCCTTTTTACGAACACCTTTTATCATTCTCAGGATAGACCACCACAAAAATGTCATGATAAACCTTTAAGTCCATATTGCTTATCCATAATTTGAATATATTTCGCCAATATTGACACGATGATCTCTGTGACTTCAAGCAGCTGCAGTATGGTCTGTTTTATCCTGACATCCTGTTCATATTGGGTTTTGTTGAACTGTTGCCGGCTAGTGAAAAAAGTCAATGCTAGCCTATTATTTACAATATTTATTTTACCTTATTTATTCATGGCAGTCTTAGCCCTTTTAAAAAGCTAATAACTGTGATTTTTCATCCACATTTGTCACTTCTGATAAATCATAACTTTAAAAAATGATTCTCAGGGGAAAGATAATCACTACTTACCTGACCAGTCATTAGTTTTAATAACATTGCTTCCTCATAATATATGACTCATACTGTGTGATGCATATGCATGTTGCTATAGACACAAGGCAGATTAGCTATACGTTTGCAGAGCCTTTATGAGCATTTTACTAGATTCAAAATAGCAACAGAAGGCAAACTATTTTCAGCAAAATGTTGAAAATAGCTTGTTTATCAAAGCTTTGAGTTCTGCTCCTCAGATCAGATCTAACAGCCTGAGTTTTTTTGTTTTTTTGTGTGTGTTTTTTTAGCTATGTCCCCAAGTCTCACTCACACAGCAGCGAGGAATATTTAGAGTCTGATAATAATATTGTGCTTTTGCAAAAGTGTTCAACCTTTTTTTCCCCCACATGACACCAGGACAAAGCAGATATTGGCAGACCTAGAAAAGCATGGCCGCCACTTAATCTGACCATGGTAACTCTGGAAGAGCTGCGAAGATTCATACCTCAGTTGGAAGAATCAGGTGAGAAGTTATTTATACCTGCAGTTTCCAAATAGGGCCCTTATGGGAGAGTGATGAAGCCAAATTCAGATCAGTCCTGGAGGAATGCCAGCTTACCCTCCAGCAGGACAACAACCCAATGGTTTACATCAAAACATATCCACACGTTAAAGCTAATTTCAATTTTAAATCAGTGGCAAAGACACTCTATGCAGTCGCACAGATTGACTGGGTAAAAAGTCAATCCGTCAGCTTGACAAAAGATTTGCAGGTGGTTTAACAGAAAACGTCCAGAAAGACTGGGAAGTCACTTGTTCTAAATTCATTTTTAATCAGCACCAGTGTTCAGCATCATTAATTCATAGAAAAATACTTATTACATTCACACCAGTCCTACAGACATGTAGAAGAGTAATTTTTCTGGAAAATATTGGTTTTGAAACAAGAAAGCAATGAATTGCCACCTTAAAAAATGAACAACAAAATAATCAGCGGTGCAGAGATTACTCAGAACTAGATTCCATCTGCCAAAAAATATCAGTCATCTCCAGAAATAAGTGTAGTTTATTAAAAGCCTCACCATAAGAGACATGAAACTTGGACAAAGCATTAAGCAAACTGAAACGGTTTTAATGAGGTTACAATGTCAATCAATGAGATGGTACCATAATGCATAAACTAGTGAAACTCTGGTTAATCTCACTGTAATCCCAGAAGTCTGGGTGTTACTGTAGTGAGAATATATTTCTACTGCAGAAAACCACATAGCCACATTGATCGTTGAATCTTTCGACGGCCTTATAAACGCCATCGCCCCGACCGCCAGAATCATATTTGAAACCAGTTTATAATCCAATTTCATTTTATGCAGTAATGATCAGTAAGGGATAACTTTGTGATGATCCTTATCTATGTGTTCATCATTATCTGTGAGATAAACCACCTACTGGGTAATGTATTCATTTGTTTTCAATGCGGTGGGGAAAAAAAATAAAAAAATAAATCTGGTATATAGCTCAAATCCTTGGCACATTAAAGTGAAATATAGCCACTGCTGTGTTCAGTCCTTTTTATGTGAAGCTAGGATTTCTGAGCATCACTGGTATCTGATTAATGTTGTTTCGCCGCAGCGGGGACGTACAGGCGGAGAGGAGACGACATTATTTCCATGAAGGACACAGAAGAAACATTAACTAATCATCTAGGTATCATCATGCCCTTCAGATAATGAGAATCAAACATGAGGCAGTTGATTCTTGATTGTTTTCCAATAGGCTACAACACATAACCCACAACATCATGCATTTATCAGGACGGTTCGAAATGGCAACGGATGCAGAAGAATAATCTGAGATGGAAATTTGCCGGCTGCTGCTGCTCCTCGCTTCTATTTCTGCGTTAAAGCCAGGCTCTGAATATGCAGATTATTATCAAAGGTTTTGCTGATTTTCTCTCAATTGCGAGATCCTTTACGACACAATGAACCTTCCAAATCGTTGATTTTGGAATGCAAATAGTGTTTACGGGGTCCTTTAACTTTCTAATTAGAGGAACAATTTCTCCTTTTACTCTTCTGCTCCAAATAGCAATTAGTAGAGAAAGCAGTCTGCCACTTGTGTTGATAAATTCAACTCCTTCCCAGATCAATACTCCGAGTGAAACATTTGAACTTTTTCACAAAAACAGATAATCTTGTTCTTGGGAATGTTTTTAGGTCAGGAAAGCTTAAAGATGTTAGATAAAATAATATACTTTAACTGGAATACATTGTGTGTAAAATGTTAAATGGAGAACAGTTTTGAGAAAACTATTCTTACGAGATCCTTGTGAGAAACCTTACGAGATCCTCACAATGTGCTAACTTCGAGTAAAGATCGTATGATTCACAAGTTTGCCAGATGTTGACGCTGTGTATCGTTTTAGCAAGCAGCATGAACCACACATCTCAGAAAAATGGAGACTTCCCTCCTCTGTACTCTGAGGTTTGGAGTTTGAGATTTTTACCATCTTCGTATCTCTGGGAAGACACAGATCCACCACTGGATGACAGCAAATCTGTCTCCATACATTTTGCTGGATGATAAATTGTTCCAGAAGTCACTGCGACAAATGATAATACTGTCGTTTTGAGATAATTTGAGAAATATAATGATAATAGCGGCACATTTTCAACGATTAATAAACTCTAAATTCCAATGAACATTCAACACTGGAACTGGGAGACATTTTAAACATGCAAAATAAATAAACAACAAGATGAATAATCAAGTCTAAACAAAATCGCCCTTTAAAAAGGCCTCGTTGACACCAATGCACCAGACTGAAGACTTTTACCATCCTGATTTTGGTGGAAAGCGAGAAAAACGAGAAAAACAGCAAATCATGCAAAACCTGTTTCTTTCCCCGACACCTCAAGCGATCGTCTGACTTTTTTTTGTAAAATTGAGTAAATTGTTTTGAATTTGGCAGCTTCCAGCAATCCGAGTTAAAAAAAAAAAAAGTGTTGATGAAAACAGTTGCTATTTCACATTACTGACACAAAAGTCTGAAAAATGATGTAAATAAAAAGCATCAAGATAAACCTGGTTTCAACGCGCGTTCTCCCAGTGATGAATGGGATTTCTCTGTGGGCTTCAGCCTCTTTTCACGGTCCAAAAAAAACACGGCTGGGTTGATTAGCTTAATTAATGAGCTGTGTGTGAATTGTTGTAGGCTGCTCAGGTAACCAACCATCTGCGACAGACATGCCTCGTCGTTAATTAACTGTTATTTAAAAACTGTGTTGTAATAATAAGAGTGATGGACTGCATACCATTTATTTTAATGTTTCAAGCCAAAAACAACAACAAAAAAAACAATGTTCTACTTCAAACAAAATGTAGATAACATCCACAAGGGCCTAAGAAAGTGATGACAAGTATTACAAAAACTATGAATCTGATATGAATGCAAAGAGCTCGCTTGATTCTGGCACACAACAATAATAAAATGACCTATAACCTCCACAGTGAACCGACATAAAAAAAAGAACTCTAGAAAAACATGATTAGATCAGATCCTCTAAAGACAAGCAGCTGGAGCATCATCATCCTTCATCTCTATCAATGGATGAATCTAAATTAAATACTTGGTGGCATCCTTTTGTACATTTGAATATTAAAATAATCAACCTTTGAAATTTTGCCCATGTAAAAAGCATGAAATTACCTACAACGTTCAGCTCTTAAAAGCCAATTATGTGATGTTTGGTTGCCAGAATCCTGTCCTGCACATCTTAAATATAAGACTAGAAGAAAATCTCCTGGCTGAATTGACTTCTCATTTCATCTCATGGTTAAAAGAAAATCAGACGGTCTGTAAAAAGAAACTGTACTTTCTATGTACTTTGCTGTTTCTTTAGATTTTTACCAGATAACAGCAAGGCTGAACAGAGAAAAGCAAATGGACAAATTTGTGTGGTGAAAAATAAGAAATTGGACTTTAACATGGATTTGAATTTTGACTGGAGAGTCTATGGACTTAGCATGAAATGTGTGCTTGGAGTTAAAATATGGTGAAAGTATTTATCTGCTTTTGCTCTACAAATAGTTGGTCCTTTTAAATTAACTGAAACTGTTGGGTTATAAATAAGTTTTTTCTTTTTTAGTTCCCACAATAAATCATCACTATCTAAATAGACCAAAATAGAAATAATAATAAAAAAATCCAAATATCCCAAAATTTGTCTGTGATAATAGCTTTCTAAAATGATTTCCTTTGAACAAACTGCTTAAAGCAAACGCGCACCCTGTGTGAAGTTGCGGTCATGTGAAAAATAACGAAGATGAGACGGCACTCCGTATGGAGGGAGCAGAAATTTTAGCAGCTGTGTTGTGATTTCTCATGACTGTGATAAATCAGAGGCAAATCTTTCCCAGCTAACTAAAAATTCATTCACCCACGTGAAATAATCCATCAGATGAACACATTTCGCATCCTGCGTGAGCGGCAGCAAGCTGAATGATGCACCGGCATTGTGTTTTAAGGGGGACCTGCTCCTTTGATTGATGCAACGACTTGACCTCCTTCCTACAAACATTTGTGACGACGATCAAATGTGAAATCCCTCAGACTGCTTGCAGATTTGTCGGTAGAACGGTTCAGTCCTTCAAACAAAAGTAGCAGTGGCTTGATTGCTCCCAGCCAGTGGAGCATGTGTAAACATTTGCGGACATTTTTAGATTTTTGCAAGACGTCCACAAGTGTAAAAATCTTTACATAAGGACAGATAAAGTGGAAAGAAAATTCCTGTTCTGCAAAACATTTGGTGTAGAAAGGGTGTGGGTTTTGCAGCGTCAGACATCACCATCTGGAGCTGGACCCCTTTTTTTTTCTTTTAAAGATGTTTACATGCACTGAATAAAAAGACATGCATGTCTCTGTTTTTTAATCAAAGAGTTGAGACCAGATTTCAAATTTTGTTGAAAATTTGAACATTTCCAGCCAAATCCCACCGACGATGCCAAAAAACGTGCGTTGTGTTTCACAGCCAGTTCAGATACAATCAACCATTCTGTTATGCTGCGAGCAGAAAATAATTATTTTTCTCACTGGAAGAAATCAATTCTCCATGTGAAGCCTTGCGTGGGGAGCAGATCAAGGCTTTAACCTCGTCTCGCTCCAGTGGAGCTGTTCAGCAGCCTTCGCTGAACCACTCTGATTGACTTGGACGGCTTCCAGCTCTCAGAGAACACAAGTCAGCTGTGAGTGTGAGGTGAAGCTTTTCATCAACCGGCGTGGCAAGAACCAAAACGGTCCGTGACAGACCCGTCTGAAAATCTGCCGCCGTGTCCAGATGTTGTCACGGTTACTCAGCGGGTACAGCAACATCCAAACAGTCGACTTCTCCACCTCAGGCAAACCTGAGGCAAAACGAGCCCGAGAGCCATCTGTCTTGCTAAACGGGCAGAATTTGATAGAAGCAGTCGCCACACAGTTGCTATGTTGTCATGGTTACTTGCCCATAACAACGGTCTCCTGGGAGTACAACAAGTACTTTAGGAGTCATGTGATGCAAAAAGGAAAAAGGTAAAACGGAGCAGACAAGCAGGCTGGGCTGTGAGGTGAGAGTGTGTGTTTGTGACAGGTCTGCAGGAGTAGACTGACTTCAGCCCCGACACACACCGGGAATAAATTAACAGGGTCCAAAACAGAGACTACAACAACCCAGAGTAGCTTGGAAAGAAGCAGGGATCATTTGTCTTCACTTCTCCTCAAGACAGAGTAGGGAAATCAGCTTCAGGTTTTTCTTGGTTGCGCAGCAAACATCACAGACACAGTTGGTATTGATGGGTTTTAAAGTCTGGAGATGAATTACGCAAATAAAATATTACATTTTGAACCCAACCTGCAGTTTTTGTGAAATTTTCAAGAAATGCTCACTCATTTATTTAATGATGATGCATATTGTGATTAAAAATTCAGTTGTCACACATGCCTGCTTTCTTCTTTCCTCCTCATCTGTGTTTCTACCACTGTGTGATTTTGGGCATCGTTTTTAATCTCCAGTGTGAACATCAATAGCCATAAAACCATCTGGCTGAACATGATGTTGGCATGAAAAACGCAGGTTCAAAACACATTGAATACATTTGCCAACAAATATTTCTATCCTTTGTACGCACGACATTGCAATGGTAATATATTCGTAGTAGATTGTGAGACAGAGGTGAGCACACGCGCACGCTACACTTTTCAGATTACTTTGAAAGAAAAATGTATTGCTCCTCATTATGCCAGTAAACAACCATCCAATTTACTCATTTAATTACAGAGATCACAGTCAGGAGATCCAGCGTGTTTCTCTGAGCAGTTCTACTGCCAGCTCTCAAATGAACACGTTTCCCATGAACACGCTGCCTTAGGAAAGACAGCTTACTGTAATCTCATGCTTAATGTTCCCAGCAACATTTCACTCTGAAAACAGCTGCTGAGTAACCACTAGAGACAAAAGCCAAACTGCTTCAGAAGCGAAGGATGATGAGAATAAGAAGAGGAGGAATTCCCAGCCTCTCTGGTCTGAAACGGTATGGACTTAGCATGACTTAGCATAAATGTGCAGCTTTTGGGTGAATTTTCATAGCATTTATCTAATCTCTATCAGGAGCCCTCAGTCAGAAATAAATAGGAAAGAACACCGCAGAAAATAATCCAAGCTCATATATTCTTATGGAAATGATAAGGCATGCCATGACAGCTACAATAATTTATTATATGTTGGCACAAACTGTTTTCCAGTTTTTGGGTGATGATTGGACACATGAAGTTAAACTCTGCTCCTTGCACACAGTGATTTTGACAAAAATATGAATGTCTAGTCTATTTATATTAATTATGATAATTTTCCTGCTTACGGCTGATGAAAACAGGACATTTGAGACTGGAATGATAAATGTGGGCTTAGTGAAAAAGATTATTTCCGAAAAATACTTCTAATGTGACAAAATATAAAGCTTCATTTCATAACCGAAGGCTGTACGACGTTTTCATGAGTAAAGCATTTTGAACTACCTTGTTGCTGAAATGTCCCTTACCAATAAATTTGACTTGGTCTGAGAGGCGTTCAGGGGAACACATCTTCTGAAATGTTGCACGACGAAACAAATTACTTAATGCAGCAAAGTGACGCCTTTATGAACAATTAAATCAAAGATGGTCTTTGTGGCCTCCCCCAGAAACATGACAAATTAAAATGTAGCAATAACATCTGCAGTAAGCCCAGTCTACTGTTTCACGGCAAGAGGAAGCACTGAATAATTGGATAATGGCTCCGTTTGAGCTGAAAAGCTGCAACTGTTCTTGAGCTAAAACCAACAAGAGAACTATACCTGTTAGAGAGAGACAGAGGAGGAGGGAAAAGGAGTTTTATGATGAGAGCCATATGATTCAGAGATTTCTGCTTATTTGACAGATAACCCGTCTATTGGCGGTACGAGGATCTGTCATAGCAAAATGAAAGCAGCCAAAATTTAAAAAAGAAAAATAAAGCTGGGATCTGAGTGCAACCCAAAATGCAAAGCTGGTGATGCATTCACTGTGCAGGAGCCTAAAAGGCTGTTGCTGACATGATCTATGAGTTGTTGGAGCCCCAAGCAGTCGGATGATTCTCAATCATCCTGGACAAAGCAGAGTCCAGGTGTTGGCATGAAAAGGTGGAAGCAGAGGTCTGCCTATGAGCTTCTTAATGGAAAGATGTTCAACAACCTTAAGAGAGGAAAGTGACTCGCATAAAACCATGCTGAAATACTCCTGTAACGTTATGATGGAGTTCTACATTTACAACTTAAAATATCTAGGAGGAGCAAAAACAAAACAGATTAGTTAAAAGTGTTTACACATAGAAACAAATGGGCCGCTTCAGTTTATTCTTTCCCTGCTTACTGTATTGATAATTACCAAGATAAATACAGAAAGATTTTATTGCCACTGAATACCCATTAACAAAACCACTGAAACAGCATAACAAGCTACATTTAATTTTTTTGTTTAATTTTTTTACAATGCATCTAAAACAATTATTGTAAAAACTGAGACAATGTTCCCAATCAGACTGTAAATGGCAGGCAGGGGACATTTCAGGAAAATGCAGGCTTTGGAAGAAAACCTGCATTTATTTGATTGTTTAATCAAGAAATTAATCAGACAGTTACTCAATTGCTATGTTATTTATTAGTTCCAGCGTTACGTAGCACAGACAACTGACAGGGTTCGTTAAGGACAAAGTAGTCGTAATAATTAATTACTGTTTTGGTTCATCACTTCCTTAAAACCGAATCAGACAGAAGAACAGAGCATGGACCAGAACCAGCATCAGCAGGCTGTGAGCTTCAGGCCGCTGCTCGACTAAAAGACACAGAAACAATGAGCAAGAGCAAAAGAGTGGCTCTGGGAGCAGCCCAGACCATCGGTATGCAGGAATTGATTTTCCTGGAAGAATCCAAAGAAATGGAGTTCAGTGATCAGAAGCCGTTGCATTGAAAGAGGAGTGGCATGACCTTGAGGAAGTTATGGATGAAACCAGGCAGTCGGGCGACGCAACGAATAGGAGAAATGTCACTTTAAAGACATTTACTAATGTTTACTGATCATTGAGAATTTAAATGAGTGTCATAATTAAGTTATCAATGATGACTCGTCAAATTAATTTTTGTGGTAAAAGTGCCTCAAGAGGACAGAATCGTTGCTGGTTACATAAATTAAACTGTTGAATTTCAACTCTATCTAAAAAGATCTATTTTTTTAAAAAAAGAAAAGTTTATGGGAATAAGGGGCAGATAAAATTAGACACGCATATTTACGTGCAGGCCTCAGAGGTGTTAGTAAAAATAAAACTTCTTCCAGTGTGGAAACGGATGAAACTCATCAGCGATTCTAACCGAGGTCTCGCTGGGGAAGATGGAAAACAATGGGGGGGTGAGGGCGGCGCTTGAAGTTTGATTTCTGGTGCGTCGTTTATTTCTGTTGGGATAAATAGAAACAGCACAGAAGGTTTTCTCAAGTCCATCCTCTTTTCCAGAAAAACTTTCCCTCTGCTTCTAGGTTTCTGACACCTTCACCTCATTATCGCAAAGGTCACCGGAGCACATCCCGACGGTGCTGAAAAGAGCTGCTTTTTAATTCCGAGTCCTGCATTAACTGCATATATTAACTAAAGAGCTGTACTTTACTACACTTCAGTGCCTGATGGGCAGAAAGACCGGAATAAATTTCCAAAAGATGAGAAAAGTAGTTCTTTATTTCCCTCTAGATAAAACATTGTACTTTTGAAATTTACATGATATTTAAATATATTTATTTATTTATTTATTTATTGCAGGGTGTGTAATTAATTAACCACAATTTAAAGACTATATATTGACAAAATAAGCAACATTTCCAATTCCAAAAAGTCTTTTCTGTTGCTACATTATTGAAGTAATATTAATGTAAAAATTTGAAAAACAAATCAACTTTGGGAGAAACAGACACTGGTTGATATCACAGTCATTTACTTGAATGGTTCCAGTTACATTTCAGTCGTTCTATATTTTCACTTATTGCCTTTGATACAAAGAAAATATATTATGACCCTGCAATGATCTGGAAACATACAAGATGTCTCAGGAAAGATTTAGAGTAGTCGTAATGGAAGGACTATTCCTGTGCTAAGCCTTGTGAGATTTTAAAGTCAAAACAAAGTAGCTTTAAAAACCGCATTCAATCCATCACATGTTAGAGAAAAAGGCCTTACAAAACACGCCACGCACTATAATTACTTTGTCCACATGTATGAATGTGGGTCTGACAAGAATTAGAAGGCTCTTTGAATGAAGCAGCTCTGGCAGTGCTTTCCTTGAACATTCAGTCTGCTGGTAATGAATGTAACCGGCCGCAAAGTGATGGAAACTTTAAAGGTTTTGGGCAAATAAAAACACCAATGTCTCCATTGTTGGCTGACGATGAGCGCTAGTGTCGTGGATGAAATATGAAAACATCTCATGTGAGAGGTTACAGATGCACTGCAGCGTGACGTCACTGGCTCTAGATCCCGCCACTGCCCCCCCTAGCCCTCCTCAGCCTTTGGTGGATGACAAAACAAGCTGCTCACTGATGATGACAGCCGCCGGTTTTGGCTGCCAAGTTCTCAACCCAATGCGTTAAATCTTAAATGTGCGTCTGATATGTAAAAGAAAAAGCAACACGGCGCTTTGCTACTAATTGTCAGCGCTGTGATAACTAGATAAGCAGATCAGAAAAAGGTTTCAATTAAAAAATAATTAGTGAGGAAGAAGGAAGTAGGTCAGTTTTACTGGCTTGACTTTGACAATCTTAACATGTGAAGTGCTGCAGAATTTGGCATTTCAATTCACATAAAACTGAAAAAGACGACCCACACTCCAACTCCCTGGCAGGTCATCAATACAGCAGGTGTTTAAATTAGGTGGTAGCTAATCTAGCTACCACTTATTAATAATTGTAAGATAAACATCAGGCCTGAAAGCATAAAACTGTAACAGGCTGGTCGTTAGGTCGGAGGATGGGGAGAAAGGAACATTTGACCTTTCCTCTTTGCATAATATCTGCCATTGGGTTGTTATGCAGTGACCTGCCTTTAGGCCGCAGCTTTAAATCCTTTCATGTTTTTGCTAGTCAACAGGAAATCTCAGTCAGACTAACTGTTCTGTCCTGACAAAGCATTTCTTGTCTCCGGTACCCGAGAGTCACTGTGTGCGATAGCAAACTCCCGTTTTTGTTCAGCAGAACTCGTCGGGCATAGAGCACTGGTACGCAACCGTAGCAACGGAGGCTGACTGGGTTGCAGCGAGTGAGTGGGAGCGTAGCAACTCCAGGCTGGGAAAAAACAAACAAACCAAGAATCAGAGAAGTTTCAAATTCTGCAGATGAAAAAGGATATATATTTAAAGGAGCTTGGATCTAAAATAGGAAGCGATCAATGGTGTGAACAGAAACACGAAACTACACTATACTGAGACAAAACAATGATCTACTGAAATACAGGTATGAGATGACTTTAATAGAGATGCTTACTTTAGTTGTGATGAACTAAACTAGTGTGTATACATGTCAATTATTCCATATCCTGAAGCAGTCTGCTGCGCTGCTGAATCCCACCTCTAAGTTCTGTGTTTATTGACCTGGTTTGAGCATCTTTCTGCTCTGTTGTTCCCCTATAAGCAGTTCTGCTTGACGGCATCAGTGCATCAGGGCTCAGAAACCTCCTGGGTGGCGGTGGTGGCGTCGGGGTGAGTTTCTCTAAAGCGCTGTGTCAGGTTCTGTGGGCATCTTGCTTCAGGGGAGCAGCAAGGCAGTAAAAGACAGAGACCGGTCACCTCTCCTAGTCCTCAGCAGCCATAATTAATAGGCGATTGGTTTTTTATTGCCATTGGGACACCTCTCCGTAATTGTCCCTCAAGGCACTGTAGCCAGTAATTTGGTTTACCACGAGCAGTAAAGCATACAACAATCCATTCACCCATCAAAACAG
Source organism: Poeciliopsis gracilis (assembly GCA_911649635.1). Taxonomy (NCBI): domain Eukaryota; kingdom Metazoa; phylum Chordata; class Actinopteri; order Cyprinodontiformes; family Poeciliidae; genus Poeciliopsis; species Poeciliopsis gracilis. Next base: position 66,981 of record CAJVRI010000910.1, on the reverse strand, counting down.
GTCTTTTTAAACTATTGTTGATAGGTTTGCTTTATTCAGGTCAAACGTGTTTTTGGGTGTGGAAAATATCTGGTTCGATTAACTACTAATGATGTTAGGAAATGTTCAGACTTTCACTAATTCTAGATTTAAGGGTCGGTTCCTTCCTGAAGGAAGGTAATTATTGTGGAAAATAGTTCTGATCATATCATTATAATATTCATCTGCGACACCTTAGGAAAGGGAATTTCAGTCATTATACAGTTGAAATATTTAACACACAGAGGGATTCGTGAAGCAGGAGTCATATGCTTTGATGTTCATATTCTGTCTTGTTCAAGTTCTTATTTTTCATGTGACTGCCATGTTATTCTGCAGCTACAACAAAAAATGGAGAATCAGATCAATCCTAGCTCTTATTTTTATATTTAAAGAGGCGGTATTGTAGTGCCACTTCGTAAAATAATCAACTAACTGCTAATTTTGTTTGTTATAAAAGGGCTATGTATATCAAATATGGTTTAAAGAGAAACTTCACTTCCTAATTGAACATGTTGCAATCGGGCCTCTGACTCTTTAAAAACTCCTCCTCTTCCTGAAGCTCCGCTTTCAGAAAGTCACCACAACATCGCTCTTCTATTAACCCTTTAACAATGTCTAAAGATGTGCAAACACTAGGTGTTTGCCAATTGCTTCTGCTCGTCTAAAGGAGTTGAGTGGGGCAGTCGCTTTGAAATTGCAAAGGCAGAGCCGCGTCTAGCCAGGCGTTTAGCAGAGCTGAATGGTTCGCACAGGAAGTTAAAGGATTTCTCAAAACATGCATGGAAGAATCAAAGCAGCAATGCAGGGATGTTTTTGATGAGGGGATGACGTTGAAAGAAGAAAAAACTGAACTTGCAATGTGTGACAGAAAACTACTGTAGCATGTCACGCCATTTCCACAGTGAAACACGGAGGTAGCAGCATCATACTGTGGGAATGCATCAACGGGGAAGCTGGTCGGAGTCAAATGAGGCGTACCCTGAAATCGATGCCGACGGTGGAGATGAAGCTGCCAGCTAAAAAGGCTCCGTCTTTGAAGCGGACCAGCAGACAGGTCTTTCCCACGCCTGAATCCCCCACCAGCATCACCTAAAGCAGAAACAACACAGCATATGGTTATCTGCCTAATGAAATTTTATTCATTCTCAGTGATTAGACGCAACATTTAAAACAGCAGTTTCAAATGTGTGGCTTTGGTGCAGAGACTCTGTCTGTGGCAGAATTCAAATCAGATTGGATTGACATTTCTTCAGAGCATTAAGTCTTCCATTTGCGTTTTACCATTCTAATTACCTCCGCATTCTCCATCTGTGGTCCGTCGTGAGTATCCATCGCTTAGTCTATTAAGTGTTTAATATTTAAATCTCTTAAGCCCTGCTCAGATATTGGATCGGTTGATAAGTTGCCATATCTCACTTTTCCACGTGTCATACGACTGACATTTTGGATTTTCAAAAGAAAGTTTAAACATGTTTCTCTTAGTGTAAAAAAACCCCAAAGCAAAACAAAACAAAAAAAACACCAAACGAAACACTCTGCCTATTAAAACAGTAATTTTGGCATGGATTACGAAAATCTGTTTACCTAATAGGCATTGTTCAACTCAACAGCTTTAGCCATAAAAAGGAAACAGACTGTGGCTTTGCGTGAAACATTTTCATAAATGTTTGAATGGAAGCTCTATAGAGTCCAATATAAACTCAAAAAAACCTAAATATAAACAGAGCACTCGCATGTTCAGCATCCCTCTGCTTCGCACTGGAAAGCTACTGTGAACTGCTGAAGTAATAGCATGCATTTAACGGCAATTACCTCACTTTATGCACGGCTCGGTCTAAAGCATGTGGAGACTACAAACTGAGTGCAGGAGAGCATTAGCCCTCGAGTCATAACCGTTTACAATTATTTTTTGCGTAGCGTCTACTAAAAATATCCTCATGCTTGAAAATGTCCACATTTTGTCAAGATGTCAGCCCACAAACTTTAATATCATTAACCTTGGATTTCAACACAAAGTAGTGCATAAATACGTAGTGGAAGGGAAATGACATGTGGTGTAAAACCTTTGCAAATAAAATTCTCAAACTGTTGCATTTACATTCAGCTTTTCTTAGACTTTGTCGGCCTATGGAGTGATTTATGTAGAGCCACAGAGTAATATAAGTCTGGCGGGCCACAGGGTTTTCTGGAAGAAATCCACATCAGTCACCATTATTAATCTTTATGCCTTTCGAGTTTGTGGTTGCATCATGGCAAAACATAACAAAACAAAAATCGAGAGGCAAAAAAACTTCCCTAGTAAGGCACTGTGACGATAACGTTCGTCCACGCATGGTGCCAGCATGTCCAAAAAATAAAAAGGAATCCAAGTTTTTCAGGAACTGCACATAATTCATCACCAGCCTTTGATTTGGCTTTCCATTAGTGCAGTGGCGTGCAATCAGGGGAGGCAGGTGAGTCACCATGACAAGTCAAATGTCAACAATGACAAGAGAACAATCAATATGCCCACTTGACTGTCCTAGAAATTTGTTTCCTGAAGGATTTGCACATTTTTGTGGTCATTTTTTTTTGCTGATTTTGCTCATCCAGACATTCCGGAGCAGGGCGAAGTGAGGCAATGGTGTGCCTTACCTCACCTCTTGCGGCTCTGTGTCACATTGCCATTTCTCTTTATGTCACCCAATATGCATGTTTGATTACACATTTAATCCACTCCTGAATGAATGTGAGTGACAAGTCTTTTCTTGAAATATGTGTATGATTAGATTGACTTTTGTAAAGTGCCCTCAGCTGATGTGTTGTAAATTGGCGCCTTATGAATAAGCTGAATTGATCTTCTGATTGGCCACAAATACATAGTGAAAAATGTGCGTGGTGAGGAAGAAAGTGCTGGGCCCCGTCAGTGCTGATAGGGGGCAGCACTGAGCTCCAGCGGCACAATGGTTTTTTTTGTGTGAAATAAGTAGGAAATACTGCTACCTGCAGATAGTTGTCACTTAAACCCAACATATTAAATTCATAATCTCACAATTACGCAATAGCGTAAAAAAAAATAAAAAAAAGTTGACCATTTTATTTTTCTTGCTATTATTTTGTTAAACAATGTAGAACATATTGCTAAATGTCTCAATTCAAGCCAAAGTTGAAATATAAAATCCAGTCATGAACCTCACTCACTGCATTAAAATATTGCATCTGATTTGCATATATATATATATATGTGTGTTATATATCCAAACACATGGATAAACACATGAGCATGGCACAGAAAGGTATCGGTGTAAATAGCAGAGGAGCCAAACACCAACTCCTCATAGACCGCACAGTTGCCCGAGACTGCAAAACCCGACACACCAACCTGTGCATGGCTTGGATTGATTACAAGAAAGCCTATGACTCAATGCCGCATACTTGGATCATTGAATGCTTAGAGATGTATAACATCAACAGGACTCTGAGAGCCTTCATTGCAAACTCGATGAGGCTATGGAAAACCACCCTTGAAGCCAACTGCAAAACACTTGCACAAGTGTCCATCAAATGTGGCATATACCAAGGAGATGCTCTGTCCCCCGCTACTGTTCTGCATAGGCCTGAACCCCCTCAGCCAAATTATCAACAAGACTGGCTACGGATACCGACTCAAAAATGGGGCCAACATCAGTCACCTTCTCTACATGGATGACATCAAGCTGTACGCCAAGAGTGAGCGAGACATCGACTCACTGATCCATACCACCAGGATCTACAGCACAGACATTGGGATGTCATTCGGACTAGAGAAGTGTGGTCGGCTGATTACAAAGAGGGGGAAGGTGATCCGCACAGAAGGGGTCTCACTCCCAGAAGGAACAATAGCAGACATAGAGGACAGTTACAAGTACCTAGGTATACCACAAGCAAATGGCAACCTCGATGAGGCCACAAGGAAAGGAGCCACAGCTAAATACCTCCAGCGAATAAGGCAAGTCCTGAGAAGCCAGCTCAGGACTGGCTTCTCAGGACTTGAGAAGCCGGTCCTGAGCTTCTCAAGCTCAGGACTGGCTTGAGAAGCCAGTCCTATGCCTAGCGATAAACAGCTACGCCCTGCCAGTAATCAGATACCCTGCTGGAATAATTAGCTGGCCAAAGGAGGAGATAAAAGCCACAGATATTAAGACTAGAAAGCTACTAACAATGCATGGAGGGTTCCATCCCAAATCCAGCACCCTGAGACTGTACACGAGCCGCAAGGAAGGAGGCAGAGGACTAGTGAGTGTGAGAACCACTGTCCAGAACGAAACAACTAAGATCCATAAATACATCAGGGACAAAGCCTCAACAGACAATGTGCTCAGTGAATGTCTCAGACAACAGGGAACGGAGGTTGAGGTGCCAGAGATACCATCATGGGAAGACAAGCCCCCTACATGGGATGTACCACCAGCAAATAACCCAAGTGGCTGATATCAGTAAATCCTACCAATGGCTGGAAAAAGCTGGACTCAAGGACAGCACAGAGGCCCTCATCATGGCCGCCCAGGAACAGGCCCTAAACACCAGAGCAATAGAGGCCCAGATCTACCACACCAGACAAGACCCAAGGTGTAGGTTGTGCAAGGAGGCCCCCTGAGACAGTCCAGCACATAACAGCAGGGTGCAAGATACTGGCAGGAAAAGCGTACATGGAACGACATAACCAAGTGGCAGGCATAGTGTACAGAAACATCTGTGCAGAATATGGACTGGAAACCCCGAGATCAGTGGGAAACACCCCCCAAAGGTGGTGGAGAATGCCAGAGCTAAGATCCTGTGGGACTTCCAGATCCAGACAGACAGAATGGTAATGGCGAACCAACCAGACATTGTCGTAGTGGACAAACAACAGAGGAAAGTCGTTGTGGTAGATGTAGCAATACCAAGTGATTGCAACATCAGGAAAAAAAGGAGCACGAGAAACTGGAGAAATACCAGGGCCTTAGGGAGGAAACTGGAGAGGGACCTGGAAGGTGAAGACCACAGTGGTGCCTGTGGTCATCGGGGCCCTCGGGGCAGTCACCCCCAAACTGGATCAATGTTTACAACAGATCCCAGGAACAACATCAGACATCTCAGTCCAGAAATGTGCAGTCCTTGGCACAGCCAAGATACTGCGCAGGACCCTCAAGCTCCTAAGCCTCTGGTAGAGGACCCGAGCTCAGAGGATAAGAACCACCCGCGGTGGGTGAGAAGGGAATTTTTTTTATATATATATAGATATATATACACACACACACACACACATACATATATAATGGTTTAATGATGATAAATTCAAAGATATGACTATGTTCTACTGCTGCAGGGTGTGTAGGCGCAACAAACATATTTTATCAGCAGGACTCCTGCTCCATCAAAAGCCTCCTCCTGTTCTGCAGTTAATTGATCTCATTAATTATAGAAACCTGTCTCCATCCTCTCCTCCGGGTTTACAGCACTGGACTGTGGCGCAATAGACAAAGACTAAACTCTATGGACAACCCAACATCCAAAAAGAAACAACACTGAGCGTTCAAATGACGTTCTGGGGACGAAAAAACAACGAGGACGCGTCGAAAATGCAACTTGTTTTATGTTCCGTTTTCAAAAACTCTTCGTGCGTCACTTTCGTGTACGACACGCGCGCTCCCATATGTCACCGAAATACAGCGAAGGTTTCAAGTGACAGAAAATCTCACTTTGGTTCACTTTTCTTTTTTCTTTTTTTTTTTTAGGAATAAGAAGCGTCACAGGGTTAAAGCAGCCCGCGCGAAGCCGAATTTTGCAGCTGGGAAAACTTGCACGTGCTCTCCCTGACCTGACGGGATCGCCGGCTGCGCGAGCGTTTGCGGCATGCGCTCCGAACGCCAGCCCAGCTCACCTTGAAGGCGACGTCGTAAAACTCGCCGCTGTTGCTGATGGACGGTCTGCTCGGGTAGACCAGAGCCGAGGACGGCGCGCCTGCTGCGGCCAGCCCCTTCGCCGTCCGCCCGCTGCTCGGAGACGCCTTTGGGCTCTTGGAGGTTCCTCTGCCCTTCGCTGCCTTCTTCCTGGACATGGCTCCGGGTTGAACTTTTGACGCCGCTCGAGGAGTGAAGAAAGCGCGTGAAGTTTCGGGTTGGTTAGAGAGGAGGACGCTTCACTCCGCGTTAAGTTGTTGCTGCTGCTGCTGCGCGGTTGAGGGAAGAGAAGCTCACCTGTGCGTCAGAATCATGGCTGTGCGTAAAATTAAAAGAAGAAGAAGAAGAAGAAAAGCGTCAGCGCTCTGGCTCTGAGGAGGGACGGCTGCTGCTGTCCCGCTGGATGCGAGGGAGCTGAGGACTGTTTACGCTCGCGCTGTCTCGCAAAGCTAAGACAGCGCATTAACGCTACACAGAGCCAATTAATATGCTTTGGCTTTTTAAGAAAACCGACGAATGCAGCTTGTAAGGTATTTTTCTCGAACCTGCAAAAATAACCACAGACAACCTATATGAATTAAATATGGTCAGGCTTCTGCAGAAGGAGAAGTCTCCATGAACAACTTCCTTCAAGCTGTCCACAGAGAGTTCTGATCTGCTTTCACGTGAGCTCCCTCTTTATTGTAAAAGAAAAACAATCACATGGTGCAGTCAGGAAACAACAGAGGTCGTAAAACACTTAACACAAACAGACCAACAACTCAGTTCCAGGTGTGATATCTGACCTACCATCTAAGCCCAGTTCAGCTCTAGGTCAAACTAGCAATTAAGGAAGTAAGCAGATAAACACAAGAAGAATTTAAGGTCTGAGAACCATAAAAGTTTTACAACCTGGTCAGTTTATACACACACAAGAGAGAGAACACTTTAAACTAAAAATCACATTAGTAATAACAAAATGATAATACCGAAAAATCTCTAACACAGCTCTTTTTAAATGAAATGTTGAGCTATGGCTACAAGGTCAGGTAGAAAGTCAGTCTTTAAGCCACTGACAGAAGTGTATCCTGTGCAATGGAAAGTTGAGTGGAAGAAAACAATTGGTAGTTGGTCCTGTCTAATGAATACCAACAATGACTTCAACCTTTTCGAATAAATTAGTCATTTATCAAAAATTGATTCCAATTTCAACAAAAAAAAATATAAAAGGGAGGGAGATGTGAAGAAAAAAGAAATCCCTGACATTCTGCACATCTTTCCGATTGCAGGCATTCGTTTTTTAAGATGAAAAATGAACCTAACGGGTTCGTTGAACTCTCCATCCGGACTGACTGAGCTTGAGTTATTTAGCGGAGTGGGTAAAGGTTTTAGTTTCTGTACGTGCAGGAATACCCCCAAAAGACCTCCACTGCAGGAAAGTATTGAATATGTGGCTGAAACGTGACAAAACGCGAGGTACGGCATATGCCATCGAGTTTTAGTCAGTGGTTCGCATCATTTAGAAACCCATTAATGCATTCTCCAGATGCCATTTTTGTCACCATGAGCACAAAGGATGTGCAGTCCACAACATGGCAGACTCATTCTTGCAGCGTGTTTGTATTATTGCTACTTTGATGCAAAATTTGCAGAACATCAATTTCTTTCAAAACTTTCAATGCAGGTTGCTGTTTATTCTTGAGGACAGAGTTTCCTAGTGGGACCCTTTTGTGTAATCTTTCCTTTTGCTTCATCAACCCAACTGGAAATATCTCAAAACTAAACAGTTGGTGGGGGCCTGGAATAGATAGTGGTGTGACAGAGTGTGCAAGCTGCAAGCAAAGCATCAAAGTCGCCATAAAGGGGAAAACCTGACAGAAAGGCTAAAAGGAAATTGATTTGGAGTCTGGAGGCAGGGATCGCAGCAAACAAGCATGCAGATCAGTTTGGGGGCGAGGCTATTGAAAACACCCTTGCTGTGCGACTGATGTATCAAAACCAATGAGCTTCAAAATAAGAGGCGGAGCACTGACGCCCATCCGTGACAGCAGCTGTAGGAAAGATGGACTTCCAAGCAAACGGGCCGAGGAATAGGCCTGTCACGATAAACGATAAATCAATTAATTGCACAATAAATTAAAACTATCGACCTCATTTTAATTATCGGCTATATTGTTTCTTCCTGCCTTTTTCTCTTACTGTTGATGACACTGAATGAAAAAAGGCTCAACTCCGGTGCTCTCCTTTAACTCTCCCTTCCTTATTTTCTTAGTGTAATGCCCAGCGCGCGCTGCACGATCTTATGTCGCCGATTGTCGGCCCATTATCAAAACCTGAGAGACGCATTAGCCGACAGAAATCCTCGGTATAACGGTTCGATCGAAACCGTGTTGTGTCCAACAATGAACACAAAATATTAAGTCCAGTTCACTAATTTTGAAACCAGGCATTCAATTCCTTGATACAATCGACCTGCAATGCATGTGGCTAGTGTCAGTCCTGACTGAATGAAAATCATTATAACCTATTTATGTCACGTTAATGAAGAACAGCTGAAAAGTTATCAGGTTTTCTGGTAGAAATTTCGCTCCAACTCCTCCCCTAGTTATTTATATTTTCTTTGCACGAACTGTTTAATAAACATTCATGTTGTTTCCGATGTCTGCTGGACTTCGGCACCGTGTCAGCTGTTCGGGATTCCCTCCATGTTTCCCCTCAGAAAGCAGGAGGAGAATCCACGCTTTGATTGGCTACTGGTCACATTCAACAGGCTGCGTTCAGCTCCCAGTCTGGATAAATCCTTGATTTAGATCGGAGCGGCACAACGATCTACTGTAACACACAACACTAGTGACAATCTCAGAATAATCTGCATTCTTTTGGTTGAATGCAGTATTTATTTCCACTTTGGCTTCATGTTGTTTAGTTTTTATTCAAGTACATTTATTGTTAATGGAGACTAAGAATCTATTTTATTTTTGGTTTTGGTTGGGTTTTTTGTGTGTTTGTGTATCAGTCCCAGTGTTAAGTGTTCTTTTGAAAGTAAAGTGTATCTATCTTTGGCAGGAAATCACATGTATTATTACATAATTTCCATTCAATCAATGTAAAAAGGTCTTCAAACAATATCATCGTTTATCGCAATAATTTTTTGAGACAATTTATTGCCCAGCAAAATCTGTTATCGTGACAGGCCTACCGAGGAACGCTGCCTGCTTAGCTTTGTTCTGAATAAATTTTCCTCACTTGACTCTTTTACGGAAAGAAAAATGTGTTCTTGTATTCATAGTGGTAGCTCAAACAACATTTAAAAGAAAAACACACAGTTGTATCCCCTAAAATGTGTTGATTTATACTTGAAGTTGATCAGAACGCATCAACTCTAACTAGTGCACCGTAACTATCTTCTGGGAATCAACCATTAGACGCCACCTTCATGCTAACTAGTTATGCACATTAAGCCTTTCACGACCTACCATAACAAATGTAAACATGTGGAGCTTGATAATCTTTTCTTAAACCGTGTGCTTCGGGAAAACTAAGATCAAGAACGTTCCAAGTGGGTTCAGGGTGAATCAAAAGTTATCACCACAGATATGGATCTGCTGCACATGAAAAGGAACCTATTGGAAGCAATATGTTGCATAAGTCAAAAGTAATCCCCAAATTAGGTAGTTTGTATATTCAAATTATGCACTGCAGCATCTCAAAGGTGTACCCCATCATCCACTCAATGACCGTTGGATACGGCCACCAGCTCTGAAGTGACCCAATGAATATGGACAATGGATGGATGTATTCAGATGAATAATTCCAACTTAATTGAGAATCTGTTAGACAACGAGATACTTTTTTGTTTATATAGTTCCAAATAAATTCAGGGATAAATTAAGGGGGTAGCTATGGTGGAAGACGTAAGCCACTTCAAAATGTCCTGAAAACCCTGTTCGACTGCATGGCACTCTTTGATATTTCAGGACGTTTAAAATGAAAGTCTGATGCCTGCTGACGGAAAACTGAACATAGGTGGTCATCTGGAGTTTTAGCAGAAACATTTGGAGACAGAAAGTATTCACCGGGAACAAAACACAGCTTTATATCGGTTCAAAGAACGACATCCTATAGGAAAACCTGAGGTCCAAAGAGAAGAGCGTTTAAGACCTGTATGTTTGATCCTTGTGAAATGTTCAAGGTGAACATAAAGTGCTATCTTACTGGAAAAAAAAGTTGAGAAATGGCTCAAATGAACAGCAGAAAACCAGGGCATTCATGACAGTAAAAAAAAGTCTGCTCCTATGTCAATAATGCTTTAATTTAAGCAGTGCAGTTTTACTGTTGCACATAATGCTCTACAGCAGTGTTTGAGGAATTACAATGGTTGCTTGTTCACACAACCAAGACTCAAGATCTCTTTCCTTTTGCTAAAACAGTTTGGATCTTCAGCTGACACTGGGAAATAAATTGCACTGGACATTGTTGCGGAAAATATGCCGCCCAGTGAAAGGCTTTGCATTCTCTGGGGAATTTATTCAACATGCTGGAACACCTTTACCACAAAGACACATTTATCTGTTATCTGGACAGACATTTGTTAAGCCAAGGGTGAAGTCAACTTTCCAGAAATCACATTCTTTGCATTCACCACAAAATAAAAAAATAATAAAAGTCTCTATAAATAAACAATAAATGATTTTGCAAGGCAGGAAAGGGGATCCAAAGGAAGGAAGAAAAGAAGAGCCATTAATGGAGGGAAGATGGGAAATAATGTAAGGAAGAGAGGAAGAACAAAGATGCAATGAAGAAAGGTGGGAAAGAAAGGGGGTAGGAATGCAATGAGAAAAGGATACAAAGAAGGAAAAAGGAAGGAAGTAAGGATATGAGGGTATGAAAGAGAGAGGGTACATAGAAGAAATAAGGCATGCCTCAAGGGGAAGGAGGTGGCACAAGGATGGAAGACAAGGGAGAAAGGAAGAACAGTGGTAGGACTCAATAAAGGAAGGGAAAGATACAAGGCAAGTACAGAAATATGATATGTTGTTGCCTTCCTTTTTAGAAGGTAAAACGAAAGGCAACAGAAGGAGTTAAGGACCAAAATAAGGGAGGATGGACAAGAAATGAAGAGGATTCAATGAAGTCCTTTATTTTTTTTTTTTTTTCAAATTAACCCTCAGTGAAACAATTCCTCAGCATGAAGCTCCCCTTTACATCTCCATCTCATTCATTTTCTCATCTAAGTTAAATAGTCCAAAATTTGGTTTCTCTGTGAAGTTTTTCTCCAGAAGGCATCTGGCTTGTTCATGTGTGAAGAAAGACGTTCTTCCCTGTGTTCAATGAGAATGGTTGTCCAACATCTTCCAGTTTATGGCAGGCTTGATGCTTGGTTGTACTTGAGCTGTTTCTGAACACATATTTTTATCTGTAGAGGTTCAGCTGGGGTCAGATAAGACTGGGTGTTTGGAGTAACGGCACCATCTGCTGGTCTTTCTTTGATATTGCGCTGTCCTGTGGCTGTTTAGTTTCTTCTCCACGTCTCTGGATTAATGGTGGGTGACTCTTTAAACATTTTAAGGATTTCATATGTAAATTGTCACAATTTATGTAAATAATTAACAATTATAGTGTTTATGTTTCTTCTTTAAAACTCAAGTTTTTCCTGCTGCAAGTTCTGGACCAACTATTGATTTAAAATGAATGACCCATTCTTGTCATCAGAATTCAGAGTTGATCAGGTTGGTTGGACACTTTTGGTTAACCTGCTACTGACAACACATTCTCAGAATTATTATGATCTGGGAAGGCTCTTGGAAACATAGTTTTCACATTTTGTTGTGTGAAATGGTGCTCCACAATACTGGAAAATACTCTTTGGAAGGCATTTAGAGCTCACTCTTTATTAATGGAAGTGCTTGAGAATAAGAAAAAGTAAATCTCCAAGGAAGATGAATAATTTCTAAGCTGTTTCATATTAATAAAAGGATGTTTCATCAGAGAAAATAAGTTTGCCCATCTGCTTTCTTTCAACACTGTTTTGTCCAAATGAATTCAAAATAGGTTTTTCAGTCTATCAAATATTTCTCCTCTGAATTTCAAATTTTATATATATATATATATTTTAAAGGCCTTTGTTTGAAAGTAGTCTGACAGGAAAGGGTGATGGGAGAGGGGGAAGACATGCGGCACATATCGCCAGGTCAGGAATCAAACCTACAACCACCATCACAACGAATAAGGCCTCATGCATTGCCCCTGCGCCACCACAGCACCCCTATTTGATTTTTTGAAAAGAAAAATATTTAGATTTGAAAATGTCTCGACAAAGAAAACCTCCTTAGTGTTTCTTTGTTATTTACACAAGTGCTCCAGTGAAAGTGAGCTTGTTTTAACACTGTATTTTGGTCCCAGACAGCATGCTAATGTGGCTCGACTCTCAAAATCCGGCTAAGCTAAAGCTAGTTTAAAATAAAATAAAAAATGCAGGAAGCCACAGAGACTTGGTGAGAAAATGATACAGGTTGTCATGGTGGCGGTTTTCATTTTTTTACATTTTCAACCGGTTAGTACGTTTACTTTCAGGTGTCCTCAGCATGTTCTCAGAGCTTATTCATTTGAAACTGAGAGCTTCAAAACCTTCACATTGATTGGGAATAGTTGTACTGGTGTTCAGAGTGAGGAGACGTTTTATCAAGCGGTTCTTGAGAAACCTAATGTCGTTTGCATAAAGTGTAACCTTGGATCCAAACTGCTTTGAAATGACTTCAGCTCCTGCTTGGTGGGATGTGTGGGTGAGGCCAGTTCCTGGACTGGAAGTAGCCTCTGAGTCCTTCCAGGTCTACAGCAGGAAAGTAGGCTCCGATGCGTTTTCTCAGCCACCATTTGCCCTGTGCTGCGCTGGCGCTGCCCGGCTGAGAGAATTTGTACCTGAAGTGTTCTCCTCGAACCCATCTGACAAAGTAGAAGCATAGAACGGTCACCGATGTAGTCATGTTTTTGAGTCCTGCTGTGGAGCAAACAGGTGAAATTCCATTTTCCCAAAAATTGTTGGCAATATGATAATACCTGCTAGAGTTATCATATTTTAGAGGGTTTTATTCACGTCTAGAATTTTGCTATTGCAATTTTTCTGTTATCTGAGTTCTGATTTGTCCTTTGTAATGACTTTTAATCATGTTTGCGGTTGAAGAATTGCTTAAAAGGACAATTATTCCCTCTGGTTTTGGATGATGGACAGCTGGAAGGAGTTTGCTCTCACTCTTTCGCCTTCAGATAGCTCTGAATAGTTGTGCAACCACGTCACCAAGTGCTGTTTTTTGTTTTTATAACTGGAACCAGCTGATTAGAATCTCAAAAGCTCAAATAAGAGCTGAACTTTGACCCCACATCAAAGATAAAGATTTTAAGAGGATTAATTAAATGTGTTATTTTCCTTCCACCTTAAAACAATGCTACTTTCTCCAGGTAAACCACATAAAATCCAAATAAAACACACAACAGTGTGTGAATGTCACGTGAATAACTAGAAAACAGTTCAAGGGGCAATCAATATGACAATAAGCTATACTATATTATACTGTTAACTCCCTTGCCAAAGAAAACAGCTGTAACTACGTCTCAAAAATGCAGAACGCAAAATAGTTTAAGATATCTTAATACATTTGAAATAAACTGGGGAGGGCAATTTAACTCTCACACCTTGTAAAGATTTGCCTTTTGTTAGGATATAGACATAAATTCCCAGGGTTTTTATTATAAATATTTTTTTTTTAATTGTTATTTGTTCCACCAGGGGGAGCCCTAAGACAAAACGTGTTCTGTTCAGCAGAGGTAGTTTTGATATACAAGTAAATTTTGGGAGCGAAGCTGGTGATGCTCATGTGTGTGTTTACCTGGGGGGGTCTCTGTCTTGGAAGGGGTTGTGGTCGAGCAGCGAGAGGACGGTGCTGTTGTTGGCCAGCAGGCGTCCCGCCACGTGGATGACCCATTCGCTCTGCTCATAGGTCTGCGCAAACACAATCTCACTACAGACTCAGCACAGAAAAACAACTACTACTGAAAGGTAGAAGTTGTAAATGCACCTGGAAGGCAGCGAACCACATGAGCCAGTCCAGGCGGTAGTGGTAGGGCGATATGAGGCAGGGCCGTCGGTACACGTCTCCCGGCTTACACCTGAACTGGTACTCCTCCCAAACCGCCTCAGGGTCTTTGGGATCTGGGCTCAGAGTTCCCTGGAAGATCACCTCAGTCCGTTCTTTGGTGATGCTTCCCAGAGGACAGAGAAATGAAAAGATTAAATGAGAAAACGATGGGTTTTTCTTTAACGGGGCATACTTTAACAGCACCAATTTACATGAAAGGCAGTTGCCTTTGATTTATAACTGGATCATTGATCGATATATTTGATGTATATTTGCTTGATAATGGCATTTCACAAACTAATGTTTATTCCTTGTTTGATGATTGGTGACTGTATGATATTTCTACTGTATAATGAACTTTGAACTGCCTTGTTGCTAAAATGTTCTGCACAAATAAACTTGGCCTGGCTTCAAGTTGGAGTGTTCAAGATTGGTCATGTAATGAAATCCTCCAAACTGTACCTTCCAAAAGCCCCGTAGGTGTTGACGATGCGCAACGGGTCAAAGGAAGTGTTCATCACCTGCCGCGGACTCAACAGGTTCATCACCACCGGCACCCAGGCCCAATGAGAACACCCAAAGAAATGTTCAACACCCGCCGTATCAACATGCCTAAAACACACACACGCACATACACACACACCACCCAAAAAATTCCCCACACACACACACACACACACACACACACACACACACACACACACACACACACAGGGACAGGATGAATCAATGGCATCTCAAGGGTGTCTTGTGCGATTTGTGGGAATGAATCCCACAATGGCAAACAGCCACATTTATCATTGCTGGTCTGAATCTTGACAACCTGGCAGGATATTAGAGACACAAAGCAGTAGTCAAATTTATGTTGGTTCTTTCTAACTCCTGCATGTTCAACTACTCTGTATAATCCATCAAAACTGTTTTTATTCCTAGAAAATCCCACTTTGGTTCTGTTTGAATTAATAAAGCATGTCCCCACCTAAACACATAGGCTTATTTGAAACTCAGTAAAGTAAAAGTAGTAAATCTACAATAAGCCTAGTTATAGAAGAGTGGGGTTTTCTTACATTCATGACAGCCGGTTCTATAAGAAAATCCTTCAAATTTAAATAATTTTCCATAATGTTGATCCCTTTTACTTAATTGTACTGTATTTTACTGTAGCTCTCTTTCCACCATGGTCAAACACACTGCCTTTTCTGACAACTATTGGATATTATACAAAACAATAATTTTAAAAAAGAAGTGTAAAGACACCTTTTGTGGGTTTGGGGCCTTGTCCGGTCACCTCCTTCTTCTGGATTTCCAGCGCCGCTTCCTTAGCCCTGGAGCCGCAGCGAAACAGAAAGCTTAGAGATGCGTCGTCGAAGCAGGCCAAACTAGGAACAATGGTCAGCCAGTTGAGGAAACTCAAGTTCCCACTGATTATCAAGACCACCTGCAGGCCAGGAAGGAGTGATGGAGGAAACAAAAGCCACAGAACAGAGTGGGTACAATGTACGCTTAAAAAATAAACACATTTTTAAAAAATCACAGGAAAAAAAAAAGCTGATTGTGTTTGCTAGTCTCCCACTGAGCTACCTGAAAGAGAATCTGGATGGCTCCGTTCACCATGCACAGCCGGCGGCCCAGGAAGGTGAAGAAGGGAGCGATGAGCTCAATGAAGTGGTTGGACAGCGTCTCGAAGCGGTGGAACCACCATGGGGAGCGGTGCATGTAGTAGGACATGGGGTTTGGCACTGGCTGGGTCTGGAGACACATTTCAATTCAATTCAATACACTTAGGCTCAATCCTATTTCTTCTCAAGAGTGAAATTAAATGTTGTGACTGTCACTGTATGACGGTCTCATGTCTCAAGCAAACAACAGGAAGTCCCTTTATTGTATCCTCCAACTATCTGTCACAAGACAAGTTGGGGAAGAAAATATTGGCCTTTTTTTTTTAAATCTCGGGCTTACTCACTGGCTTACAAGGAATAAACGCACAGACTAATGTTTGAGATTAGTCCTAACTGTGCTAAATGCTAATGATAGATGCTAAAGATTGATCATTTAAACTTCAAGAACAGAGAAATTCTATTTTGCTGCTCACACAGTGTGATGTCACCTCTGGTCCGAATGTGAATAAACTATGATCATTCACAGAAAAATTGCTTAGGACTCCATTATAACAATGTTAAGCTACAATCTGGTCTTGTAAAGGACCAAAGGAGAGAACCTAATTTATGTTAGGTTCTCTATAGGCAAGCAGACATGTCTCGCGATTTACTTAGCTAATTATTAGAATAAAAAAAAGAAAAGAAATTATACTGGTAGGTCAGAACTCTATAAAGAATGCTCATGGTGAATCAGTGCATGACCAATAGAAAGTTTATAGCCAACAAGTTGAATTTGTGAGAAGTACTGACGCTAGGGATGGAAGTTTTCACTGCTTTGCTTTGGCGCTCATCAGAGAGTGAGTCAGAGGAGTCATTTCTGCACCACACCTCGAGGAGAACTTTTCCAAGACTAAATAAAGATGAGGCCGCACCTTCACCCAGGCAAACACTCGGAGGTTTCTCAGTGTTTGTCCTGCAAAATGTGCTTTGGCTGAACAGGCAAACAGACGCGGGTTAGGTCAGGAAAAATAAATATAGCACAAATATAGGTGGAAAGGAAAAAAAAATGCAGCTGTCAAACAGATCAATACTTTTATTGTATTTCTGAATAAAACACAAGGAAAATTTAGATTATTTAACAGGTGGGGGATCTAAATCTCCATATGGTGCGTTAATGACAACCCACCCTGTATGAACAAAGTACTAACTGTCCCGCAATGCATCGCCATGGTAACCCCTGAGAGTCAGGACGGGAGGAAATCTGCAGTGCCACTGCAGGTCTGAAAGGGAGCAGTGTGTCAAAGGGGTTAATGTGGCGTCAACTGGCGCCATGGCCTTCCGGTCTTAGAATGCGTATGTGTGTGTGTGTGTGTGTGTGTGTGTGTGTGTGTGTGTGTGTGTGTGTGTGTGTGTGTGTGTGTGTGTGTGTGTGTGTGTGTGTGTGTAAATCAACATTAGCACTGAGGGTGTCGAAAGCTGGAGTTGGTCCAGGAAAACTGACCAGCAAGCATAAAATCCACAAAGCAACGAGGCCGTTCAAAACTTTTTCTGCTACGTGACAGATATAAAAGATCCATTTTGTTTCACTCAGAAGGAACCAGAGAAGCTGTCCGTCATGTGCTCCGAATAAAATTTTAAGTTTTAGAAATCTTCACTCATCCATTGACTTCTGGCCTAAAAAATGCACAATCCCCAGAGAGCTGAATTGCAAAACATTATAGTACATCAAGACTTGCAGAAAAACAAGCACGGGTGTTTTAACTGAGATACATTTAATCTAATTAATATGTTCAATAAAGCAACAATCTTTCATAATGATACAAGTGATATTGTGACTTTGGCCTTGTGTGTATTTTCTCCAGTCATGTGTTTGATCATTACAGAAGGCCCTTCCTCCATCTGAGACCTCATCATTCAGACTAGTGTGGGCCAGACCATGACTGAGCAGAAATGTGAGCAGCCTGGGTGTGGCTGAAAGCCCAGGAAACAATTTTATATCTTTTTATTCACTTTAGAAAATATTTTAAACACAAAATTAAACAAAATATCATTTAAAAAAGTATTGATTGAATTATTTTACTAAGTAAAAGCATGCATTCAAGACTCATAACCATATTATATACACTGCTGTGCAATGACTTAATGGAATAAATGAAGAGTCACCTCATAGTGGTAGTCCATGCAGGTCAGGTCTCTCCAGCACTGGTCACCTCTGATTTTAATGAGGCCCTGTACAAAGAGAGAAAACAAGCACTGAACTCAATGTGAAATACAACTGGACACCATTCTAAAGTCACAGCTGGAAGTATGACTACATACTAAAAACTAATGTTACATGGGCTTCATTGAAAGTAAATACTTAAAGTGTTTTCACACCTGATAGTCTGGTAGACTCTGTTTGATTGTGGACCAAAATTGTTACATTATTGGTTGGTGTGTCTTGCTTTCACACTGACTCTGTCAAACAAAGCAAACCCTTTGAAAAACAGGTTTCGCCTCTTCACCAGTGGTGGTGCTACGTAAAGAACCACAGACGGAAATGACACAAAAACCTCCGAAGAAGACACTGATGAAAACTTTCGTCTTTGTGAAATATGGTAGCATGGCATCAGATTTGAGTTTTTATAGGATTTCTCTTTTGTTTGTAGCAAAACACCATGAGCTATTTCTCCCACAAGTCTTAGACCCTAGCATTGAATCTGGTAGCTTTTACCCAGAATGCCCTGTGCTATAGTTTGCTTCCTGCTTTTGGAAGGGTTCCTGGTCCGCTCAGCAATGGAGCCACGCCAAAGTTCACTTTTACTAAACCAAAACCTAGGTTTGTAAGCAGTTTTTTTGTTTCTGGTCTGGATCAGAGTTTGCTTTCTAAGCAAAGAAAATTATCCAAAAATTTCAGAGATGAGCTCATTTTCTTACAAAAACAAAGAAAAAGACACTAAAAGATGACAAATGGCTTAAATCTTCCAAGAGATAACAGTGGCTACCCACACATCCCACCAACAAAAGACTCCATTAACAACTGCCACCATATTCCTGAGGACACAGGTGATAAAAACCTTGACTGATTGCAAAAACACTTGATGGCAGGAACTACTGAGGTTTCATTTTCAACAGTTAGGATTTCATGGTTGAGCTCCATGACAAACACCACTACCCACCCACCACCCTTAGCTGTTTTCCGTCCAAACAGCTAAGGGAATAACGTCTTATCCAAAACACGAGACCGCCGATGTTGACACATCAGCTGGTCATGTGGCTGAGCACGGAACGCACAGTAAGGCGCCCGCTAACCTGTTTGATTGAATTTAGGAAAAAGCAGAACGTCTCTCTCTCATTAGGAGCTTGGCTGTGGAGGTGGTGAGGTCCAATACCATGCTGTTCATTCTCATCAGTCAGGAGACGCAGACATTTCACCAATTACAACTGGACTGAAAAAAATGGAGCACCAGGTCGAGAGATAGCTGGCCCTAAGCCTACACAACTATCCTCTAATAGTGGAATACTACTGGGCTTCTTTCTGAAAACACCAGGGACGCATGGTTAGCATAGCATCACGCTAACATTATTTTCTTCAAAAGAGACACAAAAGTTCACCTGAGTTTATGGGAAGATGGATAAAGTTCAAGCCCGGGCGATGTTGACAGGAGGCCTGTTAGAAGCTATAAAAGACTTAGAGATGTCACTAATGGAATAATCTCATCTGTCAGCATGTGACACCAATAGGGCACCATGGCAGGAGTTTTTAGAAGTACTAAAATAAGAATTGTACCACCTTCCAAAGAAACATTTAGTCTCATCTTCAATGGAACAACGGGCCATTAAAGAAACCGCATGATGCGATGGAAACTGCTGCATTTACACTCTGGGCAACTGGCAAAGGTTTCAACCTTCGACCAACATGATGCTGTTCATTTATAATGAAGCTGCTAACATGAGCCTGGCTCCACTGTAATTAAAGATTCTTAATTGGATTTAGGAGTGTACGTCACCTATAAGCCTTTCCTGTGCGGCTCCAGGTGTATGTTAAAGGCTGATCGTTGATCGACCACAATGAAGGAACTTGGGGACAATCAATCAGTGAACCCCTAATGGCTGACAGAGTAACACCAAGGCAACTGCATAAAAATTCACACCGTACCTTTCAAAATGTTGTATTTTTTTTTAAGGTTTTGATTGCTTTTTGTTCCTATTCACAAGCACAAAATATTTTGTGTAACTCTGTCAGGGAAAACGGCTTTGAGTTACAATGAAGCCTTGGGTTGCAACACTACATTTTCAAGGTACAGTATATATTTAAACAAGACTTTTCATAATCAGCGAGCATTTTTATTTAAAAAAAAAAAATCATTTATTAGCCTAAATAGTAGAGTAGTGATTAGTTCAATTAAACGTTTGCATCCATGTCTAAAAACACCAACTCTAGACTCTTAATGGGACGAATGCTGTATCTGGATCAGCCAGCTGTATTGAAAACGAAGCGGAGTATGTCTTAGGCTTCAGCCTGTGTTCTTTAAAATCTAAAAATGGAGAAGAAAAATGGAAATGTGCAAAACGTAGAGCCTGATGTGTCGCAATTCAGCATTAGTCTGAGAACATACCAAGCATATTTGGAGTATTACTCAGTAAGCCATTTCGCTATACTTTTGCTACCATCCCAGCCTGCTGCTGATGCAACAAGCTGTTTCACTCCAGAGCCGCAGGTACTTTGTTGCAAACGCTTTCTTTGCAGTCTGAACAGTTTCAAGGCAAACCCCACAGATATTACTGAGTACATTACCATCAGAACGGCGTTAAAATATGACATGACTTCAGCAGGGTTGGGCTGGAGGAGAACCCTAAATATACAGATGAGTTTATATGTGAAGTGGATTGTGTGTTTCAGCGAAGTGGAGGTGTGTTGAGTTTTCCCCGTGCTCCTGCTGGGAGGAATTCCACTCGGCTGGTGGCGGCGGCTTGTCAAATAAACCCCAACTCTGTGCTCTGTAATCCCCCGTGAAATCTGACAAACGAGGCGCTGTGTTGCTGAGTCAAGCTCTCCCAGTGTTTGGCTTTACTAAACACCGGGAGAGCGCTGGAGCAGGACAGCGGTTCCGAAGTATCGCTTTAAAATTAGGACAAACACCAGAATGACTCCATCTGCTTACTGTTTGCATGAACTTTTTCCCATATTTTATCACATTAAAAACACAAACTTTATCAATTTTTGTTGGATTTCCACGAGGTCCATCAATTTGAAGGACCGAATAGTTGTGATCTGGACTCACAGCTCCCAGCATGATGCGAACGATGAGCCACCTGAAGGTCCAGATGCAGACAAGGGAGGGGGGACAGCTGCCGGGGACCTGGGACAGAGTCCATACCGGACACAGGAAGACAGCCAGGAAGCCCGTCTCCAACAGCTGGCTCTCCCAACCTGCACAGACGAGCACATTCATACAGTAAAGCAGACGACGCTGCCCAGGCCTGGTTGTGATGTCACTTTTATCTCTCTTTTTTTTTTTATGCAGGCAGTGCAGAAATTTACCACAGTGATATTTATTTTTACACTGAAGTCTTGTTTTTTTTTATACTTAGGACAGAAAGCAGAGCTACCGATGCAAACATGTTGGTGTTTTTGTTATTCCTTTGGTTCACAAGCATACACAGTGGTCGGTAGTTTACACTCCTATCTGGTAAGTTCTCAGGATTGTTAACGTGCTACTGAAGAGGAGTATTTTTCCATGGAGAATTGAACACAACTGTTGAACTGTTGCATTTGTTTTTGCTACAAACTGCAAGCATGAACCTGTTCTACCATAGAGATATGAGGTTAACATACTTAGCCTTAGCAAGTATATTCTTCCCAGTTTAGCGTTTTAGCACAAAATCAGCTATTCCTAAGAAACTGGGTGCAAAATTTTCACAAAATAATTGGGTATGAAAAAAAAGGAAAGAAAGAAAAAAAGGCAGAACGCCACTACAAATTTAATGAAACAGGAAAATTATTATTATTTTTCCACCTTTTTCAATTTTTTGAAATTGAACGTTTCACAAGTGTTTTAAGTGATGGATTTTGCATCCTCTAAACACCTTTGCACCAAAAATATCCCCATTTTAAAACCTGCTATTGTACCAGACATCAAGTCCGTCTTTTTGGTCTCATATGGCTCTATAAGGGGAAATCCAAGACTTTCATGAACAGGACTACAACAAGGCAGAGAACTTTAAAGTAGTAAAAGAAGCAAATCCCAATTTATTTATTTATTTATTTTTGCAATAAATAATATAATAATTTAAAACAGAAACAACTGATCTGCAATTTATAGAGTTAAACTTCTAAAAAGAGACCGAATATTTGGTAAGTTTGAGAAAATATGAAGCAGTTTAAGACATACATGAAAAAAAGCAGAGCAGATATTACTGTATTTAAAAGAAAGGGGTTTTTTTTTAGGTATGCACATTTTTGCCATTATGGTGTTTCGATGGTGATAAATCTGAGAGAAGAAGGTCAAAATTATATCAGGACCATCCTTCTCGTGCTTCCAATCCACATCTTCGTTTGGAGAAGGAAAAACAAAGGAAGCCCTGGTCGAACTTGTATGACGTTCACTTACCAAAGGAGTACCTGGAAAGAAAAAATACAAAGAAGAACATCACAATTTGCTCTCATTTTTGAAAAATGTGTAAAATTTTAACATGCGTTTTAATAACCAAATGTGCTTTTTGTTTGTTTTGTTTTTTTCCCCTATGGAGGCCGTGGCATGATGGATACACAGTTAGCTGATGAGGTTTATGCAAAACATGGCCAATGCAAAACACCTTGCATCATCAAAACTGTTGTTTCTTTTTAGTGTGACTCTGTTTACTTCCTCCTACACACACATATGTTCTCCACCTGATTAGATGAACCACAACCACAGCATCAGGAGGAGGAACTGGACCACACTTAGTGGGATGTCATCTGCAGTTTTGCCACTAGATGGCACTAAATCATATCCCAGTTTAAACGGTAGATCAAGTAAACCATAAACCTTAACAAAGCAGGCTAACAACAAACCAAACCAAAGACATATAACTAAGTAGATTACAAAAAGCAACTCTACACTTATCTGTAGACACAATCCTGCTGCCACCAGTGCAAAACTTACCCACTTTTGGCAGCAGTACTTCAATGTGGTTCAAGTCCAGCAGACTCAATCACACCCCAATCTCATTTACAGTCAAGACTATCAGCCACATTCAGAGAAAAATATTTGTTTATCTAGGGAAGGCTCCGCTGTGTGCGTGTACACTCACCACAGCTGTCCCACGTTGACCAAGGAGTGGTAAAGCACCCACAGAGTCACCATGATCACCATATTGGCCATCCCTGTCACCAGGACGAACCCTGACAACGCCATCCCGAGCAAGGCAATGCCGTCCAGGTTGGCGTCCATGCTGGTCCAGTCCAAGAACCAGAGGACGGAAGGTGCATATGCCAGGGCCGGCATGCCGATCTTTCCTCCGACGTAGCGCTTGACACTGTTCAGGTAGTTCTTGCAAGGCATTAGCCCATTCTCTCCAATCAACTGCTTGTTCTGGTTGTAGGCAACCATGAAGGCCACAACTAGAAAAAACCCCAAAAAACTTAGCATTAAAGTTTTTTGTGTGCAGAGTCAATATTTGCAGTGTTGACCCATCTCTAACCCAAGCACATGTGTTTTATGCTTTTCACAATCAATCTATTCATTCAAGCTGGAGTTTCACAATTTCACCTGTGGGGATGATATGACTGCACTGACATTAAGTTGGCTGATCGACTTTATGTTGTGATCCACATTAGATCTCTCTAATGTGGCAATATGGATGGTGCTTAAGTACAATGACCCTGCAATATGCAGGCTACAATAGGAAACACCAGAACTGTAAACTATAAAGATACACCATGAGAGACATGAGCACTATAACAGAGTATCACAATGTTACACATTAACTGCGGAGTAATCCCTGTTCTGTGTTCATCAGTCAACATGATAGAGGCTGACAGCTGTTGACACTGAGTACAGTAGGCTTTAAAACTACAGAGCTCGTGATTCTAACAGGCAGAAGAAATTTATTGAGCAGTTTTGGGTTGGAAAAGGAACGAGCACGAGCACGGTTCGGTTCTGGAGCAGTCAGGTGAAACTCACAGTAAATGCCAGAGACCGAGCGCAGCAGCACAATGCGAGTCAGCCAGTAAGTTCCGGGTCGGAAGGCCACGAACGGTTTCTTTCCCCCCGAGTCTCCATTGGCGGGGGTTCCGTCCGACGAGCCATCGGGGGCTCTATCCGTGTCCGTCCTCTTGTTGTCCACGCGCCTCTTCCTCACGGAGCTCTCCGCAGTTGCAACGCTGGCCGCCATGTTTACGGAGCTCTGCGTCACGTGACAAAAACATACCCGGAAGTGAATTACAATGACTTAAAAAAAACCCTTTATTCAGAAAAATATATCTTAGTAAAACGACACAAAATGTGTTGTTATTATTATTATTATTATTATTATTATTATTATTATTATTATTATTATTAGTAGTAGTAGTAGTAGTAGTAGTAGTAGTAGTAGTGGCAGTAGTAGTATAAATAAATAAAAATAAATAAATAAATAAATAAATAAATAAATAAATAAATAAATAAATAAATAAATAAATAAATAACATTGTCCTGAAAACTGTAAATAGTCTTATTTACTATTAGTCTTAAGACTATTTACTAATAGTCTTAATATAAATTATTTGTACAGGTAAAGCATAAAAACAAGATAACTATGTAACAAAAAAGCCAATAAAAAAATCACCTTGATATTTTAAATAAAGGGGGAAAAAATGAAACAATAAGAAATTTGTGAAATAAAAAAATTCCACAAATTTGTGATTTTGAAATATACACAGACATTTATTTTTTTTTAAGTTGTGTGTTTATGTATCCTTACAGAAGGACATAAATACACATATGGTAGCAGATCGTTAAAAAAGGTTGTTTTTAAAAAAACAACTTGAAGTACACTGACTACTAAAAGTGTCACAAGTTAATTCGACAAGTCGTGTGTAAAATACAACTGGAAGTATGACATTCAGTGATTATATTGCCAAACCTATATTTCATAATTATGTCAGTGCTATTTACTTTTGGTTCCTTTGGTGCTGCAGTGCTGCAGTGCTGAGTTTTGAGTTTTGATGGGGAAAACTGCCGACTTGACAGTTTTCCAGCGGACAGCCATTGACACCTTCCTCAAGGAGAGCAAGCAACTAAGGTCTATTGCTAAAGAAGCTCATTATTTGCAGAGTTCTGTGTCCAAAGCAAATAAGGTTGGGAAGACAGAACTTTTTTTTTTAACAATGGTAAAAGTAATAATTACCATCATACATTTCACAAACTGTCCATTTGTTTTGATTTAGAATCAATTTAAGGGCTAATATATGTCGTTTTGTACTAAATTGTTTTTGATAAGTTTAATGACGCAGGCTATTTGCAGGACTCTGTTATACAAAGCAAATGAGGTAAAGTTCAGTGGAAGAAAAAAGTGTGGCAGAAATGTTTTTATAATAATAATTATAATTATCACATATTTTACAAAATGTTAATTTGTTATTATTTAGGAAAATATTATTGGTCCTAATGCATGTTGAGTCTCTAAATCTGAAGGTCCAAAATTATTTTGAGGCAGGTTTAGGCCTTTATCTTCAGGCTAGTAGAGAATAAGGGTCCAAGTTGACTGCAGTTGTTATTTTTACTTAACAATTGCAGACTTTCTAAACCTGGAATTCTAACCCTAACCCTAATTCGTCTGACGTTGAATTTTCCAATGAATTGGGGAAGGAGGTCCCCAATTTTTTTTTTTTTTTTTTGTGCAGGCCAATAGCGGATGGAGGTGGAGAGGTTGCAGAGTTTAGTTTTGGATGAGCTTCTCAAAGTTGTCATACGTTGGGGAGAATGTGAAGGGGGATGGCAGCCCCGTGCCAGGTCTTTCCAGTGAGGGAGCTTCATTTCTTTTCGTGGCGATCCAGTAAGAACCGCGCGCTTTTACGCATTTTGGAGCGCTTTCCGCGAACTTTGGAGGAGCTCGAATAAGCCCAGCAACAAACCATGGCTGAAGCGCACGGCTTACTCACCGAGGATCCGTGCAGTCCGCAGAGCAGCGGCGGCTCTACGCCCCGGCACGAACCGGACCGGGAGGTCGGGAACTCTCCCGCCGGAACTGACGCGCAGGCGGCGGCGCGTCCGCTCGCCGGAGCGGAGAGCCCCCCGGAGGACGAGCGCTTCCCGGCCTGCATCCGGGACGCGGTGTCGCAGGTGCTGAAAGGGTACGACTGGTCGCTGGTGCCCGTGCCGAGTCAGGGGGAGAGAGGGCTGAAGAACAAGCCGCACGTGAAAAGGCCGATGAACGCCTTCATGGTGTGGGCGCAGGCGGCGCGGAGGAAGCTGGCGGATCAGTACCCGCACCTCCACAACGCGGAGCTGAGCAAGACGCTGGGCAAACTGTGGAGGTGAGTGGCTGATTTTAGGGACAGTAAAACACAACAGACGATAAGTGCCCAAAATGTCCACAGAGGTTGTTCTTGAAAATAGTCATAGACAGGATGGAAACATTTGGAATTTGAAAATTGAACATTTTAACATTTTTACATTCTTGGCTTGGCAGATGTGGAGAGGGGCTATGTGGATCTCTGCCACCTAAAACCTCAATCTAAACAGACATCTTTTATGTAAATGCAGTTTTATGGGCTTTTGAATTGTTGTGACATTTGCATTGAGTTGTATTTTACACCGCAGCTGATCCATATTTACATAACTGATGTTATCCCTATTTAAAATATCACAATATGTCTGAAATAAAACTAAAGCAATGTAAAAAAAAAAAAAAAAAAAAAGCACTTCTTTCAATTGTCTGTTTTCCACATGTTAAAACCCAGTTTCATTTATGAGCACACGATTCCATCAGAAAGTGTGTAATTTATATCTTAATGTCAGAATTTAACTGTAAGGTTTCAGTTGAAAAATTACGCAGGTCTAAAGTTAAGTCTCTGTTTTGAAGCTTTTCAAGCTTAAAAACATGCAACATGGGTTTTGCTGAAATTAAAGCACTATTACAAGCGAAAGACTCTATTTTCACACCAACCAATGAGGAGAGACACATCACTCACCAACCATTAATGTGAAACATTTTTTACGACTACTCGCAAATTTCAATATTCTGCTCTTTTCAGCTGTTTTTGAGTCACAGTCTTTCAGTGTTTTTTTTTTTTTAATTTTATATACGTATATATAAATTAATGAATTAACCGGGAGTTACTAATGCTACTGTGGTTAGACTCTGCAGTCTGCTCTTTAACAGACATGCCGCTCGTCAGGCTATAATGTTAGCCTGATAAGAGGTATTGGTGTTGCTCCAAGATGTTTGTTTTAAGTTAGGGAACAATGTACTAACTTTATATCAAACCGCTAACTAGCAGTGCATAGCAACAATGAGTTGGGGATTGTGCAGGACTACTCAATGCTATGTACAGATGGAAAAAAAAAATAAAAACCATGAACACTTTGGAGTTTATTCTTAGCACCTTGGTTAAACCATTCGAACGGAAAAATGTTCCAGCCTTTAAATCACAAACAGTAATGCTAATTCCAGTCTCTGGCTTTTCTAAATAAGAGATAATGCTTAGCCCACTTTGAAGAGAAAGTGCCTCTGTCCAGTCACTTCTTCCTGCCTTTTGTTCCAGACTTCTCTCTGAAACAGAAAGGCGGCCATTTGTAGAGGAGGCTGACAAGCTGAGACTGCAACACAAGAGAGACCATCCAGACTACAAATACCAACCTCGAAGACGCAAAAGTGCTAAATCGGGCCAAGGGGACCCGAGACCACAACACCAGCAACAGCCCCAGCAGGGCTTTTATAAGACGGAAGCTGGGTTGACCCAGCTTGGTGGTATAGGGGAGGTCCCCAAGCATTACAATCCAGACAGACCAGGTGACGAGATTACAAAATCTCAGCAATTACAATCTTTCATGTAAAGGGAAAAAAAAACTGATTTTTTTTTTTTTCGTCTGTTTCTAGGTCAACCTCATGGTCCTCCAACACCCCCTACCACCCCTAAAACGGAGTTTCATGCTGTTAACAAGCATGATGCCCATCATCCTGTTGACAGTAGCTCCGTTGCTGTTCACTCCAACCGAAACATCGACTTCAGCAACGTGGATATTTCAGAGCTTAGCACCGAGGTCATCGGCACCATGGATGGCTTTGATGTGCACGAGCTGGACCAGTACCTGCCCCTGAACAGCCACAGCACAATTCTTCCAGCCCAGATGGAACCCGGCAGCCTGAATGGATCATACGTCCCCCAACGCACCCAAGCTCACTCCAACAGCACAGTCAACTGTACCGTAAAAACACCTGCAGGTACATTGACAGAGGTACCGCAGGAGGACACTGGCCAAAAACCTCAGATCAAAGTGGAGCAGATGAGCCCGGGCCATTGCAGCTCATCACCTTCTTCTACTTCACCTCCTCCGCCTTCACACCAACCTCAGTACACCTCTCTAAGCTCCTCTACCTCCGTGTCTCCTCCTAACCCGCCGGACTACACTGACCTTCAGAACGCCAGCCTCTACGGCGCGTTTTCCGGTTACCCCACCGGCTTGTACCAATATCCGTACCTTCATTCAACTCGCAGGTTGTACGCTGCTCCGCTCGTCAACAGCAGTCCTCCTTCTGTCTGGGAGCAGCCCGTCTACGCGTCATTCTCCAGGCCTTGACAGGGACTGGAGACTACCTTCAGACTCAACCGCAGCTCGCAGACAGTAAACAAAATCTTATCTGTTTATGTGAAAAACATCATGGGCCTTTGTTGTCATACAGAAGAAATCTCAAGACTGACAAGTACTTAGAAATGTGTTTGAAATTGGACATCTTGAAAGGGTAAATCAATAAAATTCTCCAAACTCAAATTCATTTGGCATTCCATATCTTTGTAGTTTTAGCTGAACCTTTAAAAAATCCTTACAATCAAGACATCTGATACTACCCACCATGCACCAGGGTTGCTTCAAACCAGCTTTGACAATCAGTGTTGGCAATATGATGACATCATTCTAATAAATAATATCTACCAAATGGAGGTAGCGCATAGTTATATTAATATAGCAATAGTTATAGTCTGTCATATTTGATTAGAGTTCAAATGGAGTTTAAAAGTAGTATACATACAAATAGGTGGTCTTAAGTACTGTACAAAGTACAATAAAATCTGATGTAAGATTGAAGCTTTTTAAAGATTATTTCATTGAAAAATTCATAAAAAATATCTCAGACAATTTCGATTTTCCATGGTTTATCGAAACCAGGTTCTTGCTAGACCAAGATTGCATCCTCCAAGACCCAGACCAAGTGCAGATCTTCTGAGACCGAGACTAAGACTTAAGAATCTGAGACCGAGCTCAAAATCAGGAGAAAACAGGTTGAGACTGGTCTTGAGGCTTCCATTCCTGATAGGCACCAACTTTGTTTATTGGTTATAAAATTGAGGCAGGAAGCAACAAAACAGCCTGGTGAGGGTACACAATGGGGAGAACAAATTAAGAGTTTGACCCAGTCCAGGTAGCCGTAGTTTAGGACAGTTTCTTAAACAAAACCATCTGTATGTTGGTTTGTTGTGGCTCCCAACAATTCCCACATCTCTAAAAGCGAAACATTCACTACAAATTGACCTCCTTGCAGGTACTTTTTAAATTTATTATAGGTATATTAAAAGCCCAGGTAATCTACCATGAATGTTTTGAACTCCGGAAAGAAACCTATGCAGAGGGAACTCAACCTACCGTTGTGAAAACATCCAAACTCAAAGCAAGTTTGAATCCACAAGCTGCCTAGCGACAGTCCCACAAGAGTCTCTGTAAGCCTGCTGTGATCTAGTGGTATTTATCAAATGAATCTTTGAATTGTTCTCGTTTTCTGTGCCTTGGTCTGAGAGCTTATTTTTTGCAACTTGTACAATTTGTGAGATGATTTATCTAATGTGGGACTTCAGCTGAATAAAAAGGTTTTGATCAATTGTAGAGGGCCTGGCTTATTGCAAAGTATTCTGGTGTCACATTACATAAGAATAACATTTCCAGCAACAATTATGCATCCAAAAGGCTTTAATCAGATATTATTGTTGAAGTCATTCTACAGATACAAGGCATTTTATAATGTATTTTGCATGGTGTGCAGACACAGTAGACTTTAGCTCAGAAGATCTGTTCACAATTAGGGGCAACAAATGAAAACCCTAAAAGAAACAATTTGTTTCAAATTTCTTATAAGGTTTAAATGGAGCCATTTAGCGATATGATTGAGCACATCTCCCGAATGGAGACTAATGATGTTTGATTACGTTTTCGGATATTGATCTCTTTGGTCAAGTACCTGTTTTTGCATTTGAAAAAAAAAAAGAAAAAGAAAATCTATGTCCCCTTTTTGGTTCCACACTCTTGCACTGAGGTTCATCTGCCTGGTAATGTGTTTGGTCCGTGTTCCACTGACCAACTGGACGTATTACTTTCAGCATGAACCCTGGGCGTCTGCTGAGCCAAAGCTCCCACCCGGTTTTAAACTCTTCCTGTTGCCCATCACATACTGCTCACTGGCTCTCTGTCTCAGCAGTTTACCATGAGAACCCGGCAGCTAACGACAGCGCAGCCAGACAGAAGAAGCATTGACAAATTTATGTTTGCAATGGCTGGAATCCTGTGGAAGGTTATGTCAGAGAGGAAGGTCATCAGGTGGCCAGGCACACTGGCAGTCATTTACCCCACTTTTCTTTCCTTTGGAAAACATCCAAATCATCATGACTTTTGAAGGAGGACATTGACCGCCATCTGGTCGATTTCACACTATGACACGACGGGTCTTTGCAACTTGAAACCCAGAAATTTGCCAGTGAGTTTTCGACCAAATAGCTGTTGATGAGAAACGAGTTAGGGTTGGTGATGGGTATTATTTGTGTAGTCTAATGGCGCCATCTGCTGGACAAATTAAGCATTAACCCAACATTCAGACTGTCCTCGGCATCGTTTCTCATAAACGCTAGTACCTGAAAAAAGGGTGAATTGTAACTGCTGATTTGGGGTTCACTGATGGTGACAGGCGTGGTTCTTTGAAGGACACACCCTTCGTGAGTGTGTAAGTCAGAACCAACGGCATAGAGGGGTCATAGGGCAACTGGCCTCATTGTAAGCTTTACTTTCCACAAGCAAACACCAGTTTCAGGTGCTACACGTAACATTGATTTCAGACATGCTCATATGTCTTGTGAGCCTGCCATCGTCAAAGCTTACTGCAGCTGTACGGAGCAACCATGTTGAAACACAAAATACGCCTTCCGAAAGTTAAATCTGGGAAATTCGACGACGGGGGCGTCCCAGTTGATTCCAGTAGTTTTAACAAAATACTTTGAAGAAAGAAAAACTACATCGATATCAAAATATGCAGTATTGCACACTTCTATTGTCAAATATGCAGTGGCCCTCAAGGGTCAGTAAAAGGCAGAAACCACAAATGAAGCAATGCTAAACTTGATAGCATAGCCTCTGTTTTAGACTAAAACACAAATCATGTTAGCAAACATAGCATTGTTTCCGTTGTGACTTTTACATGTCGTTGTCCCTTCTGGGCCACCATACAAACAACAAATGGGACACAGAACATGTAAATATCGTATTGTATTGTCTCTGGTTCCTCCATGTTCATTTTTCAAATTTATTTTCCCACGACGATGCAAGAATCAACAAAACACTGTGCCTTTGAATCAAGATACAAAGAACAAATTGAACATTTGTAGAAGTGTTCTACAAATTACAATCCCGTCACATTACAATCCAAGAAAGCAGCAAAAATGATGACATTGTATGTTCGACAGTACAAATAAATAAGGGCGCGGCTTCTGTTTGGGGTGGAGATTTCCTAAAAGAGACCCTGGTTGGACACGGTGGACCAGCCGTCGTTAACAGCAAGTGGTGTTCACTGAGCGTTTGTGTGCAAGTTTCGTTTGTAGGCATGGTTGTTGTTAACAGCACTTTGTAAGAATTCAGGTTTTCCCAGGGTTTCAGCGCCGGAGGTTGGACCTCGCAAGGGTCCGCAATGAAAACATGACGATTCCACACGCACAATTAAGACACTGTGGTCGAAAACTGTACATTCAATAAATTAACAACGTGTTCGTCTTCGTTAAGCGACCAGTGACATGACTCTAGGTTACATAGCTACATTAGATCACAGTCAGAAAGAACCATTCACAAGATGAGATCCAAGGGTGTAAGGGGAGCTCGATGCAGATGAGGGTTCCACATGGCTGAGGGGCAGGAGGCCAGGGAGAGGGAGTGGGGTCTGGTATGACAATGTACAGCACAAAGTTGGTGAGAGCGGTATTAATTGACATCATCTCTACCCTTCCACCTTAGTTCATACCAACCATCGTCTTTAACATAGACTGGAGTCCTTCTGTTCTTCTTTTCTTTTCCAACCTTAGTCCATTCCAATAGTCTCCTCCTTACCCAGAAAGAACCCCAATGCCTCCCCACTTGTTGTGCGGTGCGGGGTGAGAGGGCTGTCTCTGATATCTCTCTCTGGGCCGGTCCAGATGACTTTGGACTTGCAGAAGGCTTCAAGGCTTGTGTTTGAAATGGGCCTCCACTGAAAAACACAATGAAGGAAAGGGAAATTAGATACGGTCACAAACCAAAGCACATTTAGCCTTCCTTAGTGTGTGAATGTTACGGCGGCCGAGAGGTACTGTACAAACTAAACATGACAGAGGCAAACTTCTAAATGCACAAAAAAAATGCAAACAAAAAATGCTGCAATCCAAGAAAAATAAACAGCAAAAAAAAACTAGCAAAATCCTACAATTAACTAAAGAAATATGAAGGAAAAAATTACGCAACCACAGGAAATGGAAGCAAATGGAACAATGTGCCACTGTAGATGGACTTGATGCGGTAATCCGTCAAAATCAGTTTCGGTCCGCTTTCCTATCTGCACCTGTCCAACATTCCCAATAAAAACCTGCGTATTCCTGTGGCCTCATCGGTCGATTGATGACTCTCTGGAAAGCCGCGATCCAGTCGCGCTGCTCGGCCTCCGTCTCGCAGGCAAAGAGGAACTTCCTGTCGGGCGTGACAATGGTGATGCCATGGTTCCAGTGGTAGCCCTGTGTGGACGCGGGCAAGCCAGACAGGACGGTGTAGCTGTTCTCCTTGCTGCCGATGAACACTTCGCCACGGGCGTAGGCGTCCTGGGGCGGACAGATAGAGGGTCCCGTTAGTCCGACATGTCAGACCACGAGAGGATCGAGACAGAATTTGGTCTCTTCTCACCAGAGGGTCTTTGAAGTACATGAGCCGCCGGTCGTCCATGGTGAACCACCTCTTCTTAAAGCCTTCCGTGTGCTGAAGCAGGGCGAGACAGAGAAATTACAGGGAGGGAAAAATCTTTTTTGAACTGCAGTTTGCACCCAACATAGAAAATAATGGTTTCAGAAAAGCCTGGCAGAAGAGAAGAAGGGAAAGGCGACGAGAATAAACAAGTCTAGAGTGAGGAGAGTAAAGAGCAGAACCATCTCAAGATCCTGATTTGACATTAACTATTTCTCAAATGATGTCAAAAAGAAAAGTTTTGGATTACTTGTTTTGAGGGACCTTCATTGGTTGGCTGAAAACAACATGTAAAATTCTTGGATTTGGCTCGATGAGCAACTTTATCCATCTGACCAGAGGAGCCATGCTCTCCAGGTGGATCATCAGAAGCTTGGTTCTCCTGGAGTTCGGTTGAAGGGAGTTCTGTTCTAGACAGTTTTTTCTAGCCATGTTTGCTCATGATTAGCAAAAGATTCTAGAATACAAACCTTTGGGCCGGTTTTCTCCATGAAGCCTTCTTTCATAAAGTTCCGTGTTAGTTTGGGGACCAGCTAAAAAAAAAAAAAAAAAAAAAAACATTAAAGATTTGCATGAAATATCAAAAAGGCAAATTAAGTATCATGATTAAAAAAAACCTAAACTGAATTAAGTTCACCCCATCTTTTATAAAAAATATTACTTTACATATTACAAATTAAAGCTGGCACTATGTCCTGAGAGTAAAGTATGAAAAACAGCCAATCAGAGCCAGGAGGAGGGACCTAGCGCTGTCAATCAAGCTTGTGGATGCATATTTTTAGGGTTTTTTTTTTTTTTACACCTACCAACAAATACCAACAACAGTATGAGTAAATTTTAAAGTCATAGAATAGTAGGTGGTCTGAAAAATAATAATTATTCTATCAATACACATTTTTTAGTTAAGATAAGCAAATTAATCTAGATAGATGCCCAACTGAAGGATTAGGAACAGAGGATGAAACTGGTGGAGAAATTGTGTCTCAAGGAAATATCATCTCATTGTAGGTTTTACAGGTAAATCAGTCTGAATTTAAAACATGAACCACCATCACTGAGGCAGCGACCGGAGCCACAAGCCTGGCTCCCAGAAACGCGTTGGATTAAAGTGCTTCTTTCACACCTCCTCGTCACTCGCTCCAGGGAAGGCCACCTGCAGGTAGTGGAACCGGGCCGCTCTGATGGCGTTGAACCAGTCCACCATCTCCTGCCAAGCAAACAAACACTTTCATTAGGAACACGTTCGGCACCACATGACAGCACATTTTACCAGTCCAACGAGGACTTCCTTTTTTGTTGTTTGTTTTTCGTTTCTGATGTAAAAATACGAGTTTTGACTTCTTGTCTTCATCAGTAACTCCACCACAGATTGAGACGGACTGAACTCAGTGAACCTTTCCTTTCACAACCCCTCAGTACTCCGACTCTACCAGCAGAGGGAGCAGTGCTTTCCCCCCTCCCCCCTTCACTCTCTGAAATTCATTTTTCGAGTCAGTAATCTTTAAATAGCTGATAAATTTATGAGATTAAACCAGAAGCTGCAACAGAAGTGAAGATTCTATGTAATTTTCAAGATTTCCCTTCACATTTCATTGATGATGAATAATCAAAGAGTCAGAGCGATGTTTTCATTTCCTCAAGCTAAAATGTATGATCTAATGAAGAGCAGTTTATAATATCATGTTTATAAAGGGGGGAAATTAGCCGTTTTCCAGGCACATAGCGCAATTTTATAGCATAATCAAGTGACTCTGTTAACTTCAGTTAATAAATTAAATAAAATACATTTTACTTCACAATTTAACGCTTTGAAATTGGCCATCTGTCATCAAGTCTCTCATCCAGCATAGCTCTTTCTGAAACTCTGCCTTCAGGAAGTCATCACTTTGTTACTCTTCTGTTAACCCTTTCATATAATAATAATAATAATAATAATAATAATAATAATAATAATAATAATAATAATAATAATAATAACAATAATAATAATAATAATAATAATAATAATAATAATAATAATATTTTACCAGCTTTTCACTAAGAAGGCGCTCGCATAATGAGCTCAACGGATACACAGTTCCAACAGGTGTTTGCTAATTGCTGCTGGCTAGTCTAAAGCAGGGGTCACCAACCCGGTGCCCGCGGGCACCCGGTCGGCCGCAGGGACTTTGTCAGTCGCCCCTGGAGCTACTACTAAAAATAGCCATTATCATTAGGGAGCACTAACAAAAAATATTTTAATTAAATGTTTTTACATTGAAGTAATGACCTTTGTTTATATTTAGAGTTCAAAAGAG
The DNA here is from genome assembly GCA_911649635.1 of Poeciliopsis gracilis. Taxonomy (NCBI): domain Eukaryota; kingdom Metazoa; phylum Chordata; class Actinopteri; order Cyprinodontiformes; family Poeciliidae; genus Poeciliopsis; species Poeciliopsis gracilis. The sequence continues at coordinate 31,652 of CAJVRI010000910.1, read as the reverse complement.
GGAAATGATAAAAACGTTTAAAATAAATTGCTTTATGTATAAAACTCTTTCCTGCTGTTAAAGTTCAGAACTGCGTGCAGGCGCCTGCAGGAAACTGTCGGAGCGCAGCAGCGCCTGCAACTGCACTCTCCGTACCTTCACATTTTCCTTTAAGTAAAGAAAGAAAAGAATAACTTCTGGAGTTTTTATTATTTAACCCTATTTACTATTAACAAAATTGTGAAGAAAAAATAAATAAATTGTGCCAAAACATCTTATTCGTAGCGCACATCGCAACACCTGAACCTGGGAATCAACTCCGTCCTCTTCGCTTCGCTTCCATGTCTGTATTATTTAGCGTCGTCTGGAAAAAAAAAAGTCCGCTGCTCTTGTGGTTTAGGCTTGTGCTGATTTTTGCGCATTGGAGAGGTGCTTGTGCTCTTGCAGGTCAGGTGCAGTGATAGTTTTGTGTCGGACCTTTATTTTTTCGACATCCGCTGGTGTCAGCCAGCGGGTGACCCGTCAGCTGTTCAGTTCGCGAAACTACAAAAAAAGCTAATAAACCAGCGAGCCACCAGAACTGCGCAGACTGTCAGAAGCGCAGGCTGATCTTAGAACAACAGGAGGTTCAAACCCAACTCGTTCATTTTTTGCTTGCAGAAAAACACAAAGCCATGAAATAAACAAAAGCAAACTGACCAATAAGACTTGGGCTTTGGGGTTCCCCACCTCACCCATCAGACTGACACAGCTGTGTGTGTATATTTTTTTTACATAATAGATTTTATTTTTATTTTATTTTCCACAATTTTGCTAATAGAACAGATGGTTGGATAATAAAACAATAACTATTCTTTTCTTTCTCATTTAAAGGAAAATTTCAAGGTACTCAGTGCTGTACAGCTGGAGGTGTTACTGCAACAATCCATCAGTTTGCTTTTGTTTATTTCAGACACTTGTGGCCAGTTTAGAATCACAGAGAAAAGCTCCAAAAGGGAATCAAACTTAAAACTTCTGATCACATAATATATATATATATATATATATATATATATATATATATATATATATATATATATATATATATATATATATATATATATATATATATATGGTAATGGCGAACCAACCAGACATTGTCGTAGTGGACAAACAACAGAGGAAAGCCGTTGTGGTAGATGTAGCAATACCAAGCGATTGCAACATCAGGAAAAAGGAGCACGAGAAACTGGAAAAATACCAGGGCCTTAGGGAGGAACTGGAGAGGGCCTGGAAGGTGAAGACCACAGTGGTGCCTGTGGTCATCGGGGCCCTCGGGGCAGTCACCCCCAAACTGGAGCAGTGGCTACAACAGATCCCAGGAACAACATCAGACATCTCAGTCCAGAAATGTGCAGTCCTTGGCACAGCCAAGATACTGCGCAGGACCCTCAAGCTCCCAGGCCTCTGGTAGAGGACCTGAGCTCAGAGGATAAGAACCATCCGTGGAGGGTGAGAAGGGAATTTTAAAATTTATATATATATATATAAAAGATTGTATCAAACAAGTGCTCTTCGTGTTGCTCTGTACCCGTGAAGTTGCTCCCAGTCTCAAAAAGGTTGGTGACCCCTGGTCTAAAGGATCCCTGAGTGTCATTATAAAATGAAGGAAAGCTTAAAAAAAGTATTTTTCAGTTTGAAAAGTTACTTTTTCCACTGGATTAGCGTTCTAATAGTTTGTTAAGCTCCAGTAGTACAAGCTAGTACGAGCTTTCCCATCGCCATCATTTTAGTCAAAACCAGCAGTGACAGACAATAAAAACAGCAGCAAACATATTTCACGTTTAGATTCTGCTCTGAACAAGTCGCAAAACAAAATCCTTTAATCTGTTTATGGACTTTGGAGAATGTTTTATTTTTTTATTACACTGGATTTATGTGTCACTTATACGACAGCTGCGCTGGCATGCCATATAATGCGCCGAGGCAACATCGGCAGAATGCACCGTGTACAAGCGGCAAACATGAAAGGAGATCTGTCACCTGAAAACCTTTCGATTTTAATCATGCTTTATTTAGGGATCACTTTGAAACAGAGCAAAACAGATGCTAATAAACGCTAAAAATGTTTAGAGTTTTATTCTGACTCAAATATGTAATGATATGTAATGTAATGTAATGATATGCCGCACCAGCAGGTGGTGATTCAAGAGGATTGGGAAGTGTGCGTAGGGACACGAAGAAGACAGGAAGTAGCGGATAAACAGAAGTGTATAATGACTGCAGCTGTTAGTTAATAAACAAGACAACTTTAAAAGACGTGGCGTCCTTTATGGAACTACAGTAGGAACATTACAAAATATATCAGTTTGAACATTTTGGACCCGACATGTTTCACCTGTCTGTCCTTCCTTGTTCTTTCCAAACTCTGATTCGTACTCTTCGAGGAAAATTAAGTCGGGCTGGGTGAAAAAGCTTCAGGATTCAAGTCTCTCATCCAGGATAGCATTTACTAAAGCTAACAAATAAATTTGAAACTTTCTTTGTTGTGTTGACCAGAGATTATTATTATTATTGTTGACTAATAGTCTGACTATTCCTGGCTCTTATAAATCCCAGTGTCGCTCATGTTTAGAATCCAACATTAACTTTTTAGTGCACTTTGGTAGCTTCGTAAAAACCATCTCCTTGTTTTAGACTTTGCCTTATACGGAGAGTCTGGACCTTCATCTGTTGAGAAATGATTGCTAGACAGAGGCGTTGAATTTTACCCAATCACTAACTGTTGCCTGTGACTTTTGTAATGCGCTAACTCGATGAAGCTTACCGTGAACAACCCTGCAGGGAACAGTATCTTTGCCAGCAATAAAATATCTTAAACATTCCTCTTGCTCTGACTTTAATCTCTCAATATCTGGAAGCCTTGAACTATTGCAGAATATATTTATGTGCTCAAAATATAAATATTTAAATATGTGATTCATTTGCAAATATAACGATTGGAACTTCAGCAGAATATTGTAAAAACCTTTGGCTCAAGACAAAAACATTTCACAACCGGTTCATTTTCCTATTAGACCATGATGGCCAAAACCGGACCCCAAATTTGTGGTTACGCTGATGACTCAGTGTTTTTCATGAAGCAGATAACATTTATATTCTCCCCAATTTGCTCTTCAAGATTTTCCAGAGCATTTGAAAAGTCAATCAATGCAGTACCTGTACATTACTCATTCACCGGACACAAGCGTATCAGTGTAAGATTATAAGACTGTACCTTAGCGTCACTGTGGTAGACAAAGATGTTTCTTGTGCTGTTGTCTTTCAAGTAGGTGATCTGCAGGCCGCAGGGATTCCCTATCTTGGCTGGCTGGAAGGTCGCGTTGAGCGTTTCGATTTTCATCACCGCCTTAGGATCTCTGGCCTTGATGGAGACAGGAGCAGTTTTCAAAGGTTTCATACAAACACCACTTTCTAAAAAAAATGTATTGCCAAGTCAAAACTTTGACGTTGCTTACGTCCTGCTTGTTGAAATACTTAAGTGCTCCCTCCCTTTCCGACAGGACAAACTTTCGACTGAGGAACTGGCCATTGTCTCTTCCTCGTTTCCATAGAAACCCTTCTCTGTACCCTGAATAGAGAGATTGAGGTGAAGGGCAGGGGGGTGGGGGACTGTTTGAAGGGTGGACGGCACTGAACCGTCTTTAGAAGACATTCAACAGCAGAGTCATCTGGGGTAGAAAGGGTAAGGCATTTCAACCAGCTTCTGTCGGATGGGATTTCTTTAAAGATGATGATATAAATAGGGAAGAGTGCAAGAAAAGGAGAGTAAACGCAGAGAATGAGTCAGCAGACATCCTCTCTTGTCTTGACTATCGACCGTCCTGTTGCATGTGACGCTGTCATGATGTGCCGTTTTATCTACAGCTCGTGAAGTCACCCCTCCTAAGTCTATTTCAGTAGATGGTTCTGCCCACACAGCATCCTTTTCTTCCTTTTCTAGCAGGCTTTCAAGTGTTGTGTTTAATTATGACCCATTTTAACAGAATAAAGATTTGCAGGGATGATCAGCTAGAGTAATCTGGAAAGCGGGGGCTGGTTTATATTCCGTTCACGTTTTGTGACGCTGAACGGTTGTTTTCCTTATTCCCACAACAACAACAGCACCGTCAGAAATGTGCATGGGGATCTCGAGCAGCGAGACAGACTATGCAAATTACGGACAATAAATCTATTTCTAGAGACGGCAGAGAATGTGTCGGAAATGTTTGCTGGAGCATTGCATGAATCGGTGGTTTGTAGAATCTATGGATCTAAATCTGTTCTAGAGAGGGAACTGAAACTTGCCAGGGCAGTTTTTTTTATTTACTTTTTAATTGTTTTAGGCCAATTTTAAATAGATGGAAAATTTAAATGTTTCCCTTTTGGTCTCCTGGTGTTTGTGAAACAGCAGAAGGGGGAACGTGAAGCGTAAGAGAAATCTACTTAATTTCTTAAGCGTTTATGTTTAAAAGAAACAAATAAATGTTGCGTTCTTCATATTTTGAATTTATTTCTTACTTTTCTGGTTGAGGGGGAATCTCAGAACAATTTCCTGAATTAGTTAAAGTTAAGATATCACCACCATCATTGTATCGCCACATAAAAAAACATTGTGATACTGTGTATGCGGTTCTACATCTAAAACGTCAACTGGATTGTTTTTGTTTCTGTGACAACTCACGTCCTAGATGCTATTTTCATGTCTGCTAATTTTTTCCCCCTCGTGTTGTTTTTCTCTGCATCCTTCTTCACCACCACTGATGAGCTGTGTTTCATTCTCATGCTCTGCGGTCTGTTGTCTCTGCTTCGCGACTTCCTGACTCAAAACATTGACCTACGAGAGCATTACCTCATAGATCAATAGCCCATCCCCACCATCAGCTCTTTCCTCACCGCTTTTCTCCTCCTGTCCTTTGCATACCATCGCTGTTGGTGGTCTGGGTCATATTACTGTATATAGTCGATTTCAGCCACCCACTAACACACACACACACACACACACACTCAAAGAAAGGCTGGGTTCTCACGCCACAATGCTCAAAAAAGGGAAGAAGGATGGAGAAAAGAACAAATAAGAAATGACAAAATGATTCATTCAACCCTACTTGCTTTTCTTGTGTGTGTGTGTGTGTGTGTGTGTGTGTGTGTGTGTGTGTGTGTGTGTGTGTGTGTGTGTGTGTGTGTGTGTGTGTGTGTTCTACACTGTTTCAATAAAAGAGTGAGGTCACTAAAAACCAATCAGAGTGGACTATCCCTTCACTATGATGTGAAATGTATACCAATAGAGACACTTGATCACAGACCAGCACACCAAGAGTACTTTTGGTCCCAACACACGCACACACACACACACGCACACCTACACACATGCGTGCGCGTGTGCGCACATCCAGCAGAAGTGCACTCACTGTTTTAATAGCAGTTCCCCTCTCCAGCAGTGGCAATTACAATGTCACTGCTTCAATGGGCGTTTGACCGGAAAACGTAGACGCAACGCCCATTTAGCGGAGGACAGAAAGTTTGAAAGACGTCGCCACCAGGAGAGACGTTGGTGCAAAGTGTTTTCAAGGTTTTGCTTATTCGGGGGTGAATGACGAGAGCCTGACATGGCGAGTCCCTTTCTGGATGGAGGGCGGGCACGTGAGTCCAATCAGACGTAAAGTCTGATGTTTGCATTTTTTAAGACTTTATAGTTGGCGTTCAGGTATTAACTTTCCAATCTTAGGTCTGAAGCTAAACAGCGTAGCGCCTAAGAGGCTGAGTCACATGTTTCGAAGCACGGACAGACCTAGAAAATGTAGGATCCAGGACTTTGAGAAGTGGAAACGGACTCCATTGGTGAAACGAGATTAAAAAGGTTCACATCCACTAATCTCTGCCTTCACGATGACACACACACCCCCACGCACACACACACACACACACACACACACACACACACCCACACACACACACACACACACACACACACACACACAAAAACTTTTCCTACTTCACATACCTGCAGAGTAAGGCTCCTGCTTCTCAATGAACTCAAACTCGTTTCGTTCGTACTTGGCTCGGATCCACTGCTCCCTCAGCAGCCTGGAGACCCAGCGAAAAGCCAAGGTTAGCTTTTAGGGGAACTGCACACACATCTAAAGAGATCTGCGCCATGACCCGGTGCTGCTGATCACTGGTTTTCAGCTGGTTTGTATTCATTATGAAGCTCTTGGCAGTTTTCAGTCAGCCGCAAAAGACTCTCCATGCAAAAGCAGTAAGCATGATTTTCCCTCTCTCTCTTGCAGGCAAATAAAAAAAATAAATAAATAAAAAATGCAAATGCAGTAAGTTCATCACCAAGCCAAAAAGCTCTGTCATCTGGTTTCCTCTCTTCATTTCTTTCTCTCCTTTAGACTCAAAATCTGTTTTGTCACACTTTTTTAAAAGTATTTTCCGCATTTATTTTACTCTCCTTTGTGTTGAGAATAATATCAACCATTCTGTCAGCACAATTAGATAAAACCTCTTGACTGGAATCCTTTGAATGAGATCCTCCAGCGACGCTGGAACCTGAACACTAATCCCTGGTGGTGCTTACGGGGAGCATTTCTCCTTTCATCAGAAATAAGAAAGGAACTCTCTTTGCTCCTGGTTTTGTCTCTTTGCTTTAGGCCTTTTGGGAGGAAGGCACACATGTTGAAAGGTCGACGAGTCTTACATCCCAAAGAGTCGGACGGAAAAGTGCAAAAGGGTTCTCACCCAATTTTTAGTGGAATATAAACCCTCGTGAAGCAGTGTACAATAGTGAATTGGAAATAAAATGAGAAATTTAGCCCAACTGAGTAATGTTTCATAGCGTCATCTTGACTTGGACCTGCGGCTACCAGCTTTGTAAGCTAACTTTAGCTTTTCAACTAATTTGATTTTAAAAGCCAAAGCTAGCATGCTGAGCAGATTAAGTTAATAATACCCAGCATGTCGATTTAAGTCAATTTGACAATGTTGGCGTTTAAGCTAACGTTAGCCTTGAAACTAATTTGGATATAAAAACAAAAGTCAGCTTACTGCATGGATTAAGATAATATTATCCAGCATGCTACTGTATGCCAACATAACAATGATAACATTTAAGCTAACATTAGCCTTTAAGCTAATTTGAAAATAAAAAACTAAAGTGAACTTTCTGCATGGATTAAGGTAACATTACCCAACATGCTAGCATAAGCCAACGTGAGAATGAGAGAATTTTAGCTAACATTAGCTTTCTAGCTAATATCACCTATCTCTTCACTCTTCAGATTACTCAACATATTATCTCAACCTTAAGCTCACTCAGCAGAATCATGCAAGATTTTTTTTTTTTTTACTTTTTGTTTTAAGCAGGCAGTTTTGCTGTGAGAAGATTTTCGATGTGTGTTTGGACTGCTTCACTTTTCTCTGCTGCCTCTTGTTATTTCATCGCATTTCAGCAAGTGTTCTCCAGTTGACTGGAAACTGTGAATGTTGACGACAATCAGCCCAGAGCGTTCACACTGTCATGTGAACACCGGTTTATCTATTGGGTTTCACACTATGTCTCGATTGAAGTGGATCATGTGAAAAGTACAAGACTAAAACTTTTGCCAGACACTAACGTTTTCATGTTCTGCACCACATTTCAGCCACCAGGGAATGTAGTCTTTTTTAGATCCAGTATGGTTGAAAGTTTTACATTTTAAACAGGAAGTAGTCTGAGGAGGAGCTGTGAAAATACTTATAATTGGCCTTTTTATAGACAAAAAGAGGAAGAGGAAGCAAGGAGACCTGCACAATCAGAGGTGTGAAGGAGTACACATTCTGAACATTATTTAACATTCACACATTGGTGTAAATAGACGGTGCATAATATAGTAAGGAGGACAAGAAGACTACATGCACAACTATAAACACAAACCCTTTATTCTAATTATTAGCCATAAATATAGTATTTTTTTTATGGCACTGTTTGAGAAAGGGACATTCTTCATGATGCTGAAATGCCAAACAATGTTTGGTCTAACATCATGTAAAAGTAAAAACAGTACATAACAGAATATAATACTTATGAACTTTTCATATTTGTACTGTATGGTAGCATTTATTGACCCTATGAAATTAGGAAATAATTTTCCACTATAACAAGAATTTAGTTTGGGTTTTTTTCTAGTAGAAACATAATGAGAAGATGGAGAATGAGAGCAAACCCCTTTGTGAATTTTTAAGACGTCATCTGTCAGTGGCACATATTTTTACATCTTGTTAAAAACAACATATGTTCTCTTTTTAAGATATAAAACTAGTCTCATTATAACAAGAAAGTGTATTATTTCAAAGAGATTCTGCTCCCGAATTTATTTTCTACTTCTGGCAGTTAAATGCTTCCGTAGAATTCTATGCTAATAGTCCTCCCACTTTTAACATCAAGTGCAACTTTTCTGCTCTTCTCCCATTTCCTGTGCACATGTTCCTCTGTGTTTCAACTGTCTATTTCACAAATATTTAAGATTTCTTTTCAGAGAGAAAAATAATGGCTAAAATCTAAAACAATTTCTAACTGTTAATGTCGTCACATCATAAAAATCAGATTTTTTTTTCTTGTTTTTAGCATCGACTCATTTGACTGAACCTCCACCTGCATATGAGCCGTTATTCTTGCTGTCTGTCACATGTACACTCGGTAAAGGCAGCGAAAAGAAGCAGCAGACTGAAGACTGGTGTGAACACAGAGCAACATGTAGACCATGCAGCCAGCTCAACGTTACCTCACCACATTTCCAAGAAGAAGCACGGCTGAATCCATTTTATTTCATTTTTTTTGTCTCTCCGCAGGGACTCGTTCTTTAACGGAGCGCAGTTTAATCGATCCAGACCGAACAAATTTCAGTCCGTCTAGCTCCTCGGATGTAACTTTTATTTTAAATTTTAAAGCTCTTGGGACACAACTTTTCAAAATAGCTCACAATTTAGGTTGTGCACTTACTTGCAGTCAGTGTGTGTTGGTCTGTAGTAGAAAGCAGGAACTTTCTGCTCATACTTGGCCTTAGCGGCGCCGTTTCCCATTGCAGCTATTAACTGCAACAGAGACAGAAGACGAGCTAGTTATGAAATGTTCAAACATTGATTTTTTTTGTCTGTTTTTTTTACTGGTTCTTTTTGTTTTGTTCTTTTTATTGAGTATTTAATCTGAAAAATCACATTACGTACAGTTTTTTTTTTTTTTTTCCCCAAGAAATAGCCAGTAAAAATGACAGAATGTTGAATGCCTCAAAGTGTGTTTCTTTTCGTTTACTGAACTCAGATGCAGAAATATTATTTAGTATATCGTATTTAAAAAAAACAAACAAATCATTTTGGGAGGTGAAAAAAAACCCAATCAGATTATGTTGAAGATTTTCAGCTGAGATCTTAGGAAAGCAGGTTTTAAGAGAAGAAAATCTTCATTATGCCTCATTTCCTCCATTGTGTGTTTTAGCCAACGACAATCCCTGAGCCCCGCTCCGCTGCTCCCCTGCAGGGATCTAACCGGGACGCCCAGTGCCGTGGCGTTCCACTGTGAAGGTCACTGCGGCGGGGAAGCCGATCACCACCACTGATTTCGACAAAAAGCCACGAAATTTTACAAGAAGCCAAACTGTTGACGAAATATGATGCGTTTTACTCTCAGGATACGACATTTGTAACATCATTAGCACCTCTCCTCCACACCGAGTGGGCCGAACCCGCACAGTTAGTCAAAGTAATTTTTAGAGTGTGAGATTTTAGCGATTAAAAGATTGTTGCACATGAGCCAGTTGTTGACACATTAATGCTGTAAAATAAGTGACAAAAGTCTTTATGCTTTTTATTCTTTTAAGGCATCTCAATCTTTTTCTGGGGTATAAATATAATGTTACTCTAAGGGAAAAACATAAGAACATGCACTTTAATAAAGGCTGACATGTGTTGGTATTCCACAGATACTTGCTGACACCTGCATCGTTAAAAAGTTGAAATGTTCAGTGTTTTTGTTAATATATATATATTTTTTTAGCTTTACATCACATTCTGATGTCATTCCCTCATCAAATACAAACCAGGAGTGTTTCATGTGTGTTTGAGACAAGTTTTAAACCATTCAGCGGCGGACTCCTTCAGACTAGCCGGCAGCATTTAGCAAACATACGGTGAAACTGCTCATCTGCTGAGCTCGTTAGAGGAGCTGGTAGAGTTGTTGTTAAAGGGTTAACAGAGGAGCCATGTTGCGGTGACTTCATGAAGGCGACAATTCAAAAAGAGCAGGAGCTTCTTAAAGAGACAGAGGTGCAAAATTACAAAATCAAATTTGTTTTAGGTCATATTTGACATATGCAGCTTCTTTTCTTATTATTATTATAACAACTAAAGGTAACAGTTACTTTGTTGTGCTATAAACTGGCTCAATGTGCCTGGAAAATACATAAAGCGTCCTCTTCACTTTGTATCCCATCTTATTATAAAGAACATGATCCATCACTGCCTCCTTCCTAATCAAACACCAGAGATATTTCAGGCTTTGAGTTCCAGTGGCCCCTCTTGGGTGATGTATTTTGTGTGCTATTCAGCGCGGTCATATGTAGCTTTATTTCGCACACGTTGGGAATTGCTCATGATAGGAATCTGGAGTTAAAAGATAAAGCCGACATGGTTGATTTGATCAAACTGGGAGCTGGTACAGTCGTATTAATGAGGCGCTGGGTTCAGCACTTTGGGAAATAAGCTTAGTGGATTATTTGCTGAGGCTCAAATGAAGATATGGACTGGACTCTCAGCTGGTTGCTTAGCAACTACATCTTCCCAAGGAACAGTCAGCTGCGTAAAGCCCCAGTGGAAAACTTTTGTGGAGTCTCACTTGCAAACTGGGCATGGCATCAACATGAACATTTGGGCCAAATGAGACAATAGCCAATATAAACCTTCTTTTTTTTCAGTTGCATTTGATTTAAAAAGACTATTAATACCACACAGAAATAAAATATCCTAGACTCGTATTGTCAAAGGCTTCTTACATTAACATCTTTGATACATTCACAGAATTTTCAGGCCTTGGTGGCAATAATAATAAAGGCTTAATGATTTAATTTAAAAATAAAACTTTTTTTTTATTTGAACTTTTTTCTCTTATTACTGAACAAAAGGAAAGAAAAACCAAAACAGAAAAAAAAACTGCAGTACTCCTGCTGCCAGCTGAGTAAATTTTCATGAAATTGTCATTCATTCATGGTAATTGCTTAAAAAATAAGACAAAGTAATCGGCAGGTCAGATCAGAATAACTTGTCTTCAACTCTGAGTGAGGAAACAGTTTATATCTGCAGCTGTCGTTGCACTTTTGTTGGAGCAAAGCTGTCTGCTATTCTGCATTATCCTGTAAACGACACCATGTTGACGCATTTCAGTTTTCAGAATACGAGCGGTTTCTTCTTTCTTCTTTCTTTCTTTCTTTCTTTCTTTCTTTCTTTCTTTCTTTCTTTCTTTCTTTCTTTCTTTCTTTCTTTCTTTCTTTCTTTCTTTCTTTCTTTCTTTCTTTCTTTCTTTCTTTCTTTCTTTCTTTCTTTCTTTCTTTCTTTCTTTCTTTCTTTCTTTCTTGGCATCACTCCGAAACAACTGGTCTGCATTTACACAGTGTCTTCTGGTTGTCATGGAGACTTCCCTCTTTGTTGCATTTCTCCAACTGTGAACTCAATAGCCTGTTGACGTTTCTGTGCCCTCTAGTTCATGATTAATAATCTGAAATAAATACGGATCCAAGTCCAGCCAAATGTCCAGTGGCTGTAGATTACATGGCCACTGGTCAACCCATTGCTCCCCATTGTTCCCATGGAAACAACGGGTTTATTTAACAATTTAGAGTTTTCCAAAACACCTTGATCGACTTAAAAGGCAAAAATGCTAAATTTAAAATAAAATCTTTTTTTAAAGTTTGCATAGATCTCTGCTTGGACTGTTTCCTTACTATGCGTTAGTGTAAATGCCACAACCAGCACGGCCTGGTCTCCCATGGCAACTTCCATCCATCCATCCATCCATTTTCCGTCACCCTTCTCCCTAACGGGGTCGGGAGTTGCTGGTGCCTATCTCCAGCTGCGTTCCGGGCGAGAGGCGGGGTACACCCTGGACAGGTCGCCAGTCTGTCGCACCCATGGCAACTTAAGAATGTTTATTCCCAGAGACAGAACACAATCCCCAAAAAATAGTCTGCTAGACATGAACAGTGTATCCAAGCTTAAATTAGAAAAGGAGCTCAAACTGTGAGAGCTGGTTACCATGGAGAGGTTTAGACCTCCTCACTCTGACCAAGGCTCACACTGTGTTGGTCAGAGTCAGTGTTGGGTTGTCTCTCTCTGGTGGTCTGCTTTGGCACACGGTTTGGTTATTTATTACTCATCCCGATTAACAGTCTTACATATTTCAGACTTTTCCATGGTTAAATAAAGCATACTAAACACACAGTGTGGAAAGTATTTCATTTGTGACTTCAAGTTTTACCACATTCAAGGATGCCTATTTAATTAAATTTTTTTCAGATACTTCTCAACTGTGACACTGCATATTTTATACTGTGGTATAAAATGTGCATAAAATGCTCAGAATAACAGAAGTGAATCAACTGTAACATGACAGACGCAAAAACGCTAGCAAGCTAAGAAGGGTATATTAGCGGCTAGTTAGCAGTCGCCTCAAGTCAACGAACAGAATGAAAGCATCTGCGTGTGACTCAAGCATGTGGCTGACAGAAATGTATTGCAAAAACATAAACTATGTAGAGCATTAGAGATTCAATTGTCCTGCCACAACAAAATGTAATGCCTGTGATCTTGTGTATTTTTTAAATAATTTAAAAAATAAATTAAAAGTAATTTAAATAATTCTAAGGCCTCGTGAATTTAAGAGCTTTTAAGACATTTCAAGTACATCTTGAAATGTCTTAAAGGCCACAACTATATGGAAGGACCAGGGCAAGACCCTGGGACCACAGTTACCACGTAGGAACACACTATGCCATTGTGCGTTAAGTTCCTGGAGCGCACGCGAGGTTCCCCTGCTGGCGCCAGCACATGTTCAAGTCCAATATAAAACTTTTTGGTGTCAACTCCACTCACCAGCGTGGACAACACCATCCCAGCCATCAACCACAACGGTGGGACAGGATATTCAGTCATTTCATTGAACTACAATGTAGAACCCACAGCATTCTGGGAGATATAGGCAGAGGGAAGGCTTTAGCCGCTCAACCTTTCAAGGGTGGCTAAGAAAGGTGTGAGGCATCAACTAACTCTTCGGTTACCTAGCAACAACTTGAGTAACTTGTGGTTACCTAGCAACCTAGAGTAGCTTCCACAGGTTTCGCCAGCGTGCCTGATAACGACTTATGATAAAGGACAAAACTAGAAAGGTCATGTCATCAGTTTGGCATTATTTCAGACATCTAAAACAAAAACAGCTAATCGATAATTATCAATATCGACTGATGTAAAACACTTATGTCACGATGCATTTTCCAGCCACAGGCCACAGTATTTACATTCCTTTTTTTTTATTATTAAAAAAAAAGGGAACAAGAAGCATTTATCCCTTCCTTCAGCCTACCTCCACCTCGCTGTCCTCCCACGTCTCCTGCACTGACTTGACCCGGCTGATGTGGGGGATGCTCCGGTGAAGGAGCGAGCAGGCCTGGCAAACGAACACGCCCAGAGTCAGCGACGCCCAGTCCGGCTCTGTGAGAGATGAGGGAGAATTAAAGAGGCAATGTGGTGTGAGCAAACATGGAGGCAACAGGGAAGGATGTGAGTTCAGACGGAGAGGCAACCAAAACGATGGGCTGACGGAGTCCGGGTAATTAATACTGGTGCCGGTGCTGGTCGGGGCAGAGGGAGGGGGGCACAGAGGCACATTTAGAGGGTCACTGCTCATAAAGCTAGATCGTGTTTGATGGAAACCCTATTCGCTGTGGCCCTCTGATCTGATCAGAAGTCAGATGAGGCAGTTATCAGGTTAGGGGAACACGCACAGGCTCCAACGAAAGCAGAGAATTCACACTCACACACAAGCGCCAACAGGCTGATGTACGAGCGCTGAGTGTGACCTGAATCTGCGGCCGAACACACACCGATCAGCAGCTAGAGAACATGAGGGACTACACCACAACACAGCGCTAGCAGCATCCGTGGGTGGTCAGCAGTGGAATGGTTGAGTCAGTCAGTCCCACACACACACAAACACACGCACACACACGCACACAAACACACGCGCACACACACACACGCACACACACAAAGAGAGAGAGAGAAAACAAATGAAGTGTTCACAACAACTACAGGTAGGAGAATAGAACCAATGCTAGGTCTGAAACAATTAATCGCGATGAATTAATAATTGAAATAATCATCAACTAATTTAGTAATCGATTAATCGTTAGCTGGAGTATTTAGACTTCTTTTTTTTTAAGAAAAAATGGCCTTTTGGTAAAAGAACAACTTATTCACAACAGACATTAAGTCAAAAGTGTGTAAATATTTATATTTACATATTTAGTGTAAGATGAGAAAAACTTTGTCTGTAAATATGTTCTACAGAAAACTCTCCAAGTTGCATAGTTTCAGCTTCACCTGGTTCAAATTCCGTAAGAAAAAAAAAATCTTCCTTTTCACCTTTTACTATATAATTATTAATTATTAATTGGTTAATGTAAAAAAAAAAAAATTCAACTGATCGATCCTTCGCTGTATTGATGAATCCTTTGCTTCAAAAGATCAATCGTGCACTAAGGGAATGCCACCATTGCATTTTATTGTTTAAAAAAGGAATTGAATTGTTCAGTTGTATATCTTTAAGTATTTCTAATACTGTACAGGACAGAAGATAAAAGAAAAATCTGTTAATATTAGAACATTGTGATTCTTTTTGTATTTGATTAATCGTTATAATAATCGATTGCTAAAATAATTGTAAGTTGCAGCCCAAATCAACATCCAAGAAGAGTAGAAAAATGATGAAGGGTCTGCATTTAAGCATTTTACATCAGAAAATCCCATTCTTTGAAAGTCTCTCAAAACTAACAAAAAAATGTGTTTGATGGAAACCCACAAAACGACACTGCAAAAGTTTCAATGTCTCTCGTCGAAGTGGACATCAAAATAACTCAGAGATGGAAAATGTTTAGGGTTAATGTTGGGAACGGGGTTGGAGATTTAAATCTCTTGAGGTTTTCGGCAGCATTTCAACAGAAACCCACCTCGGATTTGTCCCCGTCGCCCCGGGATTAGCAAGCAAAGCTTCGATCGATGTCACCTTATCCTTTAATCATTCTGGATTCTGATTAAGCACAACTGCGCCCAGGCCTCTGTGTGAATAAATCAAACGTCTTTCTTTAAAGATCTGCTAGGCCTCCTGCTTACGATCTTCACCCACACACGCACGCACGCACACCTGCAAACACACACCTGCAAACACACACCTGCAAACACACACCTGCAAACACACACTCACACAACGGCTCCAGCACACACCAAAACACGCCACCTGCCATTTAGCCGTGAGGTCATCTCTGTCTGAATCAGAGCCTGTAGATGAGCAGGCAGCACTCAGGAAGATTACCACAGCATGATGACTGACTTACCAAACACACACACACACACACACACACACACACACACACACACACACACACACACACACACACACACACACACACACACACACATATAAACAGAGAGAGATCTTAAAAGATGAAAGCGTGCTAGTTCCGCACACAGTGACTTACAGTAACAGCCAAACACCTTAAGGGTGTCCAAAGTGTGGCCCGGGGGCCTTTTGTGGTCCTTAAAATGATTTTGTTCGGCCCCTGAAGACAAATCAAGAATGGTCAAAATCTGATCAACAGAAAAGGACACAAAAAATTTGACCTTTTTGGGTACTTAATTTTATTGATATTTCATTGAGGTTGTTGCTCCAATTTGGATAAGAAGTTTTTTTTATTCTTTTCTTGTTAGTGAAATCCTTCGTAGGAAACACAGTCGTGTAGCAGCTCAGAAGCAAGTAAGTAAATGTAGGTAAAGGTAAATGAGAGTCGTAGAATCTCAACCTGTCCTTCATAAATCCAGAACAAACACTTTAACATTAGCATGAACTACAATGTTCATGTAAATATAAAAAATGTTTAACTTTTTCACCATCTTTGGTTGGTTATCGACATAGAAATAAAAGTGTCTGCACACATATTGTCGTTCATTTAAGAGCTAAAGGGAAGAGAGCAGTTTTAAATAGAGAGAAATATAAATATATTTGTGTTGTGGAGGCAGACGGAAACAACACAGTTTATTTTAAGCTACATCCTGTTTAGAATAAACAACTCCACAAGAGGGAAAATTCACTTGTACCATCCAAGGCTGTGTGCTGATGATAAGACGCCGTCTGGACTTAAGCTCTGCACATCCTCTGCAGGAACAGAAAAATTAGCTTTTAACTCGAGGCGAGAGCAAGAGAAGAATTCTTTCATACTGCTAAAAAACTAAGGCGCAGGTCTTCTTCGTGGAAGGCACCATGCGACCATCAGTACTTCTCAAAAGCCAGGGGTGAGAGAAAAGGTTTAGCCCAGAATGTATGTCAAGAACAAACTGCAAGAACTCCAAAACCAGACCAGGAAGAAAAATCAGGGGAACTAAGAAAGTACCAAACGAAGGAATAAATGAAGTATCAAAACATTGAAATGAACTAACAAATGAAAGAACAAAGAAAGGAGTGAATGAAGGAATACATTAACGACGGAATGAAGAAAGGAACAAACAAACAAAAGAAGGGAACAAATGAAGGAACGAACAAAGGAGTCAACGTTCATTTGATGTCAAATGAAGCGATGTTGAATGATCGCTCCTTCATTCAATGTTCTTTGTTCATTGAATAAAGGAGCGAACAAAGAATGAACGATGGAACAAATGAAGGATCGAACGAAAGATCGAACAAAGGAACAAATGAACAAAGCAACAACCAAAGGAAGAAAGCAACGAACAAAGTAATGAAAGACGGAACTAACAAAGAAACCAACGAAGGAAGGTACTCTACTTATGATTCAGTCCAACTTTTGTACTTTTGCTGTCTTCACCTCGAAAATAAACATTTCATTGTCTAAAATGCAACAAGGCTAAAACAGCTGTATATGCTTAAATTTGTAATGAACATTGTAAGATTCATCTTACATTACATTAGTTACATTAGTAACTGTAGAAATACAATTACTATTTGACCATTATTATAAAGATCTCACAACATCAACCCAAGCACAACAGCTCCCAACTGTGATTAGCTGGAATCGTTTCTCAGATTTACCAGCAATTCAGAAGAGCATACAAAAATGTTGTAATCCTGCTTTTCCAATAAATATCTAACCAGTAACTCACAAAGCAATATCCTAGGATAGCTTAGGCCTCACATCCCCATCAAAGCTGCTGCTGGGGTTTTTATTTTTCCCTCATTTTGCGTTTCGACAAACATCTTCCCCACCGCCGCAGAGGACCGCTGAGCCCTCTGAGGTGGGAATAACTCATTTGTGCGTCCTTCGCAGAGGGCAGAACTGCGACGCTGCTGAGCTACAGAGAAACCCTGCCGTATAAGCTCCCAGCATAGCCTCTCTGTGGCCCTCACAAAGCGGTTAGAGGTTGGACAAAAACGCATAGGTAAGAAGGAAGAGTGACTAAGCATAAAAATCAACGAGCAGTTTACGTTTATGTGTTTTCCAATCCATCCAACTGTGTTTCTGCTCAGTAAATGGATGGGGGGGATACGGGAAGACTGGCACAGAGGTCAGTCAGGTCACCGCTGATGATGAAAAGCCCTGGTTTTACTATGAAGGCTGTAAATGCACAGCGTGTGATGTCATACAGCACGCTGACTTCTCGCAAATGTGATTAACTGCTGCCAGAGTTGAGACAACCCCAGATCGTGTATTTGAGTTTGTCTCAGTCAGAGGATTTAATTGTGCCACCGCCCAGTAGAAGCAAATACACTTTGCTATCAAAGTGGCTAGTGCTGCAATTAACGATTATTGTAGCAATCGGCGATTAATTGATTAATCGGGGAGAAAGGAAAATAATTTGCCACGTTCTGCAGATTTTTCATTTAACCACTTAAGACTTTTTTTAAGGTAAAATATTAAAAGTACATTAGTAAGATGCAAATAATTACATTTTTCAGACAAAAAAAATAGACATTTCATTGCCTAAAATGTAACAACAGCATTCCTTTAGTGTACGGTCAAGTTCGAGGTGGAACGTGTTCTTTTTTTTTTTTCTTAATTGCAAACTGCTTGGGAATTGTTGCTCTTTCAGCAAATTGCCTTTTTTGTGTGTATTCCAGTTAATGATTAATCGATTGCTAAATTAGTTGACCATTTCAAGAGTCCAATTAATCACTTTGGCGCTAAAAGTAACACACCTACACTCTTCTCATGCTTATAATCTAAGCTACGGTTTTCTGTGAGCGCCTACAGGCAACACAACCCGACGCTTCCACTCACTGATACGGAAACAAAAGTTTTCCAATTCTGTACTTTTTACCAATCCGTAATAAAAATGTGGTTTAAAACGTTTTATCCCTCCTGGCCGCTGAGGAGCATTTACAATACCCCCTCACTTATGGACAGTAAACCTATAGTAAACTGAGCACTGAAAACAGTTGCTTGCATCATTGTCAAAATCCCCTATACCCACATGGCAGTCAGTTTATCTTGCGTTCCGTTTCTGGCCTCGGTGCGCCACATCTGTGGCAGGAAGTTGACAAAAAGTCACCTTTGACTATTTGTCGATGATGACATAATAGAATAGAATAGAATAGAATAGAATAGAATTCAACTTTATTGTCATTGCACTGTCACATGTACAAGCAACGAAATGTAGTTTATTGGAATTTTCTGAAAACAGACGCGTCCCAGAAGCCTCCGATTTATGATGCCCATCCCCATTCAATAACAAACTATTATCCCATCAATTGATAATTCTTTCTGATTTCTTTTGTAGACAGGGTAGTTTTTTGTTTTTAAAACCTTACAGATAAATAAGAAAAACTACACATTTTAAAGTAAATAAAAGATATTTACAATATGAACTTTAATAATGATAGATTTAGAATGTCTCTCATGGTGCTATGCAAACTCAGTACTTGAAAATTTATCACAATATACAGATTTCTAGAAGGGAAAAATGGGTGGGACTGTCTGGTATTAGGGGCATATTGGTGCAAAAATGTCTATCTATGTCAATGTCCTATGTTAATACTACTGTTATGGTTATTTACATATTATTTACATTATATGCATTGGTAGACAGGGGTTACTTGGATCTCATTCGGTAATTGTAAGTTTACCGAAGTAAACTTTACCGAAAACCAAAAAACAGCTGTGGGGTTCCTCAAGGTTGTATTCTCGGCCTACTTTTAGTTAAAATCTATATGATCCCACAGCTCAGATTGCAGAGAACAACAACTTCTCTCATAATGTTTATGCTGATGATGACACACGGATTATATCACTGTGTCACTACACAACCACAGTCACCGAGTCATTGTGTTGATAATCTCAGTGAGCAAATGGGTTAGAAAATCCCACAGCCTTTTACAGAAAAGATAGAAGTCATTGCTTTTGGACCCAGAAATCAGAGGGATTTGATTCAAACAGACTACTTGAATGGTCTTGGATTGAAATACATTTCAGAGTTTTTGCCCAATGTGAATGATGTTGAGCCTTCAGTTTTTTGGGAACCAGGTTTCTTAATGTTCCCAGAAGCAGAACTAAAAGTTTTTTAACCATTCCAGAGCTAAAAGTTAATCTCTGATGCGTTTCAGTGGCAGAGGTCAATAACGACACTTTGCCTTTCTGTTGCTTTGCAATTTATTCCCCAGCTAAGACGGGTTGGCATGGATTGGACGTGTCAAAACATTCTGCGGCATTAGCATTCCGTATACCGTTTTGTGAAAATGTTTTCCGCTTACAGATTTCTTCTGTTTTCCATTTTTGTTCATACTTACAAGTTTTGAATCATCAAACCAACTCCAGTATCAAACACCATCGGAGTATTCATGTTTAAACAACATGCATTTAAAAATAGAATGCATTACACACAACAATGAAGATACCAAAAGTTCATACAAATCAAAACTTAATACAAACAGATCTCGATTTGATTTCATTTATTGTTGTGAAACACGCACTTCATGAGTTTCACCTTTTAAATGTACTATTCAACTGGCCTGAACAAGAGGATCAAGAAACGTTCGTTCACATGAATTCTGAAATAAAAAGTAGGTAAAGTTTCTTGCAATACACGTTATTTTTCTACAACCACACAAGCAACATCCTTTTGAAGTAGTTTAAAATGACCGTTGTAGAATTCCAATCAACTTCCTTTTATGCGGTGAGATAGTACTACAAAAGCATTTTTCTTCCCTAAAAGAGGCCGACAAATAGTAGTGAACAAGACCTCTGTCCCCATGCTGGGACTGAGCCACCAAACTGGCATCAATAATTCATGTCCTGACCATTAGGAGATATAAATTGTAAGCCTGGGAGTTCCTGGTAACAGAGAAGAGGGTTTACTGTAGCTTTGATTGATCACCGAGTTTCCTTACGGTTTTTATTTGTATGGCTACTTGTTTCCTTAAGAACACGCACTTGAAGGCATGAAGAGCTATCTATCTGATTCTGAAGGCAAACATGGAAAAATGCTTAATTAGCCATATAAATTACTATTCAGCTAGCTTTATTTCAATGAAATCAGCAGTAGAAGGTTTTGAGAGTTTGTGGTGTTATGTTCAGACAGAATCTTACAGGGTATTTAGCGCTAAATGAGTTCAGAGAAACAGGAAGTAACAAACAGGAGATTCTAGTTCGAACCTAGCGAGCTAGCCATACAAGAACTGGTTCCAGAGCAGACGTCTGCCTTCTGACCCACAAATTATGTCTTCGGTGGAGAAATAATCTACTTCTTAAGATTATTGAAACCTTTTGATAATAAATGTTTCATGGCCAAAATGACTGCAAAAATTCAGGTCCCAGGTCAAGACCCTACCCTTCACAGACGGTAAAAACTTATCGGCCAAAATAGATAGGAACACTGATTAAATGAATTTATGGCAATAATATCAAATCTGATTAGGCTTGAAGATAAAACCTGCCAATGGCTGGCTGGCTGGCTGGCTGGCTGGCTGGCTGGCTGGCTGGCTGGATGGATGGATGGATGGATGAATGGATGGATGGATGGATAAATCTACAAAGGGAGGGACATGGAAACCAATAGATGAATGGATAGACTGATGAATAGATGTATGAAGGGATGGATGTGGAAACCTACAGGTGATGGAGAAGTAGATGGATGAACAGATAGACGTGGGGCAGATACCTGGTCAGGGTTTGTTCTCCATGGCGACCAATAGCACCCCTGACCCAGTGAGAAGATCTTCTCCTCATGTCTGATCTCAGACTGTTTCCCATCCACTTGTTCGGGGACCCCCACCCTGACAGCGCTATCTGTCTGATTCTGCCAGAGTACCACTGGTTTCAGACACACACACACACACACACACACACACACACACACACACACGCCCCCCCCTCCCCCCACCCAACACACACACACTCAGCGAGGTTGTGAGCTGGGCCAAAGCATCCTGGGAGGGCTGGGCTCCCAGCACTGGGCGTTCAGCCCGTACTGGAGCCTTACTGGTTTAACTGCCATGACAGAGAGGACAAACAGGTATGGGACGGAGGAAATCACAAAAGAGAGAATATGGACTGAAAAACACACACACAAAAAAAAGATCTGTCAGGAACTGGAGCATTTTGAAAAGATTTCCAGCTCAAACAAATAGCAACTGTAGTGCAGTCCACACAGTAAGTAATAAGGTGCTGACAGTGGATAATAACAGACCACACATTGACTACACACAGTTAGGCAAAAACAATGACACACACACACACACACACACCCCACCACACACACACACACACACACACACACACACACACACACACACACACACACACACACACACACACACACACACACACACACACTGAGAGAGATAACACCTTTATGGATGTATGATGCGGACTAAAGTCCAGAGTCCAACAAAGAAAACCATTTCAGATTTCCGCTTCTTTATCTAAATGGATCAGATAGAAAATGTGAGATTATCTGTCTCATCTTCCCTCCTCATCATCAAGTCCCCCCTGGTGCAGCCGCCACCAGCTCCGGGGGCAATGGGGGGGAGCGGGGAGCGTCCTACCTGGGTTGCCGCAATCAGCGCACATTTCGTTGCCGGGTTTCTCCAGCACGTCCTGCAGCCGCAACTTGCTCCCGTCCGCCTCCAGCGCCATGGTGTGCGTCTTATCGGTCCAGCCTCGCCGCGGTGGGGGGGAGCCTGTCCGAGAACATCCGCCGCCGGAGCCCTACAGACAGAAGGACGGACGGACGATCGGACTGTCAGAGCGGGAGATCACCTGTCACCTCCTGTCTGAGCTGGAGCGGCGGAGACCGAGCTGTCCGTGTCGACGAGCCTCTGTCTCTGTCTCCGCTGATTACTGTGGTACCTTGTCTCACTGACTGCATAATAATGAAGCCTGAAGAACCAGAGCCTCCTCCACCTGCAATGCAAGGCTTTTAGAAGTGAGACATCTAGCGGCACGACACGTACATTGCACCCCGTGAAATAAAACGCAATACAAGAATTTGATAAAAGACGTGAGGAAGCATTGAATCACTATTTCAAAGGTGTTGTCCGTTGTACTTTTATCACCTCAAGATAAAAGGTGATAACGAGTAGAAACAGACAGATAGCATCTTTTTATTGTTCTGCTTTGTAACTACAGGCTAACTGCTTCTAGCAGTACAAGCTGATAATATTTGAACGCTGTGGATTTGATGAGAGAAATTGAGACGTTTGTGAATATAACTGCAGTTACGATCTCAAGAGAGGGGTGAGGAGGGGCCATGGCCACAGCTGGAAAAATGCCGGCCACTGTTTAGTTTATCCAAAGGGCATGCAGTCATCTTCTTCAGTCCAGACATACATGTAAAACTAAACAAATAAATGTGGGGGAAAATATATATTAATTTATTGACTAAATGAATAAATAAATGTATCAATAAGAAATTATTTTGCTGTCACAGTGATTTTTATTTTTATTTTTTTTACTAGTCTGGTCTGGTTATGTAGTAGTTATAAAACTATATTAAACAACGGAAAAGGAAAACGAGCTAATGATTTGCGATCGATTATTCTGGTCTTTCAAGTTCAGCGCTACAGACATAACGGTACAGATATTGCAAAAGGTAGCCTAAGTTTAAAGAAATTAAAAGAAATTTATTTTTCATTAATGTTACTTTTCTTTGTTGCTTTTCCGCCCATGTTTGTTTGTGGTTCTTGAAAAGTTTAACCTTTTGAATCGAATGTTCTGAGAGTTTGTTGGTCGTTCGAGTCTCGATTGTTTTGTCTGTTGGAATGCAGGGGAACGTAACGGTTATGCTACATTATAACACCGGACATGCAAAGTGTAACATTGTGTCCGTGTTTTTATTACTCCCCTTTCATAGGTAAAGTTCGAACTCATAAGAAATTGCTCTAACCCGATGTTTGTTTAATGAACAGAGAATGTTATGGTGATTGTTATAGCGATGTTTGTTTAATTAACAGCGAGCGCTGCGGTGATTTTAATAACTAATCTAAGAGCTACTACGCTTTATACTTAGCTTCCTGGCTAACTGCGTAGGCTACTGTGTGTGTTCGATTTGTTTTACTGTGCCGGCGTAACTAGAATGTGTGTAATGTTCAATGTAACAGAGTAATGTCTGAAACTATTTTTGAAATATATTATAACACCGGACATGCAAAGTGTAACATTGTGTCCGTGTTTTTATTACTCCCCTTTCATAGAGGCGTAACAGTTACACTTTTGAAAAGTTTTTGGTGGCTCCACTTTAGTAGTTTTTGTTTGTTTGTTTTTTTTCTGTGGCCACGGCAAATGTTTTCAATGTGGTTGAGGCTGGTGGCACTCTCTGATGTGACAGCTTAACCACCTGTTGCAAATAAAGTCACAAAGGAAACTTGTGGGCCAATTTATTCAGATATTATCTTCTCAGCTCACTGTTGATGTTGTGGAATATATATATTTCAACATCACTCTCATTAGAAACCTGTCATGTCTTCATAAGTGTGACTTTTTTTTTGTTTTGTCCATTTCTCTTATATCCTTAGGTTACAGTTTTCTCTCATCTGAAATAAAACCAACCACTATAAGCCTTTGAAGTTGCCAATAAAAATAACAATCAATAATTAACTCCTACTGAGTCTCATTTACCGTTCAAGTTCACAGAAATGTAAGTAAAAAATTTACTTATTCTGTGTGGCTTTAAGCCTTCAATACATAATAATAATAATAATAATAATAATAATAATAATAATAATAATAATAATAATAATAATTTTTAAAAAAAAGAAACCGACATCGATGTAATCGGTTATCGACACTCGATTGTTCATGTCTGGTCGCTGACGCCAAAACAAAAACGTCACATTCCGCGACGTACAGCGGCGTCGGAGCCTTGTTTACTTCTGAAGCCGCCGCAGCTCCTCCGGTTCGGGTTTTCTTCTTTCACTTTAATATAAACGCGGACATGTCGACTGCTATGAATTTCAGCACGAAGAGTTTTAAACCTCGGGCTCCGGATAAAGGCTCCTTCCCTCTGGATCATTTCGGTGAGCGACTGTTTGCCGTTTACGTTGTTCTGGTTAAATGACGCCGTTGACCCTTTTTTTTTTTTTTTAACAAACTTTATTTACAAAGAAGGAATATACAGAATACAGAATAATGAATATACAGATACAGACAATAGTATGCTCGAGGTACTAGGTTAACAGTTTACAGATTAAACTCTTCACTTAAAGTTATAAGTTTTATAGCTTTAGCGTTGCTGCACATTTTCACAGAGTCCAAAAAACATCTTAAATAAGCTCTAAAAACAGTGAGGTTGGGTTTGTTTTTAGCAAATTTGCAAGCATGTATGTGAAATTTAGCCAGCAGAATAAGAAAGTTTATAATATACTCCTTTCCAGACAAACGATTATTGGAAAAACCAAAGAAAACATATTTAACATTCAAGAGAATACATACATTACATTTCCGACTAAAGAAAATATTGAAGTCACACCAAAATGTTTTACTAAAAGGGCATTCCCAAAAAAGGTGGGTTAAAGTTTCTTGTTATAAATATAATTTGGATTATATTTATTCAGTACTGAATTTACAGGGTAACACCTGTGTAAAATTTTAAGAGACACCTCCCTTACTTTATTCGAGACAAAAAATTTTCTTGGCAATAACCATGTTTGTTCCCAATCAATATCTGAATAAAGATTATTCCAAAAAAAGATTGAAGCAGGTTTGCTGATAGTATTCCTTTGGATTATTTCTCTAATATGTTTATTTTGGGTTTTAATACTAAGGAACGGGTGCAAATTACCAATAAATAACTGTGGAAATCTGGGAAGTGGAATATGGGTTCTATCTGAGGTTGATATGAGAAATTTCAAGCCTGCTGGAATAGCATCGAAAACGATAGCAAATTCTTTAGGGGTTGCAGGGAAGTTATATTTATGAAGAAATTCACCATAATTAAACAGTTGACCATTGTCATTAAACAATTGTTTTACAGTTAGAATATCATTATCCACCCAGTTCTTAAGAAATATAGATTTATGCTTGAAGCAAATATTTTGGTTATTCCAAATAAAACATCTATGAGGAGAAAAGTTATGTTTATAAACCAATAACCAAGATAAAAGAAGTTGTTTATGGAAGCTAGATAAATTAACAGGGAGCTTTTCTAATTTGTAGTTGCATCTTAATAAAAAGTCTAGGCCACCCAAGGATTTAAAGACTTGTGTAGGAATCCAATGCCACATTGAGTTAGGATTTCTCAAATATCTCTGAATCCACCTAAGTTTGAATGTAGAATGTAGGGTATTAAAATCCAGAACATTGAAACCACCAGAACTTAGGCTATTTATCATAACATTCTTCCTAATAAGATGGGGCTTCTTTTTCCAAATGAAATTAAAGAGTATTTTATCGATTTCAACGCAAAGGCTGTTTGGGACACTCAGGGCTGAACTGGCATAAACAAGACGAGAAAGACCTTCAGTTTTGGCCAGCAGGACTCGACCAGTAATGGTCAAGTCTCTTTGTAACCATAGATTAAATCTTTGTTGACAAGAGGGTATAATTAGATCAAAGTTTCTGTTAACTCTTGCTGTTTGCTCTTTAACTATAGTTACTCCAAGATATTTGATTTCAGATTTCACAGGAATTCCTGACAAAGATAATTCATTGCAACTGTTAACTGGAAGAAGTTCACATTTAGATAAATTAAGTTTAAGACCAGATGCTACAGAAAAAGTATTTAAAAGTTTAAGTGCAACATCAATTTGAGATTTATCTTGTAAGAACAAAGTTGTATCATCAGCTAGTTGACTCAGGAGTATAGTTTTTCCTGCAACTGAAATACCTTTGAGATCGCTGTTTTTAATAAACGTCGCTAGAATTTGCATAGGAAGCAGAAACAAAAAGGGTGATACAGGACATCCTTGACGAATCCCACGTTCTATTTTAAATCTCTTTGTTGTTCCATGGGGTAATTTTATTGAGCTATTTCCATAAGCGTAAAGAGTGCGGATTGATTTTTGAAAATTCTCTCCAAAACCAAATAGACTGAGGGCTTTGAAGATAAATTCATGTTCTATTGAGTCAAATGCTTTTTTGAAAATCTAAGAATAAAATGAAGCTATTATCTGAAACCATTTCTGGATAATCCAAGATATCAAGAACCAGTCTTATGTTGTCAATAATATGCCTTCCAGCCATAAATCCGTTCTGAGATTCCTCTATAATTCCACTAAGAACTTTTTTAATTTTTTTCGCCAAACAAATAGCTAAAATTTTGTAGTCATTGTTCAATAAAGAAATAGGACGCCAATTATCCAAAAAATAATGTATCCTTCTGAGGTTTTGGTATTAGAGTAATTAAACTTTGAGACAGTGATGGGGGAGTCTTTCATTATTGATGCTTTCAGTAAATACACAATGTAAAAAAGGGAGTGAGTTCTTCTGAGAACATCTTGTAAAGTTCTGATGCAAGTCCATCTGTACCAGGGGATTTATTTGATTTAAGACTCTTAATAGCTTCTTTAATTTCATCAGGCGTGATTGGAGAATCACATAATATTTTGTTTTGGTCACCAATTATTCCTATGCCACTTAAGGAGTTAAAGAAGGAATTGTGTTCCTCAGGCGAATGTCTAGATTCATATAATTATTTGTAAAAAGTTTCACATACATTTGCAATTGTTTTGGGGTCATCAATAATTGTGCCACTTGAGTTAAGTTTGGTAATACCATTTTTTTGATTGTCTTTGTTTTTCAAGTTTAAAGAAATAACTAGAATTTTGTTCCCCTTCCTCTAACCATTTGGCTCTTGAACGTATAAATGCTCCTTTTGCTTTTTCAATATAAATTTGATCCAGTTTAAGCTGAAGGGTTTGTAACTTGGCTCTCTGTTGTTCATCTAGATTTTCAGGAAGAGCAGAGGATAATGAAATCAACTCAGATACCAAGTCATTTTCCTCCTTTATACTATTTTTAATTCTATTTGCCCCAGCTTTACTTAAGATCTTTCTTAATTCATATTTTAAAAGCTCCCAATAACGTCCATAATTATTTTCAGATTGTGCTAGTTTTATGAGCTCTGCAATTTTGTTTTTAATTGTTAAACAGATAAATTTGTCGTTAAGAAGGGATATATTCATCTTCCAATATGCAGGGTTCCTTTTAATAGTTCTAACAGGGGAAATGCAAACCTGTAACAAAATGCCTTTGTGATCAGTAAGAGGTGTTTGAATAATCTCAGCTTTGCAATTTGAATGTTGTAAGGAATCAGAAATTAGCCAAAAATCAATTCTTGATTGTTGTGAGCCAGCTTTATTTTTCCATGTAAAGTTTTTTGTGTTTGGATTATTTACCCTCCAAATATCAATTAAGCTTCGTTCATTCATAAAGTCAACAATCTGAGAGTTTATTCTTTGCCTACTGGGCCAACGGTCAACCTCATCATTCACAGTAATATTGAAGTCTCCTCCTAAAATTATCTTAATATCATTAAATCTTTTAACAAGCGCATCAATATTGGAGTTCAAAGTTTCAAACAGCCTGACATTTTCTTTTGCGTTGTTATACCCATAAATGTTGCCAATAAGAAAGAGAGAATTATCACATTGGATGACTGTGAGAATGTAATGTCCAGCAGGGTCGGCTTCAGTGAAGATGATGCTACTATTGAATTTGTGTTTCAATGTTAATGTACCTGCTATACGGTGAGTTCCATGGGCCATCCATAGGTCTTCTCCCCACTGAGCTTTCCAAAGTTTATAGTCACTGTCAATGGAGTGAGTCTCTTGAAGCAAACAAAAATCAGCAACACAATTTTTTGCAAACAGAAATAAAGCTTTTCTTTTAGTGATATCCCTCAGTCCTCGAGCATTAACTGAGAAGAGTTTTAACATATTAAAAAGAACAGAACAAAAAAACGATAAGTGTCTTGAGATTTAGATTTATTTAGTTTAACTTAACTGGGAACATAGAACTTTTCCTCCATATTGGGTTGTATGGGATCCAACGATATAGTTATTCAACTTCCTTGCCGTCCACAAAAGCTCTTCCTCCTACAAAGTATGCGATCTTTTTATCCTTGCGTGCTTGTTGGATTATTGGCCACAGCCTGTTCAGTAACTCCCGGTCTTCCACAGAAAGATCTTCTTTAAACAGGAGATTTCTTTGCTTCAAGTAGGCAGAATTCTTTGCCATTTTCCAGATCAAGTTTCGGAAATGCTGCATGGAGAAATGGATGATGATGTCTCGGGGCTGTGGTTTGTTTGGGTGTTTTCTACCAAGCCGATATACTGAATCAATCACCTCCAAAAGCTTCTCTTTGTAGTCAGGGATTATATTCTGACATACCTCCACCACCTTGAGCCTTACATCTTCGGATCCTTCTTCGGGGATGCCGCTGGAGCCGCAGATTCCACCGCTTCTTCTCGCGTGCTAGCTCCAGCACTTTGTTTTCCAATGCTTGAATCTTTTCCTCAGCTTTGCTGACTCGGCTGATCGTGGTGTGCAGTGTGCTTTTAATATCTTGTATGTCAGCGGAGATGAAATTAATTGTAGACTTCAAGTCGTCAATGGATTTTTCAATAGCTGTTCCTTGCTCTTCGATAGCTAGCTTTAGCACCGCTATCACGTTCTCTGCTGTGGCTTGTTCCATTTTTCCTTTTTTGGTAGATGGTGTCTTCGTAGGAGTAAGTACAAGATGACCTTCGGTTTTACGTTTTGATGTAGAGGTTGAAGACATTACAAATATACCTATTCCGACAGGAAATGAATAAAGTTGAATAAAGTTGGAGGAGAGTTCCGAACAACGTCTAAAGGCTAGCCGTCATCTTGGCGCCCCACCGCCATATTGTTCGCCGTTGACCCTTTTTTGTTTTCAACATAAATAATTTTTGACGTCATTCTGCTCCATTTGGTGTGTCTATAAAATGCAGAGCGAAGCTGGTAGCTATTTTTTTAACAATTAGGACTGTTTTTAGTCACATAATTACCATAACTAATAAAAAAAAAGGGGTAACAGGAAAGAAACTCCGATGGTGAATTATTTCAAGTGGAAGACAGAAAAACCAGCACAGCAAAATCAAAACAGCAGCATAAAAATAGTGAGGTTTTAAAATCTTTTGTTAAAAAAGAAAGTAGTGTTTTTATGTATACATTTCTATATGTACAAATACAATATGAAAAATGTTCCAAAAATAACACTTATTTCTGTACATACAATAGAAAAAAAACATGTCAGAAAAATTTTAAATATAAAAAAATTATATATATATATATATAATATAACTAAAAAGGTATATTTAAAAAAAAACAAAAACGCTTCATTAAATTTGAATACAGATTAGATTCTCAGCTAATCACAAGGGTAAACTAACAAAGGGCAACTAACTTATTTAATTAAACCCATAACCTGAGTCCTTTGATTTCTGGTGCTAAACGACAGAAAACGAGCCACAAAAGACAAACCGCAAGTGGAAGGATGAGCAACAACATGCATGTTGGGTCTTTTCAGGTACAGTCATGGCCAAAAGTATTGAGAATGACACAAATATTATATTTTCACATGATCTGGTGCCCTCTGGTTTTCATGTGTGAATGTCAGATGTTGTCATCACATACAGAAATACAATTGCAATCATATTTTGAGTAACAAAAGCTTTTATTGACAGTTAGAATGAGTTAATGCAGCAAGTCAATATTTGCAGTGGTGACCCCTCTTCTTCAGGACCTCTGCAATTCTCTCTGGCATGCTCTCAATCAACTTCTGGACCAAATCCTGACTGATAGCAGTCCATTCTTGCACAATCAATGCTTGCATTTTGTCAGAATTCCTAGGTTTTCGTTTGTCCACCCGTCTCTTGATGATTGACCACAAGTTTTCAATGGGATTAAGATCAGGGGAGTTTCCAGGCCATGGACCCAAAATCTCTATGTTTTGTTCCCTGAGCCAGTTAGATATCACCTTTGCTTTATGGCAAGGTGCTCCATCATGCTGGAAAAGCCATTGTTCATCACCAAACTGCTCTTGGACGGTTGGGAGAAGTTGCTCTCGGAGGACATTCTGGTACCATTCTTTATTCATGGCTGTGTTTTTAGGTCAGACTGTGAGAGAACCGACTTCCTCGGCTGAGAAGCAACCCCACACATGAATGGTTTCAGGATGTTTTACAGTTGGCATGAGACAAGACTGGTGGTAGCGCTCACCTCATCTTCTCCGAACAAGCCGTTTTCCAGATGTCCCAAACAATCGGAAAGGGGCTTCATCAGAGAAAATGACTTTACCCCAGTCCTCAGGAGTCCACTCCCTGTACCTTTTGCAGAATATCAGTCTGTCCCTGATGTTTTTCCTGGAGATAAATGGCTTCTTTGCTGCCCTCCTTGAGACCAGGCCTTGCTCCAAGAGTCTCCACCTCACAGTGCATGCAGATGCACTCACACCTGCCTGCTGCCATTCCTGAGCAAGCTCTGCACTGCTGGTAGCCCGATCCTGCAGCTGAAACTCTTTTAAGAGACGGTCCTGGCGCTTGCTGGTCTTTCTTGGGCGTCCTGGAGCCTTTTGGCAACAATGGAACATCTCTCCTTGAAGTTCTTGATGATGCGATAGATTGTTGACTAAGGTGCAATCTTTCTAGCTGTGATTCTCTTTCCTGTTAGGCCATTTTTGTGCAGTGAGATGATGACTGCACGTGTTTCTTTAGAGATAACAATGGTTCACAGAAGAGAAACAATGATGCCAAGCACCAGCCTCTTTTTAAAAGTGTCCACTGGTGTCATTCTTACTTAATCATGACATACTGATCTCCATTCCTGTCCTCATCACCAGCCACACCTGTGTTAATGGAGCAATCACTGAAACAATGTTAGCTGGTTCTTTTTAAGGCAGGGCTGCAATGAAGCTGAAATGTGTTTTAGGGGATAAAGTTCATTTTCTAGGCA